>LR738557.1:18400000-19055000 GCA_902685375.1 Neostethus bicornis | reverse complement strand
TGGAGGATGCAGCCGGGGTGAGAGAAGCCTGGCCTGTTGCCCTCGTAACCCGGCCCCGGATAAGCGGAAGACGACGTTCTACTGCGTGACTAATAGTTTAAACAATGCTTCATAAGCGTGTCTTTTCAATCGACACAGAGCCAGGCATGGACGTCTGTATACACACACACAAGGGGTGTGTGGCTAGAATTCCAACAATATTTTTACTGGTGTTACTTCAGTGACGCCATAATTAACCAGCGTTGATCCATATATGACGCGCGTCGGCTTGTACGGTGCATTAGCATTTTCTTTTAGATGCGGAAAATACTGAGGTGTTGGGTCAGTGGTAGAATGTCTTTCCTTGGACCGAGAAAAGCCGGTTTGATTCCCACAGGGCTCATGTCTAAGTGTCCCTGGAGAAGACACTTCACTCGCAGTTACTCCCACCATTGGCGCCGTCATGCATGCCTGCTGCAGTGCAATGCAGCCTAGTAATTCCCCCATAAACGGTCAATATAGTACGATAAAATAAAAATGAAACTCCAGGCATGTTTTTTCAAAGTATTTGCTTGAAATCATGTTTAACAGAAGCGTGAGTTATTTCCTAAAAGGGTCACCTGGTCCTACACAAATCAAGCGGATTGGCCAGTGACAAACAGTCTGACCAATCAGTTGGCACGATTGTTGATATCCCAATATTGATTTGATATTGATTTATTCTGCAGCCCTGACTGATACACACTTATAGGCGGCATGGCTCGGTCGGTCGGTGGAGCGACCGACTTGCAACAGGAAGGTCATGAGTTTCAACGGGCTCATGCTAATGTGATAGATCGTGGTTAGTACCTTGCTTGGCAGCTTCCGCCATCGCCGCACACACACACACACACACACACACACACACACACACACACACACACACACTGGTGCTAGACACACTGTGACGTAAAACCACTTGTTCACTAAACCTGATAAAAGTGCTGACGAATCAAATTCTCATTCACTTTTTCACACTGATTATGTGACGGTCTACCGGGCCGCACGTTAGACTGACCCTCCCACCCTCACCCCAACGATCAGCGCCCCCCTCCCACCCTCACCCCATCGATCAGATCCGCTCCCCTCCCCCTGACTCGTTCCGTCTCCGTCCGCTGTACAGAAAACACTAAGAAGCTGTGGATATTTTTTTCTGCATTCCTTTAGTCAACGTTCAGATGGTTTTTTTCCAGAATGATTGAAGGATTCAGTTCCGCTTGGTGAAACCAGGTGGCGCCGTGGACACCTTCTCATTTTTTTTCCGCTCCGGTCCGAACGAAGTAAAAACATCTCCTCTGACTTTTCTTTTTAATCTGATGATTTTTCTTGAGCTTAGCTGATAGCAGACCGAGCGAGTTTCCTTCTAACTGTATGAAAATGTATAAAGAATAAATGTGTATATGATATCTTAGTTTATTTATTGAAGGACCAAAGGAATTTCGTAACATGAATAGATAAACAGATGAATAACAATTTGAAATGCAATTATCTAATGTGTGAGATGAGTTTAAATAAAGACTAATATAATCCATGTACATGGTGTTTCTTATTGTCCACTGACGTCTGAGACCGACCGGGACCAATGTTCCCTCTAATTATGTGCTTCCTGAGCAGAAGGGGGCGGAGTAAAAACTCTTTTGTGACGTCATCAGCAGCGACGAACCAAACTCCGAAACAATGTTTTGAAGCAATTTGTTTCAGATAGAAAGAGTAAAAATGCTCCTGAGTTTTGTCTCATTTTTCCATCTTCAGTTTAAATTGAGTTTGATTTTGTGCGCCCCTTATTGGCTATAGGCGCGCAGCTTAGAGGGAACATTGACCGGGACCCTCATGATGAAGAACTGTGGTGGTCCAGATCGTGTTGCACATACATGGAAAATTCAAACATTTCAAGTCAGAGGATTTTTTTTTTATTATTTACTGAGAATAAAATGTGGTTCCCCTTCCAAAACGCCCCCTGCCCCACCCGCCTTACCTGTAACCACATGGCCGACGTGTCCCCACATTGTTAAATTATTGACAAAAGGCCATTTTTTTCTGATTATATGAATTATTATTGTTTGTAAATAGAATTTTAAAAGGTGCGAACACTATGAATGATGGAGTTTTGTTTTCGTTTTTTTTCCCCGCGCAAGCAGTTCTGTTCTTGTGTGCGACCAGTAACCTTAATTTACTGTGTAAAGATGGTTACATATTTAGCTTTGTTTGTTTGACACCCAAATATAGAATGCTTGTTTACTTCATGTATATCCTCGTGAACTTCCAGTGTATTATACCGACTCATTTCTTCCTATAACGATGTCTTGTACGATGCTTTTAAAACTTATTGCTCGGTTTGAAAAAACAAAAAAAAAAAATATGTAAGAACGATAATCCATCCTTTATTTAATCCAGTTTTTTTTTTTTGTTTGTTTTTTCTTTTCTTTCCCTCCTCTCTGATGTGGTGAAATGGTCACATTTTGTTCCTGGTGTGGAAATGTACGCGACATTTTCAGCTAAAAGATGTTAAACTACTACACGTTCTTGGCATGTGCACGACTTTGCGCTTCTAGCCGACCCTCATCATTTCTCCTCCGCTTCAGATAGAAATGTCTATTTATGAATTTTGCTTGTAGTTTTTCACAAATAAATTGTCAAAGTAAACCTCTGCTGCTGCGTCTGGTGTCTGTTTTTAACGCCTCTCTAACCAATCCGTGCAGTAGTTCACTTTCCGGATTAAACGGGTCGTATCTATTCCTCCCACCAGGTGGCACATATAGTTTCTTGAGGCCATACGCACCACCCATGGTAGGTGCTTATAGCCTCTTGGATTACACAAACCACCTGCAGTACACAGAGCAGTGCCAGAGAGATGCCAAGTTTTTGGCTTCACAAAGAGGGAGATTTTGAGGCGGGGCCTAAAGAAGGAGCGGCTATGACAGGACATGATGTCACATCCGCCTATGGACAACACCCGCCATGACAGTTGGGGTAAAACAAACAGTTCAAAACATGAGAAAGCAGCTGGAAAATTGTGCGTCTTCCATGTGTGTGAGTTATTCACAACAACAACAAAAAGGAACAGAAATTTCAACAAAAATAGACGATAAAACAATGAGAGACTGCAGCAGACCGCAGCCTATGACAGCGCCATTTTAGGAATAAAATGGCGTTAACCCCCCTTTTATTTGGGGAATAACAAAGTATTATGAATTTGTTTCCAAAGAAACGCGAGAAAAAATAAATTCCAGTGTGAGATTAGAAAAAAACAATTCATGTGAGTGTCCTTCGATTACCGATATTTATCTCTTCAAACATCCAATGAAAAATACTTTATATGCCTCCGCCCACAAAATATGGAGGAAGCTACAAGCACTTGGACTGTTTGTAAATCTGTGCTTCCGTAACACGATACCTCCTCCCAAAAAATGTTACTTTTCTGTTTTGAAACTGTAACACGTTTTTGTTCATCCAGAAATTCTCATCTCAAAGTTGGCCCACTTCATAGCGCCCTCTATGTGCAGTGTATTGATTTGTCTGCCATTGATTTACAATGTCCAGGGGAGACCCTGAAGTGTAGCGACACGGGGGCTTGAGGGACTCTTCATGTTGACAACAGCTTTAAATCTTCTTGTCCCGGGGGTCTGGTCGGCATCTGTCTGGCTGTCATGGCAGATTGTTGACATTACACAGAGAGGTCACGCGCTGCTCCGACAGACAGTCCAGCTTTTATTCACTTAAACACGAATCATTTTCACTCAATTAAAACTAACGATGTGCACGAGTTTGTTCAATAACCCGGAGTCTGAGTTTAAACAGGAAATATGAACCGAGACGTGATGGAAGCTGTTAAAAAGAATCCAAGAAACTCCAGAAATAATCAAGTAGTTCTAAAATAATAAACCAGCCAATCACAATGCAGCGTTTGCTGTGGTCATTTAGATGCTTTTTTCAAAACAGAAGTCTGCAGCTTTTTTTACGATATTGAATTTTGGATACTTGAGTTTGACACTCCCCGCAACAGATTGGTGACCTTTTCGGGGTGTATCCCGCCTCTCACCTATAATCCGCCAGGATGAGTTCTCCTCTGGGATAAGCAGTACGAAAGATGACCCGACTGAGTTTGAGACCCCGAGGTTAATGGGCCTCCGCTCCACTGTGGTGGCTGTTGATTGGAGGACTGGATTAATCAAAGGCTCATCTGCATCGACTTCCTCCGTGCCATAAAAGATGAGGTCTCACCTTCACTTATCCTCAGTTCTTCCATTACCCATGTAGTAACTTCTTCTTCTTCTATCATTTCCCTCCAGGGGGCGCCACATCAAGTCAGTTTCTTCCATCTAACCCTATCTCCTGCATCTTCTTCAGTCACACCAACTATCTTCATGTCTTCCTTCACTGTATCCATGAACCTCCTCTTTGGTCTTCCTCTAGTCCTCTTTCCTGGTGGTTCCAAACCCAGCATCCTTCTTCTGATGTACTCTCTCTCTCTCCTCTGCACATGTTCAAACCATCTCAGTCTGGCCTCTCTGACTTTAAAACCTCTAACATGTGCTGTTCCTCTGATCCTGTCCATCCTGGTCACTCCCAGAGAGATCCTCAGCATCTTCATCTCTGCTACCTCCATCTCTGCTTCCTGTCTTTTTTCTCAGTGACACTGTCTCTAGACCAATCAGCATGGCCGCTCTCACCACACTGTCTCTAGACCAATCAGCATGGCCGCTCTCACCACACTGTCTCTAGACCAATCAGCATGGCCGCTCTCACCACGGTAACTGATCACTGATTAAACTAAACCTTGCTTCTATTTTTTGGAACTTACATTATTTCCTCTCATGAAGCGCTCAGCCATGGTCCTCCATGTTTTCTCTTCCACCTAGTTCTTAATAGATCATCTCCACCCCCATGTGGACGCTTTGTGAAAAAGCATCCACTTGGGAGCGTCCACAAAAAAAAAAAACCTAGAAAACCACTTCATTTTCGGGCACGTCTCATTTGGAGGAGACCAACAGGCAGACCCCAGACCTGCTGGAGAGGCTTTTTCTCACAGCTGGACAGGGAACACCTCAGGATCCTCCTGGGTGAGCTGGAGAATGCAGCCGGGGAGAGAAGCCTGGGCTTCCCGTCTGGGGCTGTTGCCCCTGCGACCCGACCCCAGATAAGTGTAAGAATATTTAATAAGCAGCTTCTAAATGAGTTTCCATCCAGCTGTGAGGAACATCAGCAGGCAGGCTGTAGGTGGAAGGACAGAAGTGTTATTTACAGCTCACCTCTGAGGGTCGTTCCATCAACATGATGAATCTCACTCAGACAGACACGATGATGGACTCCAGGTAAACTGGAGAGAAACGTTTCCACAGCAAAGTCAGCTGGTTTTTAAAACTCCACCACCTCAAATCATTTCTCCAATAAAATCTCAGCGATGCTGTGTTTATGGAGCAGCAGCATCGATGCTCATAAACAGAAAGCGGAGCAGTAAATCTGCAGTGGGGAGCAGTACCAGATCCCTCCAGAGAGAGCATCATGTTTCTCCATGTCTTCCTTCTAATCTACAGCATGTCAGGATGATGCAGGATAACGAGGGGATTCTTCCAAACTCCAGCCAGTGTTTGTGAACCCTGCTGAGCCGTGGCGAGCACGCTGTGTCTGTGTGTGAGTCACATAATGAGAAGCACTTACAGGTGGTGTTAACATGACGGGCAGCACGGTGAATTATTGATGAAGCTTGAAGTCCGTGGAGGTTTGTAAAGAGCTTCACCTGGAGGTCAAACACCTCTCTGATTCCTGTCCTCTGGGTCAGCTCGATCAGGCTTCCTCACATCGTTTACACACCCCTCAAAAAGACTTCAAAGAGCAGGTTTTAGGACTCTGTCTACAGAACGTAGAGAAATCATGGAGCTCCCGTGCTCGTCCTGCGTCCGTGAGACTTTTATCAATGAAATACGTCCCAAACCAACAGAGGCATTTTTTTTGTCTTTTCAGGATTTTTATTTTCTGTCCTTTCTTTGTTTTCGTGTCTCGACCCGGAGGAGGAGCGACACCGAGCTCCTCCCGGATGGCAGAGCTCCTCACCCGATCTCTGAGTGAGACCCCAGCCACCCTGCAGAGGATTTTTTGGCCGCTTGTATCCGTGATCTCATTCTTTCGGTCACCACCCACAGCTGGTTACCATGGTGAAGGTAAGAACGTAGATCCTGGTTACCATGGTGAAGGTAGGAACGTGGATCATGGTTACCATGGTGACTGTAGGAATGTAGATCCTGGTTACCATGGTGAGGGTATGAACGTAGATCCTGGTTACCATGGTGAGGGTAGGAAAGTAGATCCTGGTTACCATGGTGAGGGTAAGAACGTAAATCCTGGTTACCATGGTGAGGGTAGGAACATAGATCTAGGTTACCATGGTGAGAGTAGGAACATAGATCCTGGTTACCACGGTGAGGGTAGGAATGTAGATCCTGGTTACCATGGTGAGGGTTGGAATGTAGATCCTGGTTACCATGGTGAGGGTAGGAACGTAGATCCTGGTTACCATGGTGAGGGTATGAACGTAGATCCTGGTTACCATGGTGAGGGTAGGAAAGTAGATCCTGGTTACCATGGTGAGGGTAAGAACGTAGATCCTGGTTACCATGGTGAGGGTAGGAACATAGATCTAGGTTACCATGGTGAGAGTAGGAACATAGATCCTGGTTACCACGGTGAGGGTAGGAACGTAGATCCTGGTTACCACGGTGAGAGTAGGAACATAGATCCTGGTTACCATGGTGACTGTAGGAATGTAGATCCTGGTTACTATGGTGAGGGTATGAACGTAGATCCTGGTTACCATGGTGAGGGTAGGAACATAGATCCTGGTTACCGTGGTGAGGGTAGAAACATAGATCCCGGTTACCATGGTGGGGGTAGGAACGTAGATCCTGGTTACCATGGTGAGGTTAGGAACGTAGATCCTGGTTACCATGGTGAGGGTAGGAATGTAGATCCTGGTTACCATGGTGAGGTTAGGAACGTAGATCCTGGTTACCATGGTGAGGTTAGGAACGTAGATCCTGGTTACCATGGTGAGGGTAGGAACATAGATCCCGGTTACCATGGTGAGGATAGGAATATAAGTTGTATTGGAATGGTTGTGAGTGTGTGGCCCCACAACAGACTGGCGACCTTTTTGGGGTGTACCCTACCAGTTGGCTGAAATCAGCAGTGATAGGCTCCTGCAAGGCCTATGGGTATAAGAAGGGGTCTACCTGTGGATGAATCTCTGCTTTCCAGTGTGAGGATGTCCTGTTTCCTCTGCAGACGCTCCGTCTTCTCTCTCTAATCAGGATGCATTATTTAATCATTTAGGTAGATTACTGCTGAACAGACGTTTTTCCCGCTGCCTGCGATGTGTGATCATCCCTGGCCTACTCGCTGAACCTCGAGTTTAAAACCTGTGATCTACACAACGTTCACTCTGATTACTGATTAATGGGTTCAATCAGGGTGAAACGCATCCTCCGTTTAATTCAGCTATCTTAGTTATAAGTTGACGAACCACCTGTCTTAAATTACAAACTGTATTAATAATGAATGTTAAGGTGATCAGACTGGACTGCAACGTCCTTATGTAGAGCAGAATGTACTTTATTTATCCACAAAGGGAGATTTGAGCTAGCTTATGCAGCCAAGGATCTGACTGCCAGGGTCCCTCGTTGGCTGCCACCCATCACCTCCTTCACCCGACCCCTTTGGGCCCTCCTGCAGGCGGTGAGTCCACTGGAAGGGCAGCCCATGTCCCCTGTTCGGGCCGAGCCTGGCCGGGCCCCATGGGTAAAAGCCTGGCCACGAGGCGCTCGCTCTGGCTCCAAGGTGGGGCCCCAGTGACCCGCATCTGAGCAAGGGCAATCTGGCCTCCTCCAGGTCAAGAGGAGCCAGATAGGGTAGTTTGAGCATCTGGTTAGAATGACCCCCGAGCACCTCGCTGGTGAGGTGTTTCCGGCACGCCCCATCGGGAGGAGACCAAAAGGCAGACCCCGGACCCGCTGTAGAGACTATGTCTCACAGCTGGCTGGGGGACAACTTGGGTCCTCCTGGGTGAGCTGGAGGATGCAGCCGGGGTGAGAGAAGCCTGGGCTTCCCTGAAGTCTGAGGTGTTGCCCCGGCGACCCGGCCCTGGATGAGCGGAAGACGACGGAATGGAAAATTTGAGTATTACAGTGCAAACAGTGAATCAACAGACGGTCTGTAGGTGATCAGCATGACTGTCCGAGTCGGAGTAGATTTCAGAAAATGTCACGGTTTCAAAATTCAGAAGTCATTGCAATAATGATGCCAACTGTCGCAACAGCCCAAAAAATGAGGCGAAAGACGCTTGATTAGAAAGCGTTTCTGCCCTCACCATGGTAACCAGGATCTACGTCCTACCCTCACCATTTTTTTTTATTTTTTTTTATTTTTTGATTATTTTGAATTACTCTATTCATCCCTCACCGGGAAATTTGTTTGCTGCACTCCTTACACCGCAGCAGGCTGCCCTTCAACGGCGCCAATGGTGGGAGAAGCGGGGGTTAGGTGTCTTCTCCAAGGACCCTAGACGTGCTCTCCGTGGGACGCGAACCCGCGACCTTCCGGTCCGCGGGCGAACGCGCTAACCACGCGGCCACCGTCTCCACCCTAAGGATAACCAGGATCTACGTTCCTACCCTCACCATGGTAACCAGGATCTACGTTCCTACCCTCACCGTGGTAACCAGGATCTACGTTCCTACCCTCACCATGGTAACCAGGATCTACGTTCCTACCCTCACCATGGTAACCAGGATCTACGTTCCTACCCTCACCATGGTAACCAGGATCTACGTTCCTACCCTCACCATGGTAACCAGGATCTACGTTCCTACCCTCACCATGGTAACCAGGATCTACGTTCCTACCCTCACCATGGTAACCAGGATCTACGTTCCTACCCTCACCATGGTAACCAGGATCTACGTTCCCACCATCACCATGGTAACCAGGATCTACGTTCCTACCCTCACCATGGTAACCAGGATCTACGTTCCTACCCTCACCATGGTAACCAGGATCTACGTTCCCACCATCACCATGGTAACCAGGATCTACGTTCCTACCTTCACCATGGAAACCAGGATCTATGTTCCTACCCTCCCCTATGGAAAAAATGAGATCGCAGATACAAGTTGCCAAAAAGATCTTCCTTCGCAGGGTGGCTTGGCTCTCATTCAGAGATGGGGTGAGGACCTCTGCCATCCGGAAGGAGCTCGGTGTTGAGCCACTCCTCCTGCAGGTCGAGAGAAGCCAGATTGGGTGGGAGCATATTGCTGGTGAGGTGTTTCGGGCATGTCCCTCCGAGAAGAAACCAAGAAACAGACTTTGGAATCGCTGCTGGCTGGGGAACGACTCGGGATCCTTCCGGGTGAGCTGCATGTGGGGTGAGAGAAGCATGGTCTTCCCGTCTGAGGCTTTTACACCCGCGACCTGGCCCCCGGCCTCGGATAAGCGGAAGACGACGGAATGGAACGGCTTTTAAGCACACACGCTAATGCTAACATCTTTATTGTCCACAGACCATCACCAAGCTAAGTTCTTACAAGGACTCACTTGATCCATTTATTTACTGCTTTCCAAACAAAAAGCGGGTTTTAACAAAAATAAATTCAATAGAATGAGTTCATACAAACACAAGAGTTCTGAGATTTGTTCGTAAAATCCTTTTTGTTTTTATTCTTTTTCCATTTTCTGCAAAGAGTCACATTTGATGTCGTTTTTGGCATCAAAACACAATTTTCTAATTTTCTCGACTGCTTGTAAACATAACAATCCGGCTTCGTGAATCTACCAGCAGATGTGTTCAAATAGTGTTAGTTTAGCAGCTGGAGGGCAGAATGAAGCTGTAAATCAGATATCACAGACTTTATCTTCAGATTGATTAACAGCACTTAGCAGCTAAATCACTCCAACGCTCCGACACGATCACTTCTCCTCTGTTTGATGAATGGATCGGCCACTTCAGACCGGGCCGTAGTAATGGATAACACTAATTCAACAAGGAAAGAATCACTCCACACGGATCCTGCCAACAATTAAAGACTAGAAGTAACACAGACAGCTCGACAGGAGGGGTGTTTGTTTCTGTTTTCCTGCTTGTTATTCTTTTTTCTTTCTTCCCACCAACGCATGTGTGTTTTTTTTGTTTCTTCTGAAGTTCACCTTCTTCTTGTGTTTGTATTTTTCAGACAGATAGAAATCACTTTGATCTGACAGGTAAAAAACTTCTAGGAACATTTTAAAAGCAGAAACTAAGATTTTCTTTACTTTTAAAAAGCATTTTGGTGACTGTTTTATTTCACACACACCTCCAGGAGTTTTAAATCAATCATACCTTAAAACCCTGCTTGAAGCCAGACATTGTGGGATGCCCTGCTCCTGGTTAAGTATCTTGGGGACTTGTTTATGAGTGGGGGAAAGATGGAGCGAGAGATCGACAGGCGGATCGGTGCGGGTTCCGCAATAACTAGGACGCTGCATCAATCCGTTGTCGTAAAGAGAGATCTGAGCCAAAAAGCAAAGCTCTCGATTTACAAGTAAATCTACGTTCCTACCTTCACCATGGTAACCAGGATCTATGTTCCTACGCTCACCATGGTAACCAGGATCTATGTTCCTACCCTCACCATGGTAACCAGGATCTACGTTCCTACCATCACCATGGTAACCAGGATCTACGTTCCCACCCTCACCATGGTAACCAGGATATACGTTCCTACCATCACCATGGTAACCAGGATCTACGTTCCCACCCTCACCATGGTAACCAGGATCTACGTTCCTACCATCACCATGGTAACCAGGATCTACGTTCCCACCCTCACCATGGTAACCAGGATCTACGTTCCTACCCTCACCATGGTAACCAGGATCTACGTTCCTACCCTCACCATGGTAACCAGGATCTACGTTGCTACCCTCATCATGGTAACCAGGATCTATTTTCCTACCTTCACCATGGTAACCACGATCTATGTTCCTACCCTCACCATGGTAACCAGGATCTACCTTCCTAACCTCACCATGGTAACCAGGATCTACGTTCCTACCCTCACCATGGTAACCAGGATCTACTTTCCTACCCTCGCCATGGTAACCAGGATCTACTTTCCTACATTCCCTGACCAGATGCCCGAACCATCTGGCTCCTCTCGACCTGGAGGAGGAGCGGCTCGACACCGAGCTCCTCCTGGATGGCTATATTTTTGTTGTATGAGCTGAATTCAGGTTAAATTTGGGCCAAATGTCACAATGTGTACATCCCGCTTAAGGGAAATCAGATTACAGCAGCCAAACCTGCACGTTATGCAATCTGCAAAAAGTATTTTCTCAATCATCTCAATTGATGATAATAAAAAACAAAATCATAAATTGTTCTGTTGTTTTTTTGCTTACCCTGACTATAGGGGTAAGCAAAGAAGCCAAGAAGCCCAGGCTTCACTCTGAGACATTCTCTGTCTACTGTGAGCCATGGTATCTTCTGTGGTCCTGGGTCTGCCTATGGGTCCTCCTGGTGGGACACAACACCTTATCAGCAAGGGAGACATCCTAACCAGATGTCTGAACCACTCCATCTGGTTTCTAGCTCTACTCCAAGCTCCTCCTGGATGGCAGACCTCCTCACCCTATCTCTGATTCATCATATCAGAGGGAAAAGCAAATCCAAACACCCTGAAAGATGTTTCTGTGGCCACAAACATCTCATATTGATGAGTTCCAGGTCTGTGATTTTGGGTTTTAAAACCATGTCTTTTCTTGTTGGAGACGGCTGTAAACATACAGGCAGCGTGGAGGAGGATGTGCAGTCAGACTGAGGGGATCAGGAGAAGTGAAGGGGTGTCTGCTGAGACTCTTCATTTATAAGTAAGAGGTTGTTATGCGCTGGTGTGATCACAAAAGTGTCTGAGCTGCTGACTGATTATTTTCCAGGGCAGAAAGCTGAGCTGCAGCATAATGAAATGAAGGGAGTCGATGGAAAAGCAGTGTCTGAACCCCACGCTTATTTCAGGCTCTGCTGAGGAGTCTGAAATAATCACATGGATTCTGTTCAAGATATGAGAGGTGCCAACATTCAGCCCACCACCCCATTTCTATTGGTCTCCTGCAGTGAGTCCTCGGACCAGTGAACAAGCTGGTCGCTTCTGTTCTCACCCAAAATCTCCTCAAAGGGTTTTTTTTTGTTCACTTTGATGCTTTTTTTCACCGAACTAAACATTTTTACGACATTTAGTCACATCTGTACCAGAGATGTGGAGCGCTACATGGACAAGCTGCCATCACAAGAAGCGCTTTAAAAAAAACAAGCTGGAGCACTACAGACTTGAAGGAAGCTTTGGTGAATTTTTTAAGTACATATTTGAGAACTCTTATATCTAAAGCTGGAAGAGGTAAAGCCCGAACCCATGCAGACTCCAGCCTTCCTGAGTTCAAGTGATTTGGGTATTGTGAGACTGGTTCTACCAAACATTCCGGAGGATGGTGGAAAGACTGAGATCGTCAAGAACTAAACGGATTGCAAGACTTTTGAAAAATGAAACCATCTCCTTCTGATGGTGAGAACCTTCCTCACTCTATGGTTGATAGAGATTAATAATGAGGATCATATTTACCTTGTTTGGTTGGTGGCTTGAAAAAGGTTGAAAAACACTATGTTACAGTTCACAAGGCTGGAAAGAATTACAGACCAAAACACCTCCGAACGTCCAACAAAAAAATAACCAAGCATGATGGCACCTAAAGCCTGGACACGCTGAGGGTCATGTCCGCTATTATGAAACTTGATAGATTCGTAAACGACAATCAATAGTTCATAATCACTGCTTCTACATCTCAGCCTATTTCTTTACTATTTCCAGTGTATTTCGGGGCGGCACGATGGTGCAATGGATTGCACAGTGGCCTCACAGCAAGAAGGTCGGACATTCGAGTTGAGGATGAAGCTTGAAACACTGGCCTTTCTGTGTGGAGTTTGCATGTTCTCCACGTATATGCGTGAGTTTCCTCTGGTTTGTTCACACTCTCCCAAAACATTTACAGTATGTCTGGTTGATTGGCTACCACGAAACTCCACTTAGGAATGAGTGTGTGTGTGTGTATGGTTGTGTGTGTGTGGCCTAGGGACATTCTGGTGACCTATTTGAGGTGTACCCTGCTTCTCGCCTTAAAAACAGCCAGGATAGGCTCCGGCACTCCCCGCAGCCCTATTAGGAATGGAAGGTTCAGAAGAGGAATGAAACTTTTTCACAAAATTTGAAAAAGACTTCAAATAGATGAAGGCATTTCGTTCCGCCATCTTCTGCTCATCCGGGGATGGGTCGTGGGGGCAACAGCCTCAGACGGGAAGCCCAGGCTTCTCTTACCCCAGCTGCATCCTCCAGCTCACTGGAAGTATCCCGAGGTGTTCCCCGTCCAGCTGTGAGACATAGTCTCTCCAGCAGGTCCGGAGTCTGCCTCATAGTGCCTTAAAGAAGACATTAAATGATGAAGATTGGAGATAAAAGATGAAGCAAGATAGAATCAGATAAAAGAATCATTGTTTATGTTGATTTAAAGTTTCCTGCTTGTTGAAATAAAAAGCAGAATTAAATATGGTGGTGTGAGACACCCTCTGGTGTCTGGGTTTTCCCTTGTGTTGTTCCCCTCCCCTCATTTCTTCCATGTGCTGGACTGTGGTGGCTGCTGATTGGAGGACTGGTCTGATAAGACACACCTACATGTTTAGTCCTTGCTCTTTAACACCCTGTCTCTCTCATTCTGTCAGTTCTTCTTCTTACTGTCCTGATCACTAACTCAGCTAACCATGTGGGTTTTCTTTTAATACCATGTTTCTGTGGTCTTCCAGGTTTCTGCTGTCACCCAACTCTATCTGGATAGTTACCATTCCCATGTGGCTCCTTTTTAGTTACTTAAACTCTGGTTTTCTCTAAGTACGTTGAGATCTCTTGGAAGTCACATATTATGAGACACATCAATGATCATTCCTTTCAACTCTATGTTTTTAACTCCTGTGAGTTCCTTTTGCTGTTTGAATGACCTGTTTGTGTCTTCTACCAGCGTTTGGATCTTCCTCTAATCCATGTCAAACATAATCTTCTGCATATTATTTCCCTGTTAATGGTGGTCATGAATGGTGTGTTACGTATATCCTACCACAGGGCTCGTTATGCAGGGGGATGTGGAGCTTTTAACGTTTTAAAAGTTCAAAGAGTGAAGACAGTTCTATTAAACAGGATGTTTATACTTAAACGTGTTTAAAAAAGTTTTTCTGGAGAAAAGCTTGTTGAAACAGGACGATTAATGTAATTTAAAGCAGATTTTTTGAATCAGAATGAGTCCAATTATTTACCATCAGTCATTAATATTCTATATGGTGACGTTTGTTTGTCTTTTTAAGACTTTTTGCTGCAAAACTGGGAATCTTTGAACAAATCTTTGAATCCAGAGTCACTAAAATAAAGTCCTCTTCTATGGTTTTAAAACTTTACTAACAAGAAATAAAATAACCTGTTTGATAGAACAGCTAGTGGTTGTGTTATTAGACCATGAACACTTGTAGAGAAACAGTTTTTAATGTCATGGATTCTTTGTAAGAGAATCTACACATTCATCATTACTGTTCTCTTCTTACTACTACCTGATTTGAGGATAACTTTGCTCCTTGAGGGTCGTGGAGTTCGTTCTTTGTCATCAATAAAAAACTAACTTTCGTGTCCTTTAAAGATATCAAACATATGAGAAAGATTTTCTTCAAATTCTGCATTTGGTCATTTTCTGTGTTTTAAAAAAAATGTGTTGAGTTTGTCAACCTTTGTGGAGACAGTCATCTTCTTTAATAATTGTAATGATGGGTCTAATTTATTGTCTTTAAAATGTCACTTAAATCCTCTCTGGTTTTGGAGGACGATTATTTGCTCATTTGTTTTGGAACAGTTTCTATTGTTGATGTTTTCGTTCCAATTCCATATTTTATCCTATTCGGTTTTCCTTTATTGCTAAGGACTTCTTACATGATGTTTAAGTCTCTACTTTCAACAAGTTCTAAAGTAAAGAGACATTAAGTTGCAGCTCTTATATAGAATGTTTTTCTAAAGTATCTATTCATTTTTGTGATCATAGAGTTTCTTACTAGTGAAGCTATTTGGGATCTCTTATAATCGGATTGCTATTAATTGGGTCTGATACTGATCAAATAAACTAGAACAGACCCTTACCGGGAGGAGTGAGTTCCTCACTAGTACAATATTCTGGTCCACTGTCTAAAGCCCTAAAACCGCAGTGATACACTCCATATCAAAAATCTTTCAGTAGATTCAGACATTCTTAGGGACAGGGTTTTTAAAATGTGGAACATAACATCCTGCTCCAACAGGGTTTTTAAATACTAGATGTCTGCAGGTTTTTATCTGGATCACATCATTCTTGGTCGATAATTTTCTGACCTTCGAAAGTTAATCAAGCAGGTACTGCTGTGTTTTTTCGATTGTGACTCCAGCATTTTTATTCTTCATTCTCCAAAGTTTGATTTAATTGTTACAATTATTGGTATATAAATAATAATGAGGCTTTGTTCTTGACATTAGCTTTGAAAATGTTAAAATCTTAGACTATGGATATTAAGTGTATCATCTTCTGGTTCAAGCTTTTGAATAATGGATGCTGGTGATTCAGAAATTTAATTCATTACAATGATGGCCACGGCTGACTTCATCGTCCCAGCCGCTGTAAATGTTGCACTGCAAGAAAAATGTATGTATCTAAGACTCTGTCAGTATAGATGAAGCCTTAGCCGGTCTCAAGTGAATCAAGGCGCCATGATCGCTGGGATGTTGAAATCTGGAAGCGATGGCATTCTGGAGTGGCTCAACCTTATTTATTCAGGTGTGGGAGACGTAGAAGCTCTCCACCGACTGGACCAGAGGAGTGATCTTACTCTACTACTAGACTGCTGTGGACTTCTTTCAATCTCTGTCAATGGTCTTGACCAGGATCTTGTTTACTCCAACCTGCGAAAAGCATAAATTTACCTCTGAATATCTGTGTGAAGCAGCAAGTTTATGTGCTCTGTATCATTTAACATCTTTTAATTCAACACTTGCTTGTGAATTATACTGTGATTATTCAGTAAATATGGGAAAATGTCCCTGTCTTTACAAATAACAACTAACCGGTTCAGTGCGGTTCACCATAGATGGTGTCTGATCAGTAATGATAGTGATCGTATAGCTAAATAGTGAGTTTCTCATCCTTGGAATGGCTTTAAAATCATTATGATAAAGCACACAATTGGGCAGGACCCACCAAATCTTGACAAATAGTAGAGGGTCCAGTACTTGCATGCATAAGTGACCTTCCTGAGTTGTTCAAGTCATTCTATCACACTATGTTGTATCAGTATGTGGGAGATATTTCACTCCCTCAGTGGCATCTACAATCTCCATTCTATTTTAATGCGATCAAGAAGGATATCTTCTGCTGCAATAAAGACTTCTTTCTCAAAAAGACGTCAACAACCCGTAAGGAAGGTTGAAGATTGAGTACCAAAGCTTTGAGCAGTGCATTTTAAAATGCTACCTTTGCTTTGAAAATAATACAAACTGACAAGAGAAACATGGAAGGTCTTTGCTTACGTAGGTTTGTTTGTTACCACCTTTCGCTTGCTGATCTTAACGACAGCGGTCGATTTCCTGCAGTGGTACTAACTCCTTGATAAGGACAGTTACTGTATTATATATATGAGTCCGGGGGAGGTAGTTGGGGGATGTTTCTTGTTATTTTGACTTATACCACTGATCTATTCCCCCTTTGACTTTTAAAAAGTAGATTTTAGGAGTCCATGTCGTGTAAAACATCTCCTCTCGTTCTTCCACAACTACATGTCGCCTGGAACAAGACTCCTTCCAATTCAGCAGGAGGGTTCATATGTGTAAAAAAAAATCTAGAAATTTTTCTGCACTCCCAAAGAAAAACAGTGAAAATACGCTCAAGTGATTGATTCTGTGCACAACAACAGGAGTTATGTAAGAAACTGGATTATTTCATGCTGGGTTTCTTTAGTCTGCTGCATGTAAATGTAGAATTAACACAAGCGGAGCTTTGATTGGGGATCGTCTTAGAAATCCAAGTTCATTTCCCATGTACGGAAACCCGTGACCAAACCCCGGAAGTTGGCCTTTTTATGCATTAATCTGTTAAAAACAAGTGACAACTGTTCAAAGGTTCCATCAGTATGTCCTAGGGATACAGTGACAGTTTTAAACTCAACAGCTTCTGTGGTTTTGTTCTGTGGACATACATCGAAATGCTCCCCAGGCCCAGCATGCCTGGCTTCTGATGGTTTTAGGCATTGACTTGCTTCTGTTAACTTAGGTTTTTGGAGACTTTTAGTCTCCGAGAGATCTGATATTTTGAGGGTTGGATAGACTGGAAGCTAAGCGGTGGTGATGTGTCTTGGGGCAATGTCACACTTAAGTTGTCTGGATGTTTAATACTGCTGGAGAACTACTGTACCTGGTCAATGAAGAGTTCATGCAACAAAATAAGAGATGTTCTCAGATCAATCTTTTATAGTTTATAAGAATCTAAAGAATGCATTGTTTTATTTTGGTTGGCCGTTGTGCGTGTGTACACATTGAGGTAGTATCCGACAGTCCAGACCGTACCATTTCCTGTTGGTGCGCTCTCTAAACCAACATTATTAAAATAAAACGACATTTAGAGTTGTGACACTCGATCATTTTCACTATGAGTTATTACCACATACACACCATGTTCTTTAAAATGCTTAGGTGAGTTTAGATTTTCCCAACTCTCTTCAATATGATAGTGGTATCAAAATCGTGTCTAGCTTTTCGGACACATTTCTACCCACAAACAAGGATCAAAATGAATGATTTCAATGTGATGTTCCTTCTCTGTCCACACAACAAAGTAAGCTCTTTACCAAGCTGTGTTTGCACCTGGTAGACGTGACTGGTTTGATGCTTGATTAAGTTTGTTCAGGTAAACTTTTGGGTCGCAAGTTTTCAATTCCTTCGCTGAGCGGACAGTTTGCTTTCAACAAAGTGAAGTGAGTTATGACCAAGTGGCCAAGTCCATCAGGTAATGCTCCCAAATATGGTAAAGTCGGGTTTCGACCCAGTCCACAAATGTAAAGTTTTAAATCCTTTGATATTTTGTCCTGGTCACATCGTCAGGCTGTAGCAATAGAGGAGAACTTTATCTTCTGGCTTCTCCAGGACCGGTAGTCTTCATTTTAGAAGCGGACTTTGTTTGGTTAGATCCGAACCTAAACCAGGTGGACAAAATGAGCTTGGTCTTGGTCTTTCTCAGCTTAGTCTGTTTCCTCTTCCGTGAAAATGATATCGATCTGACCTCACAAATCCAGAATTTCTTCATAGCTGATTTCTTGCACGTCCACGTTGTATATGTAGATTCCATGTCTGGGATCAACAAGACTAGAGGCTGGACTCATACATACATTTAGTATGTAAAGTAAAACTTTAGTTGTACATTTTACAACCTTAAAGGAGTGACTAATTCTAATGTTAAACTCACAGAAATAAGAACACTAGTTTTAATCAGAGACCAGAGTTTTGACAATTAAAGTTTAAAAATACGCATGCAGCTGTCTCTACCTCCCTGATTGGCTGTGTGGTCTAGAGGATCCATGTGAGCCCAGTTATGTACCACCCAGTAAATACTCTAAGATAAGTTAAAAAGGGAGAGACGGTAAAGTCGGCGTTGACCTTTGCAGAAGTCCTTTAAGAAAAATAATGAAATGTACAAGTTAGTCTGCGTATCATCGGTCGGTAGAACTTTAAATCGAGTCTGTTCAGGATGGAATGCATCTAAAAGCTCGCTTATTCTCTTCTGTTACTGTTTGTGTGATGGAGGCCGCCATGCCAGCTTGATGCAGTGGTGACTGTTTTACTTCAAAACAAAATTTCTTTCACTTTTTTTTTTTTAAACTCCTGTCATGTTGGGGTCGGCAGCGACCCGTTTGACTTTGTTGGGAACTTCTATTAAGAGCCTGTCAGCTGGCACACTGACAGGTACCTCCTCAAGTAAAAATCTAAGGTGGCATGTCCAAGCATGTGAAGGGAATTTACTTGTTTGAGTGGCCATTTGATTGCAAAGTCCAGAAATGGCAGTATGTAAGAATTGCCATAAATAGAGAGGACACAGAGCTTTGTTACTGATTCAGATGAGTAGGTATCTGAGGAGGACATTGTGGAGTATCACTTAAAAGACATATAAGTTCGGTGAGGAGGTTGTTAGTGCTGAAGCTGCTCGTGCTGAAAGATTCAAGTCCGAAAACGGTACGATCTTTTGGAGCTCAGTACCTCAGGACGTACATGGTCATTCATCTTTGCTGTGACCAGAGTCAGTCTTTGGGGGAAAAAAGTTCCTCTTGACATGTTGAAAGACATTGATGAAGAATACCTGGATGCTGTCTATGGTATGCATTAACTGTCTGTGTTTAAAATCTGTGTATAAAGGCAATCAGGAAAAGATGGAGTTTCACAAGAAGCCATGTTTATCTGTCTCTCTGATGTGCATGGAGACAAAGTTAAAATTGGCTTCCAAACTGGGATGTTGTCCTATGGGCACTCAGAGGTATTTTGGTCAGTAAGTTCGTGATCTCGTCAAAGAGCTCGGGATGCTCATCAGCTCGAACATTTAGGAACACTCCGAGTACGAGCTCAACCCCGAGATGTTTAAAATGTGTGTAGATCGGATCTGGCTGTCCACTCCCAGACAGATCTCCTAGGCACCGGCGGATGACGCGCCTGGCGTAGGCTCCTGATGTATGAGAGCATATTTTTGAAAATATGCTGCTGAATGATACCCGCAGCAGCCGGGCTTCCTCACCATTTAGGGTGAAATAAAATATTTTTGAATCATAAGTTTTAGAGAGCGTTTCAGCATACCTGGGGTACTCTCACCAGTATCTGCCTCATCGCCATGACGAGCTCTAGAACGCCTCAGCATTGATGAAGTGTTCTTATTGGTGGAAGATGTGAAGCAGAGTTGACACTTTAAAACATTATCTCTCTCTTGAGCTCTCAGCACAGTGCTGTGTTGCTCGTCCTATCACTAGTTAGCACAGTGGCCTCACACGGTCATTGGCGTCCAGGGTGAGACGAAGCTTGAAACACTGGCCTTTCTTTGTGGTGTTTGCATGCTCCCCATATATGTGCATGTTGAAATAAAAAGCAGAATTAAATATGGTGGTATGAGACACCCTCTGGTGTCTGGGTTTCCCTTGTGTTGTTCCCTTCCCGTCATTTCTTCAGTATGTGGTGGCTGCTGATTGGAGGACTGGTCTGATAAGACACACCTACATGTTTAGTCCTTGCTTTTTAAGACCCTGTCTCTCTCATTCTGTCAGTTCTTCTCTGTCCTGATCACAAACTCAGCTAACCATATTGGGTTTTCTTTTAATACCATGTTTCTGTGGTCTTCCAGGTTTCTGCTGTCACCCAACTCTGGATAGTTACCATTCCCATGTGGATCCGTTTTAGTTACTGAAACTCTGTTTTTCTCTAAGTACGTTGAGATCTCTTGGAAGTCAGGCTGTGGCAATAGAGGAGAACTTGTTCTACTGGCTTCTCCCGGACTGGTAGTCTTCATTTTCGAGGAAGTGACTGATATGGCCAGCTCTGAATATGAAGTGAGTGGACAAAATGAGCTTGGTTTTGGGCCACTTTCTCAGCTTAGTCTGTTTCCTCTTCTGTGAAAATGGTATCGATCTGACCTCACAAATCCAGAATTTCTTCATAGCTGATTTTTATTCGTCCATGTTGTATATGAAGCTTTAATGTCTGGGATCAACAAGACTAAAGGCTGGACTCCTGCTAATTTTGCTGTTAAACTCACAGAAATAAGAACACTAGTTTTAATCAGAGACAGGTTGAAGATTGACCATTAAAACTTTTAGCTGTGCATTTTAAAATGCTACCTTTGCATTGAAAATAATACAAACTGACAAGAGAAACATGGAAGGTCTTTGCTTACGTAGGTTTGTTTGTTACCACCTGTCGCTTGCTGATCTTAACAACAGCGGTCAACTTCCTGCAATGGTACTAACTCCTTGATAAAGACAGTTACTGTATTATGTGAATTAGTCCGGAGGAGGTAGTTGGAGGATGTTTCTTGTTATTTTGACTTATACCACTGATCAATTCCCCCTTTGACCTTTAAAAAGTAGATTTTAGGAGTCCATGTCATGTAAAACATCTCACAAGTAATTACTCAATCAAAACTTAAGGTTTTGATTAAACCTTAGAATTAGAAGGTTAAGTAAAGCTTATGGAGTTGATATTCATGTTTTTGGCTACAAACTTTGAGTGTCTTGGATTCTTTGTAAGAGAATCTACACATTCATCATAACTGTTCTCTTCTTACTACTACCTGATTTGGGGATAACTTTGCTCTCTGAGGGTCGTGGAGTTCGTTCTTTGTCCTCAATAAAAAACTAACTTTCGTTTCCTTTAAAGATATCAAACATATGAGAAAGATTTTCTTCAAATTCTGTATTTGGTCATTTTCTGCGTTTTAAAAAAAAATGTGTTGAGTCTGTCGACCTTTGTGGAGACAGTCATCTTCTTTAATAATTTTAATGATGGGTCTGATTTATTGTCTTTATTAATGTCACTTAAATCCTCTCTGGTTTTGGAGGGCGATTTTTTGCTCATTTCTTTTGGAACAGTTTCTATTGTTGATGTTTTCTTTCCAATTCCATATTTTTGCCAATTTGGTTTTCCTTTATTGCTAAGGACTTCTTACATGACGTTTAAGTCTCTACTTTCAACAAGTTCTAAAGTAAGAGACATTAAGTTGCAGCTTTTATATAGAATTTTTTTCTAAAGAAATGATTGATTTTTCTGATCGTAGAGTTTGTTTTAGTGAAGCTATTTGAGATCTCTTGTAATCTGATTGCTATTAATTGGGTCTGATACTGATCAAATAAACTAGAACAGACCCTTACCGGGAGGAGTGAGTTCCTCACTCGTATAAGAGTCTGGCCAACTTCCTACATTCCTAAAACCGCATTTGCTGTGACCAGAGTCAGTAACATTAAGACTTGTTTAAGGGAAAAAAGTTCCTCATGACATGTTGAAAGACATTGATGAAGAATACCTGGATGCTGTCTATGGTATGCATTAACTGTCTGTGTTTAAAATCTGTGTATAAAGGCAATCAGGAAAAGACGGAGTTTCAGAAGAAGCCATGTTTATCTGTCTCTCTGATGTGCTTGGAGACAAAGTTCAAATTAATTGCTGAACTGGGATGCTCCTATGGACTCCTATGTGACGGAATTTTTCAAAAATCGACCAGAGTTGTTCCCCAGCCAGATGTGAGACAGTCTCTCTCCTGCAGGTCCGGTGTCTGCCTCATAGAGCCTTAATGAAGACATTAAATGATGAAAATTGATTAAAAAAAGATGTAAAAAAAGATATTGAAATAGTCAAAGGGTCTACCTCCTTATGGCTGCCAGGTTGAACACCAATGAACTCTAAATAATGAAGCAAGATAGAATCAGATAAAATAATCATTGTTTATGTTGAATCTAAGTTTGCTGGATGTTGAAATAAAAAGCATAATTAAATATGGAGGAGGACAATGTGGAGCATCACCTAGAAGACATGAGTTTAGGTGAGGTAGCTGCTTGTGTTGAAGCTGCTCCTGCTGAAAGATTCAAGTCCAAAAATGGTACGTTTTGAAGCTCAGTACTGCCTGACTTACATGGCAGGGCAGTTGCTGCAATGTTGAAAGACATTGATGAAGAATACCTGGATGCTGTCTATGGTATGCATTAACTGTCTGTGTTTAAAATCTGTGTATAAAGGCAATCAGGAAAAGATGGAGTTTCACAAGAAGCCATGTTTATCTGTCTCTCTGATGTGCTTGGAGACAAAGTTCCAATTGGCTACCAACTGGGATGGTGTCTTATGGGCACTCAGAGGTGTCCTTATGAGAAATCCATAAAAATGACAGAGAAAAACTGTAAATATCTTTTGTGAAATTATAACCAGCCACGTTTCCATCATTCAGCAGTCTGACTGAGACCAAGCATGAAGAGACGGGGTGAGCAGGGATGAGTGTCTGTTGGCTTAAAGATAGAAATTACCTTTGCTCCTCTCATATATTTCATCAGCGCTGGAACTGGAATCCATTCTTGTGAATTAATCTCTGGGATTTCTATGAATGTAAAAGCAGCTGCTGCCGTGGAAACGGAGGTCGCCGACCACCCCACTATTCATTAACCCACTTGTCTCAGTAAGTCTATGAAGACTCGGTCCTGCTCTGTGTATTTTACAGATTATAAAATGAAGTGATCTATTTAAAGTTATCTGAAATCAAATCCAATGAACAACATCTATAACGACAGGGTAATGTCTAAGGAACATAGAATGCAAAGTCTTTAAAGTTTTCAGCCTACAGAAGAAAGCTCGATTGTGTGGACACCTAAAATCAGAGTGGCGGAATTCTGTTTAGTCCAATGTTGAAAAAAGATGACGGCCTTTTACAATAAGCATGGTGACGTTATTCTTTAGTAAAAAAAAACCAAACGCACTCTTCCACTGCTGCCCTGTCACGGTCACGGAGAAGATCTATCTTCGTCATTACGTTGACGATGGGAATTTCTAGTGACTTAGTGATGAGAAGTCTGTCGAAATCATTGGTGAAGAATTTCTGATGGTGTAACAGGAAAGCTTGATCATTAGAAACTTTAAAAGACGGCAATATTCATTATTAAAAAGTTGATTACCTTGCGGGGCTTCACCAAACGCCGTGATTCCACCAACAGGACTGCACAAACTTGATAATCCAATGCCTGTATTTTCTTCGCCAATTGATTGAGTACAGGCACATGGCGGTCAAGACTAATAAAGCCTACGTCATAAAATCAAAAGAGTAATCATAAAACACTCTAAAAAATAATCCAAAGCACCTGCTCAATAAATTGAATATAATCACTGTGATGCTAATAATGGTTAGCATCACAGTAACTTTAAAAAACATTAAACATCAGACCACATTTCAGGTGAAACATTACCACAGCAGTCAAACAAGACAAACGGATTTTGGAGATTATTGAGAATTTCCTCCAGCCAGTGGAAATTCTCAAAGAGTTGACATTATTTCTCAGTGTTTTTAAAGAAGCAGCAGAACAACAACCATCATCTTCATCAGATTTAAAAAAAACTTTTACCGGTGGCCGAATGGTCTTCGGGTTTTACTTTTACGCCAGTAAGTCGTTTCCGACAACACCAGTTTCTTACCTTTATGCCGACAACGCCAGTAAAACATTTATTTTGTCACTTCAGCTTTCAAGTTTGGAGACTCTTCATCTCCTTCCGTGCTTCAGCTTTCAGTGAGCAGTTGTAATGTCAGTCTGTGCTTTTTTTGTCGTGTCATCGTACAGTGATGAGACGTGATTGCGGCCAGTCGCCCTGTAGCACGCCGTCACATGCTTGAGCCTCGATTCATCATCATTCATCCTCATCAATAGTAAAGTTGGAGTGAAATCCTGACATGACAGCAGCATGTAACGGAACGACAGCATAGAGACTAAAACACAGTCTGTGTTCAAATCTTTTACACAATACTACTTAGAAGAATTACACTTGTTGTCCAGTCTTGTAATATTTTTTTACATGTATGTTGTAATTTATTAACTTTCAGTCGGTTATGATTGAATTATTTTTACATGCTGGTATCTGTATTCATTTTTAGTACAATTTCATGCACTTATTTTCAACAAAACAAAACTTTGATTTGGTGTAGGCGTCCAAAATTAATACCTGTATATTCATCGGTACTGGTCTTCTTATACACTGTGCGTCTTTCCGGTTTAATGTTGTGCTTATTGGCATCTTCCATCTTTGGAGTAACTTTTTGTTACATTTCAGGCAGCATGCTCTGTCTTAACAGGCTGTAGAGAAATGCAAAAACACTTCAATCTTTTTAAGTGACGTTGTTGTTCTGCCATTTTCCTGTTTGTTTACAAACATACAGCGGAGAAATACTTTAGCCCCGCCCATTCATTAATACACATCGTTCAGTAGATCAGACAGGACGATAAACATACATTAGTTAATAATTTCTTTTAAAATCATTTAAAAAAAACACACACTTGGTTTTTCACTCTTATTCGTCGCTTACAAAAAATAAAAGAACATTTTCTTTTATTGGGCCTGGCAAGATGGAACCTGTCTGATCATTTTCTGATTGGTTAAGAATTAAACCCTCCAAACAGGACTGGTTTTTACATTTGGAAGTCCTTTAAAGGTTCACCCTCTTGATCTTTTTTGGCTGGTTTTTAACACGTGTTGGTTCTGGCTTGAGTAATGAGGCGATTCTTTGACCCTGCAGAAGTTACACAGGTTGTCCAACTTCTTTATCCACGTGATAACAAATGTTTTTCAATTGTTTGTTGACTTTTTGTCCTGGATGTTACAACATCCAGCTCTCAGTTAAAATTCTCCCGCCATCACTCCATGTCACCCGTCCACCCCTTCTGGCACAATCTCCAGAACATGGTGGAGATTTCAGGAGACTAGTGGTTATTCTCGGGCAGTTTTAGAAGCCGTAGAAGGTCCTCAAACCATCAGCAAGACCGATATATGTTCCTGTCGGTGAAGCAGAACAGGCTAAGTAATGTTCACACCCTATAGGGTGACTTCCAGAGGGTCACAATTCCAGTTGGAATTTCTCAATTTCACTGAGGAGTGTGGTACAGTTAGAACCAAACTGGTGTTCTGAGTTGTAGAACAGGCTCTTCACAGCCTCGTCTGATTGGTCGAATATTCTATTAAGATTTACGACTGATAGATCAGACTTCTGAAAAGTGAAGCCATGGAGGTCTCTGCAATAAAACACAAAAAATTTCTGTGTCATTTTATAAAGTAAATACACCTTACATGAATAAAAACACAGCTTAAATGAGTACACCCCCTTTGTAAAGTTTTCTACAATATTTAAATGAAAACAAAGGTAAATATTTCCAAAATATTCACAGATGAAGTTTATCTTAACTTATAACTCAAACACCCAACGACAAAAACTACTAAACTTAGTACACTTAGAACTCTGTATGGCTCCATTATTTTAAATGACAGCTTTAAGCCTCCTGGGCATGGAATGCACATCATTAGGCATCCATTTTTCAACAACGACCTCTTTCAGAGATTGGATCTGTCGCTTTAGAATTCCCCAAAGATGTTCAATTGGGTTCAGATGAGGTGACATACTTGGCCCCATTCCTTCCCAGGAAGCCAGCAGTGGCTTCAGATGTGTGCTTAGGATTATTGTCGTGTTGGAAAAGGACACGACGATAAAGAACAAGAAGTGATGGAGGCATCTTTGTTTGAATTCATGATGCCAACACCAGCCAGCAGCAGTCATGCAGCCCCGCATAAGGACACTACCACCTTCATGTTTCACTGTGGGCACCATGCACTTTTTTTTGTATTCCTCACCCTTGCAACGCCGGGCAGTTTTGAAGCCATCGGTTTGAAAAAGATTGATTTTGATCTCATCGCTCCACAGTATAGAGTCCCAAGCGTTCATCTTTGTGGGCATGGACCCTGGAAAACTGTAGACGAACTTTCTTGTGACTGGGCTTTAGGAGAGGCTTCTTTCAAGGACAACACCCATGCATGCCATTCCTCTACACTGTACGGCGGATTGTGTCACGAGAAACAGTCACTCCAGTCCCTCTCTAGATGATTGCAGGGATCTTGCATGCCGGTTTTCGTCAACCCTTCTCATCACAAGTCGCTCCTGTCGTGGCGTTAAAGCTTTGTGGTCGACCTGGACGTCTCTGTTGTTGTTCCATCTCTCTTATTTTGAATTGCTTTTGCAGCTGGATTCTTACTATCGAGTATGGCTTTGATTATGATCCTATAGCCTTTACCTTTCTGGTGTAAAGAAATGGTTTTCTTTCGCAGTTCTAGTGTCATTTCTCTTCCATGTGGTGCCATCGCGGAGAGCAGGAAATGGGAAAGGGTGGTTTGGGAGCCTAAACAGTGGGGTGTACTTATTTTTGCACCTCACTAATTTAACTGAAACTGAAAAATATGTCGTTTAGGTTTCGAAAGTTTGACAGATGCTGTTTTAAACACACATTTTGGAAATATGTTTGTTTAAACTACTGTCACGTTGGAATTAATGGAAGACTTCTGTTTAAAACTGAAATCTTCATTTCTTCGAACACGGGACACGTTTAGGTACCTTGAATCTTTGCCTGAACAGTTACCTGTGGTAACCTCCTTGCCCGGACCGCCGCTGTGCCCAGGCTTCGAACATCTCATGTCTACTTTCAGGGGAGCCTCGTCCATCACTGCTGCCATTTGCATGGTTTGCCACAAGGTCTCCACGATGTGTGACTCTGCTTCTTTCTCCACCCCCAGCTGCCTCTTATCAAGTTATTAGGGACAGCATAGCACCACTTCTTAGACGCTGGTTCGGGCAGACTGGGGTTTATTCCTTCTCTTCTCAGTTTGACTCCCGTCCAGTTTCTCCCACAGGGATTATCCATACATGCATCACATCAGTGAGAAACCAGGATGGGTGAGAAGGTCAGCCTGGTTTGTTGACCTTCAGGGGGTCCATCTTGGTCTCTTTAGGGTTTTCCTATTGTTGAAAGTCTCTTGGGAAAAGCCGGTCTGTGAGGGTGACTGGATAGCTTCGTGGTGTATGCTGATCTCTTCATCATTCACTCAGACGTTCCTCCTCTCGTTCTGACGGTTAGATCAGCACCCTGTGGGACCACAAAGAGAGCTGCTAAGTGTGAGTAATATGGATGCTGACTGAGTACGAGCGCTTCTCTCCCACATGGCAAGACTAATGGCCTTCATCAATCTGTTGAAGTGATGGGATTTTGTCATCTGGTCTTAATGAGCCTAATGATGTCACTGAGAAATTCCCCTGAAATAAATGGTGCAAGTAAAGTCCCAACCATCCGCACACAGCCGCCAGGTCATATCAGGATTAATTCACAGCATGAAACTAGCAGGAATAAGCCCACCGCACGTCGATGAATTTTGTGCCCTGTAAATTTGGGACTTTGACTTTTGATCTAAAAACCTTGGAAACCAACACACGTTTGAACTCTGGGTTTCTTCCATGCTTCCTGTTTGCTGCTTTGTAAAGTCTTTTTAGCAGCTGCATGATTTTTTTGTCTGTCATAATCCTTCCTCATCCGTCTTTACACCCCGAATAGGTTGCCTATTTGTTGCGGGGTTAAACACACACGCTCACACATTCCTTGGCCAATCAACCTAACATGCATGTTTTCTGAGGGTGGAAGGAAACTGGAGATCCTGGAGGAGACCCACTCATACATGAGGAGAACATGCTAACTCCACCAGTGTTTAAAACTCCGCCCCCACTTCTGGACTCAAACCACCAACCTCCTTGCTGTGAGGTCACTGTGCTGACCACTGCACCACCATGAAACCCAGAATAATTATTATGACACTTTTATTCCATTTCCGTAATCATTTTGAACACATTGTCTATCATAACATTTAAATTTGTTGTTGTTGAGCAAACAACACGGTCATTACTTCGACCGTCTCTAGCGGCTGACATGGATTGCTGGTATACGGCTTGTTTGGTTTCACTACTAACGTTATTCCGTTCAGTCATCTTCGGTTGGGTCGCTTGGCACCAGCCTCAGACTTGGGAAGCCTTCCTTCAACCCGGCTGCATCGTCCAGCTCACCTGGAAGGATCCCAAATCATTCCCTGTCTAGATGTGAGACAGTCTCTCCAGCGGGTTCGGGGTCTGCCTGTTGCTCTCCTCTCGGTAGGATGTGCCCAAAAGACCTCATCAGCGAGGCGCTCAGGAGGTGCCACTCACAACTGGTTACCATGGTTAGGGTAGGAACGTAGAACCTGGTTACCATGGTGAGGGTAGGAACATAGATCCTGGTTACGATGGTGAGGGTAGGAACGTAGATCCTGGTTACCATGGTGAGGGTAGGAACGTAGATCCTGGTTACCATGGTGAGGGTAGGAACGTAGATTCTGGTTACCATGGTGAGGGTAGGGATGTAGATCCTGGTTACCATGGTGAGGGTAGGAACATAGATCCTGGTTACCATGGTGAGGGTAGGGATGTAGATCCTGGTTACCATGGTGAGGGTAGGAACGTAGATCCTGGTTACCATGGTGAGGGTAGGAACGTAGATCCTGGTTACTATGGTGAGGGTAGGAACGTAGATCGACTTGTAAATTGAGAGCTTTACTTTTCGGTTCAGCTCTTTTTTCACCACAACGGATCGAGACAGCGTTCTTGTTATTGCTGACGCTGCACCAATCAGTTGGTTGATCTCCCGCTCCATCCTTCCCCCAGTCGTGAACAGGACTCCGAGATACATATAAACCTGTACATACAAATACATATACCCTGACCTGTAGGAGAAATTCCACCTTTTTCCAGGCAAGCAACGTTTTACCATTTCTTATTTCAGTGTGTGCTACTCAGTTCATGTCCGTACTATGACAATGAGTAAAAACAGGCGGCACAGGCTTATTTAAATATTGGTACATATACTACAATATACACACTAGCCAAAAGAAAAAAGTCACCACTAATAAAAAAGGGCTATGTACTCTAATGTTGTTTTGGACCACCTTTTGCTTTGATTATGGCACACATTCCCTGTGGCATTTTTTTGATAAGCCTCTTCATCACAAGATTCATTTCCATTCAGTGTTGCATTATTTTTTCACCGAGATCTTGCATTGATAGTGCATTACCAGCCACGACGGGTGCACACTTCACCTGCCTCTCTTCTTACCCTGGTGCACCCATCACTCTGGAACAGGGTAAATCTGGACTCATCAGACCACACGACCTTCCTCCATTGCTCCAGAGTCTAATCTTTATGCTCCCTAGTAAATTGAAGCCTTTTTTTCCAGTTAGTCTCCAGTGATTAGGGGTTTCCTTAAAGGTACAGTACACAGCTGTTCAGACCTAATCCTGCCATGATGTGACATACAGGTGGAAGGAGGAGTACCTGATTGCAGACAAGAAACATGGTTTATTGAATAAAGGAGTCCAGTATTGCTGTAGAGAAAAAAGCACATGGATCAGTGGGAATGTCATGAAGGTTCCGTTCCGTCATCTTCCGCTTGTTCCGAGGTCGGGTCGTGGGGGCAACAGCCTCAAACGGGCAGCCTAGGCCTCCCCCCCCGGCTGCATCCTCCAGCTCACCTAGGAGGATCCTGAGGTGTTACCCCGCCCGCTGTGAGACATAATGTTTCAAAATAAAATGTTTGGTTTCATCTTTATAGTTTGTTTGTTTTCCTCGATTTGTTTTTACACTAAAATAAGAGAATTGATAAGATATCGCATCGGTAAGATGGTATTAATACCCATCCTTAGCACCACATCCCTTCCTGTGGCACAGTATAAGGATGTGTACCCCGCTCTAACAGCCTCAGGCGGGAAGCCCAGGCCTCTCTCACCCATCCTCCAGCTCACCCGGAAGGATCCCAAGTCGTTCCCTGGCCAGCTGTGGGACATAGTATCTCCAGCGGGTCCGGGGTCTGCCTCTTGGTCTCCTCCCGGTGGGACGTGCCGAAAAAACCTCGCCCGTGAGGCGCTCGGGGGGGCATCCTGACCAGATGCCTGAACCACCCCATCTGGCTCCACACCATGCTCCTCCCGGATGGCAGAGCTCCTCACCCGATCTCTGAGTGAGAGCTCAGCCACCCTGCAGAGGAAGCTCATTTCGGCCGCTTGTACCCGCGATCTCTTTCTTTCGGTCACCACCCACAGCTGGTTATCATGGTGAGGGTTTGAATGTAGATCGACTTGTAAATCGAAAGCTTTGCTTTTCAGCTCAGCTTTCTCTTTACCACGACGGACCGATGCAGCGTCCTGAAGGTATTGTTCAAAATGTTTTTCATGGTCAGGAAGCCAGGAAGACCTGGCTGGGTCGGAAGGTGTGACCCAACCCCTGAAGGAAAGACAGGCTGCCTTTTTAAAGGCAGCTGCATCAAGACCTTTAGGTGTCTACAATCAAGCAAGTGAAGGGAGGCCTCGGGTTCCCCCTGGTAGTGGGTGAGGGAGGTGGTCAAGGATCTTGTGGCGTGGCTTGACGGGACATAGCTTGACTTGGCTCACAACCTGGGCAGGGCCTTTTGCAGCGATTCTGGGCAGGGCCAAGACCTCTGTCCGCTGGGTCTGTTCATGGTCGGGGATGGTTAACGATGTAGAATGCAGGTAGAAGGATGTGTCTTTCGACATCTGGATCACACCAGTTGGGGTTAAGCAACTTGTTGCCAGCTGAAAGATAATCACCCATGCGGTGATTATCCAATAGGAAGCTTGGACCTATTTGGCCAGTTAAAGCCAGGTGGTGACTTTTTTTTTTTTCCTTCGCCAGGCAGTGTATACCATGTCCTTAGCATGGTCCATATTTGGAGTTCTACAAGCATGATTAGAGTGGGATGGAGATCAAGTTGGCTCACACCTGAGATTTATCTCTTCTGGATTTATCTCAGGTGTGATTTATGAAGGGGAGGTGGCTGCCTTGTATAAGCAATCAAACAAAGACGGGGCTGTAAGAGTCTGATGTCTCACTCTGCTTCTTAAATATGTAGACTTTTTTTTTGAAGACCTCTTCAAGTCAGACACCTCTTTCAGTATCTGTTTCACCTCCACTCCTTCTGATGGCAGCTCCATCTGGCCCTCACTGCAGGGAGACCGGCTCAGTAACTGAGACACATGCACACCCTGATTCAAACAAGCCGGATTAAACCATCAAAGTGTTTAAACAATATCTGATTAAACAGTTAAACTGTTTTTATTTTTGGACAAACTGGAAGCAACAAATCAAAATTAAAAACTGGCCAAATTTACAAAGTATTTTAGAAGAGTTTTTTTTTCTGGATTGGTTTTAAAATTTACATCAAACATCAAAGTGTTTTACAAAAAAAAAGAAGAAGCTCTTTATTTAGAGGTTTTAAAGCGTCATCATCAGTTTTTAGAAATTGATGAAGAATGGTAAAAACTTTTCTATCTGTAAAGAAAAGAGATGGAACTCCATCTTTCTGGTCCTACTGGGCCATCTTGTGGTGGAAATCACTTAAAACAAATTTCAGTAAATATGGATAAAAAACACTGTTTTTCAACCTTTTTTATGCTAAAATATATTTTTCCATTGAAAAAAACAGGATCTCTAAATGACTTTAAATTATTTATTTAATCTAAAGTGATTTCTTCTTCAATCATGTGTCAAAAAGAGAACTTACTCTGCATTTTTAAAACTTCTACACTTTTTTTCTGCCATTTTACATTTTTAGTTCCAGACAAGAAGCCTAAAGAGGATTTACCCAGAATACAAGAAAAAATTTATCTTCTTTAATGTCGTGCAGAAAATGTGAGATTTTATTAGAATCCACAATTTTTCTGCTTTAAAACGCAGCCTAGATTTTCTCATAATGTCTCAAAAACATTGAGAAAATATGATCCACTAGGTGAGGTAGTTTTTTTTTTTTTTTTTTTTTTGGGGGGGGGGGGCGGCAGATGGACAGCAGTGTGCAACAAAAAAAAAACAAAAACAGAGTAAGGGTGGGTTAAAATGATTACAGGACAGCCCTGCCTGTCATTAAATAAAATGACAAGACTTCTCACTGATAAATATGCTTTAATCCCATTGTTTGTTTTTTTTTTTTGTTTTTTTTTTTTACACAAACACCATGAGATCAACCAAAACAATATTTGGGAGCTACCGGTAGATCCTGAGCCCCGTATGACAAAGTCCGGTCCTTGAGGGTCAGTGTCCTGAAGGTTTTCTACGTGTTCTTACATCTACACACCTGATCCAGGTTAACGAGTCAATGCGCCAAATTTTATTGGCTGTTAATTTCACTTAATGTGCATCAGCTGTATTGAATCAAGAACACATCTAAAACCTAAAGAATGAGGACACCGGCCCTCGAGGACCGGACTTTGACACTCCTGCTGTATGAGGTGAAACAGGACCATTTCCCATGAAACACCTGAAGATCTCTCACGGTACACTGGTGTGCCGCGGACCACAGGTTGGAAAACGCTGGTATGAAACACATAAAAACAGAAGTAGGATGTCTTAACGAGTCTCTCTGATCTCTGTTCTGTTTTTATTGCTTAATTAATCAGGCTCATTAATGATGATAACATGAAGTACAGGTTTATCAAAACAAGCTCTTTTTTGTGTGTAGTTTTTAGTTTATGAACTGAAAAACTTAACTTTTGCTTCACTAATTTCTTCATTTAAAAAAAACAAGCAGCAACTATTAGTTTTATGTTTTGGAAACAACGAATCGCATACTCTTAATTACAGAAATAACCCAGAGGTCTGCTCATTATTCATTCATTCATTCATTCATTCATCAGCTCATCCCTCATTGGAGGGTCTGTAACACTATGTGACGCCCAATGAGACCTCTGCTTTGTAAAATCGGGTCATACAAAGTAAAATTGAATCAAATAGAAAAACACTGTGTGGACTTTATTTTTTTTTCCGTTTGACAACCTCTTTAGTACCTGACAAACTTGGACACCAGACTTACACGTGCTTGAATTTCCACCAACCATGAATTTTCCAAGAATCCATGTGTCTTGTGATCAATCAAAATGAACACTTTTGATTGCCAATAAATCATTTGGACTCACATTGAGTAAAGAAGAAATACAGCGAGGAAATGGTTGCCTCGGCAACAAAGAACTACCAAACTAATTTGTTTGGTAATTTTTAGTAATTTTTTTTCCAAAAAAAAAAGTTTTCTTTAAAAAAAAAAAAAAATCTGGAGTGGATGAGCAATAGTCAGACCTTCACACTTCCTTGTCTGTGATATCACTATGAGATTTCATCACTAACATAAACTGAATTGTTTTTGTTTACGTTCTTAGAAAATAGCTTTTTGTATTTTTATGTCATGGTCCCCTCGCCCACGAGCAGAGGAAGACTGGGGCCTTCCCTTATCTGCCTAATTTGAGACACCTGAAGGTGTTTGAGCGGCTGCCTTCCCTCAGGTGTCCAGTCATCTTCATCCCTTCCAGCCAGGTCTTCCTCGCAGCCTGAACAAGACATGCTGTTCTGAACTTTAACCATGAAACAATCCTCCTGATCATCTTTTTTTTTTCGGCATTCCCCCTCAGGGGGCGCCACACAAAGTCAGTTTCTTCCATCTAACCCTATCTCCTGCATCCTCTTCGGTCACACCAACTACCTTCATGTCTTCCTTCACTGTATCCATGAACCTCCTCTTTGGTCTTCCTCTAGTCCTCTTTCCTGGTGGTTCCAAACCCAACATCCTTCTTCTGATGTACTCTCTCTCACTCCTCTGCACATGTCCAAACCATCTCAGTCTGACCTCTCTGACTTTAAAATCTCTAACATGTGCTGTTCCTCTGATCCTGTCCATCCTGGTCACTCCCAGAGAGATCCTCAGCATCTTCATCTCTGCTACAAACATCTCTGTTTCCTGTCTTTTCCTTAGTGACACTGTCTCTAGACCAATCAGCATGGCTGCTCTCACTACACTGTCTCTAGACCAATCAGCATGGCCGCTCTCACCACACTGTCTCTAGACCAATCAGCATGGCCGCTCTCACCACACTGTCTCTAGACCAATCAGCATGGCCGCTCTCACCACACTGTCTCTAGACCAATCAGCATGGCCGCTCTCACCACACTGTCTCTAGACCAATCAGCATGGCCACTCTCACCACACTGTCTCTAGACCAATCAGCATGGCTGCTCTCATCACACTGTCTCTAGACCAATCAGCATGGCCGCTCTCACCACGAAGTCTCTAGACCAATCAGCATGGCCGCTCTCACCACGAAGTCTCTAGACCAATCAGCATGGCCGCTCTCACCACGGTTTTCTACACTTTCTCTTTCATTTTATCTGAAACTCTTCTGTCACACATCACACCTGATACTTTCCTCCACCCGTTGCAGCCTGCCGGAACAGGCTTCTTCTCCTCTTTTCCACACTCTCCATTGCTCTGGACTGTTCATCCTAAGTACTTAAAATCTTCCACCTTCTTTATCTCTTCTCCCTGTAACCTCACTTTTCCAATATGTTTTTTTTTCTGTTACAGCTTCACTGGACTCCTTTTCAAAATGAATCATGTCTGTTTTCCTGCATTTGGGTCCTCCTTCCTTCCTTGCTTCCTTCCACATCCTCATCATGTCTCTTTAAACTTTTGCAATGAATCTTTGAATAAATCTGGAGTCCATTCTGCTGAAGCCTCTGTGACATCATCCCTGATCGCAGCCAATTAGACCATTGATTGAGTTGTCATGGGTGAAGGAGAGAGAGGATGAGATCAGTGGTGACACTCGGTGGTAACGCTTTGCAGTCCACGCAGAGCTTAATCACATATGACAAGCTCCCTGAGCGTGCACTTAGAAAACAATCAGACCACCCCCCTGACCCCGCGCCCCTCACCCACTAACAGGAGCATGTTTACCACTTTACTCTTTAGAGGTTTCCTAATTACAAACACGAAAGGCGTCGGACGGCCAGCAGATGTCTAATTGATTTATTAATTATTATTACTTTCCACTTTTAATCCTGTCAACAACACTCCAGACGAAGCCGCTGTCAGCTGGCGGACGAGTTTAATCAAACACTTTTTAATTAAACATGATCTGTCGGTGCCGCTGGAACACTTTTCTAAACAAAATACCTGCCAAAAAAAAAGAAGGATTCCATGGATTTAAAAAAAAATACAAGCAATGTGTTGATTTTACTGTAAAAAAACAATTTCAAAATGCTAACTATAGATGAACTGATGAGGTGACAAACTTTTATGAACACAAATGATCCCAAACCATAGAAAAATTTAAAAACTACCTACAGTTATTCAATCCCAGTGAGAGTTGGACTCCGCCAAGGCTGCCCTTTGTCACCGATTCTGTTCTTTATTATTATGGACAGGTAGGTGCAGCCGAGGCGTTGGAGGGATCCAGTTCGGTGACCTCAGGATCGGATCTCTGCTTTTTGCGGATGATGTGGTCCTGTTGGCTTCATCGGACCGTGATCTCCAGCTCTCACTGGACCAATTTGCTGCCGAGTGTGAAGCAGCCGAAATGGGAATCAGAGCCTCCAAATCCGAGACCGTGATCCTCGCCCGGAAAAGGGTGGAATGCCCCCATGCGGGTCAGGGACAGGGTCCTGCCCCTAGTGGAGGAGTTTAAGTATCTCGGGGTCTTGTTCACCAGTGGGGGAAAGATGGAGCGGGAGATCGACAGACGGATCAGAGCGGGTTCTGCAATAACTAGGACGCTGCATCAATCCATTGTCTTAAAGAGAGGACTGAGCCGAAAAGCAAAGCTCTCGATTTACAAGTCAATCTACGTTCCTACCCTCACCATGGTAACCACGATCTACGTTCCTATCCTCACCATGGTAACCAGGATCTACGTTCCTACCCTCACCATGGTATCCAGGATCTACGTTCCTACCCTCACCATGTTAACCAGGATCTACATTCCTACCCTCACCATGGTAACCAGGATCTACGTTCCTACCCTCACCATGGTAACCAGGATCTACGTTCATACCCTCACCATGGTAACCACGATCTACGTTCCTATCCTCACCATGGTAACCAGGATCTACGTTCCTACCCTCACCATGGTAACCAGGATCTGCGTTCATACCCTCACCATGTTAACCAGGATCTACATTCCTACCCTCACCATGGTAACCAGGATCTACGTTCCTACCCTCACCATGGTAACCAGGATCTAGGTACCTACCCTCACCATCGTAACCAGGATCTACATTCCTACCCTCACCATGGTAACCAGGATCTGCGTTCATACCCTCACCATGTTAACCAGGATCTACATTCCTACCCTCACCATGGTAACCAGGATCTACGTTCCTACCCTCACCATGGTAACCAGGATCTAGGTACCTACCCTCACCATCGTAACCAGGATCTATGTTCCTACCCTCACCATGGTAACTAGGATCTACGTTCCTACCCTCCCCATGGTAACCAGGATCTACGTTCCTACCCTCACCATGGTAACCAGGATCTACGTTCCTACCCTCACCATGGTAACCAGGATCTACGTTCACACCCTCACCATGGTAACCAGGATCTACGTTCATACCCTCACCATGGTAACCAGGATCTATGTTCATACCCTCACCATGGTAACCAGGATCTATGTTCCTACCCTCACCATGGTAACCAGGATCTACGTTCCTACCCTCACCATGGTAACCAGGATCTACGTTCCTACCCTCACCATGGTAACCAGGATCTATGTTCCTACCCTCACCATGGTAACCAGGATCTACGTTCATACCCTCACCATGGTAACCAGGATCCATGTTCCTACTCTCACCATGGTAACCGGGATCTACATTCCTACCCTCACCATGGTAACCAGGATCTACGTTCCTACCCTCACCATGGTAACCAGGATCTGCATTCCTACCTTCACCTATGGTCAACAGCTGTGGGTGGTGAACAAAAGAATGAGATCACGGATACAAGCAGGCAAAATGAGCTTCTTCCACAGGGTGGCTGGCCTCTCACTCAGATATAGAGGGAGGAGCTCTTCCATCCAGGCGGAGCTTGGAGTAGAGCCATTTGCTCCTCTGGCTTGAGAGAAGCCAAGTTGGGTGGTTTGGGCTTCTGGTTACAATGCCTCCTGAGCACCCTGCTTGTGAGACGTCTCGGGCACGTCCCACCGGGAGGGGATTCAGAGGCCCTGGACCTGGTGGAGAGACTGTGTCTCACAGCTGGTCAGGGCACACCTCAGGATCCTCCTGGGTGAGATAGAGGATGGAGCCGGGATGATAGAAGATTGACTTTTCCGTCTGAGGCTGTTTCTCCCACAACCCAGCCCTGGATAAGCGAACAATAACAGAATGGAACCTACAGTTACTCAATACCAACTATAGATTGACTAATTTGGTTTTCAGAACATGCCAACTTCACACAGAAAAGCCTTTAAAGCCTTTCCCCACCCAGGGCTAGAACCCCTAACCTACTTGCTGTTAGAACACCTCCACACGGCCATGCAGCCTATTTTCTTTTAAACAGGATTCTTTGTTTTAACTGGAATTAACGGCTTCTTCTGGAATATTTCAATGTAAAAAGGTAATAAGAAACAAAATGTTTCTTAACTTTGATGTACTTTTGAATCAAAGTGCCACGACAGACTGGCGACGTGTTCGGGGTGTACTCTGCCCCTCGCCTTGAATCACCCGGAATGGGCTCCTGCACCCCCATAATCCTGTAAGGGATATAAGAAGGTGACTGACTGACTGAATCAAAGTGGCATGTTCCAGACGTCAGCAGGACATCTTGCTCAGAAACAGTAAGAAACATTATTTTTCTTGGAGAATAAAGTTTGATTAATTAGATTCATTTAAAAGCATAAAAAAGAAAAAGCATCAGATAAACTCAATAAATCCCATAAAACAAACGAACCGGCGTAGAATGGCCACACAGGCTGGGATTATTAACAGTTTAAATGAGTTAATCCAGGCCTGCAGGAACCTAAAACTGTTTATTTTAATCTTGAATGAAGCTTAACTTCTTCATAGAGGTTTTAATTTGCTGGATTCATAAAACAGAAGTCTTCTGGTAAAGATTTAAACGAAGGAAACCACACCTGCTGGATTTACGTAATCTCCCAAGTGGAGAACCAGATACTTCCTGATTGGATCTAATCTTTTTTCTCATCTTTAACATGAGCCAGAAAGACAAACAGATCCCAAGACTGTCTGTCTGTCGGCGGCGTTGTTCGAATTCAGAGCGCTCACGTTCGCGCTCACGGCGTTCATGTTGCTCACGGTGCTCACGTTCAAACATAGTGCGTTCACGCTCGTGGTGGTCAACCTAAAGATTACGGAGCGCGTTCTGTTGCTTTGTTGGAGTTCTATTGCCACCGGATCAAGGACATCATCATCCTCGTCTTCTTCCTCGTCTTCTTCCTCGTCCTCATACTCCTCATCATCATCATCAGCAGCAGCAGCAGCCTAAAAGTGAAGAAATCATAAAAATATATTATTTTACACAAAGAAACTTGGGTTTCACGGCAATGCAGTGGTTAGCATGATGTCCTCACAGCAAGAAGGTCAGGGGTTTGAGTCCTTGAGTAGGGCTATGCTTGAATCACTGGCCTTTCTGTGTGGAGTTTGCCTGTTAGCCTGTGTATGGATGTTTTTTTTTTCAGGGTACTCTGGTTCCCTCCCATCCTCTAAAGGTATGCATGTTATGCTGGCTGCTACAAAATTGCCCCTCAGAATGAGTGGGTGGGTGGGTGGTTGTGTGTGTGCGGTCCCTCAAAAACTGGTGACTTGTTCAGGGTGTATCTTGCCTAAAATCAGCTGGGACAGGCTCTGGTACTCCCTGCGACCCATACAGGGATGAGCAGTTCAGAAGATGAAACAAATCAAATAAATCCATGTCTGTGTCTTTACCTCAGCTCCTTTGGGCTCTGGCTTGTTTGGGTGATGGATGGGGAAAGAAATATATTGCTGCAGCAGCTGAATTGCAGCCTCGTCTGCAGGGTTGAACGGCAGGAATTTCTTTAACTTGTATTTTTTTATCTGAAAAGATTGAAAGATTTGTAAGTAATCTAATTTGAACTAAGTTATTAGTAAAAAATTCACTTACCAGTTGCCCGACTTTCCGAGTAAATTGGTAGAAACGTCTTGGATGAAGCGGCTCGGAGTCATCTCGCAGCATGGACTTCATCGCCGGATCAAGGTATTTTCTGGGTGCAGACAAGTCATAAGAAATTTTGTTGCAAAAGAATGATTCCAAACTCAGCAATTAAGGACTTTGATGAGTATTAGAAGGAATGTCTTGTCATTATCATTTCACTTTCATAATGAGCTTAGTAAAACCATATTTAGAAAATATTGCTTTAAATTTCACACAGGAAGATGCAAATGACGAAGTTCTTTAGTAAAAAAAAAAACAATCGCACTCTTCGACTGCTGCCCTGTCACGGTCACGGAGAAGATCTATCTTCGTCATTACGTTGACGATGGGAATTTCTAGTGACTTAGTGATGAGAAGTCCGTCGAAATCCTTGGTGAAGAATTTCTGATGGTGTAACAGGAAAGATTGATCATTAGAAACTTTAAAAGACGGCAATATTCATTATTAAAAAGTTGATTACCTTGCTGGGCTTCACCAAACGCCGTGATTCCACCAACAGGACTGCACAAACTTGATAATCCAATGCCTGTATTTTCTTCGCCAATTGATTGAGTACAGGCACATGGCGGTCAAGACTAATAAAGCCTACGTCATAAAATCAAAAGAGTAATCATAAAACACTCTAAAAAATAATCCAAAGCACCTGCTCAATAAATTGAATATAATCAAGCAAATAATAATGGTTAGCATCACAGTAACTTTAAAAAACATTAAACATCAGTGTCGTGGTTCCCTCGAGCCACCACCAGAGGGAGCCAGGGACCATCTCACCTTTCCCCCAATTCTGGCTGACCTTAACACCTGCATCTGATTGGAACACCCGCACCTACTCTCCCGGCTGCCTATTTAAAGGCAGCCTCACCAGTCTTCTTTGTCAGGTCTTACTATCACCTTTCCCAGCCAGGTCACCCTGGTTGCCTGACCATGTTTGTTATTTTGGATTTAGTTGGACTTTTGAAAACCTTAAGTTAATCAGTTTTTTCTTTACAGACTCTCCAGCTATAACTAAATAAACCATGTTCCAAGTCCTGCATTTGGGTCCTCCTCTTTCCACCATCCCTTCCACCCCACAACAATCAGACCACATTTCAGGTGAAACATTACCACAGCAGTCAAACAAGACGAACGGATTTTGGAGATTATTGAGAATTTCCTCCAGCCAGTGGAAATTCTCAATGAGGTGGGTTAAACAAACGGCAGGGATCTCATCACGCTCGGGTGTCCACATATCACGTACGATGACATCCTCCACACATATTAAGCTCCGGATGTCTGAAGGCACACAGATTAAATGAGAGATTGCATTATTTTGCGCATCTAAAAAAATATGGTCTTATTTATGTTAAAAATGGTATGGAAGATATTTAGAAATTCATTTTCCCCACAATCTTACTTAAATCAACCCAATAAATAAATAAACCCAGTAGAAGCCAGAAAAGACTGAGGTGGGTCTTAATGCTTACACAGTATTCAGTTTTTGGCCTATCAGCCCTAGAAGATCTTCCATACTGACTTTAAGCTTTAATTTGAGCTCTTATTATTCAATGTTAGTTAAAAGAAAAAAAAAAGTCTTTATAAACACAAACTACTCACCTGCCGTGGGTTTATAGACCAGTTCATCAGGCATCGGGTCCAACTTTATTATGCTGACCGTTCGATTGTGTCTAGCAAAATGATGTTGCACAGTGAAGCAATAAGTGCTCTAAAATAAAATAAAAAAAGATACAGACATGTAATTAGGCTTGTAACCAAATCCACATCACATTTTCTGTTTTTGTCAGTATTGCTTTATATTGTTTTTAAAAACAATATATATTTTTTTATTTAGGGTTTAGTGCATTTTAGTTCATTTTTTTTAACTGGGGATTAAAATAAATAATTTTGAGGGAAATTTAGTCGATTTCAGTAGTTTTTAGGAAGGGAAAGAAAAAAATTGTCAAGAAGATTTATGAATTTTAGTCCATTTTTGTAGATTTTTTTATTTTGCCAATGAATAATAATATTGTAAAAAAAATTAGTGGGTTAGAGGAAATCACACTGTCTCTAGACCAATCAGCATGGCCGCTCTCACCACACTGTCTCTAGACCAATCAGCATGGCCGCTCTCACCACACTGTCTCTAGACCAATCAGCATGGCCGCTCTCACCACACTGTCTCTAGACCAGCGGTCGGCAACCTTTGACACCGAAAGAGCCATTTGAACCCGGTTTCCACGGAAAAGAAAACACTGGGAGCCGCACATCTAAAATGAAAAAAAAAAAAACTTCTACTACTTTACCGCAGCATGTTTCTTATGAAATCCACGTGCTACAGAGAAAATTACATTTTATTCATTTAACCTCTTAACACCCACCTATTTTCGGGCTGTGCACAATAGTTGGACATACCCAAATGCCATTGCTTATTACAGCAGCATCTTTCAAGTCACATGCTTGTACTATACATCAAAATAAAGCTTAGACCTTCTAGTTTCTGTAGATATGTACATGGAGAGTGTCAGAATTTCAGAGCCTATCCTACAGTGGTTCAAACATAAAAAAAATTGTAGAATTTTAGCCTCGCCTAATTTTTTTCATTTTCCAATGTCCCTAGCCAAGACATACTTCTTAGTAGGCATAATTCCTTCCATTTGTATGACAAAAATCTTGTTGACAACAACTGTGTAAAGTTTCAGATCTCTAGGTACAAGTGTTTTTGACCTATTGACCTTTTACTATAAAAAGTGTCCATTCGGCACAAGCTGTCCAAATCTGTGCCAAAATGTGCCAAAATGTGCCAAAGTGAATTTTTGCCATTCTATCACTTTTTTAGTCATAAAAAATGCATATTAGTGTTTCTGTGACTTTGAATGCCTCCCACAGATATTTTTTTTTCATAATTTTTTAAATGTATATTTTAATATTTTTTACTGTAATTATAAATTTTTCCATAAAAATTATGCACAAGAAATGAAATATACAACTGGATAAATGATATGTTGTGTATGACAACAACTGTGTAAAGTTTCAGATCTCTAGGTACAAAAGTTTTTGATTTATTGACCTTTTAGTATAAAAATGTCTAATCTGAACAAGCAACAAATTGAATTTTTGCCATTTTGTCACCTTTTTAGTCATAAAAAATGCATATTAGTGTTTCTGTGACTTTAAAAACCTCCCACAGATCTTTTTTTTTCCTTTTTTTTTTTTTATTATTTTTTTTTTATTTACATAATTTTTGCTGTAATTATAATTTTTTTTCATAAAAATCATGCACAATAAAAATTTTTCGGATAAAAAATATGTTCCAAAACCCCAGAAATATAGTTTGCTAAAAAAAAAAGTTGAAAATAAACTAAAAAATCTTTCAATCTGTGATCACCTCACTCACTCAGTGTCTGCTCCTCATTCGCGTCATGACGCACAAAATGGCGCCGTTTGTTTTGATAAAATTTCCCGTTACGCAGTTGAAATACACGCGATTCTATTGGTCCGGTTTTGAACCAATCCCCTCGTTTTGAAGGTGGAAGTATCAGCTTTCTTTATAGGCTAATCATATATTTGTAAGTGACGTCGTTAGCCCGCTAGAAGCTAACATGCTAGCAGTGCTGTTAGCTGGAGGAGACGCGCTTGCTTCTTTCAAAGCCTTGTAAAAAACAAACGCTTTATCGGAATATTTTGCGAACGGTCTCAGTTTGTAGATAACTTCGTAAAGAAAAGAAACATACCCAGGATGAAGTTAAAAACACAGCTAGGCAGTTATTATGGAGATTGGAACGCGACCGCTACTATTTCTCGCAGAAAACAAAATCACGTTTTCTGGAGTTTTTCTCCAAACTGGTTTACTTTTGAGAAAATACAATTTTATATAGTTATTCTGTGGATTGTTACGGACAAAATGAGACCAATCACATGAAGATCGAACCCGTCTCAGCCCATTACGACTGGATCATAGGTGAGAAATGCGCTCCAAACAGTTTGATTTTATTTGCGAATAGTTTGCTATTTCTTCTTGAAACTAGTAAAAACATAAGAATGGATGCTATGATCGTTTTCTTGAAAGTCTAAGCTTTAAAACGAGGTATAACTTAGTGGAGTTGAACTAAGAATAAGTGTCTTTATGAGTGAAGAAAAAACAAAAACCCACAAACGTACCGTGGGCGGGTCAGTGGATGTTAAGAGGTTTTAATGAACACATTTTGAACATTTTGAATTCTTGAAAAATAATAACAATGAATGTCTCTTTCAAATAAATTAAAAAGCTGAATTTAAATTGTCCATGTAGCAAACGAAAGCAGAAAAATGCCATGAGGCGTCATCCTTAAATCCATTTATCTAAAATGAAGATAACACTGTATATACTGCTTTTTCTTACCTTTACACTTTGTATAAACAACTATAGTGTGGTTATGTCTTATGAAGTGCTACGGAGAAAATTAAATTTTACCGATGTAATGAACACATTTTGATTTCTTGAAAAAATAATAATGTCTGAATGTCTCATTTGAATAAATTAAAAAGCTGAATTTAAATTGTACATGCAGCAAACAAAAGGGAAAAATCCGTGAGCCGTCATCCTTATATCGCCTTGGGCTTTCAAAGTATGCAGCGGAGCCATGACCTGAATATATAAAATAAATTGGGGGAAAAAGCACTGTGTCACTAAACAATGAAAATTAAATATTTATTTTACCTGGTTAATGGGACTTCTGCTCCTGAACCTCTGCGCACAGCTTCTGCAAATCGGGGCTGTACGAAGTCACTTTCATCTTTACGCAGGACTGTAAGCTGTCATCTGTGAGCCGTAAGCGGTGTTTGTTTTTAATGCAGTTCATGGTGGAGAATAGCTGCTCACATACATATGTGGATCCGAAGATCGACAGGACTCCAAAGGCATATTTCTTCATGTTCGTGTAGGTGTCGGGATGGCATTCCATGTTTCAAATATGAGTTTGTCCGGTCTCGGGAGGTTCTCAATATCACTCCATTTGTGATTCTGAGCAAGAGTGGCCTTCTGACGGGCAACATCTTCAAGGTCCTCTGTCAAGCGTTTGAATTTGGACACCCAAATGTCTTTGTCAGCCATGTCAGCCAGCTCCAGCTCCAGAGCAGGTTGACTTACACCTGCAAATGCAGTCACGTTTAGCAGGGATGGATCAATGGTCAGGAGAGTGACGGGGAAGGACAATGTGGTTTTTTCCTCTCTGAACTCACGGAATCGTTTACCAAACGACGCTTGCATTGTGGTGATTGCAGACTGCAAATACCCTGAATTGATCACTCCGTGAGCTTGTTTGAACTCCCTTAAAGAGGGGAAGTGAGACAGTGTGCCTCTCTGTAAATCTCTGGCTAAAACTGTCAGTATGCGCTCAAACGCCAACACCTCCTCCAGCATGTGCAGCGCTGTGCCTCCTCTCCCCTGAAGCGTTGTGTTCAGCGTGTTTAGTTTCGCTGTCATGTCCACCATGAAGTGGAGTTTTTCCAGCCACTCTGGCTGTTCCAGCTCAGGAAAGGTGAGCCGTTTGCTGCTCATGAAAGTTTTCACCTCTCCAATTAAATACAAAAAAAATTTTTTTAGTAATTTATTTTTCCAAGCCAATCAGAGCCGCATTATAAGGATGAAAGAGCCGCATGAGGCTCCGGAGAGCGGGTTGCCTACTGCTGCTCTAGACCAATCAGCATGGCTGCTCTCACCACACTGTCTCTAGACCAATCAGCATGGCCGCTCTCACCACACTGTCTCTAGACCAATCAGCATGGCCGCTCTCACCACAGTTTTCTACACTTTTCCTTTCATTGTAGCGATGAAATATCAGTTAATTTTGGTCGTTTTTGTGACTTGAAATAATAATAAAAAAAAAAGATTAAGATAATTTTTTTGTAAATTTCAATGGAATTTTGTGACTGGAAATATAAAAAAATATAATAGATTTTTTTTTTTTTTAGGATTTTTGTAAATTTCAGTTAACTTTGAGAACTTTTGTGAAAGTGATTGAAAAAAAAATCATTTTCAATGAGATTTTAGTTCATTTCAGTTGTTTTCTGTGACAAAGAGGGGCAAATTGTTCGAGTTTATTGTATATTTGTTGATTTTTGTACATTTTTTTGACTGGAAAGGTAAAAATAAATGATTTTAAGTCAACTCCAGTGAATTTTAGTAGATTTTTGTGACTGGGGCGAGCATGCTGTTATGCCCCAAAATGGCCGCCATTAAACAATAGGCTAACAGGTGTTAGCTTATCTCAGGGGTGGGCAAATGTTTTGGTTGGCGGGCCACATTGAGTTCTAACATTTGATCAGGGGGCCGGAACAGGAGCAGATGGATGGCATGCTTTGGTAGCCTCTATATTAGACCGATAAAATGATGCTAGATTTTAAACAAACACTAAATGTTAAATGAGACGTTGGAGGGATCCGGTTTGGTGACCTCAGGATTGGATCTCTGCTTTTTGCAGATGATGTGGTCCTGTTTGCTTCATCGGACCGTGATCTCCAGCTCTCACTGGATCGATTTGCTGAAGAGTGTGAAGCGGCCGAGATGGGAGTTAGCACTTCCAAATCCGAGACCACGGTCCTCACGCTTGTTTACGTGCGTGTATTGGCCCTGATGTCTTTCCATATCTGTACACACTGTTTATTTGGTGGGGCGTCATGGAGACACACACATTTTAATGGAGCAGTGTTTGTGTTTTTGGCGCCATCTAGTGACCAAAAATCAGAATTACAAGGAAAATAAAACATTAACAAGGTTTATTTGTTTAAATTTTTCATGTTCGGCGGGCCGTATTAAAACGTTTAACGGGCCGCATGTGGCCCGCGGGCCGTAGTTTGCCCACCCCTGGCTTATCTTGTTGAACAAGTCGGTTAGCGCCATTTTTGAAAATCAAGTCTAACTGATTAAATCTGCTCTGATTAAAGTTTTCTGCTCTGATTAAAATAATCCGCTCTGATCATGAACATCAAACAGGTTTCCAATAAAAAATATAACAATTAAACGGGTTATGTACTAATTAAACCTAAGAAAATGGTATTTTATTATGAGGCTTAGACCAGGCCTAGACCAGGCCAGCGCATGTAACGATTAGCAAGATAGATGAATCGAGGCAGAAAATAACAGAAAAAGTTTTTTCTTTTAAATACTCTGATACAGCCAATATTTGTTAAAGTGGATTTCAGTTATTTTCAGTTGATTTCTGCGACATGAAAAAATTTTTTTTTTTTTTTTTTTTTGTTTTTTAGTGTATTACAATGAGTTTCAGTACATTTTTGTGACTGGAAGAGTAAAAATGACTTTTGACCGATTAAATCCACCGATTAAATCCAGACGTAGAGCATGGCCTTCAACACGAAGAGAGATCTCCGATGTTTAAAACTTTATAAAGCAACAATGATCGATACGTTACCTTGCCGCAGCCTTTGCTGCCAATAACGAATTGTGCAAATCCGCGCATTTTCTCTTTATGAATGGTAAAGAAGATGAATTGATAGGAAAGCGATGGATTATTCTGCGAGCGGTAGCGATGAAGAAAGATCTCGAAAGGTCTTTGGTAACGACAGGCTTTGACTCACGGCTGCCACCCACTGATCAAAGATGGAATTGAATCACATTCTATTTCTTTATCGTTTATTTTAATTATGACTGTAGATATTAACAAATGTTTGTTTACATTTTTATTTATTAGTATGTACTGTCGTAATTAAATTCATAATATAAAAATAAAATAGAGTCAAATATGATTCAATTCCATCTTTGATGATCCAAAGAACATCTGCTTCAAAACACATCCTAAATATTCTTATAATGTCTCAAAAACATGTAGAAAATACGATCCACTAGGTGGGGTAGTTTTGAGGAGAGATGGACAGCAGCTCGCAAAAAAAAGGCAGATAAGAAGAGTGGGTTGCTATGGTTACAGTAAACAACCTATTGTAAGACATCCCTGCCTGTCTCTAAATAAAAGGCCATATTTCATTATAAAAAAACATAAATAAATACGCTTTAATTCATTTTTTACACAAAGTGATCAACCAAAATAATCTTTTACGAGCTACCATTAGATCACGATCACCGTACGAGGTGAAATAGGATAATCCTACTCCCGTTTTTAATGTGTGTCATGGTACCCTCGCTTACTACCAGAGGGGGACCAGGACCTTCCTTCATCCAGTCCAACCAAGTTGTTCCTGGCAGTGGTGGATGAAGTACGCACTTTTTGTACTTAAGTAAAAGTACAGATAATTAGGCAAAAAAAAAAACCTTAAGTAAAAGTAAAAGTATCAATAAAAAAAATCTACTTAAGTAAAAGTACAAAAGTAATTGGTGTAAATTGTACTTTTTAAGTAAAAAGTAAAAGTATTCGACCATAATTCAAATGTTATTTTTTGTGCTATAGGGTGTTACCATGGTAACCAGGATAAATAAAGAGAAATAAAGAAATCTTTGATTTCTTTAGTGGCTTTAACACCATCCAGCCCTCATTACTGGGTGATAAGCTTCGGCTGATGGGTGCTGGTGCGTCCGCCGTCTCCTGGATCACTGATTACCTGACGGACAGGCCACAGTTCGTCCGGCTGGGCAAAGTCCGGTCTGATGTGGTTTTAAGTTGTGTGGGAGCCCCACAGGGCACGGTGCTCTCTCCATTCCTCTTCACATTGTACACTTCAGACTTCCAGCACAACTCCGATTCATGCCACCTACAGAAATTCTCTGATGACTCAGCAGTTGTAGGGTGTATAAGTGGTGGGCAGGAGGAGGAGTACAGGAGGGTGGTGGATGGATTTGTGATGTGGGCGGGTAAGAATCACCTGCTCCCCAATGTGGACAAGACCAGGGAGATGGTGATTGACTTCCGGAAGAGGAGGACTGCTTTGTAGTCGCTCTGCATTCTGGGTAGAGATGTGGAGGTGGTTGAGGAGTACAAATACCTGGGAGTGACCATCGACAGTAGACTGAGCTGGAGGAGCAACAGTACTGCTGTGTACAAGAAGACTTGCAGCCGACTTTACTTTCTAAGGAAGCTGAGGTCCTTCAATGTGTGTATGTATGTAGAGAAGGAGGACATGAGGAAGTAGAGAAGGAGGACATGAGGAAGTAGAGAAGGAGGACGTGAGGATGTAGAGAAGGACGACGTGAGGATGTAGAGAAGGAGGACGTGAGGATGTAGAGAAGAGGACGTGAGGATGTAGAGAAGGACGACGTGAGGATGTAGAGAAGGAGGACGTGAGGATGTAGAGAAGGACGACATGAGGATTTAGAGGAGGACATGAAGGTACTGGGTGAGGGAGAAGAGGATGGAGGACACAGGGTTAGATGGAAAAACAAACCATTCCCATTGGGAGTCCCACAGGGCACTGTGCTCTCTCCATTCCTCTTCACCTCAGACTTCCAGCACAACTCGGAGTCATGCCACCTACAGAAATTCTCTGATGACTCTGCAGTTGAAGGGTGTATAAGTGGTGGGCAGGAGGAGGAGTACAGGAGGGTGGTGGATGCTGCTCAATGTGGACAAGACCAGGGAGATGGTGATTGACTTCCGGAAAAGGAGGACTGCCTTGCAGCCACTCTACATTCTGGGTAGAGATGTGGAGGTGGTGGAGGAATACAAATACCTGGGAGTGACCATCGACAACAGACTGAAGTGGAGGAGCAACAAGAAGACCTGCAGCCGACTTTACTTCCTAAGGAAGCTGAGGTCCTTCAATGTGTGCTGCAAGATCCTGGAGACCTTCTATCAGTCTGTGGTGGCCAGCTCCTTGTTCTTCTCCGTCATCTGCTGGGGGAGCAGCATCGCAGCCAGTGACACCAACAGACTGAATAAACTAATCAGACTGGCTGGCTCTGTCATTGGCAGCAAACAGGACTCACTTGAGGCAGTGGTAGAGAGGAGGTCACTGAACAAACTTTTGTCCATCATGGAAAACCATGACCATCCTCTCTACCCACTCCTGGACGAACTACGGAGCTCCTTCTCCAAGAGGCTCAGACAGCTCCGCTCGAGAACATCTCGTTACCGGAGGTCTTTCTATCCGTACGTGATCGGACTCTACAACGACTCACTTAGCAGATAGGAAGTTGTTGCTGTGACACACAAATTTCCCCTGTGTGGGATCAATAAAGTATATTCTGATTCTGATTCTGAAATACTCTGCAGGGGTGTGACCCCCCTCTCCCGCCTCTTTTGGTCCACAAAAAAAAAAAAGAAAAAAAAGAAAAGAAAAGGGGGCTAGTCAAGCTATACCTTAGAAGGGCCAGTGAATCGGCTCCAAAATGGAGGAAAATGACACTTATTTTTTAAAATGTTTTGGGGGGGAGGGGAGGCCCCCCCAGTCTCCATATATTGGCTTTGTCAAAGCCCCGCCCCCCTTTGGAAAATTCTAGATCCGCCCCTGCTCTGTGTAATGATGGCTCAACTTTTTATTTAGAAGTAAACACAACGAACAACAATCTTCTGACTCTTTTTAATTTGTACTAGATTTGATGTTAGGTTTTTGAATGAATGCGGAAAATGTTTTTCGATTCATGACTTCTTCTCCCGATCAACTGCTTCTTTTGATTTTGGCGATGCGGCTTCAAGAAGCGCTAAAAAAAAAAACCTGTGTATTTTTCACATTGCTGAACGAAAATGTAACGAAAAATGTAAAACACACTTTTAAAAAGTAGCGAAGTAAAAGTACAGATATTTGCTCTAAAATTGTAGTGAAGTAAAAGTAAAAATACCAGTCTTAAATTTTACTTAAGTAAAGTACAGATACACAATTTTTTTACTTAAGTACAGTAACAAAGTACATTTACTTCGTTACGTTCCACCACTGCCTTTCTGAGGAGCCGCACAGTACAGACAGTGACTTTGACAGCGAGGAGCGAAGTGGACCTGCTCTGAAACAGAGGATGAGGACTTTGACGGATTTGAATAAAGACTATTACCGGTAATGTGTTTGTTTAGTATCGTTACTACTTAAATAAAGCACAACCAAACTCAGTTTTGCTCCCGATCTATTTTTTAATACGCACATTTACATGCTTGCGGGTGTGTTGTTGTACGGTGGTGTTGTGGCGTGGAAGGATGGGTGGAAAGAGGAGGACCCAAATGCAGGACTTGGAACATGGTTTATTTAGTTATTGCTGGAAAGTCTGTAAAGAAGAACTGATTAACTTAAGGTTTTCAAAAGTCCAACTAAATCCAAAATAACAAACATGGTCAGGCAACCAGGGTGACCTGGCTGGGAAAGGTGATAGTAAGACCTGACAAAGAAGACTGGTGAGGCTGCCTTTAAATAGGCAGCCGAGAGATTGGATCCAGGTGAGCCCACAGGTGCTGATTTTCTAATTAGCCAGAATTGGAGGAAAGGTGAGATGGTCCCTGGCTCCCTCTGGTGGTGGTTCGAGGGAACCACAACAGGCGGTGTGTGACTGAGACTGCGCCTTTTGTACGGTGCGCCCAATGGTCGTGAAATTACGGTAATTATTTGTGTAAATAATTTGTTGTCTGCATTTCTATCCAAGACTGAAATTAATCTGTACGATTTTGATCTAACATGCTTGTTTTCCTGAATTGATTCATTTATTTTGTAAAAAAAAAAAAAAAAAAAAAAAAAAACCACAACCGCTTTAAAACAAATGCAAACATTTGTCAATAAGAAAAAAAAAAGACCATTGCAGTAAATAAAACATATTTCCTGCAAAATAGGGCAGATTTTTATTTGCATACATTTGTAGTCAAACTGAAGAAAGCAAGTTTAGGACCATATAAGGAAGTGAAAAAGATCTCAGGAAGAGATCACAACTAAAAATCAGCAGTAAAGAGTTGAAAAAGAGGATGAAAAGCAGCCATCTTTATATGTGTGTTTTTAAATATTATGTGTGTTTATTTAAAAACACACATGTTTATAAACATACATCGATAAACTAGGGTTCTAAATCAAAGGCTCTTCTTACCGTCTCGTCTGTACTGCGGTCAAGTGAGCCGCGGTTCACTCAGCCGCGATTCACGTGCGCGCGCCCCGTTTAAATCACAGGTAGTCAACTTTGAGGAGCGATAAAATCACTTTTATACATTTTGCTCCCATTCACACATCAGGACACACAATTACAAGAGTTCAAAATAAAAGATTAAAAGAGATAAGAAAGAATAAAACAAGTAAAAAGACTAAAAATGATAAAATGCTTCTAAATGAATGGCATCAGATTATTGGTCACCAAAAAAATAATAAATCCACAAACATACAGAGCGAGCAAAACAGACTTGCAGACCAAGTCGCGCAAAGTAACACAGAAAGTTCTTCAAAAAAGAATTCACAACAAGTAAAAGCTCCTAACAAAATTAAACTAATTTACACGGTGGTCAAACTTTAGCAATCGGAGAAAACTAGAAAACTAGAAAATTATGTGGAGAGCTTCTGGACCCAAACGTTGACCCAGATCACCTCTAAAATGTAATGTGTTGGGGTTTAGCCCACTGGCAGCGCCTCGTCCCAGTCCGCAGCCTTTACACCATCGTCATCCCGGGTCCGCCCTCCATCGTCGTTCTGGGTCCGCTCTTTACGGGCTCATACATCCAGACCGCCAACTGCTGGAACCGTCTTCACCGGTGGGATTTGTGAAGGACACCCTGTGTCTTTTTTCAGAGGGAGCCCTCACCGTACGGTGGTGTGTCAGCCCACCAGCCCATAGTTCAACAAGAGGGCTTCCGACTCTGTGTCTCTTGGCTGCCGCTTCTGCTCTGGCTCTCCTCTACCCCCAGCTGCCTCTTGTGTAACATTCAGGGACTGTACCACTTCTTAGAAGCAGGTGAAGTAAATAAAATAAAATTTAAAACATGCAGAATAAAACTATAAAAACCATGAATAAAATAATCCACCTGCTACAAGTTCAATTCAATTTTATTTGTTCAGCCCAAAATCCCAGAATTTCCAACTCAATGGGTTCACAAGAAAAAGAGGAAATATACAGCAAGAAAAATTACTAACAAATACTAACTAGACAAGACTAGCACATTTATGCCCTTAGACTCTCCTTAGCGTGAGGAAAAACTCCTAAAAAACCCATCAGTGGGGAAAAAATAAGAAACCTCGTGGGGATCCACATGAAAGAGAGATCCCTCCCCGGGACGAGCAAACAATGTGTCAAAGATTATTGTTTAAATATTAGCTTATTCTAATCTACAGCTAAATATCTAAAGAAGTCAGTAGATGTTCTTCATCCTGATGGAAACACGGGGGACTCCTCATTCCGGAGATGTCCAGTACGAGGATGAGTAGATGTTCTTCATCCTGATGGAAACACGGGGGACTCGTCAGCCCGGAGATGCCCAGGGCGGGGATGAGTAGATGGATTTCCTCCTGATGGAGCGGAGATGATGAAGCGTGGAGGTCTCCTCGGTGTGGCCATGCCCAGGACAGGAACGCAGAGTCCTGGATGGGGCTCTCTCCCAGAGAGGAGGGATAGAGGTGGACAACATGTGAATTGTATTGTACCAACTAGCAGTGTAATTCTAAATAAACAGACAATAGAGAACAATGAATGAGATAGAAAGCCTACAAGTGAGCAGAAAAAGATTTGTGTGGAACAGCTTGAATCCTGTGTTTTCTTTTTTAACCACTAGAGGACGTGACGTCTCAAGTTAAATGTTTCAAACCCCTTCCTTTATTTTAAAATGTTTCACACTCATTTAATCAGACCTAAACACGATCAGAACGGTAATGGCCAACCTAATCAGAACCAGGATATTCCATTCTTTAGAACCTCCTTCTCAGGGAGAAAAATTCCTAAACAAGAATAAGATGATGCCAAGGTATGAAGCTCTGCCTCTGCCTGCCCTAAAAACGAGTAAACCTGACCTTTGTGATCTTGTCCTGTGGTCGCATGACCCTGAAAACCTAATTAGTTCATCTATAGTAGATACTGAGCAACAGTGACTAGATTCAATAAAACAAATTGAACCACAATACAGAGAGATGGATGCTGAGTTGGTGACTGCCAGACAGGTGACCTGGAAGAAGACCATAGAGAGGCTTATAGGTGTAGAGAAGGAGGACATGAGGATGTAGAGAAGGAGGACGTGAGGATGTAGAGAAGGAGGACGTGAGGATGTAGAGAAGGAGGACGTGAGGATGTAGAAGGGAGGACGTGAGGATGTAGAGAAGGAGGACTTGAGGATGTAGAGAAGGAGGACGTGAGGATGTAGAGAAGGAGGACGTGAGGATGTAGAAGGGAGGACGTGAGGATGTAGAGAAGGAGGACTTGAGGATGTAGAGAAGGAGGACGTGAGGATGTAGAGAAGGAGGACGTGAGGATGTAGAGAAGGAGGACGTGAGGATGTAGAGAAGGAGGACGTGAGGATGTAGAGAAGGAGGACGTGAGGATGTAGAGAAGGAGGACATGAGGATGTAGAGAAGGAGGACGTGAGGATGTAGAGAAGGAGGACATGAGGAGGAGAACATGAGGATGTAGAGAAGAAGGACGTGAGGATGTAGAGAAGGAGGACATGAGGATGTAGAGAAGGAGGACATGAGGATGTAGAGAAGGAGGACATGAAGGTACTGGGTGTGGTAGAAGAGGATGGAGGACACAGGGTTAGATGGAGATGAATGACTGTGAGGCTCCTGAACAGAAAAGTGGAAAAACAAACCATTTCCATTGGGGAGTCCCACAGGGCACTGTGCTCTCTCCATTCCTCTTCACCTCAGACTTCCAGCACAACTCGGAGTCATGCCACCTACAGAAATTCTCTGATGACTCTGCAGTTGTAGGGTGTATAAGTGGTGGGCAGGAGGAGGAGTACAGGAGGGTGGTGGATGCTGCTCAATGTAGACAAGACCAGGGAGATGGTGATTGACTTCCGGAAGAGGAGGACTGCCTTGCAGCCGCTCTGCATTCTGGGTAGAGATGTGGAGGTGGTGGAGGAGTACAAATACCTGGGAGTGACCATCGACAGCAGACTGAGCTGGAGGAGCAACAAGAAGACCTGCAGCCGACTTTACTTCCTAAGGAAGCTGAGGTCCTTCAATGTGTGCGGCAAGATCCTGGAGCTCTTCTACCAGTCTGTGGGGGCCAGCTCCTTGTTCTTCTCCGTCATCTGCTGGAGGAGCAGCATCGCAGCCAGTGACGCCAACAGACTGAATAAACTAATCAGACTGGCTGGCTCTGTCATTGGCAGCAAACAGGACTCACTTGAGGCAGTGGTAGAGAGGAGGTCACTGAACAAACTTTTATCCATCATGACAATCATGAGCATCCTCTCTACCCACTCCTGGACGAACAGCGGAGCTCCTTCTCCAAGAGGCTCAGACAGCTCCGCTCGAGAACATCTCGTTACCGGAGGTCTTTCTTTCCGTACGTGATCGGGCTCTACAACGACTCACTTAGCAGATAGGAAGTTGTTGCTGTGCCACAAATTTTCATGTGTGGGATCATTAAAGTAGATTCTGATTTCAAATATAAGATGTTTGCATCTTTGTACGGATCAAATTGAAAAATACATGGTTTTTTTTAGATCTGAAACATTGCTGGTTTTCTTTCTGCATCACTGGTGGCCACTTTTATATTTCAGTTTATTTAAATAAAGCCGCTGTGCTGAGGTCACACAGCACAGTGGATGAGTGACACAACATCATCATCATGACTGAAAAGTCATAAAAATGTCAGATGAATTTTATGACAGACAACAGCAGCGGCCTCCGTCTTCATCTCTTCACATCTTTCTAATTATGGGTTTATGTTAATTGGGCATCTGTTGCTGAAGGACGATCGCTCTCTCTCTCTCTCTCTCTCTCCTCTGATCATCTTCACTCTGAGCCTCTGAGGTGAGCACGCTCCATCGCTGCTCCCTCACAAACACCCATGCATTGAAAGGGAAGCGTCTTCAAAAGTGCAAATTTCACATGCACGTCAACTCTTGTGTCTCTTTTGATGCAGAAACACAGCGTCGGGATGCGGCGGCAGTCTTTCTCAGTTTCTAAGTGGTTGAAGAAACCAGCTGGAGCTTCCAGCCACGCTGTGAAAGCGAGTCAATTAAGGAAACATGAGTTTCTGAGCGGCTCTCGGGCTCACTACCAGCTGCCGTTTGGTCCTTGCTTTTATCCACGTGCTGCCAGGGAAGTTTTAGCGTGGCAGAAAACCAAGAATTTAATCCTTCCTGGCGGTTACACACACAGGCATGTTTTCTAATAAAGACGTCTTAGGAGGTCGTCTGGGGAAAAACATCCTGGGAACTGTCACAAAACGAGAGGTGGAGAAAGAAGCTCAGTGAAGTTGTCTCCTCTTAAAAAAACATAAACAAAAATAAACAAAACATATGTCAATCGTTTGTGCTGTTTTATTTTTTATTTACGATTCTTTTATAGGTCAATCTGACGTCATCCAGCCGCTCCTATTATTAAAAAATGTGAGAAACTTTCACTGTGCTTTCACTCACACTCACACACTGTATCACCCTGTTTACTGTCCGCTGTGTTCCTTGCTCCCAACCAGTATTATTATAGCTCTAGTAACATGTGTTTGTGTTCTACATCATTTATTCTAGAAGGTTTTGACCCCGGACCAGCTGGAGAGACTATGTCTCACAGTTGGCCGTAGGACAACTTGGGATCCTTCCAGGTGAGCTGGAGGATTCAGCCGGGGTGAGAGAAGCCTGGGCTTCCCGTCTGAGGCTGTTGCCCGTTCGACCCGACCACGGAACAAGCGGAAGATGACGGAATGGTTCTGTTGTGTCTGGTTTAAACTCTTGTTTGTATTTTTTTTTTCTTCTTAGATCCAGCAGGTTGGTTGTGATGCTGAATACTGTAACTTCAGATTTTCTCTTCACTTTATCCTTCTTTCTTCTTCTTCTGTACCCTATTCCTCCTCTTTTTCACCCCACCTACCCCTGCCCCTCTTCTCAGTAATCCCTGTCAGGTCCAGCAAAAAGAAGCACAGAAAGCACAGATATTTAGATTGTAAAGCATTTAAAATAAAACAAATAAAGTAATTGACAAAGCCAGTCCTCTATACTGGTCAATTACGTCCCCACCCCTTTAGAAAATCCTGGATCCGCCCCTGCTCTGTGAAATGAAGGCTCAACTTTTTTATTTAAAAGGAAACACAACAAACAAAAAATCTTCTGACTCTTTTTCAATTTGTTCTTATATTTGATGTTATTTTTTTTGGTGGTGAATGACTGCCGGAAATGTTTACTCTTGATTCAGATTGGTCCTCGATTCATTACTTCTTCTCCCTTTTGGGAGAAGAAGGCTCACTTGAAGACTTGATGGCTTAGTAACCACCGTGCTGTCACCTTGTGCTTCTCTATGGCAGAGTGCCAGTGTGCTCTCTCTCTGCCCCTCCTCTGCATCCAGCAGCTGATTTTAAGTCGTTAGGATTAATCTTTGATTCTGAACAAGTGGAGAAAATAAAGCCAAGAAATGTACGTTTGAAACGTGCTTTAAAAATAAAACACATCAAAATCATAAAATCATAAAATAAAACACCTCACCTGGAAGAAGCTGATCGCCAGCTGTGGGTGGTGACCGAAAGAATCAGATCGCGGATACAAGCGGCCAAAATGAGTTTTTATCTATGTATCCATCCATCCATCTATCTACTGTATCTGTCCGTCCGTACGTCTCTCTCTCTCTCTGTCCGTCTGTCTGTCTATCTATCACATTCCACTGAGTGCACGTCCAGGGTCTTTGGAAGTCACCTAACCCCCGTTTCTCCCACCATTGGCCCCGTGATAGGTGGCAGCTTAGTACGATAAAATGCAGCACATACATTACCTGGTGAGAGATTAATAAAGTATATTGAAATAAAACGCTGCATCGGTCCGTCGTGGTAAAGAGAGAGCTGAGCCGAAAAGCAAAGCTCTCGATTTACAAGTCGAACTACGTTCCTACCCTCACCATGGTAACCAGGATCTATGTTCCTACCCTCACCATGGTAACCAGGATCTATGTTCCTACCCTCACCATGGTAACCAGGATCTACGTTCCTACCCTCACCATGGTAACCAGCTGTGGGTGGTGACCGAAAAAATGAGATCGCGGGTACAAGCGGCCGAAATGAGCTTCCTCCGCAGGGTGGCTGGGCTCTCACTCAGAGATCGGGTGAGGAGTTCTGCCATCCGGGAGGAGCTTGGTGTCGAGCCACTCCTCCTCCAGGTCGAGAGGAGCCAGATGGGGTGGTTCGGGCATCTGGTCAGATGCCCCCCGAGCGCCTCGCGGGCCAGGTGTTTTGGGCACGTCCCACCGGAAGGAGACCCCGGATCCGCTGTAGAGACTATGTCTCACAGCTGGCCGGGGAAAGACTTGGGATCCTTCCAGGTGAGCTAGAGGATGCAGCTGGGGTGAGAGAAGCCTGGGCTGCCCGCTTGAGGCCGTTGCCCCTGCGACCCGACCCCGGAACAAGCGGAAGATGACGGAACGGAAATAAAATAAAATCTATCTGTTTGTCTAAAATTTCCACCTTTTCACCAGGCGGTAGTCATTTTTATCTGTGTTGCACACACACTTCCATCTCTGCTTCGTGACTGAATATTTTTTTCCTTCCCTTCGGCATCACCAATACTTTTTACCAGAAACCTTGGAACTGGAGAGGCAGCGGCTCACAAAACCAGAAGGTTAAAAACTGAATGTGGTGACGCACAACTTTAACTTCCTGGAAAGAAAAGTAAAGAAATAAAAACTCTGACGTTTCACTACAAATTAAATAAGTCCCCAAATAAAGGCTTAGTATTCTTTTTGAAATCTGAACCAAGGTTTACAAATACTCTCATTTCTTCAGTTCTAAAGTTCTTTTTACCACTTATTACATTCTAAATAATTTTTAGAAGCCAGCATCAGAGACGTGATATGAAGATGATGTTCTGAAACATTGATATAATTCAGAAAATAAAAATCAGACCCGATGAGGATCGCAGGTTTTCTACTTCTTCTTCTGTCATTCCCCTTCAGGGGGCGCCACATCAAGTCAGTTTCTTCCATCTAACCCTATCTCCTGTATCCTCTTCGGTCACACCAACTATCTTCATGTCTTCCTTCACTGTATCCATGAACCTCCTCTTTGGTCTTCCTCTAGTCCTCTTTCCTGGTGGTTCCAAACCCAGCATCCTTCTTCTGATGTACTCTCTCTCTCTCTCCTCTGCACATGTCCAAACCATCTCAGTCTGACCTCTCTGACTTTAAAACCTCTAACATGTGCTGTTCCTCTGATCCTGTCCATCCTGGTCACTCCCAGAGAGATCCTCAGCATCTTCATCTCTGATACAAACATCTCTGTTTCCTGTCAGGCACTTTTATATTCACCTTCTACTTCACGGTAGGAGAGAAACAAACAGATTCTTATTAAAATGTGAAAAAATGAGTGAGAATTAGGCCTTCAGCACATTAACGTATGATGGAATTGTAATATTTCTGTGTTTTTATTCGTGTTCATACATCCGGTGGGGAAGCCCTAGATGTCAGCCTATTGTCGTTTGTAATATCTTGTTTTATCAGGGTTTTAGGGTGGCAGAAGGACCCAATGACAGGTCTTCAAAGTTTACTAACACAATTCAGGAAAGTCTATAAAGCAAGAAGCACACGATTAACTCAAGGTTTCAAAGTTCAAATAATGACAAAGTTCAAACATAGTGAGGCAACCAGGGTGACCTGGCTGGAAGGGATGGTAAAACCCGACAGGGAAGTCCAGGGTGATTCCCCTTAAATAGATGGCAGGGTGCACAGATGTGTGGAAACAAGAATCATCCTCAGGTGACTCTAATCAGGTTTATTAGGAATATCCAGCGCTCCCTCTGGCAGCAGGTGAGGGATCCTGACATTTTTATTTATCAGTGCTGTTTAAAAGAGAAGATCAAGAACATCCGTATTAGTCCTAACAATGGGGAAATTGCAAGATGCAACAGCATAGGTACAAATAGAAGAAACAGCTTGTAAAGCCGTAAAGTAGCTCCCTGTAAATAAACCTGAGACAAAAATCGAAACACACTTGCAAAATTTTGAAAGAGAAACAACCGGCTCCACCAGAGAGATCAGAAGCAGCAGAAAATAAACACAACAGAAAGGGATAGGGGGAAATATTGTGGTAGTTCCCTAACCTACCACCAGAAGGAGCCGTGGTGGTAGCCCGTGGACCAACCCCTCTCTCCCAGATTCCAACCTGAAGCCAAACACCTGTGGTCATTAGCCTGATGCTAATCACCTGTGTGTCATTCACCAGCTGCCTGTTTTAAAAGGCAGTCTCCCCTGACTTCTTCGTCAGGTCTTCCCCCCTCTGAGCCCGGTCGTCCCTCCTCCGAGCCCGGTCGTCCCTCCTCCAGGCCCGGTCTTGTCTCCTCCGAGCCCGGTCGTTCCTCCTCCGAGCCCGGTCTTGCCTCCTCTGAGCCTGGTCTTGCCTCTTTCGAGCCCGGTCGTCCCTCCTCCGAGCCCGGTCTTGCCTCCTCCGAGCCTGGTCGACCCTCCTCCGAGTCCGGTCGTCCCTCTCCCGAGCCCGGTCGTCCCTCCTCGGAGCCCGGTCGTCCCTCCTCCAGGCCCGGTCGTCCCTCCTCCGAGCCCGGTCGTCCCTCCTCCGAGCCCGGTCTTGTCTCCTCCGAGCCCGGTCTTGTCTCCTCCGAGCCCGGTCGTCCCTCCTCCGAGCCTGGTCTTCCAGTACACGTTCATATGAGAACTAAACTCCCTGCACTCACCAGAGTCTCCTAAAGGACATTCGTTATAACGTGAATCCCACATTTTACAAGAAAAATACAGTTTCTTCTGGGTCTTTTAAATTTCACTGTGCATTTTTAAAGATTTTAAAAACACATTCGTACTTATACAATAAAAAAACAGCATGAAGGGAAACTTCATTCAAACCGAATCATGGCTGAAGGCCGTTTACAAAGTGCGTATTGGCGTACTGCAGGTCCTTCTTATTTTTAGTTGGATTCCATCTTGTTTTAATATAAACTAACAGTCATTAGTTTTACAGATTCTTAAAAATTAAATTAAATATAATGATATCAATTCAGAAACAAAGAAGATCAACGGTATCACATAACCTGTTTTTTAAAGCACGTCCCTGACTGAATTCAATCCTTTCATGAGGTGAATAGAGATAGTGAAACATTGGCATCAAATGGCATTTCTCTTCTAAATGCAAACGTTGGTTTTTCAGCCTGCAGGACGGGGAGATGTACGTCTCTTTTCGTTGCCAATTAGAGCAACCAAAACTGTAAATATGTTTAAGAAAAACATGTTGCAAAAATAGTGTTGTGATCCCCTCGCCTGCCGCAAGAGGGAGCCCCAGATGTTCCTCATCACCCTGATTAGGGACACTTAGATTGATTCCTGAAGCCACACATCTATGGACCCTGTCATCTTTTTAAGGGCAATCATCCCGGACTTCCATGTCGGGTTATACCATCTCTTCCAGCCAGATCACCCTCATTGCCTGACCATGATTGAACTCTGTTATCATTTGAACTTGAGTTAAACCTGTGCCCTTTGCTTTACAGACTTACCCGACTTGTGCTGATAAACAAGTCTGTGGTGGCCAGACTTGTTTATTAGCAAGTCTGGACTTCATTTGTGGATCCAAATGAAGTCTTGCATTAGGGTTCACATCCCCCACATCACAACAGAATGACCCGACCTTGAATGAACCCAAGCGGACTGAAAGCGTTTGAATCTGTATCCTGAGAAAGTTTGAACTGCTGCTAAACCTGCCCAGGAAGCATCGCTGCAAAACCCTCTGCCCTGCGTCAAGACTCATAACTGCCCACAGATCCTTGACCGTCTGGAGGTGGTCGTTGAGAGGGGGGGTTCTGTTTTGATTCCATCGCTGCCGCCAGAGGGAGCCCTAGATGTTTCTCATCACCCTGATTAGGGACACTTGAGATTCATTCCTGATCCCACACATCCCGCAATCCGGGATGATTGCCATCTATTTAACATGTCTTATGTTTAGGGTGGTTAAACTTGGAGCTGTTTGTTCAAATGGAGGGTGAAATCCCAGTCTGATGGTCTCAGTAATCAAAGTGATCCAGTCTTGAGTGACGATTTAGACTATTCATAAACTAAAGGCTGAGTCTAGACCAGGCATGGGCAAACTACGGCCTGCGGGCCACATGCCCGTTAAATGGCTTAATTTAACGGGCATGTTAAATGGTTTAATCCGGCCGGCTGAACTTGAAAGAATTAAGTATATAAACCATATTAACCAAATTTCCAAAAAGTCAATGAGCCCAGCCACCCTGCGGAGGAAGATCATTTCGGCCGCTTGTATTGATCTCATTCTTTCGGTCTCCACCAACAGCTGGTCACCATGGTGAGAGTAGGAACGTAGATCCTAGTTACCATGGTGAGGGTAGGAATATAGATCCTGGTTATCATGGTGAGGGTAGGAACGTAGATCCTGGTTACCATGGTGAGGGTAGGAACGTAGATCAGGTTACCATGGTGAGGGTAGGAACGTAGATCCTGGTTACCATGGTGAGGGTAGGAACGTAGATCCTGGTTACCACGGTGAGGGTAGGAATATAGATCCTGGTTATCATGGTGAGGGTAGGAACATAGATCCTGGTTACCATGGTGAGGGTAGGAACGTAGATCCTGGTTACCATGGTGAGGGTAGGAACGTAGATCCTGGTTACCATGGTGAGGGTAGGAACGTAGATCCTGGTTATCATGGTGAGGGTAGGAACATAGATCCTGGTTACCATGGTGAGGGTAGGAACGTAGATCCTGGTTACCATGGTGAGGGTAGGAACGTACATCCTGGTTACCATGGTGAGGGTAGGAACGTACATCCTGGTTACCATGGTGAGGGTAGGAACGTAGATCGATCTATAAATCGAGAGCTTTTCTATTCGGCTCAGCTCTCTCTTCACCACGACAGACCGATGCAGCGTCCTGGTTTTTGCTGACGCTGCACCAATCCGCAGCACAATGGAACTGAAAATACTTTATTAATCCCCAAAGGGAAATTTGATGCTGTAGTGCCAACACCTCAATGCCTTCCCGATCCACGTACACGGTATGAAAGCTGGCATCTGGAAGTTTAAAAATCAGTCTGTAGTGAGTCGACGAACTCGGGCTTCAATGAAGCACATCAAAGTGGCCCCTCCACATTCCCACTGGGTCAGAGCGAGCGTCCCCAGTTCCTCCTTTCTCTGCAGTTCAACCACTTGCTTTACCATTGCGTTAGAACGACCTTCTCTTCTCCTCAATAGTAAACAAACCGTTAGCTCATCTTGAATTATTATCTTATTGTTGTATTACTTTATTATTTTGTTTAAACAATTTAAACTACAGCACTGGTCACGAATGTTCCAAAAGAGGTGGAGCCAATAGAATGACATTCTCTTGATGTACTCGTCTCCTAGCAACAGCAAACTCATCCTTTAGTCCTTTGGTCTTTGTGATGTCACGCTCTGACGTTATAAACTCAACTGATCTCCAAAGATACCTTCTTATTTACAGAGACAAGCAGAGAAAAGTAATTACAAACTCAAAATGGATTTTACAGAAACGCGTGAAGCAGAAGTTGGACAAAACCGGGAAACAGGACTATTACATCGAATCAAAAAAATAGTTAGATCCTGTTTTCTTTGGCTGACGCCAACAAGGCTTAAAAATATGACTGCAGTCATTAACAAGGAGACGTTTGCCAAAGTTCTAGACATCATAAAAAAGGGACAATCAAATATTTATACTGTTATAAACATATATTTTTTTACAGAATTAAAATTATCAATATCAGATTGTTTCAGACTGTTTGAAAAAATTTTAATCATTGCTCTCATCGAGGTTTCAAACATCAAAACGAATACCAATCAATCTGCAGAAACTCCAAAGCAAACCAAACACTCTGAGGAGCCACAATCAATATTTGTACAAAAAATACTCCAACAACAAGAAGCAGAAAAAAAGACACTCTGCCAGAAACTAGTGACAAGCTTAGTTAACAAACTGGTTTTTAACATCTTTGAAAAAGTAAAGATGGGCTCTCATGAAGAGTTAACCAACATCAAAGAACACATTTATGACACGATATGGACGGAGGTAGAAAAGTTAGGATATAACATTAAACCAGAAACTTTTGACAAATTAGAGAGCTACCTCCAAGAAAACCTTTTCGAAACTCAGACTGAACCAAAACACACTGCTGACAGATGTCAACAGGTTTCAGAATCATTCAAACAAGAATCACCAGCACAGTCGTTCAGGCGGCGAGTGCTGGAAAAACTCCATGAATCCTCCAAAATGGGAAGATTTGCTCCTTCAGTGGAGCTAGAAGAAGTGACATCTCTCAAAATCACTGCCGACTGTAAAGGAGTTGATATAGATCCGGTCGATGAGTCACCCAGTGACCAATCTATTTCGAGTAGTCCAAGTAAGGAAGATGGAACCCAGCTAGAACGGAGAAAGGAGGAATGTAAGAGCCACATTGACACACTCATCAAAAAACTACTCACTCGTATATTCATGTACGTCAAGGTTTCATCTACGAGTGCGACGTATAAAAACATGTCAAATCGATTGTTTGACCGAATGTGGTCTGAAGTCGAAAAAAAAAATTTTTTTATTGAACCAAAGAGATTCGAGAAGCTGGAGGAAAAAATCTTCAAAGTCCTCATAAAACATTTAAAACGACCATCGTTCCAAATTCTAATTGGCCTTAATTCAAACATCCAATATCATGAGGAAATCATCTTGGAGGCTTTCAAACAAGGACTGAATGGAAAGCAAAGAAAATTCCGACAGTTCACATCAGGTTTGTGGGACAACATCAGAAAGGTCTTCAGAGGGAACCGGATCGCTCCAGCAGGACAGAGTGGATAGAGATCAGGTTAAGAAGAGAAGGGGGAGGACACAAGTCATTCCAAATTGGAGGCACAACGAAAGGGAGGATACAAGTCAATCCAAATTGGAGGCACAATGAAAGGGAGGATACAAGTCAATCCATAGAGGAGGCACAACGAAAGGGAGGACCCCTGTCATTCCAGAAACGTGGAATAAAAACAAGGAGGACGCAAGTCAATCCAAATAAGAATTGGAAGATCCGCAAGGGGACTCTAGTCTCAGAAGAAGTACCAGTGCTCGATAAAGAACTCTGAAAAGTCTCTAAACAATGTGGATCTTCTATTTACAAAAGATGGCGGAGTAGACGTTCCGTGCCTCACGTCTTCTCCCTGGGTTCGCACTTAATCCTCTAAACAGCAATCTAAGCTTCCGAACGAGGAATATACAAGCGTATTAATATCACGTTGTTGGACTTTACTTATGCCTCGGATAAGAGCGACTAAAACGAAAGAAATGGCTGATACACAAACTGATGTAGCCGAGGCCGCTACAGGGGAGCTAACCGTGGCGTCACTGGAGGCTACGCTTCAAAGGTTTTTCGCTAAAGCTGACAAACAAGCTGAGGAACGCTTTGAACGCTTGGAAAGTCAGTTTGACACAATCAATGAGATTCTTGCTGATCACGCAAAGGAGTTGGAGTCCCAACGTAAAACAACCACCTCTCTCCAAGCACAGATGAAAGCAGTGGAGGTTACGACAACTAAACATGACGATTTGCTGAAGCAACTGCTTGATAAAATCACATCACAAGAAGACAGGATGAGAAGAGATAACCTCCGCATCGTTAACTTGAAGGAGGGAGAAGAACAGGGAAACGCACTAGCCTACCTGATGCGGAGTTCCAAATGGTTCCCCGAAATGGCTGGTAATCCACCGGAGCTGATGCGAGCACATCGCATAGGTCCACCACGGAAATCTCCAGACAAGCCGAGGACGATGATCCTGAAGTGTCTGCGCTTCACAGACAGAGATCGTATCCTACGAAACGCCAGGAAGACTGATGTGGAGGTAGCTGGTCAAAAACTCCGCTTCACCCCGGACTTCAGCGATGCTACCGCTCAGCGAAGGCGTCCATGTTACCCCGTAATGGATCGAGCTCGCGCACGGGGCTTTCAAGCCTTCCTGTTATATCCTGCGGTCATTAAACTGACCCGTGGATCTGAACAACATCTCTTTGAAGATCCACGCGAGGCTGCAAAGTTTATCGACTCCAGGGAATAAAAGCTCCAGCAAAGAGATTCATAGTAACGCCTGACCAACAGCTGTTTGACACCTGAGACCGCCTGGGATCTGAGACATGCTGCTTTTGTTTTCTTCCGCATTACGGAATGACGTAATGGATGACGTCGAGTTATCCATGAGACATGCTGTTTTTTGTTTTCTTCCGCATTACGAAAGGACGTAATTGATGACGTCGGTGTCTCAGACTCGGAGGGGTCTATGGGAGATGTAGGCTTATTGTTTGCTGGTGTTAAGAAAAGTAGAGGGAAAAAAGAAAAAGACATTTACCCAGGGAAGTAAGAAGAGCTAGGCAGTATTTCAGTTTGTGTTTTGCTTTGTTATTGTATGTTTCTATTGTTTTATGTGTGTATGAATGGGTGTGTTTGTTTAATGTCTGGACCTAGTTTCATTGAATGTAAATGCAGAGATTACAGTTTAATAAAAGCATTAATAAGTCAGATAAGAATACATAAAACAGACAGTGATGGCTTTAACTAATCTACCAAAAAAGGGGCTTAGATTAGGGCACTTAAATATATGCAGTTTTAGGAATAAATTAACAGATATCTCAAATATTCTTGTGGAAGGCAATTTACACATTTTAGCAATCACAGAAACTCACCTCGATTCGACATTTGAAGATTCTTCACTGCATATACAAGATTATAGTATATATAGAAAAGACAGAAATGCAAAGGGTGGTGGAGTTGCAATCTATATTCGACAACATATACCAGTTAAAATGAGAATGGATTTGATGTTACCAAATATTGAAGCTTTATGGCTTCAAGTGCATATTCCACATTTAAAACCAGTGCTAGTTTGCTGTTGTTACCGACCACCCAGTGCAAATTCTGATTATTTTGATGCAATATGTACTATGATTGATAATGTATGCGATCACAGAAATGAAATTTTTATCTTAGGAGACTTTAATATAGACTGGAAGTCATCACAATGTCTCCTTAAGAATGAGCTTCACTCCATTACAGAAGCATGTGGCCTTATACAACTTGTGACTGCGCCTACAAGGATATGCCTAAGGAGTGACGGTACGAAAACTTCTTCTTTAATTGATCATATATTCACAAATTCTGGTGATCTTTGTAGCAAAGCAATATCTGTCCCAGTAGGCTGTAGTGATCACAACCTTGTGGCATGTGTAAGGAAAACTAAAATTCCTAAAGAAGGACCTAAAGTAATATTAAAAAGGTCATATAAATATTTCAATGCAGATCATTTTCAGGAAGATGTTCATAATATTTGTTGGAGCGAGGTGCTTATGAGTGATAATCCTGATGAAGCTGTTGACATTTTTAATAGATTATTTTTAGAGGTAAGTAATAAACATGCCCCTTTAATTAAGAAAACTGTTAGGAAAATAAGAGCTGGTTGGATTGACGATGAACTAAAGGACTGCATGGCACAGAGAGATGAGGCAAAAAAAGTAGCAAATAATTCTAATTACGAATCAGATTGGCAAGTGTATCGAAAATTGAGAAATTACGTGACTAAATTAAATAACAAGAAAAGAAAGATGTCTTATGGTAATCTCATAAGAAATGACAAACATGATAATAAGAAATTATGGAGTATCCTAAATAATATGTTGGGAAGGAATGTTAAAAGTACTCCATCATTTCTTGAATCAGAGGGCAGTTTATTACAAAGCCACTTAATATCGCAAATCATTTAAGTGATTACTTCTCTGAGAAAATTGATAAGCTTCAAAATGAAATGGATCAAATATACAATATTGAGGCAGAAAGTCTAATAAGAAGCGAGATTATGGCAGGTAAACATTGTAAATTTGAATTTCTTGAAGTATCAAAGAGTAAGGTAGAGAAATATTTATTAGAATGTAAAGAAAAACCGTCAGGTATCGACAATATTGACTCAAAACTTTTGAAATATGTAGCAAAAATAGTTGCTCTTCCAATTACTCACATTCTAAATTTAAGTTTACGTCAGAGTGTCTACCCCCAAGCCTGGAAAACTGCTAAAATTGTACCGTTGCCAAAGAATACAACTGTGCCTTTCTGCGGCCCTAACAGTAGACCGATAAGTTTGCTGCCAACCCTGAGTAAAATTATGGAAAGAATAGTTTTTGAACAAATTCAAATTTATTTTTCACATAACAATTTAAATACAGATTTTCAGCATGCATACAGAGCTAATCATTCAACTACTACAGCTATGGCTCAAATGACAAATGATTGGCTCACAGCACTTGACAATAAGAGGTTGGCAGGAGCAGTTTTATTAGATTTTAGTTCAGCGTTTGATCTCATTGATCACACTATTCTACTTAGGAAAATGCAATGTTATGGTTTCAGTCCAGCAGCATCACTTTGGTTTCAGAGTTACCTAGAAAACAGGAGACAGACTGTATTCTTTAATGGCAGTTTTTCAGAAGAAAAAAAACATCTGCTGTGGCATACCGCAGGGAAGCTGCCTGGGTCCATTCCTGTTTTCTATGTATACAAACGATTTGCCTTTAGTCTTACAAAAAGCTAAAATATCTATGTATGCAGATGACTCAACAATTTATTCATCACAATCTACAATCAATGAGCTTCAAAGTGTTTTAGCAGAAGAATTAAGATGTGTTCATCAGTGGGTAATAAACAATAAACTAGCCCTAAATATCGATAAAACTAAATGCATTGTTATTGGAACCAGATATATGCTGCTGGATGAGCCCAAATTAAATCTAACTTTGAGAGATACAATTGTTGAACAGGTACAAGAGACTAAACTTCTTGGTGTAGTAATTGATAATAAATTGTCTTGGTCCAAACACATCAGCTCTGTAGCACAGAGGATGGGCAGGAGTCTCTCCATGATTAAAAGATGTTCACATCTGCTTCCGTCTAACATGGTAGGAGATGTCATAAAAACCCTTGTGTTCTCACAGTTAGATTATTGTTCTGAAATCTGGTCTTGTGCTGCTGTCTCTCATATTAAAAAACTTCAAACAATACAAAATAAGGCAGGTCGTTGTGTTCTTAAATGTCCTTATAGAACTAATGTAAAATGGATGCATGATACCCTATTATGGCTAAAGGTTAGAGAGAGATGTGATGCCTCTTTGCTGAAATTAACAAGAAATGTTATAGAGTCTAAACTACCAAATGTGTTTTATCAAGAGCTGTCTTTTAGTTCTGATGGGCACAGCCATGAAACGAGACATGCTACAGATGGCAGATTTAAATTACCTAAAATAAAAACTAATTATGGTAAAAATACTATCAAATTCCGATCCATGTCTATGTGGAACAATTTACCAAATGACATTATTTATTCGAATAATAATCAACAATTTAAATTCTTATTAAAGAGGCATCTGCTCTCTAACTAAACCTGTTATTGTATTGTGTAAAGTTGTTTGCATCGTAATTTCATAGTGATGAGGTCTCTGTTTGCCATCATGTAATGTAGGTGCGTTCGAAATAAGCCCCTACTACCTGGAACCACTGGCCAGTGTCAGTGTTGACATTGATATGATCAAAATTCGAACGCACCTACAAAAATACGGTCCAGTGTGTGTGTGTGTGTGTGTGTATGTATGAATGTATGTGTTGTTGTTTTGTGTTTTTATTTCATATGTGTATGTCCGCCAAAGTCTCTTTATTTGTGATTACTGTATGACTCCAGGAAGAATAGCTGCTTTTACACAGCTAATGGAGATCCAAATAAATACAAATACAAGTGAAAGCTTTCAAAATCTGATCATTTGTTTAAAGAATGTGGGCTGAATATGAACATAAATAAAACCAGTATTGTCACTAGAATTCACAGCTTTTTCAGTTTCTCTTGCTGCCCCCTCCCTTCTATTAGTGATCACCTAAATGATGGTCTGAATGGACCGGAGCCTCCTGCCTGAGGGTCCATGTCCAGGGTGGGAAGGCTCAGCTACTATCCGACCTGCACACCCATGAGTCCTGGAGAGATTATTTAGTAGAAATGTTGCTTCAGATTAAACTTGTCATCAAACATAAATCCTGAATAATTCTTGTTATAAAAACCACACAAAAAATTATTTCTGAATCAAAACCTCCTTAAATTTAAAATAACTTTTGAATTTTATTGAACAATTCTTTACAGTCTCAAAGTAAAAACGTGTCACAGGATTCGTCTAAATATATTTTCCTAGAAGTTAAAATAGGGTGATGAAATCTCAGATCAGGCATGGGCAAACTACAGCCCACGGGCCGCAGGCAGCCCGTTAAACGTTTTAATCCGGCCCACCTAACGTGAAAAAATAAAACAAATAATTCTTGTTAATCTTTTATTTCACTGCATTTCTGATATTTGGTCACTAGATGGTGCCAAAGATACAACAACGCTGCTCCATTAAAATGTGTGTGTCTGTGATTCGCTCGCTGTTAAAATAAACAGTGTGCACCGATATGGAAAGCCATCGGGGCCAATACACGCAAGTAAACAAGCATGTTAGATGTTAAAACAAACAAAATGTTACATCAAGTGATTGAATTTCAGATCTAGTGCCGCTAGATTTAAAATCTAACGCTCTTGATGTGACATTTAAGGCTTGTTTACAATGTAGCGTCATTCTATCGGTCTAATCTAGCGATTACCAACGCATGCCATCCATCTGCTCCTGTTCCACCCCCCGTGGTCAAATGTAAGAACTCAATGTGGCCCGCCAACCAAAAAGTTTGCCCACCTCTGTCTTAAATTATGGAGCTAAAAGTTTGCTGTAATTTTGTTACTTTTTACAAACAGTTTTGTTGATATTTTGAAGATTTCTGAGGGTTTCCGCAGGGTTTCCTATCCCGACTATAATTTGTTTCAAAGACCGTCCCTCCTCTTCGCGCTAAGCAGGCCATCACAGACAAGTGAGTTAGGCGTCCGGTAGTGTGATTTTTTTTTTTTCATTAAAAAACGTCTTCTTGGGGGGGTCACGTGATGCTAGTCGAGTGAGAGGACGTGTTTCACCAACCTCCTGCCATAAAGTCTAGTTTACCCTGGATTTTTTTGTTTTGTGTTGGATTTGTATCTCTATGTATAAGAAGCACAGGTATTCACAAACATCCCAAGAAACCATTCATTCTCTCAGGGCTAAATTAACAACAACAACAAATGGCTGATATAAAAATAGTCTCACTCAATGTAAAAGGCATCAACCATGTTGTCAAACGCCAGAAAATCTTATCTTTTCTTAAGAAGGAGAAATTTCAGATAGCCATGCTACAGGAAACTCACCTCTCAGATACAGAACATGTAAAACTGAGGAGGAGCTGGGTGGGACAGGTGTTTTATTCATCTTTCAATCCAAAAAGCAGAGGAGTTGCTTTTCTTCTTCACCATAGTCTACCTTTCACCTTAGACAGAGAGGTTAAAGACAGCCAAGGGCGTTATGTACTCCTGTCTGGTCACCTGTACGGAGAGCAAGTCATCTTTGGATGTGTTTACGTGCCCAATGTATACGACCCGCTTTTTCTCCCTCAACTTATCTCAGACCTGACAGCCTTCTGATCCTCATATATACTTTTAGGAGGTGACTTTAACTGTGTACTAGACCCAAGAGCAGATATGTCTCCTCCAAAATCAGACCGCCGCAGTAAATCGGAAAAAATGTTAGAATATCTTAGTGACCTGAACTTGCATGATGCATGGCAAATTATACATCCAACAGAGAGATTATACATTTTTCTCAATCCCCCATCAAGTTTTCAGCCGTATAGATTATTTTCTTTCATCTCAGTGTGTTCTAGATAGAATAAAAAAGTGTACAATTGACACCAAATTCATCTCTGATCATGCTCCAGTTAGCGTAGTTATCTCCCCTCCGTATCTAGACCCAGCCTGTAGACACTGGAGATTATACCCAACTTTACTGAGCAGCCAAGACTTTGTAGATTACATTACAAAAGAATGGGAGTTTTTCCTTGCTATAAATAAAACTTCTGAGATAAGCCCATCTACACTATGGGAATCTGGTAAGGCATACATACGGGGGTCGATCATAGAATATACATCCGCTCAGAAGAAGAAAGCTCTGAAAGCACAGTTAGACCTGGAAAAGAAAATAGCAGAGCTGGAGGTTCAGTTCAGGCAGCATTCTACTGACTCAGTAGCAAAGCAGCTTGAAGCGGCTCGCTCAGCTCTAAACCAACTATTAACAAATAAAGCACAAACACAAATTTTTTATGCTAAACATAGATTATTTGAGTCTGGAAATAAACCTGGCAGGTTGCTTGCGCGGCTGGCTAAAAGTAAGACGGAAGTTAATGTGATTCCTGCTCTTACAGATAGAAATGGGAAAAGGCAAAGTAAGTCTGCAGATATAAACAAAATTATGAAATTATTCTACCAAGATCTGTACACTTCTCAATGTGAATCCTCGGCTGAGAGCAGAGCAGATTTTCTTGACAAAATAAAACTGCCTACTCTATCCGATGAACAGAAAAAAATTCTAAATAATCCAATAAGCGCACGGGAAGTCTCTGACGCCACATCTGCTCTAAAGGGAGGCAAAGCTCCAGGACCAGATGGTTTTGGACCTGAATTTTACAAAAAATTTTGTAAAATGCTGGTTGGTCCTTTAACAGATATGTTTCTAGATTCATTTGAGAACAGCTTCCTCCCCCCCCACATTAAGCCATGCACATGTGTCTGTAATTTTAAAAAAAGACAAGCCAGCTGACATGTGTGGGTCTTAGAGACCTATCAGTCTTATTTCTGTTGACAGCAAGATACTCTCCAAACTCCTGTCTCACCGGCTGCAGAACTTCCTCCCAACTCTAGTTCATTCTGATCAGACGGGGTTTGTACCAGGTCGGTTCTCCACTACTAACGTGAGAAGATTGTTGAACATTGTACAGTTCTCTTCTGAGAGGAAGCAGAAAGCTCTGGCTGTCTCTCTTGACGGCGAAAAAGCCTTTGATCGAATAGAGTGGGATTACCTTTTTGACGTACTCCATAGATTTGGACTTGGGAATTGCTTTCTTAGATGGATACAGGCCATGTACCATTCACCTACAGCTTCCGTACTGACTAATGGTCGCCGCTCTGAACCATTCACATTAGCAAGAGGTGTTCACCAAGGTTGCCCTCTTAGCCCGCTTCTTTTTGTCTTGGCATTGGAGCCACTGGCCGAAACTGTACGCATGCAGGTTGGGGTCAAGTGGATATCGCTAGGGAACATCGAGCACAAGGTTGCTTTGTATGCAGATGACATAATTATATTTTTGACATTACCTAAACAATCCGTTCCTATTATTCTTAAAGCTTTCAATCAATTTAGTTCTATATCTGGCTACAAAATTAACTTCACCAAATCAGAAGCTATGCCATTAGGAGGTCTGACTAAGGCTGATGTTCCCAGCGATTTCCCTTTCAAATGGACAGTTAGTGGCTTCCTTTATCTTGGTGTGAAAGCGTCCCCGGACCTGAATGACATGTTGAGACTTAACTTCTCTCCCATTTGCACACAGATAAAGAAGGATCTACTGCGGTGGCATAAACTCCTGTTGTCGATGCTGGGTCGAATAAGTTTGATTAAAATGAATGTTTTGCCACGCCTCTTGTATCCTCTGCAGATGCTTCCTTTGTACATATCGAAGAAAATGAACAAAGACCTGGAAAAAGCATTTACTAATTTTATATGGCTTGGAAAGAAGCCAAGACAGAAACTTAAGATTTTGCAGTTGCGCCCAGATATGGGGGGTCTCTCTGTACCAAATATACTTTTCTATAACTGGGCCTGTCATGCCCAACATTACTGGCTGTGGTTACATACATATCTGAAGAGGGAGAGCTGCATTGATTCATGGGCATGCTCTCCTCATTCTCCCTGGGGATTGATCACTTGTGATGTGACCAAAATCCCACCAACAATTAGGAAAAACCCAGTTATTTTTAATACTACTAGAGTCTGGCGCGATGTTTTAAAATATCTGGGTAAAATAAAAACCAAGTCTTTACTTTCCCCCATAACACAAAATCCTGATTTTCCTGCTGGTGTGGGTCCATCTGTGTTCTCTTCCTGGCGTAATTTAGGGATACATGTAATTGGTGATTTAATTAAAGATAACACCTTAATGTCCTTTCAAATTTTACAAACCACATATAACATTCCTCAAAAACATTTCTTTGCATTCCTTCAAGTGAGACATTTTATTTCTTCCCATGTTCTACCCACCTCTGTTACTGATGTAGAAAAGTTCTTGAGGGATCGCAAGGATGGAGGGCACCTCATTGGATCCTTTTATTCTCTTCTTAACTCTACAGGCACATATATCCTTCCAGATATTTCCCGCAAATGGGAAATAGACTTGGACTCTCAATATATCGAGGATGATTGGCAAACAGCACTCCATTTGATTAAATCTACGTTTACATGTAATAGACTAAGAGAAACTCAGTATAAGATAATCCACAGACTACACATAACTCCTGTTATTTTACACCAAATCAATCGCTCTCTGTCACCTTTATGCTTAAAATGCAACTTGGAGAGAGGAACATATTTTCACTGTTTTTGGGAATGCAGGAAAATCTCTAGATTCTGGTCGCATATTTCATCTGTAATCAGTGAGATCTTCAAATTAAAAATCAAAAGGGATCCGGGTGTCTTTCTGTTGGGTCTTCCCTCGAGAAAATTACAGATTCCTTCTACACATTATAAGCTTTTGGAGAAACTCCTTCTGATCGCTCGAAAATGTATCCTGCTTAACTGGATAAAGGAGTCCCCTCCCACTGTTACCCTGTGGTACAAACAGGTGTTTGGTACACTCCCTCATGAGAGGCTACATGCAGTTGTTGAAGGACGAGAGGAGATGTTCTTCAAAACATGGACTCCATTTTTAAATCATCTGCCTACCGACCTTAAAAATCTACTTTTAAAGGGACAAAACAACCATTAAAAGCATTCTCGGTGGACTGATGCGCTTTTGTAATCATTTTATTTTTTGGTTTTTCTCAAACAGTGGGGGGAAAGAGGGAAAAAAAAACAACAACATGTTTTGTGGCCCAGCAGTTTGTATGTATTTAGAAGCACCTGTGTTACCTGTATTACCTGTGTTTTTTTTTGTTTGTTTGTTTGTTTTGTTTTAGTTGGATGGCTGTCGGAAGTGAGTGGGTGGGGTGGGAGGGTTGGTGGGTTCAACTCTTTTGTTTAAATTGTTCATTTGTTTGTGTATTTGTGTTGTTAACATTTTTGAAAACAATAGAGTATATATATATATATAAAAAAAAAAAAAAGAAATGGTAAAAACTGAAAAAAAAAAAAATGGATTCTAATCTCACCTTTGACTCCCACATTCACCATCTCTGCAAGGTTTCCTTCCTCCATCTTAAAAATATAGCCAGGCTACGTCCATGTCTTTCCAAACCTGACGCTGAGAGGTTGATTCACGCTTTCATCTCCTCCAGGCTGGATTACTGCAATGCCCTCCTTGTAGGGATCCCATGCAGGGGCTTACAAAAGCTCCAGCACATCCAGAACTGGGCTGCCCGGATCCTGATAAGGAGGCGCAAATATGACCATATCACTCCCATCCTCAAATCCCTCCACTGGATTCCCGTTAAATACAGAATTCAGTACAAGCTCTGCCTCCTCACCCATCAGTGCATACACGGCACTGCACCTGTCTATCTCCAAGAACTCCTAACCCTCCACACCACTGTCCGAGACCTGCGCTCCTCCTCCTCCTACTGCCTGCATCAACCAAGGACCAAACTCTCCACTATGGGGGACAGGGCCTTCCAGGCAGCTGCTCCACTGCTCTGGAACGATCTTCCTGAAAGCTTGAGGGCTCCACAGAGCGTTGAGGCTTTTAAGAAAAGACTAAAGACATTTTTATTTCTAAAGGCTTTTCAGCAACTTTTTTAGTGTTGTGGTTTTTTTGTGTTGTGGTTTTATTTAATTTAGCTGTTTGTTGTTTCTTTTGGTCATTGTAGCACTTTGAGATCTCCACTAGAGATATAAAGTGCGTTATAAATAAAATTTATTATTATTATTATTATATTTTTGAGACATTATGAGAAAATTTAATTTGCGCTTTAAAGAAGAACAATTGCTAATTCGAATAAAATCTCACATTTTCTGCAAGATATTAAAGAGGAGAGGTTTCTGTTGCATTCTGGGTAAATCTTCTAAAAGGCTCATTGTCTGAAACTACCGTATTTTCCCAGGAGCCTACCCTGGTTGATTTCAGGCAGGAGGCAGGATACAGCCCGAACAAGTTGCCAGTCTGCTGCAGACAACCCCACCCCTCACTTGTTCACGAGTGGGGGAAGGATGGAGCGGGAGAACGACAGGCGGATCGGTGCGGCATCAGCAATAACTAGGACGCTGCATCGGTCCGTCGTGGTAAAGAGAGAAGAGCCGAAAAGCAAAGCTCTCGACTTACAAGTCGATCTAAGAAGAGTGGGTTGCTATGGTTACAGTAAACAACCTATTGCAAGACATCTCTGCCTGTCTCTAAATAAAAGATAAGATTTTATAAAAATATACATAAATAAATCAAATTTAATTCATTTTTTACAAAAACACCTTGTGATCAACCAGAATAATCTTTCCAAGCTACCGGTAGATCACGATCAACGTATGAGATGAAATAGGATCATTTCCCACGGCACACCTGACCGTCTCTCACGGTACACTAGTGTGCCGCGGACCACTGGTTGGAAAACACTGCTCCAGAGTTGAATCATCTATTTATTTCACCACAATAAAACGTTCTAATAAAATAAAGAAGAGACTGACTTTTTAAGTTAGTATAATTTTGCAAACGTCTTAGATTTTCTTCAAAATGAGCGGTGCTCCCTTTCGTGCGGTGAGCCTTGTGTGTGAGAAAAGGCGGACCTAAAAGAAAAAGCGGTGCTCGTGAGGCGAGGCGGACCTGAAAGAAAAGGCATGAGAACGTTAAAGAGTGAAGTGTGGGCGTGGATTGTGTATAAAAAATGTATGTGCTGTATGAACAACATTACTGTTTTAACCCTGAAAATGGCAAAGAGACACGCTTATGACGCTCAGTTTAAGATGAAGGCAATCAGCTACGCGGAGGAACATGGGAATCGAGCCGCCGCGAGAAATTTCAGCATTAATGAGTCAATGGATTGTAGATGCTTGGACTAACGTGTCTGCTGGTACAAAAGCTGGTATCCTTTCTGAGGAGCCGCACAGTACAGACAGTGAGGAGCGAAGTGGACCTGCTCTGTTGGATTTTGCGCAGCTGTTCGATTCCGAAACAGAGGATGAGGACTTTGACGGATTTGAATAAAGACTATTACCGGTAATGTGCTTGTTTAGTATCGTTACTACTTAAATAAAACACAACCAAACTCCGTTTTGCTCCCGATCTATTTTTTAACACGCACATTTACATGCTTGCATGTGTTGTTGTACGGCGGTGTTGTGGCGTGGAAGGATGGGTGGAAAGAGGAGGACCCAAATGCAGGACTTGGAACATGGTTTATTTAGTTATTGCTGGAAAGTCTGTAAAGAAAAACTGATTAACTTAAGGTTTTCAGAAGTCCAACTAAATCCAAAATAACAAACATGGTCAGGCAACCAGGGTGACCTGGCTGGGAAAGGTGATAGTAAGACCTGACAAAGAAGACTGGTGAGGCTGCCTTTAAATAGGCAGCTGAGAGATTGGATCCAGGTGAGCCCACAGGTGCTGATTTTCTAATTAGGCAGAATTGGAGGAAAGGTGAGATGGTCCCTGGCTCCCTCTGGTGGTGGTTCGAGGGAACTACAACAGGCGGTGTGTGACTGAGACTGCGCCTTTTGTACGGTGCGCCTAATGGTCGTGAAATTACGGTAATTATTTGTGTAAATAATTTGTTGTCTGCATTTCTGTCCAAGACTGAATTAATCTGTACGATTTTGATCTAACATGCTTGTTTTCCTGAATTGATTCACTTATTTTGTAAAAAAAAAAAACAAAAAAAAAAAAAACACAACCGCTTTAAAACAAATGCAAACATTTGTCAATAAGAAAAAAAAAAGACCATTGCAGTAAATAAAACATATTTCCTGCAAAATAGGGCAGATTTTTATTTGCACACATTTGTTGTCAAACTGAAGAATGCAAGTTTAGGACCATATAAGGAAGTGAAAAAGATCTCAGGAAGAGATCACAACTAAAAATCAGCAGTAAAGAGTTGAAAAAGAGGATGAAAAGCAGCCATCTTTATATGTGTGTTTTTAAATATTATGTGTGTTTATTTAAAAACACACATGTTTATAAACATACATCGATAAACTAGGGTTCTAAATCAAAGGCTCTTCTTACCGTCTCGTCTGTACTGCGGTCAAGTGAGCCGCGGTTCACTCAGCCGCGATTCACGTGCGCGCGCCCCGTTTAAATCACAGGTAGTCAACTTTGAGGAGCGATAAAATCACTTTTATACATTTTGCTCCCATTCACACATCAGGACACACAATTACAAGAGTTCAAAATAAAAGATTAAAAGAGATAAGAAAGAATAAAACAAGTAAAAAGACTAAAAATGATAAAATGCTTCTAAATGAATGTCATCAGATTATTGGTCACCAAAATAATAATAAATCCACAAACATACAGAGCGAGCAAAACAGACTTGCAGCCCAAGTCGCGCAAAGTAACACAGAAAGTTCTTCAAAAAAGAATTCACAACAAGTAAAAGCTCCTAAAAAAGATTAAACTAATTTACACGATGGTCAAACTTTAGCAATCGGAGAAAACTAGAAAACTAGAAAATCATGTGGAGAGCTTCTGGACTCAAACGTTGACCCAGATCACCTCCAAAATGTAATGTGTTGGGGTTTAGCCCACTGGCAGCGCCTCGTCCCAGTCCGCAGCCTTTACACCATCGTCATCCCGGGTCCGCCCTCCATCGTCGTTCTGGGTCCGCTCTTTACGGGCTCATACATCCAGACCGCCAACTGCTGGAACCGTCTTCACCGGTGGGATTTGTGAAGGACACCCTGTGTCTTTTTTCAGAGGGAGCCCTCGCCGTACGGTGGTGTGTCAGCCCAGCAGCCCATAGTTCAACAAGAGGGCTTCCGACTCTGTGTCTCTTGGCTGCCGCTTCTGCTCTGGCTCTCCTCTACCCCCAGCTGCCTCTTGTGGAACATTCAGGGACTGCACCACTTCTTAGAAGCAGGTGAAGTAAATAAAATAATTAAGACATTTAAAACATGCAAAATAAAACTATAAAAACCATGAATAAAATAATCCACCTGCTAAAAGTTCAATTAAATTTTATTTGTTTCGCCCAAAATCCCAGAATGTCCGTCTCAATGGGTTCACAAGAAAAAGAGGAATGTATTAACACAAATACACAACAAGAAAAATAACTAACAAATGCTAACTAAACAAGACTAGCACATTTATGCCCTTAGACTCTCCTTCTCGGTGAGGAAAAACTCCTAAAAAAACCATCAGTGGGGAAAAAATAAGAAACCTCGTGGGGATACACATGAAAGAGAGATCCCTCCCCCGGGACGAGCAACCAATGTGTCAAAGATTATTGTTTAAATATTAGCTTATTTACAGGTAAATATCTAAAGAAGTCAATAGATGTTCTTCATCCTGATGGAAACACGAGGGACTCCTCAGCCCGGAGATGCCCAGGGCGGGGATGAGTAGATGGATTTCCTCCTGATGGAGCGGAGATGATGAAGCGTGGAGGTCTCCTCGGTGTGGCCATGCCCAGTACAGGAACGCAGAGTCCTGAATGGGGCTCTCTCCCAGAGAGGAGGGATAGAGGTGGACAACATGTGAATTGTATTGTACCAACTAGCAGTGTAATTCTAAATAAACAGACAATAGAGAACAATGAATGAGATAGAAAGCCTACAAGTGAGCAGAAAAAGATTTGTGTGGAACAGCTTGAATCCTGTGTTTTCTTTTTTAACCACTAGAGGACGTGACGTCTCAAGTTAAATGTTTCAAACCCCTTCCTTTATTTTAAAATGTTTCACACTCATTTAATCAGACCAAAACACAATCAGCACGGTAATGACTAACTTAATCAGAACCAGGATATTTCATTTTTTAGAACCTCCTTCTCAGGGAGAAAAATCCTTAAACAAGAATAAGTTGATGCCAAGGTATCAAGCTCTAAAAGCTGCCCTAAAAATGAGTAAACCTGACCTTTGTGATATTGTTCTATGGTCACATAACCCTAAAAACCTAATCAGTTCATCTATAGTAGAAGCTGAGCAACAGTGGCTAGATTCAATACAAAGAATCTAACCACAATACAGAGAGAGGGATGCTGAGTTGGCGACTGCCAGACAGGTGACCTGGAAGAAGACCAAAGAGAGGCTTATGGTGTAGAGAAGGAGGACATGAGGATGTAGAGAAGGAGGACATGAGGATGTAGAGAAGGAGGACGTGAGGATGTAGAGAAGGAGGACATGAGGATGTAGAGAAGGAGGACATGAGGATGTAGAGAAGGAGGACATGAGGATGTAGAGAAGGAGGACATGAGGATGTAGAGAAGGAGGACGTGAGGATGTAGAGAAGGAGGACATGAGGATGTAGAGAAGGAGGACATGAGGATGTAGAGAAGGAGGACGTGAGGATGTAGAGAAGGAGGACATGAGGATGTAGAGAAGGAGGACATGAGGATGTAGAGAAGGAGGACGTGAGGATGTAGAGAAGGAGGACGTGAGGATGTAGAGAAGGAGGACATGAGGATGTAGAGAAGGAGGACATGAGGATGTATAGAAGGAGGACGTGAGGATGTAGAGAAGGAGGACATGAGGATGTAGAGAAGGAGGACGTGAGGATGTAGAGAAGGAGGACATGAGGATGTATAGAAGGAGGACATGAGGATGTAGAGAAGGAGGACATGAGGATGTAGAGAAGGAGGACGTGAGGATGTAGAGAAGGAGGACGTGAGGATGTAGAGAAGGAGGACGTGAGGATGTAGAGAAGGACGACATGAGGATTTAGAGGAGGACATGAAGGTACTGGGTGAGGGAGAAGAGGATGGAGGACACAGGGTTAGATGGAAAAACAAACCATTCCCATTGGGGAGTCCCACAGGGCACTGTGCTCTCTCCATTCCTCTTCACCTCAGACTTCCAGCACAACTCGGAGTCATGCCACCTACAGAAATTCTCTGATGACTCTGCAGTTGTAGGGTGTATAAGTGGTGGGCAGGAGGAGGAGTACAGGAGGGTGGTGGATGCTGCTCAATGTAGATAAAACCAGGGAGATGGTGATTGACTTCCGGAAAAGGAGGACTGCCTTGCAGCCGCTCTACATTCTGGGTAGAGATGTGGAGGTGGTGGAGGAATACAGATACCTGGGAGTGACCATCGACAGCAGACTGAGCTGGAGGAGCAACAAGAAGACCTGCAGCCGACTTTACTTCCTAAGGAAGCTGAGGTCCTTCAATGTGTGCGGCAAGATCCCGGAGACCTTCTATCAGTCTGTGGTGACCAGCTCCTTGTTCTTCTCTGTCATCTGCTGGAGGAGCAGCATCGCAGCCAGTGACACCAACAGACTGAATAAACTAATCAGACTGGCTGGCTCTGTCATTGGCAGCAAACAGGACTCACTTGAGGCAGTGGTAGAGAGGAGGTCACTGAACAAACTTTTATCCATCATGGAAAACCATGACCATCCTCTCTACCCACTCCTGGACGAACAGCGGAGCTCCTTCTCCAAGAGGCTCAGACAGCTCCGCTCGAGAACGTCTCGTTACCGGAGATCTTTCTTTCCGTACGTGATCGGGCTCTACAACGACTCACTTAGCAGATAGAAAGTTGTTGCTGTGACACACAAATTTTCATGCGTGGGATCATTAAAGTAGATTCTGATTTCAAATATAAGATGTTTGCATGTTTGCAATAAAAGCCTCTGTTTAAAATGATCACCTTTAAGAAACATGTTTGTTTTAGATCTGAAACATTGCTGGTTTTCTTTCTGCATCACTGGTGGCCACTTTTATATTTCAGTTTATTTAAATAAACCCGCTGTGCTGAGGTCACACAGCACAGTGGATGAGTAACACAGCATCATCATCATGACTGAAAAGTCATAAAAATGTCAGATGAATTTTATGACAGACAACAGCAGCGGCCTCCGTCTTCATCTCTTCACATCTTTCTAATTATGGGTTTATGTTAATTGGGCATCTGTTGCTGAAGGATGATCTCTCTCTCTCTCTCTCTCTCTCCTCTGATCATCTTCACTCTGAGCCTCTGAGGTGAGCACGCTCCATCGCTGCTCCCTCACAAACACCCATGCATTGAAAGGGAAGCGTCTTCAAAAGTGCAAATTTCACATGCACGTCAACTCTTGTGTCTCTTTTGATGCAGAAACACAGCGCCGGGATGCGGCGGCAGTCTTTCTCAGTTTCTAAGTGGTTGAAGAAACCAGCTGGAGCTTCCAGCCACGCTGTGAAAGCGAGTCAATTAAGGAAACATGAGTTTCTGAGCGGCTCTCGGGCTCACTACCAGCTGCCGTTTGGTCCTTGCTTTTATCCACGTGCTGCCAGGGAAGTTTTAGCGTGGCAGGAAACCAAGAATTTAATCCTTCCTGGCGGTTACACACACAGGCATGTTTTCTAATAAAGACGTCTTAGGAGGTCGTCTGGGGAAAAACATCCTGGAAACTGTCACAAAACGAGAGATGGAGAAAGAAGCTCGGTGAAGTTGTCTCCTCTTAAAAAAAACATAAACAAAAATAAACAAAACATATGTCAATCGTTTGTGCTGTTTTATTTTTTATTTACAATTCTTTTATAGGTCAATCTGACGTCATCCAGCCGCTCCTATTATTAAAAAATGTGAGAAACTTTCACTGTGCTTTCACTCACACTCGCACACTGTATCACCCTGTTTACTGTCTGCTATGTTCCTTGCTCCCAACCAGTATTATTATAGCTCTAGTAACATGTGTTTGTGTTCTACATCATTTGTTCTAGAAGGTTTTGACCCCGGACCCGCTGGAGAGTTTTCCTTCCTGGAGAGTCTCTCCAGCTGGCTGGGGAACGACTTGGGATCCTTCCGGGTGAGCTGGAGGATGCAGCCGGGGTGAGAGAAGCCTGGGCTTCCCGTCTGAGTCTGTTGCCCCCGCGACCTGACCCCAGAACAAGCGGAAGATGACGGAACGGTTTTGTTGTGTGTGTCAGCATTTATCTCTGGTTTAAACTCTCTTTTTTTCTCCTTAGATAATCCAGCAGGTTGGTTGTGATGCTGAATACTGTAACTTCAGATTTTCTCTTCACTTTATCCTTCTTTCTTCTTCTTCTGTACCCTATTCCTCCTCTTTTTCACCCCCGGCCCCCTCCATCGCCCCTCTCCTTTGTAATCACCATCAGATCCAGCAAAAAGAAGCACAGAAAGCACAGATATTTAGATTGTAAAGCATTTAAAATAAAACAAATAAAGTAATTGACAAAGCCAGTCCTCTATACTGGTCAATTACGTCCCCCCCCCCTTTAGAAAATCCTGGATCCGCCCCTGCTCTGTGAAATGAAGGCTCAACTTTTTTATTTAAAAGGAAACACAACAAACAAAAAATGCTTCTCTATGGCAGAGTGCCAGTGTGCTCTCTCTCTGCCCCTCCTCTACCTCCAGCAGCTGCTTTTAAGTCGTTAGGATTAATCTTTGATCCTGAACAAGTGGAGAAAAATAAACCCAAGAAATGTACATTTGAAACGTGCTTTAAAAATAAAGCACATAAAAATCATAAAATCATAAAATAAAATACCTCACCTGGAAGAAGCTGATCGCCAGCTGTGGGTGGTGACCGAAAGAATGAGATCGCGGATACAAGCGGCCAAAATGAGTTTTTATCTATGTATCCATCCATCCATCTATCTACTGTATCTGTCCGTCCGTACGTCTCTCTCTCTCTCTGTCCGTCTGTCTGTCTATCTATCACATTCCACTGAGTGCACGTCCAGGGACTTTGGAAGACACCTAACCCCCGTTTCTCCCACCATTGGCCCCGTGATAGGTGGCAGCTTAGTACGGTAAAATGCAGCACATACATTTCCTGGTGAGAGATTAATAAAGTATATTGAAATAAAATGCTGCATCGGTCCGTCGTGGTAAAGAGAGAGCTGAGCCGAAAAGCAAAGCTCTCGATTTACAAGTCGAACTACGTTCCTACCCTCATCATGGTAACCAGGATCTACGTTCCTACCCTCACCATGGTAACCAGGATCTATGTTCCTACCCTCACCATGGTAACCAGCTGTGGGTGGTGACCAAAAAAATGAGATCGCGGGTACAAGCGGCCGAAATGAGATTCCTCCGCAGGGTGGCTGGGCTCTCACTCAGAGATCGGGTGAGGAGCTCTGCCATCCGGGAGGAGCTTGGTGTCGAGCCGCTCCTCCTTCAGGTCGAGAGGAGCCAGATGGGGTGGTTCGGGCATCTGGTCAGATGCCCCCCGATCGCCTCGCGGGCCAGGTGTTTTGGGCACGTCCCACCGGAAGGAGACCCCGGATCCGCTGGAGAGACTATGTCTCACAGCTGGCCCGGGAACGACTTGGGATCCTTCCAGGTGAGCTAGAGGATGCAGCCGGGGAGAGAGAAGCCTGGGCTGCCCGCTTGAGGCCGTTGCCCCTGCGACCCGACCCCGGAACAAGCGGAAGATGACGGAACGGAAATAAAATAAAATCTATCTGTCTAATATTTCCACCTTTTCATCCGGCAGTAGTCATTTCTATCTGTGTTGCACACACACTTCCATCTCTGCTTCGTGACTGAATATTTTTTTCCTTCCCTTCGGCATCACCAATACTTTTTACCAGAAACCTTGGAACTGGAGAGGCAGCGGCTCACAAAACCAGAAGGTTAAAAACTGAATGTGGTGACGCACAACTTTAACTTCCTGGACACAAAAGTTGTTTTTTTGCAAAGTAAAGAAATAAAAACTCTGACGTTTCACTACAAATTAAATAAGTCCCCAAATAAAGGCTTAGTATTCTTTTTGAAATCTGAACCAAGGTTCACAAATACTCTCATTTCTTCAGTTCTAAAGTTCTTTTTACCACTTATTAAATTCTAAATGATTTTTAGAAGCCAGCATCAGAGATGTGATATGAAGACGATGTTCTGAAACATTGATATAATTCAGAAAATAAAAATCAGACCCGATGAGGATCGCAGGTTTTCTACTTCTTCTTCTGTCATTCCCCTTTAGGGGGCGCCACATCAAGTCAGTTTCTTCCATCTAACCCTATCTCCTGCATCCTCTTCGGTCACACCAACTATCTTCATGTCTTCCTTCACTGTACCCATGAACCTCCTCTTTGGTCTTCCTCTAGTCCTCTTACCTGGTGGTTCCAAACCCAGCATCCTTCTTCTGATGTACTCTCTCTCTCTCTCCTCTGCACATGTCCAAACCATCTCAGTCTGACCTCTCTGACTTTAAAACCTCTAACATGTGCTGTTCCTCTGATCCTGTCCATCCTGGTCACTCCCAGAGAGATCCTCAGCATCTTCATCTCTGCTACAAACATCTCTGTTTCCTGTCAGGCACTTTTATATTCACCTTCTACTTCACGGTAGGAGAGAAATAAACAGTTTCTCATTAAAATATGAAAAAAATGAGTGAGAATTAGGCCTTCAGCACATTAACGTATTATGGAATTGTAATATTTCTGTGTTTTTATTCGTGTTCATACATCCGGTGGGGAAGCCCTAGATGTCAGCCTATTGTCGTTTGTAATATCTTGTTTTGTCAGGGTTTTAGGGTGGCAGAAGGAGGAGGACCCAATGACAGGTCTTCAAAGTTTACTAACACAATTCAGGAAAGTCTATAAAGCAAGAAGCACAGGATTAACTCAAGGTTTCAAAGTTCAAATAATGAAAAAGTTCAAACATGGTCAGGTAACCAGGGTGACCTGGCTGGAAGGGATGGTAAAACCCGACAGGGAAGTCCAGGGTGATTCCCCTTAAATAGATGGCAGGGTGCACATATGTGTGGAATCAAGAATCATCCTCAGGTGACTCTAATCAGGTTTATTAGGAATATCCAGCACTCCCTCTCGCAGCAGGTGAGGGATCCTGACATTTTTATTTATCAGTGCTGTTTAAAAGAGAAGATCAAGAACATCCGTATTAGTCCTAACAATGGGGAAATTGCAAGAAGCAACAGCATAGGTACAAATGGAAGAATCAGCTTGTAAAGCAGTAAAGTAGCTCCCTGTAAATAAACCTGAGACAAAAATCGAAACACACTTGCAAAATTTTGAAAGAGAAACAACCGGCTCCACCAGAGAGATCAGAAGCAGCAGAAAATAAACACAACAGAAAGGGATAGAAGGAAATATTGTGGTAGTTCCCTAACCTACCACCAGAAGGAGCCGTGGTGGTAGCCCGTGGACCAACCCCCCTCTCCCAGATTCCAACCTGAAGCCAAACACCTGTGGTCCTTAGCCTGATGCTAATCACCTGTGTGTCAATCACCAGCTGCCTGTTTTAAAAGGCAGTCTCCCCTGACTTCTTCGTCAGGTCTTTCCCCCTCTGAGCCCGGTCGTCCCTCCTCCGAGCCCGGTCGTCCCTCCTCCGAGCCCGGTCGTCCCTCCTCCAGGCCCGGTCGTCCCTCCTCCAGGCCCGGTCGTCCCTCCTCCAGGCCCGGTCGTCCCGCCTCCGAGCCCGGTCGTCGCTCCTCCGAGCCCGGTTGTACCTCCTCCAGGCCCGGTCGTCCTGCCTCCGAGCCCGGTCGTCCCTCCTCCGAGCCCGGTCGTCCCTCCTCCAGGCCCGGTCGTCCCTCCTCCGAGCCCGGTCGTCCCTCCTCCGAGCCTGGTCTTGTCTCCTCCGAGCCTGGTCGTCCCTCCTCCGAGCCCGGTCGTCCCTCCTCCGAGCCCGGTCGTCCCTCCTCCGAGCCCGGTCTTGTCTCCTCCGAGCCCGGTCGTCCCTCCTCCGAGCCTGGTCTTCCAGTACACGTTCATATGAGAACTAAACTCCCTGCACTCACCAGAGTCTCCTAAAGGACATTCGTTATAACGTGAATCCCACATTTTACAAGAAAAATACAGTTTCTTCTGGGTCTTTTACGGTATCACATAACCCGTTTTTTAAAGCACGTCCCTGACTGAATTCAATCCTTTCATGAGGTGAATAGAGATAGTGAAACATTGGCATCAAATGGCATTTCTCTTCTAAATGCAAACGTTGGTTTTTCAGCCTGCAGGACGGGGAGATGTACGTCTCTTTTCGTTGCCAATTAGAGCAACCAAAACTGTAAATATGTTTAAGAAAAACATGTTGCAAAAATAGTGTTGTGATCCCCTCGCCTGCCGCAAGAGGGAGCCCCAGATGTTCCTCATCACCCTGATTAGGGACACTTAGATTGATTCCTGAAGCCACACATCTATGGACCCTGTCATCTTTTTAAGGGCAATCATCCCGGACTTCCATGTCGGGTTATACCATCTCTTCCAGCCAGGTCACCCTCATTGCCTGACCATGATTGAACTCTGTTATCATTTGAACTTGAGTTAAACCTGTGCCCTTTGCTTTACAGACTTACCCGACTTGTGCTGATAAACAAGTCTGTGGTGGCCAGACTTGTTTATTAGCAAGTCTGGACTTCATTTGTGGATCCAAATGAAGTCTTGCATTTGGGTTCACATCCCCCACATCACAACAGAATGACCCGACCTTGAATGAACCCAAGCGGACTGAAAGCGTTTGAATCTGTATCCTGAGAAAGTTTGAACTGCTGCTAAACCTGCCCAGGAAGCATCGCTGCAAAACCCTCTGCCCTGCGTCAAGACTCATAACTGCCCACAGATCCTTGACCGTCTGGAGGTGGTCGTTGAGAGGGGGGGTTCTGTTTTGATTCCCTCGCTGCCGCCAGAGGGAGCCCTAGATGTTTCTCATCACCCTGATTAGGGACACTTGAGATTCATTCCTGATCCCACACATCCCGCAATCCGGGATGATTGCCATCTATTTAACATGTCTTATGTTTAGGGTGGTTAAACTTGGAGCTGTTTGTTCAAATGGAGGGTGAAATCCCAGTCTGATGGTCTCAGTAATCAAAGTGATCCAGTCTTGAGTGACGATTTAGACTATTCATAAACTAAAGGCTGAGTCTAGACCAGGCATGGGCAAACTACGGCCTGCGGGCCACATGCCCGTTAAATGGCTTAATTTAACGGGCATGTTAAATGGTTTAATCCGGCCGGCTGAACTTGAAAGAATTAAGTATATAAACCATATTAACCAAATTTCCAAAAAGTCAATGAGCCCAGCCACCCTGTGGAGGAAGATCATTTCGGCCGCTTGTATTGATCTCATTCTTTCGGTCTCCACCAACAGCTGGTCACCATGGTGAGAGTAGGAACGTAGATACTAGTTACCATGGTGAGGGTAGGAACATAGATCCTGGTCACCATGGTGAGGGTAGGAACGTAGATCAGGTTACCATGGTGAGGGTAGGAACGTAGATCCTGGTCACCATGGTGAGAGTAGGAACGTAGATCAGGTTACCATGGTGAGAGTAGGAATGTAGATCCTGGTTACCATGGTGAGGGTAGGAACGTAGATCCTGGTTACCACGGTGAGGGTAGGAATATAGATCCTGGTTATCATGGTGAGGGTAGGAACGTAGATCCTGGTTACCATGGTGAGGGTAGGAACGTAGATCCTGGTTACCATGGTGAGGGTAGGAACGTAGATCCTGGTTACCATGGTGAGGGTTGGAACGTAGATCGACTTGTAAATCAAGAGCTTTGCTTTTCGGCTCAGCTCTCTCTTCACCACGACAGACCGATGCAGCGTCCTGGTTTTTGCTGACGCTGCACCAATCCGCAGCACAATGGAACTGAAAATACTTTATTAATCCCCGAAGGGAAATTTGATGCTGTAGTGCCAACACCTCAATGCCTTCCCGGTCCACGTACACGGTGTGAAAGCTGGCATCTGGAAGTCTAAAAATCAGTCTGTAGTGAGTCGACGAACTCGGGCTTCAATGAAGCACATCAAAGTGGCCCCTCCACATTCCCACTGGGTCAGAGCGAGCGTCCCCAGTTCCTCCTTTCTCTGCAGTTCAACCACTTGCTTTACCATTGCGTTGGAACGACCTTCTCTTCTCCTCAATAGTAAACAAACCGTTAGCTCATCTTGAATTATTATCTTATTGTTGTATTACTTTATTATTTTGTTTAAACAATTTAAACTACAGCACTGGTCACGAATGTTCCAAAAGAGGTGGAGCCAATAGAATGACATTCTCTTGATGTACTCGTCTCCTAGCAACAGCAAACTCATCCTTTAGTCCTTTGGTCTTTGTGATGTCACGCTCTGACGTTATAAACTCAACTGATCTCCAAAGATACCTTCTTATTTACAGAGACAAGCAGAGAAAAGTAATTACAAACTCAAAATGGATTTTACAGAAACACGTGAAGCAGAAGTTGGACAAAACCGGGAAACAGGACTATTACATCGAATCAAAAAAATAGTTAGATCCTGTTTTCTTTGGCTGACGCCAACAAGGCTTAAAAATATGACTGCAGTCATTAACAAGGAGACGTTTGCCAAAGTTCTAGACATCATAAAAAAGGGACAATCAAATATTTATACTGTTATAAACATATATTTTTTTACAGAATTAAAATTATCAATATCAGATTGTTTCAGACTGTTTGAAAAAATTTTAATCATTGCTCTCATCGAGGTTTCAAACATCAAAACAAATACCAATCAATCTGCAGAAACTCCAAAGCAAACCAAACACTCTGAGGAGCCACAATCAATATTTGTACAAAAAATACTCCAACAACAAGAAGCAGAAAAAAAGACACTCTGCCAGAAACTAGTGACAAGCTTAGTTAACAAACTGGTTTTTAACATCTTTGAAAAAGTAAAGATGGGCTCTCATGAAGAGTTAACGAACATCAAAGAACACATTTATGACACGATATGGACGGAGGTAGAAAAGTTAGGATATAACATTAAACCAGAAACTTTTGACAAATTAGAGAGCTACCTCCAAGAAAACCTTTTCGAAACTCAGACTGAACCAAAACACACTGCTGACAGATGTCAACAGGTTTCAGAATCATTCAAACAAGAATCACCAGCACAGTCGTTCAGGCGGCGAGTGCTGGAAAAACTCCATGAATCCTCCAAAATGGGAAGATTTGCTCCTTCAGTGGAACTAGAAGAAGTGACATCTCTCAAAATCACTGCCGACTGTAAAGGAGTTGATATAGATCCGGTCGATGAGTCACCCAGTGACCAATCTATTTCGAGTAGTCCAAGTAAGGAAGATGGAACCCAGCTAGAACGGAGAAAGGAGGAATGTAAGAGCCACATTGACACACTCATCAAAAAACTACTCACTCGTATATTCATGTACGTCAAGGTTTCATCTACGAGTGCGACGTATAAAAACATGTCAAATCGATTGTTTGACCGAATGTGGTCTGAAGTCGAAAAAAAAAATTTTTTTATTGAACCAAAGAGATTCGAGAAGCTGGAGAAAAAAATCTTCAAAGTCCTCATAAAACATTTAAAACGACCATCGTTCCAAATTCTAATTGGCCTTAATTCAAACATCCAATATCATGAGGAAATCATCTTGGAGGCTTTCAAACAAGGACTGAATGGAAAGCAAAGAAAATTCCGACAGTTCACATCAGGTTTGTGGGACAGCATCAGAAAGGTCTTCAGAGGGAACCGGATCGCTCCAGCAGGACAGAGTGGATAGAGATCAGGTTAAGAAGAGAAGGGGGAGGACACAAGTCATTCCAAATTGGAGGCACAACGAAAGGGAGGATACAAGTCAATCCATAAAGGAGGCAGAACGAAAGGGAGGATACAAGTCAATCCATAAAGGAGGCAGAACGAAAGGGAGGACCCCTGTCATTCCAGAAACGTGGAATAAAAACAAGGAGGACGCAAGTCAATCCAAATAAGAATTGGAAGATCCGCAAGGGGACTCTAGTCTCAGAAGAAGTACCAGTGCTCGATAAAGAACTCTGAAAAGTCTCTAAACAATGTGGATCTTCTATTTACAAAAGATGGCGGAGTAGACGTTCCGTGCCTCACGTCTTCTCCCTGGGTTCGCACTTAATCCTCTAAACAGCAATCTAAGCTTCCGAACGAGGAATATACAAGCGTATTAATATCACGTTGTTGGACTTTACTTATGCCTCGACTAAAACCAAAGAAATGGCTGATACACAAACTGATGTAGCCGAGGCCGCTACAGGGGAGCTAACCGTGGCGTCACTGGAGGCTACGCTTCAAAGGTTTTTCGCTAAAGCTGACAAACAAGCTGAGGAACGCTTTGAACGCTTGGAAAGTCAGTTTGACACAATCAATGAGATTCTTGCTGATCACGCAAAGGAGTTGGAGTCCCAACGTAAAACAACCACCTCTCTCCAAGCACAGATAAAAGCAGTGGAGGTTACGACAACTAAACATGACGATTTGCTGAAGCAACTGCTTGATAAAATCACATCACAAGAAGACAGGATGAGAAGAGATAACCTCCGCATCGTTAACTTGAAGGAGGGAGAAGAACAGGGAAACGCACTAGCCTACCTGATGCGGAGTTCCAAATGGTTCCCCGAAATGGCTGGTAATCCACCGGAGCTGATGCGAGCACATCGCATAGGTCCACCACGGAAATCTCCAGACAAGCCGAGGACGATGATCCTGAAGTGTCTGCGCTTCACAGACAGAGATCGTATCCTACGAAACGCCAGAAAGACTGATGTGGAGGTAGCTGGCCAAAAACTCCGCTTCACCCCGGACTTCAGCGATGCTACCGCTCAGCGAAGGCGCCCATGTTACCCCGTAATGGATCGAGCTCGCGCACGGGGCTTTCAAGCCTTCCTGTTATATCCTGCGGTCATTAAACTGACCCGTGGATCTGAACAACATCTCTTTGAAGATCCACGCGAGGCTGCAAAGTTTATCGACTCCAGGGAATAAAAGCTCCAGCAAAGAGATTCATAGTAACGCCTGACCAACAGCTGTTTGACACCTGAGACCACCTGGGATCTGAGACATGCTGCTTTTTTTTTCTTCCGCATTACGGAATGACGTAATGGATGACGTCGGTGTCTCAGACTCGGAGGGGTCTATGGGAGATGTAGGCTTATTGTTTGCTGGTGTTAAGAAAAGTAGAGGGAAAAAAGAAAAAGACAAAGACATTTACCCAGGGAAGTAAGAAGAGCTAGGCAGTATTTCAGTTTGTGTTTTTGGTTTTGCTTTGTTATTGTATGTTTCTATTGTTTTATGTGTGTATGAATGGGTGTGTTTGTTTAATGTCTGGACCTAGTTTCATTGAATGTAAATGCAGAGATTACAGTTTAATAAAAGCATTAATAAGTCAGATAAGAATACATAAAACAGACAATGATGGCTTTAACTAATCTACCAAAAAAGGGGCTTAGATTAGGGCACTTAAATATATGCAGTCTTAGGAATAAATTAACAGATATCCCAAATATTCTTGTGGAAGGCAATTTACACATTTTAGCAATCACAGAAACTCACCTCGATTCGACATTTGAAGATTCTTCACTGCATATACAAGATTATAGTATATATAGAAAAGACAGAAATGCAAAGGGTGGTGGAGTTGCAATCTATATTCGACAACATATACCAGTTAAAATGAGAATGGATTTGATGTTACCAAATATTGAAGCTTTATGGCTTCAAGTGCATATTCCACATTTAAAACCAGTGCTAGTTTGCTGTTGTTACCGACCACCCAGTGCAAATTCTGATTATTTTGATGCAATATGTACTATGATTGATAATGTATGCGATCACAGAAATGAAATTTTTATCTTAGGAGACTTTAATATAGACTGGAAGTCATCACAATGTCTCCTTAAGAATGAGCTTCACTCCATTACAGAAGCATGTGGCCTTATACAACTTGTGACTGCGCCTACAAGGATATGCCTAAGGAGTGACGGTACGAAAACTTCTTCTTTAATTGATCATATATTCACAAATTCTGGTGATCTTTGTAGCAAAGCAATATCTGTCCCAGTAGGCTGTAGTGATCACAACCTTGTGGCATGTGTAAGGAAAACTAAAATTCCTAAAGAAGGACCTAAAGTAATATTAAAACGGTCATATAAATATTTCAATGCAGATCATTTTCAGGAAGATGTTCATAATATTTGGGTGGAGACGGTGGCCGCGTGGTTAGCGCGTTCGCCCGCGGACCGGAAGGTCGCGGGTTCGCGTCCCACGGAGAGCACGTCTAGGGTCCTTGGAGAAGACACCTAGCCCCCACTTCTCCCACCATTGGCGCCGTTGAAGGGCAGCCTGCTGCGGTGTAAGGAGTGCAGCAAACAAATTTCCCCGGTGAGGGATGAATAGAGTAACTCAAAATACAAAATACAAAAAAATATTTGTTGGAGCGAGGTGCTAATGAGTGATAATCCTGATGAAGCTGTTGACATTTTTAATAGATTATTTTTAGAGGTAAGTAATAAACATGCCCCTTTAACTAAGAAAACTGTTAGGAAAATAAGAGCTGGTTGGATTGACGATGAACTAAAGGACTGCATGGCACAGAGAGATGAGGCAAAAAAAGTAGCAAACAATTCTAATTACGAATCAGATTGGCAAGTGTATCGAAAATTGAGAAATTACGTGACTAAATTAAATAACAAGAAAAGAAAGATGTATTATGGTAATCTCATAAGAAATGACAAACATGATAATAAGAAATTATGGAGTATCCTAAATAATATGTTGGGAAGGAATGTAAAAAGTACTCCATCATTTCTTGAATCAGAGGGCAGTTTATTACAAAACCACTTAATATCGCAAATCATTTAAGTGATTACTTCTCTGAGAAAATTGATAAGCTTCAAAATGAAATGGATCAAATATACAATATTGAGGCAGAAAGTCTAATAAGAAGCGAGATTATGGCAGGTAAACATTGTAAATTTGAATTTCTTGAAGTATCAAAGAGTAAGGTAGAGAAATATTTATTAGAATGTAAAGAAAAACCGTCAGGTATCGACAATATTGACTCAAAACTTTTGAAATATGTAGCAAAAATAGTTGCTCTTCCAATTACTCACATTCTAAATTTAAGTTTACGTCAGAGTGTCTACCCCCAAGCCTGGAAAACTGCTAAAATTGTACCGTTGCCAAAGAATACAACTGTGCCTTTCTGCGGCCCTAACAGTAGATCGATAAGTTTGCTGCCAACCCTGAGTAAAATTATGGAAAGAATAGTTTTTGAACAAATTCAAATTTATTTTTCACATAACAATTTAAATACAGATTTTCAGCATGCATACAGAGCTAATCATTCAACTACTACAGCTATGGCTCAAATGACAAATGATTGGCTCACAGCACTTGACAATAAGAGGTTGGCAGGAGCAGTTTTATTAGATTTTAGTTCAGCGTTTGATCTCATTGATCACACTATTCTACGTACTTAGGAAAATGCAATGTTATGGTTTCAGTCCAGCAGCATCACTTTGGTTTCAGAGTTACCTAGAAAACAGGAGACAGACTGTATTCTTTAATGGCAGTTTTTCAGAAGAAAAAAACATCTGCTGTGGCATACCGCAGGGAAGCTGCCTGGGTCCATTCCTGTTTTCTATGTATACAAACGATTTGCCTTTAGTCTTACAAAAAGCTAAAATATCTATGTATGCAGATGACTCAACAATTTATTCATCACAATCTACAATCAATGAGCTTCAAAGTGTTTTAGCGGAAGAATTAAGATGTGTTCATCAGTGGGTAATAAACAATAAACTAGCCCTAAATATCGATAAAACTAAATGCATTGTTATTGGAACCAGATATATGCTGCTGGATGAGCCCAAATTAAATCTAACTTTGAGAGATACAATTGTTGAACAGGTACAAGAGACTAAACTTCTTGGTGTAGTAATTGATAATAAATTGTCTTGGTCCAAACACATCAGCTCTGTAGCACAGAGGATGGGCAGGAGTCTCTCCATGATTAAAAGATGTTCACATCTGCTTCCGTCTAACATGGTAGGAGATGTCATAAAAACCCTTGTGCTCTCACAGTTAGATTATTGTTCTGAAATCTGGTCTTGTGCTGCTGTCTCTCATATTAAAAAACTTCAAACAATACAAAATAAGGCAGCTCGTTGTGTTCTTAAATGTCCTTATAGAACTAATGTAAAATGGATGCATGATACCGTATTATGGCTAAAGGTTAGAGAGAGATGTGATGCCTCTTTGCTGAAATTAACAAGAAATGTTATAGAGTCTAAACTACCAAATGTGTTTTATCAAGAGCTGTCTTTTAGTTCTGATGGGCACAGCTATGAAACGAGACATGCTACAGATGGCAGATTTAAATGACCTAAAATAAAAACTAATTATGGTAAAAATACTATCAAATTCCGATCCATGTCTATGTGGAACAATTTACCAAATGACATTATTTATTCGAATAATAATCAACAATTTAAATTCTTATTAAAGAGGCATCTGCTCTCTAACTAAACCTGTTATTGTATTGTGTAAAGTTGTTTGCATCGTAATTTCATAGTGATGAGGTCTCTGTTTGCCATCATGTAATGTAGGTGCGTTCGAAATAAGCCCCTACTACCTGGAACCACTGGCCAGTGTCAGTGTTGACATTGATATGATCAAAATTCGAACGCACCTACAAAAAATACGGTCCAGTGTGTGTGTGTGTGTATGTATGAATGTATGTGTTGTTGTTTTGTGTTTTTATTTCATTTGTGTATGTCCGCCAAAGTCTCTTTATTTGTGATTACTGTATGACTCCAGGAAGAATAGCTGCTTTTACACAGCTAATGGAGATCCAAATAAATACAAATACAAGTGAAAGCTTTCAAAATCTGATCATTTGTTTAAAGAATGTGGGCTGAATACGAACATAAATAAAACCAGTATTGTCACTAGAATTCACAGCTTTTTCTGTTTCTCTTGCTGCCCCCTCCCTTCTATTAGTGATCACCTAAATGATGGTCTGAATGGACCGGAGCCTCCTGCCTGAGGGTCCATGTCCAGGGTGGGAAGGCTCAGCTACTATCCGACCTGCACACCCATGAGTCCTGGAGAGATTATTTAGTAGAAATGTTGCTTCAGATTAAACTTGTCATCAAACATAAATCCTGAATAATTCTTGTTATAAAAACCACACAAAAAATTATTTCTGAATCAAAACCTCCTTAAATTTAAAATAACTTTTGAATTTTATTGAACAATTCTTTACAGTCTCAAAGTAAAAACGTGTCACAGGATTTGTCTAAATATATTCTCCGCAGGCGGCCTGTTAAACGTTTTAATCCAGCCCACCTAACTTTAAAAAATAATATAAAAATAAAAATAAATAATTCTTGTTGATCTTTTATTTCACTCCAATTCTGATATTTGGTCACTAGATGGTGCCAAAGATACAACAACGCTGCTCCATTAAAATGTGTGTGTCTGTGATTCGCTCGCTGTTAAAATAAACAGTGTGCACCGATATGGAAAGCCATCGGGGCCAATACATGCACGTAAACAAGCATGTTAGATGTTAAAACAAACAAAATGTTACATCAAGTGATTGAATTTCAGATCTAGTGCCGCTAGATTTAAAATCTAACGCTCTTGATGTGACATTTAAGGCTTGTTTACAATGTAGCGTCATTCTATCGGTCTAATCTAGCGATTACCAACGCATGCCATCCATCTGCTCCTGTTCCACCCCCCGTGGTCAAATGTAAGAACTCAATGTGGCCCGCCAACCAAAAAGTTTGCCCACCTCTGTCTTAAATTATGGAGCTAAAAGTTTGCTGTAATTTTGTTACTTTTTACAAACAGTTTTGTTGATATTTTGAAGATTTCTGAGGGTTTCCGCAGGGTTTCCTATCCCGACTATAATTTGTTTCAAAGACCGTCCCTCCTCTTCGCGCTAAGCAGGCCATCACAGACAAGTGAGTTAGGCGTCCGGTAGTGTGATTTTTTTTTTTCATTAAAAAACGTCTTCTTGGGGGGGTCACGTGATGCTAGTCGAGTGAGAGGACGTGTTTCACCAACCTCCTGCCATAAAGTCTAGTTTACCCGGATTTTTTTGTTTTGTGTTGGATTTGTATCTCTATGTATAAGAAGCACAGGTATTCACAAACATCCCAAGAAACCATTCATTCTCTCTGGGCTAAATTAACAACAACAACAAATGGCTGATATAAAAATAGTCTCACTCAATGTAAAAGGCATCAACCATGTTGTCAAACGCCAGAAAATCTTATCTTTTCTTAAGAAGGAGAAATGTCAGATGGCCATGCTACAGGAAACTCACCTCTCAGATACAGAACATGTAAAACTGAGGAGGAGCTGGGTGGGACAGGTGTTTTATTCATCTTTCAATCCAAAAAGCAGAGGAGTTGCTTTTCTTCTTCACCGTAGTCTACCTTTCACCTTAGACAGAGAGGTTAAAGACAGCCAAGGGCGTTATGTACTCCTGTCTGGTCACCTGTACGGAGAGCAAGTCATCTTTGGATGTGTTTACGCGCCCAATGTATACGACCCGCTTTTTCTCCCTCAACTTATCTCAGACCTGACAGCCTTCTGATCCTCATATATACTTTTAGGAGGTGACTTTAACTGTGTACTAGACCCAAGAGCAGATATGTCTCCTCCAAAATCAGACCGCCGCAGTAAATCGGAAAAAATGTTAGAATTTCTTAGTGACCTGAACTTGCATGATGCATGGCAAATTATACATCCAACAGAGAGATTACACATTTTTCTCAATCCCACATCAAGTTTTCAGCCGTATAGATTATTTTCTTTCATCTCAGTGTGTTCTAGATAGAATAAAAAAGTGTACAATTGACACCAAATTCATCTCTGATCATGCTCCAGTTAGCGTAGTTATCTCCCCTCCGTACCTAGACCCAGCCTGTAGACACTGGAGATTATACCCAACTTTACTGAGCAGCCAAGACTTTGTAGATTACATTACAAAAGAATGGGAGTTTTTCCTTGCTATAAATAAAACTTCTGAGATAAGCCCATCTACACTATGGGAATCTGGTAAGGCATACATACGGGGGTCGATCATAGCATATACATCCGCTCAGAAGAAGAAAGCTCTGAAAGCACAGTTAGACCTGGAAAAGAAAATAGCAGAGCTGGAGGTTCAGTTCAGGCAGCATCCTACTGACTCAGTAGTAAAGTAGCTGGAAGCGGCTCGCTCAGCCCTAAACCAACTATTCACAAATAAAGCACAAACACAAATTTTTTATGCTAAACATAGATTATTTGAGTCTGGAAATAAACCTGGCAGGTTGCTTGCGCGGCTGGCTAAAAGTAAGACGGAAGTTAATGTGATTCCTGCTCTTACAGATAGAAATGGGAAAAGGCAAAGTAAGTCTGCAGATATAAACAAAATTATGAAATTATTCTACCAAGATCTCTACACTTCTCAATGTGAATCCTCGGCTGAGAGCAGAGCAGATTTTCTTGACAAAATAAAACTCCCTACTCTATCCGATGAACAGAAAAAAATTCTAAATAATCCAATAAGCGCACGGGAAGTCTCTGACGCCACATCTGCTCTAAAGGGAGGCAAAGCTCCAGGACCAGATGGTTTTGGACCTGAATTTTACAAAAAATTTTGTAAAATGCTGGTTGGTCCTTTAACAGATATGTTTCTAGATTCATTTGAGAAAGGCTTCCTCCCCCCCACATTAAGCCATGCACATGTGTCTGTAATTTTAAAAAAAGACAAGCCAGCTGACATCTGTGGGTCTTACAGACCTATCAGTCTTATTTCTGTTGACAGCAAGATACTCTCCAAACTCCTGTCTCACTGGCTGCAGAACTTCCTCCCAACTCTAGTTCATTCTGATCAGACGGGGTTTGTACCAGGTCGGTTCTCCACTACTAACGTGAGAAGATTGTTGAACATTGTACAGTTCTCTTCTGAGAGGAAGCAGAAAGCTCTGGCTGTCTCTCTTGACGCCAAAAAAGCCTGTGAGCGAATAGAGTGGGATTACCTTTTTGACGTGCTCCATAGATTTGGACTTGGGAATGGCTTTCTTAGATGGATACAGGCCATATACCATTCACCTACAGCTTCCGTACTGACTAATGGTCGCCGCTCTGAACCATTCACATTAGCAAGAGGTGTTTGCCAAGGTTGCCCTCTTAGCCCGCTTCTTTTTGTCTTGGCATTGGAGCCACTGGCCGAAACTGTACGCATGCAGGTTGGGGTCAAGGGGATATCGCTAGGGAACATCGAGCACAAGGTTGCTTTGTATGCAGATGACATAATTATATTTTTGACATTACCTAAACAATCCGTTCCTATTATTCTTAAAGCTTTCAATCAATTTAGTTCTATATCTGGCTACAAAATTAACTTCACCAAATCAGAAGCTATGCCATTAGGAGGTCTGACTAAGGCTGATGTTCCCAGCGATTTCCCTTTCAAATGGACAGTTAGTGGCTTCCTTTATCTTGGTGTGAAAGTGTCCCCGGACCTGAATGACATGTTGAGACTTAACTTCTCTCCCATTTGCACACAGATAAAGAAGGATCTACTGCGGTGGCATAAACTCCTGTTGTCGATGCTGGGTCGAATAAGTTTGATTAAAATGAATGTTTTGCCACGCCTCTTGTATCCTCTGCAGATGCTTCCTTTGTACATATCGAAGAAAATGAACAAAGACCTGGAAAAAGCATTTACTAATTTTATATGGCTTGGAAAGAAGCCGAGACAGAAACTTAAGATTTTGCAGTTGCGCTCAGATATGGGGGGTCTCTCTGTACCAAATATACTTTTCTATAACTGGGCCTGTCATGCCCAACATTACTGGCTGTGGTTACATACATATCTGAAGAGGGAGAGCTGCATTGATTCATGGGCATGCTCTCCTCATTCTCCCTGGGGATTGATCACTTGTGATGTGACCAAAATCCCACCAACAATTAGGAAAAACCCAGTTATTTTTAATACTACTAGAGTCTGGCGCGATGTTTTAAAATATCTGGGTAAAATAAAAACCAAGTCTTTACTTTCCCCCATAACACAAAATCCTGATTTTCCTGCTGGTGTGGGTCCATCTGTGTTCTCTTCCTGGCGTAATTTAGGGATACATGTAATTGGTGATTTAATTAAAGATAACACCTTAATGTCCTTTCAAATTTTACAAACCACATATAACATTCCTCAAAAACATTTCTTTGCATTCCTTCAAGTGAGACATTTTATTTCTTCCCATGTTCTACCCACCTCTGTTAATGATGTAGAAAAGTTCTTGAGGGATCGCAAGGATGGAGGGCACCTCACTGGATCCTTTTATTCTCTTCTTAACTCTACAGGCACATATATCCTTCCAGATATTTCCCGCAAATGGGAAATAGACTTGGACTCTCAATATATCGAGGATGATTGGCAAACAGCACTCCATTTGATTAAATCTACGTTTACATGTAATAGACTAAGAGAAACTCAGTATAAGATAATCCACAGACTACACATAACTCCTGTTATTTTACACCAAATCAATCGCTCTCTGTCACCTTTATGCTTAAAATGCAACTTGGAGAGAGGAACATATTTTCACTGTTTTTGGGAATGCAGGAAAATCTCTAGATTCTGGTCGCATATTTCATCTGTAATCAGTGAGATCTTCAAATTAAAAATCAAAAGGGATCCGGGTGTCTTTCTGTTGGGTCTTCCCTCGAGAAAATTACAGATTCCTTCTACACATTATAAGCTTTTGGAGAAACTCCTTCTGATCGCTCGAAAATGTATCCTGCTTAACTGGATAAAGGAGTCCCCTCCCACTGTTACCCTGTGGTACAAACAGGTGTTTAGTACACTCCCTCATGAGAGGCTACATGCAGTTGTTGAAGGACGAGAGGAGATGTTCTTCAAAACATGGACTCCATTTTTAAATCATCTGCCTACCAACCTTAAAAATCTACTTTTAAAGGGACAAAACAACCATTAAAAGCATTCTCGGTGGACTGATGCGCTTTTGTAATCATTTTATTTTTTGGTTTTTCTCAAACAGTGGGGGGAAAGAGGGAAAAAAAAACAACAACATGTTTTGTGGCCCAGCAGTTTGTATGTATTTAGAAGCACCTGTGTTACCTGTATTACCTGTGTTTTTTTTTGTTTGTTTGTTTGTTTTGTTTTAGTTGGATGGCTGTCGGAAGTGAGTGGGTGGGGTGGGAGGGTTGGTGGGTTCAACTCTTTTGTTTAAATTGTTCATTTGTTTGTGTATTTGTGTTGTTAACATTTTTGAAAACAATAGAGTATATATATGTATAAAAAAAAAAAAAAAAAGAAATGATAAAAACTGAAAAAAAAAAAAATGGATTCTAATCTCACCTTTGACTCCCACATTCACCATCTCTGCAAGGTTTCCTTCCTCCATCTTAAAAATATAGCCAGGCTACGTCCATGTCTTTCCAAACCTGACGCTGAGAGGTTGATTCACGCTTTCATCTCCTCCAGGCTGGATTACTGCAATGCCCTCCTTGTAGGGATCCCATGCAGGGGCTTACAAAAGCTCCAGCACATCCAGAACTGGGCTGCCCGGATCCTGATAAGGAGGCGCAAATATGACCATATCACTCCCATCCTCAAATCCCTCCACTGGATTCCCGTTAAATACAGAATTCAGTACAAGCTCTGCCTCCTCACCCATCAGTGCATACACGGCACTGCACCTGTCTATCTCCAAGAACTCCTAACCCTCCACACCACTGTCCGAGACCTGCGCTCCTCCTCCTCCTACTGCCTGCATCAACCAAGGACCAAACTCTCCACTATGGGGGACAGGGCCTTCCAGGCAGCTGCTCCACTGCTCTGGAACGATCTTCCTGAAAGCTTGAGGGTTCCACAGAGCGTTGAGGCTTTTAAGAAAAGACTAAAGACATTTTTATTTCTAAAGGCTTTTCAGCAACGTTTTTAGTGTTGTGGTTTTTTTGTGTTGTGGTTTTATTTAATTTAGCTGTTTGTTGTTTCTTTTGGTCATTGTAGCACTTTGAGATCTCCACTAGAGATATAAAGTGCGTTATAAATAAAATTTATTATTATTATTATTATATTTTTGAGACATTATGAGAAAATTTAATTTGCGCTTTAAAGCAGAACAATTGCTAATTCGAATAAAATCTCACATTTTCTGCAAGATATTAAAGAGGAGAGGTTTCTGTTGCATTCTGGGTAAATCTTCTAAAAGGCTCATTGTCTGAAACTACCGTATTTTCCCAGGAGCCTACCCTGGTTGATTTCAGGCAGGAGGCAGGATACAGCCCGAACAAGTTGCCAGTCTGCTGCAGACAACCCCACCCCTCACTTGTTCACGAGTGGGGGAAGGATGGAGCGGGAGAACGACAGGCGGATCGGTGCGGCATCAGCAATGACTAGGACGCTGCATCGGTCCGTCGTGGTAAAGAGAGAAGAGCCGAAAAGCAAAGCTCTCGACTTACAAGTCGATCTAAGAAGAGTGGGTTGCTATGGTTACAGTAAACAACCTATTGCAAGACATCTCTGCCTGTCTCTAAATAAAAGATAAGATTTTATAAAAATATACATAAATAAATCAAATTTAATTCATTTTTTACAAAAACACCTTGTGATCAACCAGAACAATCTTTCCAAGCTACCGGTAGATCACGATCAACGTATGAGATGAAATAGGATCATTTCCCACGGCACACCTGACCATCTCTCACGGTACACTAGTGTGCCGCGGACCACTGGTTGGAAAACACTGCTCCAGAGTTGAATCATCTATTTATTTCACCACAATAAAACGTTCTAATAAAATAAAGAAGAGACTGACTTTTTAAGTTAGTATAATTTTGCAAACGTCTTAGATTTTCTTCAAAATGAGCGGTGCTCCCTTTCGAGCGGTGCACCTTGTGTGTGAGAAAAGGCGGACCTAAAAGAAAAAGCGGTGCTCGTGAGGCGAGGCGGACCTGAAAGAAAAGGTATGAGAACGTTAAAGAGTGAAGTGTGGGCGTGGATTGTGTATAAAAAAGGTATGTGCTGTATGAACAACATTGCTGTTTTAACCCTGAAAATGGCAAAGAGACACGCTTATGACGCTCAGTTTAAGATGAAGGCAATCAGCTACGCGGAGGAACATGGGAATCGAGCCGCCGCGAGAAATTTCAGCATTAATGAGTCAATGGATTGTAGATGCTTGGACTAACGTGTCTGCTGGTACTGTTATCCGAGCTTTCTCAAAAGCTGGTATCCTTTCTGAGGAGCCGCACAGTACAGACAGTGAGGAGCGAAGTGGACCTGCTCTGTTGGATTTTGCGCAGCTGTTCGATTCCGAAACAGAGGATGAGGACTTTGACGGATTTGAATAAAGACTATTACCGGTAATGTGCTTGTTTAGTATCGTTACTACTTAAATAAAGCACAACCAAACTCAGTTTTGCTCCCGATCTATTTTTTAACACGCACATTTGCATGCTTGCATGTGTTGTTGTACGGCGGTGTTGTGGCGTGGAAGGATGGGTGGAAAGAGGAGGACCCAAATGCAGGACTTGGAACATGGTTTATTTAGTTATTGCTGGAAAGTCTGTAAAGAAAAACTGATTAACTTAAGGTTTTCAGAAGTCCAACTAAATCCAAAATAACAAACATGGTCAGGCAACCAGGGTGACCTGGCTGGGAAAGGTGATAGTAAGACCTGACAAAGAAGACTGGTGAGGCTAGGGATGGCCAGCTCGAGCCTTGCTGCTCGAGCTGAGCCGAACAGAGTGACACAAAAGTATCGCGAGAATTGCTCCGATTCCTTGTGTCGGAATGTCAAACATCGCGCGACCCAAAATCCGAGCTACTGTCAGGTGGAGCCAGGTGTCGAAGAGCTCGGAGAGTTTGAAGGGGCGGGTCGGTCAATCAGTCAGAAGATATAAAAGGGTTTCATTCATTCAGGGAGACGTGGGTTTTTGTGAGGAGGAGATTTTCTAGCGATTTTGCGACATTCCAGCTTTGGATTCTACAGGGATTGTATCACAGTAGGTATTGTACACACAATACGATCACTTTGATCCTTTTAAACTTTTAGTAGGTGTCACTTAAAACACAGACACACATTCAACCAACAGTCACACACACACACACACACACAGATTTATTAGTTTAGTTTTTAGGATTCACCAACAGTAGTAGTGTTTGGAATTGAGAGGTTGAAAGAGTTTTTGCGTGAACTGTGTGAGAGTGAAAGGTGAGTGTGTGTTTCTGTGTACAAGTTGTAAATGGAGGAAGAACCAATTCTGTTTTAATAGTCACAACCGGGAGCGTCATCTTCAGCGGAGAATGGCTATTTGTGGGACCTGCTGGACAGCCGGGTTGGTAAGTATTTTCATCTGATCAACGATGTCCACATGTTATATTGTTTTAGAATAATAACTTCTATTTTCTTGGTGAAACCCAGAGAAGTCGGTGCGCGATGGCGAACGCCACCGTGGAGGTTCAGAGATGCCTATCGGAGCCCTACTTCTTCAGGGGAGAAGACCCGCTACCATTCTGGGCATCGAGGACAACCGTTTACCCAAACCTGCCCAAACTGGTGAAGCATTATCTCCACATGCCAGCGACCTCGGTGCCTTGTGAGCGGGTCTTATCCAAAGCTGGGGAGGTAGTCAGTCTGAAGAGGAGCAGACTAAAGCCAAGCACCGTGGAAAAGATTTTATTTAAAATAAAAATCTATAACAAAAACATTTTCAATTGTCCTGTTTTGAGTTTTTTGCGCTGTTTTAGAGCCGCAGAGACTCTTTTACGTCTTCTCTAAATGTTGCTGCTTGTGTCACAGATTGTTGATTCTAATCCATTTCATTTATACAGTATTTCTCTTATCAAAACATTACAGAGCGCTTTGGATTAAAAGAACAAGATCAAAACAGGCTTTATTTATACTTTGATTTGGAGAACATCCAATTGGACAAAAGTGAAAATATCACACTCTCCCAAAACTAAAATATTATTTTTATAAAATCTTCCACTGCGCGCTGATACAAAATCATCTGTTAAATTGTATCAGTGTGTTCATTTTCCTTTCCGTAAGATTCTATCTGCAGGTCCTCTGGTTATTCAAATGTCAGTGTGTGTTTATTGAACATTTAATTACATTGTTAGTAACAGTGAAATTTGATTGTTTAGGTAACTGTTACTACGGCAACGGATGAACACAATTTCATTTCATGATTAAAAAAAAAAACCTAGAGTTATTGCCCAACAATAACCCACATTTCATCTTCTAGTAAGACAGAATTTAAGGCGTAGATTTTCTTTATTTCTAGGGGTTTGTTTTTCATCTACGCATGCGCAGCCTGCAGATGTGCCGACTCCTCGTGTCGACTTTTCAAAGTTGCTCGAAGTTGCTCGATGAGTCGCGAGGCGTCGGATTTCCCATCCCTAGGTGAGGCTGCCTTTAAATAGGCAGCCGAGAGATTGGATCCAGGTGAGCCCACAGGTGCTGATTTTCTAATTAGGCAGAATTGGAGGAAAGGTGAGATGGTCCCTGGCTCCCTCTGGTGGTGGTTCGAGGGAACCACAACAGGCGGTGTGTGACTGAGACTGCGCCTTTTGTACGGTGCGCCTAATGGTCGTGAAATTACGGTAATTATTTGTGTAAATAATTTGTTGTCTGCATTTCTGTCCAAGACTGAAATTAATCTGTACAATTTTGATCTAACATGCTTGTTTTCCTGAATTGATTCATTTATTTTGTAAAAAAAAAAAAAAAAAAAAAAAAAACACAACCGCTTCAAAACATGCAAACATTTGTCAATAAGAAAAAAAAAAAGACCATTGCAGTAAATAAAACATATTTCCTGCAAAATAGGGCAGATTTTTATTTGCATACATTTGTAGTCAAACTGAAGAATGCAAGTTTAGGACCATATAAGGAAGTGAAAAAGATCTCAGGAAGAGATCACAACTAAAAATCAGCAGTAAAGAGTAGAAAAAGAGGATGAAAAGCAGCCATCTTTATATGTGTGTTTTTAAATATTATGTGTGTTTATTTAAAAACACACATGTTTATAAACATACATCGATAAACTAGGGTTCTAAATCAAAGGCTCTTCTTACCGTCTCGTCTGTACTGCGGTCAAGTGAGCCGCGGTTCACTCAGCCGCGATTCACGTGCGCGCGCCCCGTTTAAATCACAGGTAGTCAACTTTGAGGAGCGATAAAATCACTTTTATACATTTTGCTCCCATTCACACATCAGGACACACAATTACAAGAGTTCAAAATAAAAGATTAAAAGAGATAAGAAAGAATAAAACAAGTAAAAAGACTAAAAATGATAAAATGCTTCTAAATGAATGGCATCAGATTATTGGTCACCAAAAAAATAATAAATCCACAGACATACAGAGCGAGCAAAACAGACTTGCAGACCAAGTCGCGCAAAGTAACACAGAAAGTTCTTCAAAAAAGAATTCACAACAAGTAAAAGCTCCTAAAAAAGATTAATCTAATTTACACGGTGGTCAAACTTTAGCAATCGGAGAAAACTAGAAAACTAGAAAATCATGTGGAGAGCTTCTGGACTCAAACGTTGACCCAGATCACCTCCAAAATGTAATGTGTTGGGGTTTAGCCCACTGGCAGCGCCTCGTCCCAGTCCGCAGCCTTTACACCATCGTCATCCCGGGTCCGCCCTCCATCGTCGTTCTGGGTCCGCTCTTTACGGGCTCATACATCCAGACCGCCAACTGCTGGAACCGTCTTCACCGGTGGGATTTGTGAAGGACACCCTGTGTCTTTTTTCAGAGGGAGCCCTCGCCGTACGGTGGTGTGTCAGCCCACCAGCCCATAGTTCAACAAGAGGGCTTCCGACTCTGTGTCTCTTGGCTGCCGCTTCTGCTCTGGCTCTCCTCTACCCCCAGCTGCCTCTTGTGGAACATTCAGGGACTGCACCACTTCTTAGAAGCAGGTGAAGTAAATAAAATAATTAAGACATTTAAAACATGCAAAATAAAACTATAAAAACCATGAATAAAATAATCCACCTGCTAAAAGTTCAATTAAATTTTATTTGTTTCGCCCAAAATCCCAGAATGTCCGTCTCAATGGGTTCACAAGAAAAAGAGGAATGTATTAACACAAATACACAACAAGAAAAATAACTAACAAATGCTAACTAAACAAGACTAGCACATTTATGCCCTTAGACTCTCCTTCTCGGTGAGGAAAAACTCCTAAAAAAACCATCAGTGGGGAAAAAATAAGAAACCTCGTGGGGATACACATGAAAGAGAGATCCCTCCCCCGGGACGAGCAACCAATGTGTCAAAGATTATTGTTTAAATATTAGCTTATTTACAGGTAAATATCTAAAGAAGTCAATAGATGTTCTTCATCCTGATGGAAACACGAGGGACTCCTCAGCCCGGAGATGCCCAGGGCGGGGATGAGTAGATGGATTTCCTCCTGATGGAGCGGAGATGATGAAGCGTGGAGGTCTCCTCGGTGTGGCCATGCCCAGGACAGGAACGCAGAGTCCTGAATGGGGCTCTCTCCCAGAGAGGAGGGAGAGAGGTGGACAACATGTGAATTGTATTGTACCAACTAGCAGTGTAATTCTAAATAAACAGACAATAGAGAACAATGAATGAGATAGAAAGCCTACAAGTGAGCAGAAAAAGATTTGTGTGGAACAGCTTGAATCCTGTGTTTTCTTTTTTAACCACTAGAGGACGTGACGTCTCAAATTAAATGTTTCAAACCCCTTCCTTTATTTTAAAATGTTTCACACTCATTTAATCAGACCAAAACACAATCAGCACGGTAATGACTAACTTAATCAGAACCAGGATATTTCATTTTTTAGAACCTCCTTCTCAGGGAGAAAAATCCTTAAACAAGAATAAGTTGATGCCAAGGTATCAAGCTCTAAAAGCTGCCCTAAAAATGAGTAAACCTGACCTTTGTGATATTGTTCTATGGTCACATAACCCTAAAAACCTAATCAGTTCATCTATAGTAGAAGCTGAGCAACAGTGGCTAGATTCAATACAAAGAATCTAACCACAATACAGAGAGAGGGATGCTGAGTTGGCGACTGCCAGACAGGTGACCTGGAAGAAGACCAAAGAGAGGCTTATGGTGTAGAGAAGGAGGACATGAGGATGTAGAGAAGGAGGACGTGAGGATGTAGAGAAGGAGGACGTGAGGATGTAGAGAAGGAGGACATGAGGATGTAGAGAAGGAGGACATGAGGATGTAGAGAAGGAGGACGTGAGGATGTAGAGAAGGAGGACATGAGGATGTATAGAAGGAGGACGTGAGGATGTAGAGAAGGAGGACGTGAGGATGTAGAGAAGGAGGACATGAGGATGTAGAGAAGGAGGACGTGAGGATGTAGAGAAGGAGGACGTGAGGATGTAGAGAAGGAGGACATGAGGATGTAGAGAAGGAGGACGTGAGGATGTATAGAAGGAGGACATGAGAATGTAGAGAAGGAGGACATGAGGATGTAGAGAAGGAGGACGTGAGGATGTAGAGAAGGAGGACGTGAGGATGTAGAGAAGGACGACATGAGGATTTAGAGGAGGACATGAAGGTACTGGGTGAGGGAGAAGAGGATGGAGGACACAGGGTTAGATGGAAAAACAAACCATTCCCATTGGGGAGTCCCACAGGGCACTGTGCTCTCTCCATTCCTCTTCACCTCAGACTTCCAGCACAACTCGGAGTCATGCCACCTACAGAAATTCTCTGATGACTCTGCAGTTGTAGGGTGTATAAGTGGTGGGCAGGAGGAGGAGTACAGGAGGGTGGTGGATGCTGCTCAATGTAGATAAAACCAGGGAGATGGTGATTGACTTCCGGAAGAGGAGGACTGCTTTGCAGCCGCTCTACATTCTGGGTAGAGATGTGGAGGTGGTGGAGGAATACAGATACCTGGGAGTGACCATCGACAGCAGACTGAGCTGGAGGAGCAACAAGAAGACCTGCAGCCGACTTTACTTCCTAAGGAAGCTGAGGTCCTTCAATGTGTGCGGCAAGATCCCGGAGACCTTCTACCAGTCTGTGGTGGCCAGCTCCTTGTTCTTCTCTGTCATCTGCTGGAGGAGCAGCATCGCAGCCAGTGACACCAACAGACTGAATAAACTAATCAGACTGGCTGACTCTGTCATTGGCAGCAAACAGGACTCACTTGAGGCAGTGGTAGAGAGGAGGTCACTGAACAAACTTTTATCCATCATGGAAAACCATGACCATCCTCTCTACCCACTCCTGGACGAACAGCGGAGCTCCTTCTCCAAGAGGCTCAGACAGCTCCGCTCGAGAACGTCTCGTTACCGGAGATCTTTCTTTCCGTACGTGATCGGGCTCTACAACGACTCACTTAGCAGATAGAAAGTTGTTGCTGTGACACACAAATTTTCATGTGTGGGATCATTAAAGTAGATTCTGATTTCAAATATAAGATGTTTGCATGTTTGCAATAAAAGCCTCTGTTTAAAATGATCACCTTTAAGAAACATGTTTGTTTTAGATCTGAAACATTGCTGGTTTTCTTTCTGCATCACTGGTGGCCACTTTTATATTTCAGTTTATTTAAATAAACCCGCTGTGCTGAGGTCACACAGCACAGTGGATGAGTAACACAGCATCATCATCATGACTGAAAAGTCATAAAAATGTCAGATGAATTTTATGACAGACAACAGCTGCGGCCTCCGTCTTCATCTCTTCACATCTTTCTAATTATGGGTTTATGTTAATTGGGCATCTGTTGCTGGAGGACGATCGCTCTCTCTCTCTCTCTCTCTCTCTCCTCTGATCATCTTCACTCTGAGCCTCTGAGGTGAGCACGCTCCATCGCTGCTCCCTCACAAACACCCATGCATTGAAAGGGAAGCGTCTTCAAAAGTGCAAATTTCACATGCACGTCAACTCTTGTGTCTCTTTTGATGCAGAAACGCAGCGCCGGGATGCGGCGGCAGTCTTTCTCAGTTTCTAAGTGGTTGAAGAAACCAGCTGGAGCTTCCAGCCACGCTGTGAAAGCGAGTCAATTAAGGAAACATGAGTTTCTGAGCGGCTCTCGGGCTCACTACCAGCTGCCGTTTGGTCCTTGCTTTTATCCACGTGCTGCCAGGGAAGTTTTAACGTGGCAGAAAACCAAGAATTTAATCCTTCCTGGCGGTTACACACACAGGCATGTTTTCTAATAAAGACGACTTAGGAGGTCGTCTGGGGAAAAACATCCTGGGAACTGTCACAAAACGAGAGATGGAGAAAGAAGCTCGGTGAAGTTGTCTCCTCTTAAAAAAAACATAAACAAAAATAAACAAAACATATGTCAATCGTTTGTGCTGTTTTATTTTTTATTTACAATTCTTTTATAGGTCAATCTGACGTCATCCAGCCGCTCCTATTATTAAAAAATGTGAGAAACTTTCACTGTGCTTTCACTCACACTCGCACACTGTATCACCCTGTTTACTGTCTGCTATGTTCCTTGCTTCCAACCAGTATTATTATAGCTCTAGTAACATGTGTTTGTGTTCTACATCATTTGTTCTAGAAGGTTTTGACCCCGGACCCGCTGGAGAGTTTTCCTTCCTGGAGAGTCTCTCCAGCTGGCTGGGGAACGACTTGGGATCCTTCCGGGTGAGCTGGAGGATGCAGCCGGGGTGAGAGAAGCCTGGGCTTCCCGTCTGAGTCTGTTGCCCCCGCGACCTGACCCCAGAACAAGCGGAAGATGACGGAACGGTTTTGTTGTGTGTGTCAGCTTTTATCTCTGGTTTAAACTCTCTTTTTTTCTCCTTAGATAATCCAGCAGGTTGGTTGTGATGCTGAATACTGTAACTTCAGATTTTCTCTTCACTTTATCCTTCTTTCTTCTTCTTCTGTACCCTATTCCTCCTCTTTTTCACCCCCGGCCCCCTCCATCGCCCCTCTCCTTTGTAATCACCATCAGATCCAGCAAAAAGAAGCACAGAAAGCACAGATATTTAGATTGTAAAGCATTTAAAATAAAACAAATAAAGTAATTGACAAAGCCAGTCCTCTATACTGGTCAATTACGTCCCCCCCCCTTTAGAAAATCCTGGATCCGCCCCTGCTCTGTGAAATGAAGGCTCAACTTTTTTATTTAAAAGGAAACACAACAAACAAAAAATCTTCTGACTCTTTTCAATTTGTTCTTATATTTGATGTTAGTTTTTTTGGCAGTGAATGACTGACGAAAATGTTTACTCTTGATTCTGATTGGTCCTCGATTCATTACTTCTTCTCCCTTTTGGGAGAAGAAGGCTCACTTGAAGACTTGATGGCTTAGTAACCACCGTGCTGTCACCTTGTGCTTCTCTATGGCAGAGTGCCAGTGTGCTCTCTCTCTGCCCCTCCTCTACCTCCAGCAGCTGCTTTTAAGTCGTTAGGATTAATCTTTGATCCTGAACAAGTGGAGAAAAATAAAGCCAAGAAATGTACATTTGAAACGTGCTTTAAAAATAAAGCACATAAAAATCATAAAATCATAAAATAAAACACCTCACCTGGAAGAAGCTGACCACCAGCTGTGGGTGGTGACCGAAAGAATGAGATCGTGGATACAAGCGGCCAAAATGAGTTTTTATCTATGTATCCATCCATCCATCTATCTACTGTATCTGTCCGTCCGTACGTCTCTCTCTCTCTCTCTCTGTCCGTCTGTCTGTCTATCTATCACATTCCACTGAGTGCACGTCCAGGGACTTTGGAAGACACCTAACCCCCGTTTCTCCCACCATTGGCCCCGTGATAGGTGGCAGCTTAGTACGGTAAAATGCAGCACATACATTTCCTGGTGAGAGATTAATAAAGTATATTGAAATAAAATGCTGCATCGGTCCGTCGTGGTAAAGAGAGAGCTGAGCCGAAAAGCAAAGCTCTCGATTTACAAGTCGAACTACGTTCCTACCCTCACCATGGTAACCAGGATCTACGTTCCTACCCTCACCATGGTAACCAGGATCTAAGTTCCTACCCTCACCATGGTAACCAGGATCTACGTTCCTACCCTCACCATGGTAACCAGGATCTATGTTCCTACCCTCACCATGGTAACCAGGATCTATGTTCCTACCCTCACCATGGTAACCAGGATCTATGTTCCTACCCTCACCATGGTAACCAGGATCTATGTTCCTACCCTCACCATGGTAACCAGCTGTGGGTGGTGACCAAAAAAATGAGATCGCGGGTACAAGCGGCCGAAATGAGATTCCTCCGCAGGGTGGCTGGGCTCTCACTCAGAGATCGGGTGAGGAGCTCTGCCATCCGGGAGGAGCTTGGTGTCGAGCCGCTCCTCCTCCAGGTCGAGAGGAGCCAGATGGGGTGGTTCGGGCATCTGGTCAGATGCCCCCCGAGCGCCTCGCGGGCCAGGTGTTTTGGGCACGTCCCACCGGAAGGAGACCCCGGATCCGCTGGAGAGACTATGTCTCACAGCTGGCCCGGGAACGACTTGGGATCCTTCCAGGTGAGCTAGAGGATGCAGCTGGGGTGAGAGAAGCCTGGGCTGCCCGCTTGAGGCCGTTGCCCCTGCGACCCGACCCCGGAACAAGCGGAAGATGACGGAACGGAAATAAAATAAAATCTATCTGTCTAATATTTCCACCTTTTCATCCGGCGGTAGTCATTTCTATCTGTGTTGCACACACACTTCCATCTCTGCTTCGTGACTGAATATTTTTTCCTTCGGCATCACCAATACTTTTTACCAGAAACCTTGGAACTGGAGAGGCAGCGGCTCACAAAACCAGAAGGTTAAAAACTGAATGTGGTGACGCACAACTTTAACTTCCTGGACACAAAAGTTGTTTTTGAAAAGTAAAGAAATAAAAACTCTGACGTTTCACTACAAATTAAATAAGTCCCCAAATAAAGGCTTAGTATTATTTTTGAAATCTGAACCAAGGTTCACAAATACTCTCATTTCTTCAGTTCTAAAGTTCTTTTTACCACTTATTAAATTCTAAATGATTTTTAGAAGCCAGCATCAGAGACGTGATATGAAGACGATGTTCTGAAACATTGATATAATTCAGAAAATAAAAATCAGACCCGATGAGGATCGCAGGTTTTCTACTTCTTCTTCTGTCATTCCCCTTCAGGGGGCGCCACATCAAGTCAGTTTCTTCCATCTAACCCTATCTCCTGTATCCTCTTCGGTCACACCAACTATCTTCATGTCTTCCTTCACTGTATCCATGAACCTCCTCTTTGGTCTTCCTCTAGTCCTCTTTCCTGGTGGTTCCAAACCCAGCATCCTTCTTCTGATGTACTCTCTCTCTCTCTCCTCTGCACATGTCCAAACCATCTCAGTCTGACCTCTCTGACTTTAAAACCTCTAACATGTGCTGTTCCTCTGATCCTGTCCATCCTGGTCACTCCCAGAGAGATCCTCAGCATCTTCATCTCTGCTACAAACATCTCTGTTTCCTGTCAGGCACTTTTATATTCACCTTCTACTTCACGGTAGGAGAGAAACAAACAGATTCTCATTAAAATATGAAAAAAATGGTGAGAATTAGACCTTCAGCACATTAACGTATGATGGAATTGTAATATTTCTGTGTTTTTATTCGTGTTCATACATCCGGTGGGGAAGCCCCAGATGTCAGCCTATTGTCGTTTGTAATATCTTGTTTTGTCAGGGTTTTAGGGTGGCAGAAGGAGGAGGACCCAATGACAGGTCTTCAAAGTTTACTAACACAATTCAGGAAAGTCTATAAAGCAAGAAGCACAGGATAAACTCAAGGTTTCAAAGTTCAAATAATGACAAAGTTCAAACATAGTGAGGCAACCAGGGTGACCTGGCTGGAAGGGATGGTAAAACCCGACAGGGAAGTCCAGGGTGATTCCCCTTAAATAGATGGCAGGGTGCACAGATGTGTGGAAACAAGAATCATCCTCAGGTGACTCTAATCAGGTTTATTAGGAATATCCAGCGCTCCCTCTGGCAGCAGGTGAGGGATCCTGACATTTTTATTTATCAGTGCTGTTTGAAAGAGAAGATCAAGAACATCCGTATTAGTCCTAACAATGGGGAAATTGCAAGATGCAACAGCATAGGTACAAATAGAAGAATCAGCTTGTAAAGCTGTAAAGTAGCTCCCTGTAAATAAACCTGAGACAAAAATCGGAACACACTTGCAAAATATTGAAAGAGAAACAACCAGCTCCACCAGAGAGATCAGAAGCAGCAGAAAATAAACACAACAGAAAGGGATAGGAGGAAATATTGTGGTAGTTCCCTAACCTACCACCAGAAGGAGCCGTGGTGGTAGCCCGTGGACCAACCCCCCTCTCCCAGATTCCAACCTGAAGCCAAACACCTGTGGTCATTAGCCTGATGCTAATCACCTGTGTGTCATTCACCAGCTGCCTGTTTTAAAAGGCAGTCTCCCCTGACTTCTTCGTCAGGTCTTCCCCCCTCTGAGCCCGGTCGTCCCTCCTCCGAGCCCGGTCGTCCCTCCTCCAGGCCCGGTCTTGTCTCCTCCGAGCCCGGTCGTCCCTCCTCCGAGCCCGGTCGTTCCTCCTCCGAGCCCGGTCTTGCCTCTTTCGAGCCCGGTCGTCCCTCCTCCGAGCCCGGTCTTGCCTCCTCCGAGCCTGGTCGACCCTCCTCCGAGTCCGGTCGTCCCACTCCCGAGCCCGGTCGTCCCTCCTCGGAGCCCGGTCGTCCCTCCTCCAGGCCCGGTCGTCCCTCCTCCGAGCCCGGTCTTGTCTCCTCCGAGCCCGGTCGTCCCTCCTCCGAGCCCGGTCTTTTCTCCTCCGAGCCCGGTCGTCCCTCCTCCGAGCCTGGTCTTCCAGTACACGTTCATATGAGAACTAAACTCCCTGCACTCACCAGAGTCTCCTAAAGGACATTCGTTATAACGTGAATCCCACATTTTACAAGAAAAATACAGTTTCTTCTGGGTCTTTTAAATTTCACTGTGCATTTTTAAAGATTTTAAAAACACATTCGTACTTATACAATAAAAAAACAGCATGAAGGGAAACTTCATTCAAACCGAATCATGGCTGAAGGCCGTTTAGAAAGTGCGTATTGGCGTACTGCAGGTCCTTCTTATTTTTAGTTGGATTCCATCTTGTTTTAATATAAACTAACAGTCATTAGTTTTACAGATTCTTAAAAATTAAATTAAATATAATGATATCAATTCAGAAACAAAGAAGATCAACGGTATCACATAACCCGTTTTTTAAAGCACGTCCCTGATTGAATTCAATCCTTTCATGAGGTGAATAGAGATAGTGAAACATTGGCATCAAATGGCATTTCTCTTCTAAATGCAAACGTTGGTTTTTCAGCCTGCAGGACGGGGAGATGTACGTCTCTTTTCGTTGCCAATTAGAGCAACCAAAACTGTAAATATGTTTAAGAAAAACATGTTGCAAAAATAGTGTTGTGATCCCCTCGCCTGCTGCAAGAGGGAGCCCCAGATGTTCCTCATCACCCTGATTAGGGACACTTAGATTGATTCCTGAAGCCACACATCTATGGACCCTGTCATCTTTTTAAGGGCAATCATCCCGGACTTCCATGTCGGGTTATACCATCTCTTCCAGCCAGGTCATCCTCATTGCCTGACCATGATTGAACTCTGTTATCATTTGAACTTGAGTTAAACCTGTGCCCTTTGCTTTACAGACTTACCCGACTTGTGCTGATAAACAAGTCTGTGGTGGCCAGACTTGTTTATTAGCAAGTCTGGACTTCATTTGTGGATCCAAATGAAGTCTTGCATTAGGGTTCACATCCCCCACATCACAACAGAATGACCCGACCTTGAATGAACCCAAGCGGACTGAAAGCGTTTGAATCTGTATCCTGAGAAAGTTTGAACTGCTGCTAAACCTGCCCAGGAAGCATCGCTGCAAAACCCTCTGCCCTGCGTCAAGACTCATAACTGCCCACAGATCCTTGACCGTCTGGAGGTGGTCGTTGAGAGGGGGGGGTTCTGTTTTGATTCCCTCACCTGCCGCCAGAGGGAGCCCTAGATGTTTCTCATCACCCTGATTAGGGACACTTGAGATTCATTCCTGATCCCACACATCCCGCAATCCGGGATGATTGCCATCTATTTAACATGTCTTATGTTTAGGCTGGTTAAACTTGGAGCTGTTTGTTCAAATGGAGGGTGAAATCCCAGTCTGATGGTCTCAGTAATCAAAGTGTTCCAGTCTTGAGTGACGATTTAGACTATTCATAAACTAAAGGCTGAGTCTAGACCAGGCATGGGCAAACTACGGCCTGCGGGCCACATGCCCGTTAAATGGCTTAATTTAACGGGCATGTTAAATGGTTTAATCCGGCCGGCTGAACTTGAAAGAATTCAGTATATAAACCATATTAACCAAATTTCCAAAAAGTCAATGAGCCCAGCCACCCTGTGGAGGAAGATCATTTCGGCCGCTTGTATTGATCTCATTCTTTCGGTCTCCACCAACAGCTGGTCACCATGGTGAGAGTAGGAACGTAGATCCTAGTTACCAAGGTGAGGGTAGGAACATAGATCCTGGTCACCATGGTGAGGGTAGGAACGTAGATCAGGTTACCATGGTGAGGGTAGGAACGTAGATCCTGGTCACCATGGTGAGAGTAGGAACGTAGATCAGGTTACCATGGTGAGAGTAGGAATGTAGATCCTGGTTACCATGGTGAGGGTAGGAACGTAGATCCTGGTTACCACGGTGAGGGTAGGAATATAGATCCTGGTTACCATGGTGAGGGTAGGAACGTAGATCCTGGTTACCATGGTGAGGATAGGAACGTAGATCCTGGTTACCATGGTGAGGGTTGGAACGTAGATCGACTTGTAAATCAAGAGCTTTGCTTTTCGGCTCAGCTCTCTCTTCACCACGACAGACCGATGCAGCGTCCTGGTTTTTGCTGACGCTGCACCAATCCGCAGCACAATGGAACTGAAAATACTTTATTAATTCCCGAAGGGAAATTTGATGCTGTAGTGCCAACACCTCAATGCCTTCCCGGTCCACGTACACGGTGTGAAAGCTGGCATCTGGAAGTCTAAAAATCAGTCTGTAGTGAGTCGACGAACTCGGGCTTCAATGAAGCACATCAAAGTGGCCCCTCCACATTCCCACTGGGTCAGAGCGAGCGTCCCCAGTTCCTCCTTTCTCTGCAGTTCAACCACTTGCTTTACCATTGCGTTGGAACGACCTTCTCTTCTCCTCAATAGTAAACAAACCGTTAGCTCATCTTGAATTATTATCTTATTGTTGTATTACTTTATTATTTTGTTTAAACAATTTAAACTACAGCACTGGTCACGAATGTTCCAAAAGAGGTGGAGCCAATAGAATGACATTCTCTTGATGTACTCGTCTCCTAGCAACAGCAAACTCATCCTTTAGTCCTTTGGTCTTTGTGATGTCACGCTCTGACGTTATAAACTCGACTGATCTCCAAAGATACCTTCTTATTTACAGAGACAAGCAGAGAAAAGTAATTACAAACTCAAAATGGATTTTACAGAAACGCGTGAAGCAGAAGTTGGACAAAACCGGGAAACAGGACTATTACATCGAATCAAAAAAATAGTTAGATCCTGTTTTCTTTGGCTGACGCCAACAAGGCTTAAAAATATGACTGCAGTCATTAACAAGGAGACGTTTGCCAAAGTTCTAGACATCATAAAAAAGGGACAATCAAATATTTATACAGTTATAAACATATATTTTTTTACAGAATTAAATTTATCGATATCAGATTGTTTCAGACTGTTTGAAAAAATTTTAATCATTGCTCTCATCGAGGTTTCAAACATCAAAACGAATACCAATCAATCTGCAGAAACTCCAAAGCAAACCAAACACTCTGAGGAGCCACAATCAATATTTGTACAAAAAATACTCCAACAACAAGAAGCAGAAAAAAAGACACTCTGCCAGAAACTAGTGACAAGCTTAGTTAACAAACTGGTTTTTAACATCTTTGAAAAAGTAAAGATGGGCTCTCATGAAGAGTTAACCAACATCAAAGAACACATTTATGACACGATATGGACGGAGGTAGAAAAGTTAGGATATAACATTAAACCAGAAACTTTTGACAAATTAGAGAGCTACCTCCAAGAAAACCTTTTCGAAACTCAGACTGAACCAAAACACACTGCTGACAGATGTCAACAGGTTTCAGAATCATTCAAACAAGAATCACCAGCACAGTCGTTCAGGCGGCGAGTGCTGGAAAAACTCCATGAATCCTCCCGAATGGGAAGATTTGCTCCTTCAGTGGAACTAGAAGAAGTGACATCTCTCAAAATCACTGCCGACTGTAAAGGAGTTGATATGGATCCGGTCGATGAGTCACCCAGTGACCAATCTATTTCGAGTAGTCCAAGTAAGGAAGATGGAACCCAGCTAGAACGGAGAAAGGAGGAATGTAAGAGCCACATTGACACACTCATCAAAAAACTACTCACTCGTATATTCATGTACGTCAAGGTTTCATCTACGAGTGCGACGTATAAAAACATGTCAAATCGATTGTTTGACCGAATGTGGTCTGAAGTCGAAAAAAAAAATTTTTTTATTGAACCAAAGAGATTCGAGAAGCTGGAGGAAAAAATCTTCAAAGTCCTCATAAAACATTTAAAACGACCATCGTTCCAAATTCTAATTGGCCTTAATTCAAACATCCAATATCATGAGGAAATCATCTTGGAGGCTTTCAAACAAGGACTGAATGGAAAGCAAAGAAAATTCCGACAGTTCACATCAGGTTTGTGGGACAGCATCAGAAAGGTCTTCAGAGGGAACCGGATCGCTCCAGCAGGACAGAGTGGATAGAGATCAGGTTAAGAAGAGAAGGGGGAGGACACAAGTCAATCCAAGGAAGAGGCACAACGAAAGGGAGGATACAAGTCAATCCATAAAGGAGGCAGAACGAAAGGGAGGACCCCTGTCATTCCAGAAACGTGGAATAAAAACAAGGAGGACGCAAGTCAATCCAAATAAGAATTGGAAGATCCGCAAGGGGACTCTAGTCTCAGAAGAAGTACCAGTGCTCGATAAAGAACTCTGAAAAGTCTCTAAACAATGTGGATCTTCTATTTACAAAAGATGGCGGAGTAGACGTTCCGTGCCTCACGTCTTCTCCCTGGGTTCGCACTTAATCCTCTAAACAGCAATCTAAGCTTCCGAACGAGGAATATACAAGCGTATTAATATCACGTTGTTGGACTTTACTTATGCCTCGGATAAGAGCGACTAAAACGAAAGAAATGGCTGATACACAAACTGATGTAGCCGAGGCCGCTACAGGGGAGCTAACCGTGGCGTCACTGGAGGCTACGCTTCAAAGTTTTTCGCTAAAGCTGACAAACAAGCTGAGGAACGCTTTGAACGCTTGGAAAGTCAGTTTGACACAATCAATGAGATTCTTGCTGATCACGCAAAGGAGTTGGAGTCCCAACGTAAAACAACCACCTCTCTCCAAGCACAGATGAAAGCAGTGGAGGTTACGACAACTAAACATGACGATTTGCTGAAGCAGCTGCTTGATAAAATCACATCACAAGAAGACAGGATGAGAAGAGATAACCTCCGCATCGTTAACTTGAAGGAGGGAGAAGAACAGGGAAACGCACTAGCCTACCTGATGCGGAGTTTCCCCAAATGGTTCCCCGAAATGGCTGGTAATCCACCGGAGCTGATGCGAGCACATCGCATAGGTCCACCACGGAAATCTCCAGACAAGCCGAGGACGATGATCCTGAAGTGTCTGCGCTTCACAGACAGAGATCGTATCCTACGAAACGCCAGGAAGACTGATGTGGAGGTAGCTGGCCAAAAACTCCGCTTCACCCCGGACTTCAGCGATGCTACCGCTCAGCGAAGGCGTCCATGTTACCCCGTAATGTATCGAGCTCGCGCACGGGGCTTTCAAGCCTTCCTGTTATATCCTGCGGTCATTAAACTGACCCGTGGATCTGAACAACATCTCTTTGAAGATCCACGCGAGGCTGCAAAGTTTATCGACTCCAGGGAATAAAAGCTCCAGCAAAGAGATTCATAGTAACGCCTGACCAACAGCTGTTTGACACCTGAGACCACCTGGGATCTGAGACATGCTGCTTTTGTTTTCTTCCGCATTACGGAATGACGTAATGGATGACGTCGAGTTATACATGAGACATGCTGTTTTTTGTTTTCTTCCGCATTACGAAAGGACGTAATTGATGACGTCGGTGTCTCAGACTCGGAGGGGTCTATGGGAGATGTAGGCTTATTGTTTGCTGGTGTTAAGAAAAGTAGAGGGAAAAAAGAAAAAGACATTTACCCAGGGAAGTAAGAAGAGCTAGGCAGTATTTCAGTTTGTGTTTTTGGTTTTGCTTTGTTATTGTATGTTTCTATTGTTTTATGTGTGTATGAATGGGTGTGTTTGTTTAATGTCTGGACCTAGTTTCATTGAATGTAAATGCAGAGATTACAGTTTAATAAAAGCATTAATAAGTCAGATAAGAATACATAAAACAGACAATGATGGCTTTAACTAATCTACCAAAAAAGGGGCTTAGATTAGGGCACTTAAATATATGCAGTCTTAGGAATAAATTAACAGATATCTCAAATATTCTTGTGGAAGGCAATTTACACATTTTAGCAATCACAGAAACTCACCTCGATTCGACATTTGAAGATTCTTCACTGCATATACAAGATTATAGTATATATAGAAAAGACAGAAATGCAAAGGGTGGTGGAGTTGCAATCTATATTCGACAACATTTACCAGTTAAAATGAGAATGGATTTGATGTTACCAAATATTGAAGCTTTATGGCTTCAAGTGCATATTCCACATTTAAAACCAGTGCTAGTTTGCTGTTGTTACCGACCACCCAGTGCAAATTCTGATTATTTTGATGCAATATGTACTATGATTGATAATGTATGCGATCACAGAAATGAAATTTTTATCTTAGGAGACTTTAATATAGACTGGAAGTCATCACAATGTCTCCTTAAGAATGAGCTTCACTCCATTACAGAAGCATGTGGCCTTATACAACTTGTGACTGCGCCTACAAGGATATGCCTAAGGAGTGACGGTACGAAAACTTCTTCTTTAATTGATCATATATTCACAAATTCTGGTGATCTTTGTAGCAAAGCAATATCTGTCCCAGTAGGCTGTAGTGATCACAACCTTGTGGCACGTGTAAGGAAAACTAAAATTCCTAAAGAAGGACCTAAAGTAATATTAAAACGGTCATATAAATATTTCAATGCAGATCATTTTCAGGAAGATGTTCATAATATTTGTTGGAGCGAGGTGCTAATGAGTGATAATCCTGATGAAGCTGTTGACATTTTTAATAGATTATTTTTAGAGGTAAGTAATAAACATGCCCCTTTAATTAAGAAAACTGTTAGGAAAATAAGAGCTGGTTGGATTGACGATGAACTAAAGGACTGCATGGCACAGAGAGATGAGGCAAAAAAAGTAGCAAATAATTCTAATTACGAATCAGATTGGCAAGTGTATCGAAAATTGAGAAATTACGTGACTAAATTAAATAACAAGAAAAGAAAGATGTATTATGGTAATCTCATAAGAAATGACAAACATGATAATAAGAAATTATGGAGTATCCTAAATAATATGTTGGGAAGGAATGTTAAAAGTACTCCATCATTTCTTGAATCAGAGGGCAGTTTATTACAAAGCCACTTAATATCGCAAATCATTTAAGTGATTACTTCTCTGAGAAAATTGATAAGCTTCAAAATGAAATGGATCAAATATACAATATTGAGGCAGAAAGTCTAATAAGAAGCGAGATTATGGCAGGTAAACATTGTAAATTTGAATTTCTTGAAGTATCAAAGAGTAAGGTAGAGAAATATTTATTAGAATGTAAAGAAAAACCGTCAGGTATCGACAATATTGACTCAAAACTTTTGAAATATGTAGCAAAAATAGTTGCTCTTCCAATTACTCACATTCTAAATTTAAGTTTACGTCAGAGTGTCTACCCCCAAGCCTGGAAAACTGCTAAAATTGTACCGTTGCCAAAGAATACAACTGTGCCTTTCTGCGGCCCTAACAGTAGACCGATAAGTTTGCTGCCAACCCTGAGTAAAATTATGGAAAGAATAGTTTTTGAACAAATTCAAATTTATTTTTCACATAACAATTTAAATACAGATTTTCAGCATGCATACAGAGCTAATCATTCAACTACTACAGCTATGGCTCAAATGACAAATGATTGGCTCACAGCACTTGACAATAAGAGGTTGGCAGGAGCAGTTTTATTAGATTTTAGTTCAGCGTTTGATCTCATTGATCACACTATTCTACGTACTTAGGAAAATGCAATGTTATGGTTTCAGTCCAGCAGCATCACTTTGGTTTCAGAGTTACCTAGAAAACAGGAGACAGACTGTATTCTTTAATGGCAGTTTTTCAGAAGAAAAAAAACATCTGCTGTGGCATACCGCAGGGAAGCTGCCTGGGTCCATTCCTGTTTTCTATGTATACGAACGATTTGCCTTTAGTCTTACAAAAAGCTAAAATATCTATGTATGCAGATGACTCAACAATTTATTCATCACAATCTACAATCAATGAGCTTCAAAGTGTTTTAGCGGAAGAATTAAGATGTGTTCATCAGTGGGTTATAAACAATAAACTAGCCCTAAATATCGATAAAACTAAATGCATTGTTATTGGAACCAGATATATGTTGCTGGATGAGCCCAAATTAAATCTAACTTTGAGAGATACAATTGTTGAACAGGTACAAGAGACTAAACTTCTTGGTGTAGTAATTGATAATAAATTGTCTTGGTCCAAACACATCAGCTCTGTAGCACAGAGGATGGGCAGGAGTCTCTCCATGATTAAAAGATGTTCACATCTGCTTCCGTCTAACATGGTAGGAGATGTCATAAAAACCCTTGTGCTCTCACAGTTAGATTATTGTTCTGAAATCTGGTCTTGTGCTGCTGTCTCTCATATTAAAAAACTTCAAACAATACAAAATAAGGCAGCTCGTTGTGTTCTTAAATGTCCTTATAGAACTAATGTAAAATGGATGCATGATACCGTATTATGGCTAAAGGTTAGAGAGAGATGTGATGCCTCTTTGCTGAAATTAACAAGAAATGTTATAGAGTCTAAACTACCAAATGTGTTTTATCAAGAGCTGTCTTTTAGTTCTGATGGGCACAGCTATGAAACGAGACATGCTACAGATGGCAGATTTAAATTACCTAAAATAAAAACTAATTATGGTAAAAATACTATCAAATTCCGATCCATGTCTATGTGGAACAATTTACCAAATGACATTATTTATTCGAATAATAATCAACAATTTAAATTCTTATTAAAGAGGCATCTGCTCTCTAACTAAACCTGTTATTGTATTGTGTAAAGTTGTTTGCATCGTAATTTCATAGTGATGAGGTCTCTGTTTGCCATCATGTAATGTAGGTGCGTTCGAAATAAGCCCCTACTACCTGGAACCACTGGCCAGTGTCAGTGTTGACATTGATATGATCAAAATTCGAACGCACCTACAAAAATACGGTCCAGTGTGTGTGTGTGTGTGTATGTATGAATGTATGTGTTGTTGTTTTGTGTTTTTATTTCATATGTGTATGTCCGCCAAAGTCTCTTTATTTGTGATTACTGTATGACTCCAGGAAGAATAGCTGCTTTTACACAGCTAATGGAGATCCAAATAAATACAAATACAAGTGAAAGCTTTCAAAATCTGATCATTTGTTTAAAGAATGTGGGCTGAATACGAACATAAATAAAACCAGTATTGTCACTAGAATTCACAGCTTTTTCAGTTTCTCTTGCTGCCCCCTCCCTTCTATTAGTGATCACCTAAATGATGGTCTGAATGGACCGGAGCCTCCTGCCTGAGGGTCCATGTCCAGGGTGGGAAGGCTCAGCTACTATCCGACCTGCACACCCATGAGTCCTGGAGAGATTATTTAGTAGAAATGTTGCTTCAGATTAAACTTGTCATCAAACATAAATCCTGAATAATTCTTGTTATAAAAACCACACAAAAAATTATTGCTGAATTAAAACCTCCTTAAATTTAAAATTACTTTTGAATTTTATTGAACAATTCTTTACAGTCTCAAAGTAAAAACGTGTCACAGGATTCGTCTAAATATATTCTCCGCAGGCGGCACGTTAAACGTTTTAATCCAGCCCACCTAACTTTAAAAAATAATATAAAAATAAAAATAAATAATTCATGTTAATCTTTTATTTCACTGCAATTCTGATATTTGGTCACTAGATGGTGCCAAAGATACAACAACGCTGCTTCATTAAAATGTGTGTGTCTGTGATTCGCTCGCTGTTAAAATAAACAGTGTGCACCGATATGGAAAGCCATCGGGGCCAATACATGCACGTAAACAAGCACGTTAGATGTTAAAACAAACAAAATGTTACATCAAGTGATTGAATTTCAGATCTAGTGCCGCTAGATTTAAAATCTAACGCTCTTGATGTGACATTTAAGGCTTGTTTACAATGTAGCGTCATTCTATCGGTCTAATCTAGCGATTACCAACGCATGCCATCCATCTGCTCCTGTTCCACCCCCCGTGGTCAAATGTAAGAACTCAATGTGGCCCGCCAACCAAAAAGTTTGCCCACCTCTGTCTTAAATTATGGAGCTAAAAGTTTGTTGTAATTTTGTTACTTTTTACAAACAGTTTTGTTGATATTCTGAAGATTTCTGAGGGTTTCTGCAGGGTTTCCTATCCCGACTATAATTTGTTTCAAAGACCGTCCCTCCTCTTCGCGCTAAGCAGGCCATCACAGACAAGCGAGTTAGGCGTCCGGTAGTGTGATTTTTTTTTTTTCATTAAAAAACGTCTTCTTGAAAATGTTCCCATCTATAAATAACCCTCCCCCTTCCGACTCCTCACAAATAAAATATGACATTTCGGGCTTGTTTCGGGCTCGAGCCCGCGAATCACGTTGATTGATCGGGCTTGCGCTGGGTCGGGTTTTAATATCCGCTGGCCGGGTCGGGCTGGACTTTTTAGGCCCGATCTCACCTCTGAGGGGAAGGTATATGCCTTCCATTTTGATAAACAAGTCTGGGGTGTTTGCCTTTAAATAGGCACCAGGCTGACGATGCACCACTGCTCAGCATCAAGCTAATCACCCAGGTGTTTGAGATTAGACTGCAGTCCAGGAGAGAGAGGAAGGTCCAGGGTGCCCACTGGTGGCAGAGTGAGGGGATCATGACATGACAATCTCATTCAAAAGCTAGATTATGGGACGTGTATGGACAGATTGTAAATCTAAAAGCCACTCTCAAAGTTCCTAGTGACAGCAAGATGAGAGGATCAGCGATGGTTAGAGAAGTCCTGTCCATTTCTGTTAGAATAAAAAGATGGATAGAAGTGTCTGGATGTGTGTGGATGTGTGTGGATGTGTGTAGCTGTGTGTGGATGTGTGTGGATGTGTGTGGATGTGTGTGGATGTGCCTTCAGGCAATAAATACTTTATTACACTTTAGACAACGTGCGTTGTCGGCCTCGATTTCGGTAAAATAAAACCAAACTCAAGATCGCTTTGCACGTTCTGTCATTACGCCTCACTCGGCTTAAAAATTTGCGTGTGTGTAGCAGCGGCGCACGTGCGCAGCGCCCCTTCGCGAGTGAGGGAGCGGAACCAATATCGGATCCGTTTGGACTAGCGCTTATCGGTCCGGGTAAAATGACACCTGAGATTCTTGGAACCCATCCATACACTTGACCTACATCTTTCAGTACCAACTATAGATGAACTGCTTAGGTTTCCAGGGTTATCCAAGCAAATGTTAAAGTCAAAGTCACAAACTCTTGTGAATGTGAAACACATGAATTCACTGAAGGGATTTTTAATTAAACTGTCCACAGTCACTCAGAACCATCTATAGATGAACTGATCAGGTTTAATAGGCTTACACAAACTGCTTCAACCTTGTTCTCATCACATGGACCTCAAGTTATTATCATGAATAAATTTTGTGAAGAGCAGATTTTCTTTTTTTTTGTCACTTCGGTGTCAATTAATTCTTGTTTGATAAAGTTCTGTCATGTTAGCGTTTAGTTTTTTTTCACACGCCGTTTATTTTGACACAAATAGAACGTGTCCTTGACTCACTTCCTGTCATTTTGAAACAAGATGCTCACCCACATGCAAACAGCAGAGTGATTAAAGACCCGGCCTCTCGTTTACTCCACCCAGTCTCATTTTACCTGCTGCAGGGCAAGGCTGTCACCCCTAATACGCCTCTTTCCCTCCAGATGATGATCTGACTCCCTGCCTTTTAAATCACTGTCACTGACATGGCTTCCGTCTCATTCGTCACCACCTCCGCATGCAGAGGAGGAAAGGTTCAAGTACGTCCTCTGATAGCTTCTCCTTGGATGTGGCGTCTCCCAAAAAACAGAAACTCTTCCTCTTTCATGTACTCCTTTCACATTTCATGACGCACTGGTGATGACGTCTCATCTCTGAGTTTATATCAGAGACATCCACGTTCACTCTCTCTGGTTTATCAAACCAAGAACCATGGAGGAAAGAATGAATCCGTTCCGTCGTCTTCCGCTCATCCGGGGCCGGGTCGCGGGGGCAACAGCCTCAGACAGGAAGCCTAGGCTTCTCTCACCCCGGCTGCATCCTTCAGCTCACCTGGAAGGATCCCGAGTCGTTCCCCAGCCAGCTGTGAGACATAGTCTCTCCAGCGGGTCCGAGGTCTGTCTATTTCAGGGTTTTTTTTACAAGTGGGGAAGCACGAGAGCTCGACAAGTGGACCAATGCGACGTCCACAACAATTGAGATTGTGCTTCAGTTCGTCATGGTGAAGCAAGAGCAAACTGTGATGATGTGGGGATGCAGGGATTCAATGAAGCCCACCAAAGTGGCCCCTCCACGTTCCTGCTGTGTCGCATAGAGCATCCCTAGTTCCTCCATCTTGCCAGCGAGCGTCCGGATGTTACCCATGACAACCGCAGGTACACTGAGCTCAAAGCGCCTCCTTTCTTCTCAGTTCTGTCAGGACTGCATAGACTCCTCCAGCCACGGTGGATCTGGTTCTGAGAGCTAGCTGCTGGTTGAGTCCACGCTAACAAAGAAGGACGACTCCATGACCAACAAAACGGAGAGCTAGCCTAAAGACAGCCGTCTGAAGTAAAACAGTGCGTCCAAAACGACGTCCAAAGAGCGCACAAAGTCACATCTACCAGAACGGGACCAAACACAGACAAAAGACGAACAGAAACCGAGTGGAAAAAATACAAAAATAGACGACCAGACGCCAAAAAACAGGAGACACTGCAGCAGGCAGCCGCCCGGGGCAGAACCTTTTAACACTATTTAAAAAGATATAACCCGACTCTGAAGCGTACGCAGAGTCGGGCTGCTGCTCAAAGACCGTCAGGTGTCAGAAATTAGACTGATGAAGGGAAGGCCCCGGGTTCCCTCTGATGGTGAGCGAGGAAAACATGACACAAACTCCAAGTTTACCAGTTGTTTTACGCTTGATTGAAATGACTATTTTTTTCCCCAACGCCATTAAATTGGTCCTTTTCTTCTTCATTTATCTTGAATGTTGAATAGAGCATGTGCAGTTCTCAGAGACTTTATTTTAAATATTAAACATGATGAGAAGAAGTTTTGACTCTTCTTCTTCTTCTTTCAGCATTTCCCTTCAGGGGGCGCCACAGCAAGTCAGTTTCTTCCATCTAACCCTATCTGCTGCATCCTCTTCAGTCACACCAACTATCTTCATGTCTTCCTTCACTGTATCCATGAACCTCCTCTTTGGTCTTCCTCTAGTCCTCTTTCCTGGTGGTTCCAAACCCAGCATCCTTCTTCTGATGTACTCTCTCTCTCTCCTCTGCACATGTCCAAACCATCTCAGTCTGACCTCTCTGACTTTAAAACCTCTAACATGTGCTGTTTCTCTGATCCTGTCCATCCTGGTCACTCCCAGAGAGATCCTCAGCATCTTCATCTCTGCTACCTCCATCTCTGCTTCCTGTCTTTTTTCTCAGTGACACTGTCTCTAGACCAATCAGCATGGCCGCTCTCACCACGCTGTCTTTAGACCAATCAGCATGGCCGCTCTCACCATGCTGTCCCTAGACCAATCAGCATGGCCGCTCTCACCACACTGTCTCTAGACCAATCAGCATGGCCGCTCTCACCACACTGTCTCTAGACCAATCAGCATGGCCACTCTCACCACGGTAACTAAACCTTGCTTCTATTTTTTTAAACTTACATTATTTCCTCTCATGAATCGCTCAGCCGTGGTCCTCCATGTTTTCTCTTCCACCTAGTTCTTAATAGATCATCTCCACCCCCATGTGGACGCTTTGTGAAAAAGCATCCACTTGGGAGCGTCCACAAAAAAAAAAAAAAAAAAACCTAGAAAACCACTTCATTTTTCGGGCACGTCTCACCAAGAGGACACCAAGAGGCAGACCCCAGACCTGCTGGAGAGACTATGTCTCACAGCTGGACAGGGAACACTTCAGGATCCTTCTGGGTGAGCTGGAGAATGCAGCCGGGGAGAGAAGCCTGGGCTTCCCGTATGGGGCTGTTGCCCCTGCGACCCGACCCCAGATAAGTGTAAGAATATTTAATAAGCAGCTTCTAAATGAGTTTCCATCCAGCTGTGAGGAACATCAGCAGGCAGGCTGTAGGTGGAAGGACAGAAGCGTTATTTACAGCTCACCTCTGAGGGTCGTTCCATCAACATGATGAATCTCACTCAGACAGACACGATGATGGACTCCAGGTAAACTGGAGAGAAACGTTTCCACAGCAAAGTCAGCTGGCTTTTAAAACTCCACCACCTCAAATCTTTTTTCCAATAAAATCTCAGCGATGCTGTGTTTATGGAGCAGCAGCATCGATGCTCATAAACAGAAAGCGGAGCAGTAAATCTGCAGTGGGGAGCAGTACCAGATCCCTCCAGAGAGAGCATCATGCTTCTCCATGTCTTCCTTCTAATCTACAGCATGTCAGGATGATGCATGATAACGAGGGGATTCTTCCAAACTCCAGCCAGGGTTTGTGAACCCTGCTGAGCCGTGGCGAGCACGCTGTGTCTGTGTGTGAGTCACATAATGAGAAGCACTTACAGGTGGTGTTAACATGACGGGCAGCACGGTGAATTATTGATGAAGCTTGAAGTCCGTGGAGGTTTGTAAAGAGCTTCACCTGGAGGTCAAACACCTCTCTGATTCCTGTCCTCTGGGTCAGCTCGATGAGGCTTCCTCACATCGTTTACACACCCCTCAAAAAAACTTCAAAGAGCAGGTTTTAGGACTCTGTCTACAGAACGTAGAGAAATCATGGAGCTCCCGTGCTCGTCCTGCGTCCGTGAGACTTTTATCAATGAAATACGTCCCAAACCAACAGAGGCATTTTTTTTGTCTTTTCAGGATTTTTATTTTCTGTCCTTTCTTTGTTTTCGTGTCTCGACCCGGAGGAGGAGCGACACCGAGCTCCTCCCGGATGGCAGAGCTCCTCACCCGATCTCTGAGTGAGACCCCAGCCACCCTGCAGAGGATTTTTTGGCCGCTTGTATCCGTGATCTCATTCTTTCGGTCACCACCCACAGCTGGTTACCATGGTGAAGGTAAGAACGTAGATCCTGGTTACCATGGTGAAGGTAGGAACGTAGATCATGGTTACCATGGTGACTGTAGGAATGTAGATCCTGGTTACCATGGTGAGGGTAGGAACGTAGATCCTGGTTACCATGGTGAGGGTAGAAACATAGATCTCGGTTACCATGGTGAGGGTAAGAACGTAGATCCTGGTTACCATGGTGAGGGTAGGAAAGTAGATCCTGGTTACCATGGTGAGGGTAAGAACGTAGATCCTGGTTACCATGGTGAGGGTAGGAACATAGATCTAGGTTACCATGGTGAGAGTAGGAACATAGATCCTGGTTACCACGGTGAGGGTAGGAACGTAGATCCTGGTTACCACGGTGAGGGTAGGAACGTAGATCCTGGTTACCACGGTGAGAGTAGGAACATAGATCCTGGTTACCACGGTGAGGGTAGGAACGTAGATCCTGGTTACCATGGTGACTGTAGGAATGTAGATCCTGGTTACCATGGTGAGGGTATGAACGTAGATCCTGGTTACCATGGTGAGGGTAGGAACATAGATCCTGGTTACCGTGGTGAGGGTAGAAACATAGATCCCGGTTACCATGGTGGGGGTAGGAACGTAGATCCTGGTTACCATGGTGAGGTTAGGAACGTAGATCCTGGTTACCATGGTGAGGGTAGGAATGTAGATCCTGGTTACCATGGTGAGGTTAGGAACGTAGATCCTGGTTACCATGGTGAGGGTAGGAATGTAGATCCTGGTTACCATGGTGAGGATAGGAATATAAGTTGTATTGGAATGGTTGTGAGTGTGTGGCCCCACAACAGACTGGCGACCTTTTTGGGGTGTACCCTACCAGTCGGCTGAAATCAGCGGTGATAGGCTCCTGCAAGGCCTATGGGTATAAGAAGGGGTCTACCTGTGGATGAATCTCTGCTTCCCAGTGTGAGGATGTCCTGTTTCCTCTGCAGACGCTCCGTCTTCTCTCTCTAATCAGGATGCATTATTTAATCATTTAGGTAGATTACTGCTGAACAGACGTTTTTCCCGCTGCCTGCCAGCCTGCGATGTGTTATCATCCCTGGCCTACTCGCTGAACCTCGAGTTTAAAACATGTGATCTACACAACGTTCACTCTGATTACTGATTAATGGGTTCAATCAGGGTGAACGCATCCTCCGTTTAATTCAGCTATCTTAGTTATAAGTTGACGAACCACCTGTCTTAAATTACAAACTGTATTAATAATGAATGTTAAGGTGATCAGACTGGACTGCAACGTCCTTATGTAGAGCAGAATGTACTTTATTTATCCACAAAGGGAGATTTGAGCTAGCTTATGCAGCCAAGGATCTGACTGCCAGGGTCCCTCGTTGGCTGCCACCCATCACCTCCTTCACCCGACCCCTTTGGGCCCTCCTGCAGGCGGTGAGTCCACTGGAAGGGCAGCCCATGTCCCCTGTTCGGGCCGAGCCTGGCCGGGCCCCATGGGTAAAAGCCTGGCCACGAGGCGCTCGCTCTGGCTCCAAGGTGGGGCCCCAGTGACCCGCATCTGAGCAAGGGCAATCTGGCCTCCTCCAGGTCAAGAGGAGCCAGATAGGGTAGTTTGAGCATCTGGTCAGGATGCCCCAAGCGCCTCGCTGTTGAGCTGTTTCCGGCACGTCCCATCGGGAGGAGACCAAAAGGCAGACCCCGGACCCGCTGGAGAGACTAGCTGGCTGGGGGACGACTTGGGTCCTTCTGGGTGAGCTGGAGGATGCAGCCGGGGTGAGAGAAGCCTGGGTTTCCCAGAAGTCTGAGGTGTTGCCCCGGCGACGCGGCCCTGGATGAGCGGAAGACGACGGAATGGAAAATTTGAGTGCTACAGTGCAAACAGTGAATCAACAGACGGTCAATTGTTTGTCTAGCGCTCATCTGTAGGTGATCAGCATGACTGTCCGACTTGGAGTAGATTTCAGAAAATGCCACGATTTCAAAATTTAAAAGTCATAGCGATAATGATGCCAACTGTCGCAAAAGCCCAAAAAATGAGGCGAAACACGCTTGATGAATAAGTTTTCCTACCCTCACTATGGTAACCAGGATCTATGTTCCTACCCTCACCATGGTAACCAGGATCTACGTTCCTACCCTCACCATAGTAACAAGGATCTACGTTCCCACCATCACCATGGTAACCAGGATCTACGTTCCTACCCTCACCATGGTAACCAGGATCTACGTTCCTACCCTCACCATGGTAACCAGGATCTACGTTCCCACCATCACCATGGTAACCAGGATCTACGTTCCTACCCTCACCATGGTAACCAGGATCTACGTTCCTACCCTCACCATGGTAACCAGGATCTACGTTCCCACCATCACCATGGTAACCAGGATCTACGTTCCTACCTTCACCATGGAAACCAGGATCTATGTTCCTACCCTCCCTTATGGAAAAAATGAGATCGCAGATACAAGTTGCCAAAAAGATCTTCCTTCGCAGGGTGGCTTGGCTCTCATTCAGAGATGGGGTGAGGACCTCTGCCATCCGGAAGGAGCTCGGTGTTGAGCCACTCCTCCTGCAGGTCGAGAGAAGCCAAATTGGGTGGGAGCATATTGCTGGTGAGGTGTTTCGGGCATGTCCCTCCGAGAAGAAATCAAGAAACAGACTTCGGAATCGCTGCTGGCTGGGGAACGACTCAGGATCCTTCTGGGTGAGCTGCATGTGGGGTGAGAGAAGCATGGTCTTCCCGTCTGAGGCTTTTACACCCGCGACCTGGCCCCCGGCCTCGGATAAGCGGAAGACGACGGAATGGAACGGCTTTTAAGCACACACGCTAATGCTAACATCTTTATTGTCCACAGACCATCACCAAGCTAAGTTCTTACAAGGACTCACTTGATCCATTTATTTACTGCTTTCCAAACAAAAAGCGGGTTTTAACAAAAATAAATTCAATAGAATGAGTTCATACAAACACAAGAGTTCTGAGATTTGTTCGTAAAATCCTCTTTGGTTTTATTCTTTTTTCATTTTCTGCAAAGAGTCACATTTGATGTCGTTTTTGGCATCAAAACACAATTTTCTAATTTTCTCGACTGCTTGTAAACATAACAATCCGGCTTCGTGAATCTACCAGCAGATGTGTTAAATTAGTGTTAGTTTAGCAGCTGGAGGGCAGAATGAAGCTGTAAATCAGATATCACAGACTTTATCTTCAGATTGATTAACAGCACTTAGCAGCTAAATCACTCCAACGTTCCGACACGATCACTTCTCCTCTGTTTGATGAATGGATCGGCCACTTCAGACCGGGCAGTAGTAATGGATAACACTAATTCAACAAGGAAAGAATCACTCCACACGGATCCTGCCAACAATTAAAGACTAGAAGTAACCACAGACAGCTCGACAGGAGGGGTGTTTGTTTCTGTTTTCCTGCTTGTTATTCTTTTTTCTTTCTTCCCACCAACGCATGTGTGTTTTTTGTTTCTTCTGAAGCTCACCTTCTTCTTGTGTTTGTATTTTTCAGACAGATAGAAATCACTTTGATCTGACATCTAGAAAACTTCTAGTAACATTTTAAAAGCAGAAACTAAGATTTTCTTTACTTTTAAAAAGCATTTTGGTGACTGTTTTATTTCACACACACCTCCAGGAGTTTTAAATCAATCATACTTTAAAACCCTGCTTGAAGCCAGACATTGTGTGATGTGAGGTCCTGGTTAAGTATCTTGGGGACTTGTTTATGAGTGGGGGAAAGATGGAGCGAGAGATCGACAGGCGGATCGGTGCGGGTTCCGCAATAACTAGGACGCTGCATCAATTCGTTGTCGTAAAGAGAGATCTGAGCCAAAAAGCAAAGCTCTCGATTTACAAGTAAATCTACGTTCCTACCTTCACTATGGTAACTAGGATCTATGTTCCTACGCTCACCATGGTAACCAGGATCTACGTTCCCACCCTCACCATGGTAACCAGGATCTACGTTCCTACCATCACCATGGTAACCAGGATCTACGTTCCTACCCTCACCATGGTAACCAGGATCTACGTTCCTACCCTCACCATGGTAACCAGGATCTACGTTCCCACCCTCACCATGGTAACCAGGATCTACGTTCCTACCCTCACCATGGCAACCAGGATCTACGTTCCTACCCTCACCATGGCAACCAGGATCTACGTTGCTACCCTCACTTATGGTCACCAGCTGTGGGTGGTGACCAAAAGAATGAGATTGCAGATGCAAACGGCCGAAATGAGCTTCCTCCGCAGGGTGGCTGGACTCTCATTCAGAGATGGGGTGAGGAGCTCTGTCATCCAGGAGGAGCTCGGTGATGAGGAGGGGCTCGACACCGAGCTCCTTCTGGATGGCTGTATTTTTTATATGAGCTGAATTAGGGTTAAATTTGGGCCAAACATCACACTGTGTACATCCCACTTAAGGGAGATCAGATTACAGCAGCCACACCTGCACGTTATGCATTTTGCAACAATATTTTCTCAATTAATGATAATAAAAAACAAAATCATAAACTGTTCTGTTGGTTTTTTGCTTACCCTGACTAGGGGCAACAGCCTCAGCCACAGGCTTCTCTCTTGAGACACTTCCTGTCTACTGTGAGCCATGGTATCTTCAGTGGTCCTGGGTCTGCCTCTGGGTCCTCCTGGTGGAACAGAGTACCTCACCAGCAAGGGAGACATCCTAACCAGATGCCCAAACCACTCCATGTGGCTTCTCTCGATCAGGGGGAGCAACGTCTTTACTCTGAGCTCCTCCTGGATGGCAGACCTCCTCACCCTATCTCTGATACATCATATCAGAGGGAAAAGCAAATCCAAACACCCTGAAAGATGTTTCTGTGGCCACAAACATCTCATATTTCTGAGTTCCAGGTCTGTGATTTTGGGTTTTAAAACCATGTCTTTTCTTGTTGGAGACGGCTGCAAACAGACAGGCAGCGTGGAGGAGGATGTGCAGTCAGACTGAGGGGATCAGGAGAAGTGAAGGGGTGTCTGCTGAGACTCTTCATTTACAAGTAAGAGGTTGTTATGCGCTGGTGTGATCACAAAAGTGTCTGAGCTGCTGACTGATTATTTTCCAGGGCAGAAAGCTGAGCTGCAGCATAATGAGATGAAGGGAGTCGATGGAAAAGCAGAGTGTCTGAACCCCACGCTTATTTCAGGCTCTGCTGAGGAGTCTGAAATAATCACATGGATTCTGTTCAAGATATGAGAGGTGCCAACATTCAGCCCACCACCCCATTTCTATTGGTCTCCTGCAGTGAGTCCTCAGACCAGTGAACAAGCTGGTCGCTTCTGTTCTCACCCAAAATCTCCTCAAAAGGTTTTTTTTCATTCACTTTGATGCTTTTTTCACCAAACTAAACATTTTCACGACATTTAGTCACGTCTGTACGAGAGTATATAAAGATAGAAAATGACAACAAGCGTGTGATTTATGACACGAGAGGTCCAAGATCACATGTGGAAATTAAATCTGTTGAAATTACATTTAAATAGTTAAAAAAAATCCAACAAAAAATGGATCCTTCACGGATCACACAAAAATGGAGCGCTACACGGACAAGCTGCCATCACGAGAAGCGCTTTAAAAAAAACAAAAAAAACAAGCCAGTCTGCATGTGGAGTAATTTCTGGAGCACTACGGACTTGAAGGAAGGTCTTGATAAATTTTTTTTTTAGTACTAGATTGGAGAACTCCTATATCTAAATCTGGAAGAGGTAAAGCCCGAACCCATGCAGACTCCAGCCTTCCTGAGTTCATGTGATTTGGGTATTGTAAGACTGGTTCTACCAAACATTCCGGAGGATTGTGGAAACTGGTGGAACTGATGGTGGAACTGACAAACTTTTGTCCATCATGGACAATCATGACCATCCTCTCTACCCACTCCTGGACGAACAGCGGAGCTGTCATGATCCCCTCTTCTGCAGCCAAGAGGGAGCCATGGATGTGTCTCAACCATCTGATTAGGATCACCTGGGGTGATTTTTGATTCCACTCACCTGTGCACCCTACTAACTATTTAAGGGGAACCATCCCAGTCTTCCTTGTCAGGTCTTACTTTCACTCCCAGCCAGGTCACCCTGGTTGCCTGACCATGTTTTGTATTTTGATTTTACTTGGACTTTTGAAACCTTCAGTTAATCATGTTCTTCTTGTTTTACAGACTTTCCTGAATTAAGTTAATAAACCATGTTTGAAGTCCTGCATTTGGGTCCTCCTCTTTCCACCACCCTGCAAAACCTTGATAGGAGCTCCTTCTCCAAGAGGCTCAGACAGCTCCGCTCGAGAACATCTCGTTACCGGAGGTCTTTCTTTCCGTACGTGATCGGGCTCTACAACGACTCACTTAGCAGATAGGAAGTTGTTGCTGTGACACACAAATTTCCCATGTGTGGGATCAATAAAGTAGATTCTGAAAGACTGAGATCATCAAGAAAGAACCGGATTGCAAGACTTTTGAAAGGTGAAACCATCTCCTTCTGATGGTGAGAACCGTTCTCTCTCTATGGTTGATACAGGTGGCCAATGAGGATCATTTTTAACTTTTTTGCTGGTGGCTTGAAAAAGGTTGAAAAACACTATGTTACGGTTCACGACGTTGGAAGAAATTATAGACCAAAGCGCCTCTCAATGTCCAACAAAAGAATAACCAGGCGTCATGGCTCATTCAGAGTGTTGGCTCCCAAAGCCTGGACATGCTGAGCATCATGTCCGCTATTATGAAACTTGATAGGTTCATAAAAAACAGACAATAGTTCATAATCACTGCTTCTACATCTCAGCCTATTTCTTTACTATCTCCAGTGTATTTTCGAGTGGCATGATGGTGCAATGGATTGCACAGTGGCCTCACAGAAAGAAGGTCGGACATTCGAGTCCCGGGTGGGATTGTTGAGCCGCATTTTGTAATAACGGTGCATTTTGTAATAAATGCGGGCGGGCTGTAATCTGATTGGCTGCTGCATCAGTTCTACAAAGATCATGCGCTGCTTGCATGCTTAATTGAGACAGCCAACAGAGTTCAACATGATGCCAGGTATGAAAAAACTGTGCCAAATATTATCTGTGTAATTGAATATATGGAAGTATAAAGACATTTTGCAGTTGATCTAAAGTTATGTAGATGTTTTGCCCTTGATAAGAAATTATATGACTGAATTTAAACCTGCATTGTCCAAGTTATGCTCACTGCATTAAAACAGTTTGTAAAGTAAAACTGAAATCTATGCCTCTAAGTACATATTAAAAGTTAATAACTTAAAGCAGGACACATTTGAAGGAAAACTGTGCATGTGCAAAAAAAACTACACACACACACACACACAGTTTATTACAAAATGCACCGTTATTACAAAATGCGGCTCAACACCATGAACACTTGTAGAGAAACAGTTTTAAACTCAGTCCATTTATTGACTTTGTTGGGAACTTCTATTAAGAGCCTGTCAGCTGGCACACTGACAGGTATCTCCTCAAGTAAAAAATCTAAGTTGGCATGTCCAGGCATGTGAGAGGAGTTTACTTGTATGAGTGGCCATTTGATTGCAAAGTCCAGAATTGGCAGCACGCAAGAATTGCCATAAATGAAGGAGAGGACACAGAGCTTTGTTACTGATTCAGATGAGTAGGTATCTGAGGAGGACATTTTGGAGTATCACTTTGAAGACATAAGTTCGGTGAGGAGGTTGTTAGTGTTGAAGCTGCTCGAGCTGAAAGATTCAAGTCTAAAGATGGTACGATCTTTTGGAGTTCAGTACCTCAGGAATTACGTTGCTGTGACCAGAGTCAGTCTTTGAGGGAAAATAGTTCCTCATGACATGTTGAAAGACATTGATGAAGGATACCTGGATGCTGTCTATGGTATGCATTAATTGTCTGTGTTTAAAATCTGTGTATAAAGGCAATCAGGAAAAGACGGAGTTTCACAAGAAGCCATGTTTATCTGTCTCTCTGATGTGCTTGGAGACAAAGTTTGAATTGGCTTCCAAACTGGGATGTTGTCCTAAGGGCACTCAGAGGTGTTTTGGTCAGTAAGTTTGTGATCTGGTCAAAGAGCTCGGGATGCTCATCAGCTGGAACATTTAGGAACACTCCGAGTACGAGCTCAACCCCGAGATGTTTAAAATGTGTGTAGATCGGATCTGGCTGTCCACTCCCGGACAGATATCCTAGGCACCGGCGGATGACGCGCCTGGCGTAGGCTCCTGATGTATGAGAGCATATTTTTGAAAATATGCTGCTGAATGATACCCGCAGCAGCCGGGCTTCCTCACCATTTAGGGTGAAATAAAATATTTTTGAATCATAATTTTTAGAGAGCGTTTCAGCATACCTGGGGTACTCTCACCAGTATCTGCCTCATCGCCATGACGAGCTCCAGAATGCCTCAGCATTGATGAAGTGTTCTTATTGATGGAAGATGTGGAGCATCTTACAATCCCATTCTCTAAAGTTGAGTAACATATTTAAATGGAACCTGGTGTATTCTGCTCAGTCGGAAATAAAATTGGCAACTGAGGAGACAGTGATGGTATGGGATAAAAGATGTCCATCCAGCACGTCGAGGAAAAAGATCAAGGATAAAGTGTTACTAGCGGATGAATTGAATCCTTTGTCTCACATTGTTCTTATCCTGGTCTCATAATTTTTCATCCATATGAATTGGTCATTGTTTGGGATCATTAGAATACTGCTCCATGTAGTTCCCATAGTGCTTAAATGACGCCTGCATAGGTTCAACTTTCTATCATAAGCCGTTTGTTAATAAATATTTTTCTATAGGTTTTTTTTTCAGCATCGGGAAGACCAAAAACAAAACTCACAGCAGAAATAAATAACCATGCCAGAGTTATTCCCAACAGAAAATGTCTTCTCTTTATCCAAAAATAAAACTAGAATAAACCATTGATTGTCAAACATATGTTCAGATTCACTCATAAATCGAGAAGCAAGTATTTCAAAACACACTAATGTAAGAGTCATGGGGATTATGTCTGAATTTAACTCTTGTTAAAACCATCATCTGAACCGATCCAGATCTTAGAGAGAGTTCTCTTAACCAGTAGGTTTTCGGCGTCTTCCGGACTTCAATCCTTTCAGTTGGATGTAGACCTTTCAGTTCGCTTCCACATTGATGAGTTTCTTCTCAGAATACGTGCTTCTCTTGTGATCTCCGCTGTTTTCTTGTTCAGGTGCTCGTTTATGTAGACAGATGTTCACTTTAGCTTCTTTCCTTGGCGTAGCAGCGAATCGTAGTTATAATCACAGGCTCTTCAGAGAGCAGTTTCATGAGACTGTTTGCAACATGTTCTGAACCTCTGATGTTGGGACTTGAACTCCATACTCATACACAATGTGGTGTGAGACACCCTCTAGTGTTTGTTTTTTTGACATTGTTTTGTAACTCTAGCTGGATAATTATTATTCCTATTTAGTTTCTTAGATAAACTGTTTTTTCTCTGACAAAGAGATATTTTCATCTCTCTAAAGTCAGGATGCCTCACAAGTAATTATTCAATCAAAACTTTGAAGCTAAAGTAAAGCTTATGGAGTTGACATTCGTGTTTTTGGGTAGAGTGGTTTGGATTCTTTGTAAGAGAATCTCCAAATTCATCATTACTGCCCCTCTTCTTACTGTTACTGGATTTGGGGATAACTTTGCTTGCTGAGGGTTGTGGAGTTCGTTCTTTGTCCTCAATAAAAAACTAACTTTCGTGTCCTTTAAAGATATCAAACACATGAGAAAGATTTTCATCCAATTCTGCAAAAAAATGTGTTGAGTCTGTCGACCTTTGTAGAGACAGTCATCTTCTTCCTCTGACTCGATTTGTCTGACTTAGTGTTGTTTAAAAGTCCCAAGAATCCTGCTATGATGTCTTTGTTGGTGTCACTTAAATCCTCTCTGGTTTTGGAGGGCGATTATTTGCACAGAACAGTTTCTATTGTTACATTTTTCTTTCCAATTCCATGTTTTAGCCAATTTGGTTTTCCTTTATTGCTAAGGACTTCTTACATGACGTTTAAGTCTCTACTTTCCACAAGTTCTAAAGTAAAGAGACATTAAGTTGCAGCTTTTATATAGAATTTTTTTCTAAAGAAATGATTGATCTTCGTGATCATGGAGTTTGTTTTTAATGAAGTTATTTGGGATCTCTTGTAATCAGATTGCTATTAATTGGGTCTGATACTGATCAAATAAACTAGAACAGACCCTTACCGGGAGGAGTGAGTTCCTCACTAGTACAATATTCTGGTCCACTGTCTAAAGCCCTTAAACCGCAGTGACACAACCCATATCAAATTGCTTCCAGTAGATTCAGACATTCTTAGGGACAGGGTTTTTAAAATGTGGAACATAACATCCTGCTCCAACAGGGTTTTTAAATACTAGATGTCTGCAGGTTTTTATCTGGATCACGTCATTCTTTGTAGATATTTTTCTGACCTTCGAGGGTTAATCAAGCATGTACTGCTGTTTTTATTTTCAAATTGTGACAAATTGTGATTTTTATTCTTCATTCTCCAAAGTTTGATTTAATTGTTACAATTATTGGTATATAAATAATAATGAGGCTTTGTTCTTGACATTCGCTTTGAAAATGTTAAAATCCTAGACTATGGATATTAAGTGTATCATCTTCTAGTTCAAGCTTTTGAATACATGGATGCTGATGGTTCAGAAATTCAATTCATTACAATGAAGACCACGGCTGACTTCATCATCCCAGCCGCGGTAAATGTTGCACTGCAAGAAAAATGTATGTATCTAAGACTCTGTCAGTATAGATGAAGCCTTAGCCGGTCTCAAGTGAATCAAGGCGCCATGATCGCTGGGATGTTGAAATCTGGAAGCGATGGCATTCTCGAGTGGCTCAACCTTATTTATTCAGGTGTGGGAGACATAGAAGCTCTCCACCGACTGGACCAGAGGAGAGATCTTACTCTACTACTAGACTGCTGTGGACTTCTTTCAATCTCTGTTAATGGTCTTGACCAGGATCTTGTTTACTCCAACCCATAAAAAGCCTGCCTAACCACTGAACATCTGTGTGAAGCAGCAAGTTTATGCGCTCCGTATTTTTAACATCTTTTAATTCAACACTTGCTTGTGAATTATACTGTGATTATTCAGTAAATATGGGAAAATGTCCCTGTCTTTACCAATAACAACTAACCGGTTCAGTGCGGTCCACCATAGATGGTGTCTGATCAGTAATGATAGTGATCGTATAGCGAAATAGTGAGTTACTCATCCTTGGAATGGCTTTAAAATCATTCTGATAATGCACACAATTGGGCAGGACCCACCGAATCTTGACAATTAGTAGATGGTCCAGTACTTGCATGCATAAGTGACCTTCCTGAGTTGTTCATGTCATTCTATCACACTATGTTGTATCAGTATGTGGGAGATATTTCCCTCCCTCATGGCATCTACAATCTCCATTCTATTTTAATGCGATCAAGAAGGCTATCTTCTGCTGCAATAAAGACTTCTTTCTCAAAAAGACGTCAACAACCCGTAACGAAGGTTGAAGATTGACTGGCAAAACTTTTAGCTGTGCATTTTAAAATGCTACCTTTGCTTTGAAAATATTACAAACTGACAAGAGAAACATGGAAGGTCTTTGCTTACGTAGGTTTGTTTGTTACCGCCTTTCGCTTGCTGATCTTAACGACAATGGTCAAGTGTCTGCAGTGGTACTAACTCCTTGATAAGGACAGTTACTGTATTATATATATGAGTCCGGGGGAGGTAGCTGAGGGATGTTTCTTGTTATCTTGACTTATACCACTGATCAATTCCCTCTTTGACTTTTAAAAAGTAGATTTTAGGAGTCCATGTCGTGTAAAACATCTCCTCTCGTTCTTCCACAACTACATGTCGCCTGGAACAAGACTCCTTCCAATTCAGCAGGAGGGTTCATATGTAGAAAATGTGTAAAAAAATCTAGAAATTTTTCTGCATTCTCAAAGAAAAGACCGTGAATTTTTGTTCAAGTGATTGATTCTGTGCACAACAACAGGAGTTATGTAACAATCTGGATTATTTTATGCTGGGTTTCTTTAGTCTGTTGCATGTAAATGTAGAATTAACACAAGCAGAGCTTTGATTTGGAATCATCTTAGAAATCCAAGTTTATTTCCCATGTACGGAAACTTGTGACCAAACCCCGGAAGTTGGCCTTTTTATGCATTAATCTGTTAAAAACAAGTGACAACCTTTCAAAGGTTCCATTAGGGATACAGAGAGAGTTTTAAACTCAACTGCAGCTCGAGTTCTGGTGGTCTCCCATCGAAGTGCTGCCCAGGCCCAGCATGCCTGGCTTCTGATGGTTTTAGGCATTGACTTGCTTCTGTTAACTTAGGTTTTTGGAGACTCTTAGTCTCCCAGAGATCTGATGTTTTGAGGGTTGGATAGACTGGAAGCTAAGCGGTGGTGATGTGTCTTGGGGCAATGTCACACTTAAGTTGTCTGGATGTTGAATACTGTTCAAGAACTACTGTACCTGGCCAATGAAGAGTTCATTCGATACAATAAGAGATGTTATCAGACCAATCTTTTATGGTTTCTAAGAATCTAAAGAATGCATTGTTTTATTTTGGTTGGCCGCTGTGCGTGGGCACAAATTGTGGTAGTATCCGACAGTCCAGACCGTACCATTTCCCTGTTGGTCCGCTCTCTAAACCAACAGTATTAAAATAAAACGACATTTAGAGTTGTGACACTCGATCATTTTCACCATGAGTTATTACCACATACACACCATGTTCTTCAAAATGCTTAGGTGAGTGTAGATTTACCCAACTCTCTCCAGCATGATAGTGGTATGAAAATCGTGTTGAGCTTTCGGACACATTTCTACCCACAAACAAGGATCAAAATGAATTATTTCAATGTGATGTTCCTTCTCTGTCCCCACAACAAAGTAAGCTCTTTACCAAGCTGTGTTTGCACCTGGTAGACGTGACTAGTTTGATGCTCTATTAAGTTTGTTCAGGTAAACTTTTGAGTCGCAAGTTTTGAATTCCTTTTCTGAGCGGACAGTTTGCTTTCAACTCAGTGAAGTGAGTATTGGCCAAGTGGCCAAGTCCATCAGGTAAAGCTCCCAAATATGGTAAACTCGGGTTTCGACCCAGTCCACAAATGTAAAGTTTTAAATCCTTTGATATTTTGTCCTGGTGTCATCGTCAGGCTGTGGCAATAGAGGAATACTTGTGCTTCTTGCTTCTCCAGGACCGGTAGTCTTCATTTTGGAAGCTGACTTTGTTTGGTTAGATCTGAACCTAAAGTAGGTGGACAAAATGAGCTTGGTCTTGGGCCACTTTCTCAGCTTAGTCTGTTTCCTCTGCTGTAAAAATGATATCGATCTGACCTCACAAATCCAGAATTTCTTCATAGCTGATTTCTTGCACGTCCACGTTGTATATGTGCAGTAGCTTCCATGTCTGGGATCAACAAGACTAGAGGCTGGACTCATACTGTTACATTTAGTATGTAAAGTAAAACTTTACTTTTACATTTTACAACCTTAATGAAGTGACTAATTCTAATGTTAAACTCACAGAAATAAGAACACTAGTTTTAATCAGAGACCAGAGTTTTGACAATTAAAGTTTAAAAATACGCATGCAGCTGTCTCTACCTCCCTGATTGGCTGTGTGGTCTAGAGGATCCATGTGAGCCCAGTTATGTACCACCCAGTAAATACTCTAAGATAAGTTAAAAAGGGAGAGACGGTAAAGTCGGCGTTGACCTTTGCAGAAGTCCTTTAAGAAAAATAATGAAATGTACAAGTTAGTCTGCGTATCATCGGTCGGTAGAACTTTAAATTGAGTCTGTTCAGGATGGAATGCGTCTAAAAGCTCGCTTATTCTCTTCTGTTACTGTTTGTGTGATGGAGGCCGCCATGCCAGCTTGATGCAGTGGTGACTGTTTTACTTCAAAACTAAATTTCTTTGACTTTTTTTTTTTTTTAAACTCCTGTCATGTTGGGGTCGGCAGCGACCCGTTTGACTTTGTTGGGAACTTCTATTAAGAGGCTGTCAGCTGGCACACTGACAGGTACCTCCTCAAGTAAAAATCTAAGGTGGCATGTCCAGGCATGTGAGAGGAATTTACTTGTTTGAGTGGCCATTTGATTGCAAAGTGCAGGATTGGCAGCACGCAAGAATTGCCATAAATGAAGGAGAGGACACAGAGTTTTGTTACTGATTCATATGAGTAGGTATCTGAGGAGGACATTGTGGAGTATCACTTTGAAGACATATAAGTTCGGTGAGGAGGTTGTTAGTGCTGAAGCTGCTCCTGCTGAAAGATTCAAGTCCAAAAATGGTACGATCGTTTGGAGCTAAGTACCTCAGGACGTCCTGGTCATTCATCTTTGCTGTGACCAGAGTCAGTCTTTGAGGGAAAAAAGTTCCTCATGACATGTTGAAAGACATTGATGAAGAATACCTGGATGCTGTCTATGGTATGCATTAACTGTCTACTTTTAAAATCTGTGTATAAAGGCAATCAGGAAAAGACGGAGTTTCACAAGAAGCCATGTTTATCTGTCTCTCTGATGTGCTTGGAGACAAAGTTTGAATTGGCTTCCAAACTGGGATGTTGTCCTATGGGCACTCAGAGGTATTTTGGTCAGTAAGTTCGTGATCTCGTCAAAGAGCTCGGGATGCTCATCAGCTCGAACATTTAGGAACACTCCGAGTACGAGCTCAACCCCGAGATGTTTAAAATGTGTGTAGATCGGATCTGGCTGTCCACTCCCGGACAGATCTCCTAGGCACCGGCGGATGACGCGCCTGGCGTAGGCTCCTGATGTATGAGAGCGTATTTTTGAAAATATGCTGCTGAATGATACCCGCAGCAGCCGGGCTTCCTCACCATTTAGGGTGAAATAAAATATTTTTGAATCATAATTTTTAGAGAGCGTTTCAGCATACCTCGGGTACTCTCACCAGTATCTGCCTCATCGCCATGACGAGCTCTAGAACGCCTCAGCATTGATGAAGTGTTCTTATTGATGGAAGATGTGAAGCAGAGCTGACACTTTAAAACATTATCTCTCTCTTGAGCTCTCAGCACAGTGCTGTGTTGCTCGTCCTAACACTAGTTAGCACAGTGGCCTCACACGGTCATTGGCGTCCAGGGTGAGACGAAGCTTGAAACACTGGCCTTTCTTTGTGGTGTTTGCATGCTCCCCATATATGTGCATGTTGAAATAAAAAGCAGAATTAAATACGTTGGTGTGAGACACTCTCTGGTGTCTGGGTTTCCCTTGTGTTGTTCCCCTCCCGTCATTTCTTAAGTATGTGGTGGCTGCTGATTGGAGGACTGGTCTGATAAGACACACCTACATGTTTAGTCCTTCCTTTTTAAGACCCTGTCTCTCTCATTCTGTCAGTTCTTCTCTTTACTGTCCTGATCACAAACTCAGCTAACCATAGTGGGTTTTCTTTTAATACCATGTTTCTGTGGTCTTCCAGGTTTCTGCTGTCACCCAACTCTGGATAGTTACCATTCCCATGTGGATCCGTTTTATTTACTGAAACTCTGTTTTTCTCTAAGTACGTTGAGATCTCTTGGAAGTCAGGCTGTGGCAATAGAGGAGAACTTGTTCTACTGGCTTCTCCCGGACTGGTAGTCTTCATTTTCGAGGAAGTGACTGATATGGCCAGCTCTGAATATGAAGTGAGTGGACAAAATGAGCTTGGTTTTGGGCCACTTTCTCAGCTTAGTCTGTTTCCTCTTCTGTGAAAATGGTATCGATCTGACCTCACAAATCCAGAATTTCTTCATAGCTGATTTTTATTCGTCCATGTTGTATATGAAGCTTTAATGTCTGGGATCAACAAGACTAAAGGCTGGACTCCTGCCAATTTTGCTGTTAAACTCACAGAAATAAGAACACTAGTTTTAATCAAAGACAGGTTGAAGATTGACCGTTAAAACTTTTAGCTGTGCCTTTTAAAATGCTACCTTTGCATTGAAAATAATACAAACTGACAAGAGAAACATGGAAGGTCTTTGCTTACATAGGTTTGTTTGTTACCACCTTTCGCTTGCTGATCTTAACAACAGCGGTCAACTTCCTGCAGTGGTACTAACTCCTTGATAAGGACAGTTACTGTATTATGTGAATTAGTCCGGGGGAGGTAGTTGGAGGATGTTTCTTGTTATCTTGACTTATACCACTGATCAATTCCCCCTTTGACTTTTAAAAAGTAGATTTTAGGAGTCCATGTCATGTAAAACATCTCACAAGTAATTACTCAATCAAAACTTAAGGTTTTGATTAAACCTTAGAATTAGAAGGTTAAGTAAAGCTTATGGAGTTGATATTCATGTTTTTGGCTACAAACTTTGAGTGTCTTGGATTTTTTGTAAGAGAATCTACACATTCATCATAACTGTTCTCTTCTTACTACTACCTGATTTGAGGATAACTTTGCTCGCTGAGGGTCGTGGAGTTCGTTCTTTGTCCTCAATAAAAAACTAACTTTCGTGTCCTTTAAAGATATCAAACATATGAGAAAGATTTTCTTCAAATTCTGTATTTGGACATTTTCTGCGTTTTAAAAAAAATGTGTTGAGTCTGTCGACCTTTGTGGAGACAGTCATCTTCTTTAATAATTTTAATGATGGGTCTGATTTATTGTCTGTATTAATGTCACTTAAATCCTCTCTGGTTTTGGAGGGCGATTATTTGCTCATTTCTTTTGGAACAGTTTCTATTGTTGATGTTTTCTTTCCAATTCCATATTTTTGCCAATTTGGTTTTCCTTTATTGCTAAGGACTTCTTACATGACGTTTAAGTCTCTACTTTCAACAAGTTCTAAAGTAAAGAGACATTAAGTTGCAGCTTTTATATAGAATTTTTTTCTAAAGAAATGATTGATTTTTCTGATCGTGGAGTTTGTTTTTAGTGAAGTTATTTGGGATCTCTTGTAATCTGATTGCTATTAATTGGGTCTGATACTGATCAAATAAACTAGAACAGACCCTTACCGGGAGGAGTGAGTTCCTCACTAGTATAAGAGTCTGGCCAACTTCCTACATTCCTAAAACCGCATTTGCTGTGACCAGAGTCAGCAACATTAAGACTTGTTTAAGGGAAAAAAGTTCCTCATGACATGTTGAAAGACATTGATGAAGAATACCTGGATGCTGTCTATGGTATGCATTAACTGTCTGTGTTTAAAATCTGTGTATAAAGGCAATCAGGAAAAGACGGAGTTTCAGAAGAAGCCATGTTTATCTGTATCTCTGATGTGCTTGGAGACAAAGTTCCAATTGGCTTCCAAACTGTGATGTTGTCCTATGGGCACTAAGAGGTGTTTTGGTCAGTAATTTCTCCTGGTTTTATTGTAGTTCATAAACTAGAATGTGAGGTAATTTTAAAATTTTCCATCAGGTTTCACAGTTTGTACTAATTATTTTGAGAAAAGCACAGTTGTGCAAATGAGAAAAGTCCTTATGAGAAATCCAAAAAAAATGACAGAGAAAAACTGTAAATATCTTTTGTGAAATTCGAACCAGCCCCGTTTCCATCATTCAGCAGTCTGGCTGAGACCAAGCATGAAGAGACGGGGTGAGCAGGGATGAGTGTCTGTTGGCTTAAAGATAGAAATTAACTTTGCTCCTCTCATATATTTCATCAGCGCTGGAACTGGAATCCATTCTTGTGAATTAATCTCTGGGATTTCTATGAATGTAAAAGCAGCTGCTGCCGTGGAAACGGAGGTCGCCGACCACCCCACTATTCATTAACCCACTTGTCTCAGTAAGTCTATGAAGACTCGGTCCTGCTCTGTGTATTTTACAGATTATAAAATGAAGTGATCTTTTAAAAGTTATCTGAAATCAAATCCAATGAACAACATCTATAACGACAGGGTAATGTCTAAGGAACATAGAATGCAAAGTCTTTAAAGTTTTCAGCCTACAGAAGAAAGCTCGATTGTGTGGACACCTAAAATCAGAGTGGCGGAATTCTGTTTAGTCCAATGTTGAAAAAAGATGACGGCCTTTTACAATAAGCATGGTGACATTATTCTTTAGTAAAAAAAAAAAACAAACGCACTCTTCGACTGCTGCCCTGTCACGGTCACGGAGAAGATCCATCTTCGTCATTACGTTGACGATGGGAATTTCTAGTGACTTAGTGATGAGAAGTCCATCGAAATCATTGGTGAAGAATTTCTGATGGTGTAACAGGAAAGATTGATCATTAGAAACTTTAAAAGACGGCAATATTCATTATTAAAAAGTTGATTACCTTGCTGGGCTTCACCAAACGCCGTGATTCCACCAACAGGACTGCACAAACTTGATAATCCAATGCCTGTATTTTCTTCGCCAATTGATTGAGTACAGGCACATGGCGGTCAAGACTAATAAAGCCTACGTCATAAAATCAAAAGAGTAATCATAAAACACTCTAAAAAAATAATCCAAAGCACCTGGTCAATAAATTGAATATAATCAAGCAAATAATAATGGTTAGCATCACAGTAACTTTAAAAAACATTAAACATCAGACCACATTTCAGGTGAAACATTACCACAGCAGTCAAACAAGACAAACGGATTTTGGAGATTATTGAGAATTTCCTCCAGCCAGTGGAAATTCTCAAAGAGTTGACATTATTTCTCAGTGTTTTTAAAGAAGCAGCAGAACAACAACCATCATCTTCATCAGATTTAAAAAAAACTTTTACCGGTGGCCGAATGGTCTTCGGTTTTTACTTTTACGACAGTAAGTCGTTTCCGACAACACCAGTTTCTTACTTTTATGCCGACAACGCCAGTAAAACATTTATTTTGTCACTTCAGCTTTCAAGTTTGGATACTCTTCCTCTCGTTTTGTGCTGAGTCAGGCTTCAGTGAGCAGTTGTAATGTCAGTCTGTGCTTTTTTTGTCGTGTCATCGTACAGTGATGAGACGTGATTGCGGCCAGTCGCCCTGTAGCACGCCGTCACATGCTTGAGCCTCGATTCATCATCATTCATCCTCATCAATAGTAAAGTTGGAGTGAAATCCTGACATGACAGCAGCATGTAACGGAACGACAGCATAGAGACTAGAATACAGTCTGTGTTCAAATTTTTTACACAATACTTCTTAGAAGAATTACACTTGTTGTCCAGTCTTGTGTTGTAATTTTTTTTATATATATGTTGTAATTTATTAACTTTCAGTCGGTTATGATTGAATTGTTTTTACATGCTGGTATCTGTATTCATTTTTAGTACAATTCCATGCACTTATTTTCAACAAAACAAAACTTTGATTTGGTGTAGGCGTCCAAAATTAATACCTGTATATTCATCAGTACTGGTCTTCTTATACACTGTGCATCTTTCCGGTTTAATGTTGTGCTTATTGGCATCTTCCATCTTTGGAGTAACTTTTTGTTACATTTCAGGCAGCATGCTCTGTCTTAACAGGCTGTAGAGAAATGCAGCAATACTTCAATCTTTTGACGTGACGTTGTTGTTCTGCCATTCTCCTGTTTGTTTACAAACATACAGCGGAGAAATACTTTAGCCCCGACCATTCATTAACACATCATTCAGTAGATCAGACAGGACGATAAACATACATTAGTTAATAATTTCTTTTAAAATCATTTAAAAAAACCACACGCTTGGTTTTTCACTCTTATTCGTCGCTTACAAAAAATAAAAGAACACTTTCTTTTATTGGGCCTGGCAAGATGGAACCTGTCTGATCATTTTCTGATTGGTTAAGAATTAAACCCTCCAAACAGGACTGGTTTTACATTTGGAGGTCGTTTAAAGGTTCACCCTCTTGATCTTTTTTGGCTGGTTTTTAACACGTGTTGGTTCTGGCTTGAGTAATGAGAAGATTCTTTGACTTTACAGAAGTTACACAGGTTGTCCAACTTTTTATCCACGTGATAACAAACGTTTTTCAGTTGTTTGTTGACTTTTTGTCCTGGATGTTACAACATCCAGCTCTCTGTCAAAATTCTCCCGCCATCACTCCATGTCACCCGTCCACCCCTTCTGGCACAATCTCCAGAACATCGTGGAGATTTCAGGAGACTAGTGGTTATTCTTGGGCAGTTGTAGAAGCCGTAGAAGGTCCTCAAACCATCAGCAAGACCGATATATGTTCCTGTCGGTGAGGCAGGACAAGCTAAGTAATGTTCACACCCTATAGGGTGACTTCCAGAGGGTCACAATTCCAGTTGGAATTTCTCAATGTCACTGAGGAGTGTGGTACAGTTAGAACCAAACTGGTGTTCTGAGTTGTAGAACAGGCTCTTCACAGCCTCGTCTGATTGGTCGAATATTCTATTGAGATTTACGACCGATAGATCAGACTTCTGAAAAGTGAAGCCATGGGTGTCTCTGCAATAAAACACAAAAAAATTCTGTGTCATTTTATAAAGTAAATACACGTTACATGAATAAAAACACAGTATAAATGAGTACACCCCCTTTGTAAAGTTTTCTACAATATTTAAATGAAAACAAAGGTAAATATTTCCAAAATATTCACAGATGAAGTTTATCTTGACTTATAACTCAAACACCCAACGACAAAAACTACTAAACTTAGTACATTTAGAACTCTGTATGGCTCCATTATTTTTAATGACAGCTTTAAGCCTCCTGGGCATGGAATGCACATCATTAGGCATCCATTTTTCAACAACGACCTCTTTCAGAGATTGGATCTGTCGCTTTAGAATTCCCCAAAGATGTTCAATTGGGTTCAGATGAGGTGACATACTTGGCCCCGTTCCTTCCCAGGAAGGCAGCAGTGGCTTCAGATGTGGGCTTAGGATCATTGTCGTGTTGGAAAAGGACACGACGATAAAGAACAAGAAGTGATGGAGGCATCTTAGTTTGAATTCATGATGCCAACACCAGCCAGCAGTCATGCAGCCCCACATAAGGACACTACCCCTTCATGTTTCACTGTGGGCACCATGCACTTTTTTTGTATTCCTCACCCTTGCAACGCCGGACAATTTTGAAGCCATCGGTTTGAAAAAGATTGATTTTGATCTCATCGCTCCACAGTATAGAGTCCCAAGCGTTCATCTTTGTGGGCATGGACCCTGGAAAACTATAGACGAACTTTCTTGTGACTGGGCTTTAGGAGAGGCTTCTTTCAAGGACAACACCCATGCATGCCATTCCTCTGCACTGTACGGCGGATTGTGTCACGAGAAACAGTCACTCCAGTCCGTCCCTAGATGATTGCAGGGATCTTATGCCGGTTTTCTTCAACACTTCTCATCACAAGTCGCTCCTGTCGTGGCGTTAAAGCTTCGTGGTCGACCTGGACGTCTCTGTTGTCGTTCCATCTTTCTTATTTTGAATTGCTTTTGCAGCTGGATTCTTACTATCGAGTATGGCTTTGATTATGATCCTAAAGCCTTTACCTTTCTGGTGTAAAGAAATGGGTTTCTTTCACAGTTGTTGTATCATTTCTCTTCCATGTGGTGCCATCGCGGAGAGCAGGAAATGGGAAAGGGTGGTTTGGGAGCCTAAACAGTGGTGTGTACTCATTTTTGCACCTCACTAATTTAACTGAAACTGAAAAATATGTCGTTTAGGTTTCGAAAGTTTGACAGATGCTGTTTTAAACACACATTTTGGAAATATGTTTGTTTAAACTACTGTCACGTTGGAATTAATGGAAGACTTCTGTTTAAAACTGAAATCTTCATTTCTTCGAACACGGGACACATTTAGGTACCTTGGATCTTTGCCTTAACAGCTACCTGTGGTAACCTCCTTGCCCGGACCGCCGCTGTGCCCAGGCTTCGAACATCTCATGTCTACTTTCAGGGGAGCCTCGTCCATCACTGCTGCCATTTGCATAGTTTGCCACAAGGTCTCCACGATGTGTGTCTCTGCTTCTTTATCCACCCCCTTATCAAGTTATTAGGGACAGCATAGCACCACTTCCTAGACGCTGGTTCGGGCGTTTAATCTGAGCATAGATTAAAACACAAGACATTTAAAATATGTAGAATAAAATCCATGCAAAAAATACTCAACCAGTTACGCTTAAAAAAATGGCTGTGCTTTATACTATGTAGGTTCTAAATGTTGTCAACCAACAGACTGGGGTTTATTCCGTCTCTTCTCAGTTTAACCCCCGTCCAGTTTCTCCCACAGGGATTATCCATACATGCATCACATCAGTGAGAAACCAGGATGGGGTGAGAAGGTCAACCTGATTTGTTGACCTTCAGGGGGTCCACCTTGGTCTCTTTAGGGTTTTCCTATTGTTGAAAGTCTCTTGGGAAAAGCCGGTCTGTGAGGGTGACTGGATAGCTTCGTGGTGTATGCTGATCTCTTCATCATTCACTCAGACGTTCCTCCTCTCATTCTGACGGTTAGATCAGCACCCTGTGGGACCACAAAGAGAGCTGCTAAGTGTGAGTAATAAGGATGCTGACTGAGTACGAGCGCTTCTCTCCCACATGGCAAGACTAATGGCCTTCATCAATCTGTTGAAGTGATGGGATTTTGTCATCTGGTCTTAATGAGCCTAATGATGTCACTGAGAAATTCCCCTGAAATAAATGGTGCAAGTAAAGTCCCAACCATCCGCACACAGCCGCCAGGTCATATCAGGATTAATTCACAGCATGAAACTAGCAGGAATAAGTCCACCACACGTCGATGAATATTTGTGTGATGTAAATTTGGGACTTTGACTTTTGATCTAAAAACCTTGGAAACCAACACACTTCTGAACTCTGGGTTTCTTCCATGCTTCCTGTTTGCTGCTTTGTAAAGTCTTTTTAGCAGCTGCATGATTTTTTTGTCTGTCATAATCCTGTCTTTACACCCTGAACAGGTTTCCTATTTGTTGCGGGGTTAAACACACACGCTCACACATTCCTTGGCCAATCAACCTAACATGCATGTTATTGGAGGGTGGAAGGAAACTAGAGTACTTGTCCAAAACCCACTCATACATGAGGAGAACATGCTGACTCCACCAGTGTTTAAAACTCCGCCCCCACTTCTGGACTCAAACCACCAACCTCCTTGCTGTGAGGTCACTGTGCTGACCACTGCACCACCATGAAACCCAGAATAATTATTATGACACTTTTATTCCATTTCCGTAATCATTTTGAACACATTGTCTATCATAACATTTAAATTTGTTGTTGTTGAGCAAACAACACGGTCATTACTTCGACCGTCTCTAGCGGCTGACATGGATTGCTGGTATACGGCTTGTTTGGTTTCACTACTAACGTTATTCCGTTCAGTCATCTTCGGTTGGGTCGCTTGGCACCAGCCTCAGACTTGGGAAGCCTTCCTTCAACCCGGCTGCATCGTCCAGCTCACCTGGAAGGATCCCAAATCATTCCCTGTCTAGATGTGAGACAGTCTCTCCAGCGGGTTCGGGGTCTGCCTGTTGCTCTCCTCTCGGTAGGATGTGCCCAAAAGACCTCATCAGCGAGGCGCTCAGGAGGTGCCACTCACAACTGGTTACCATGGTTAGGGTAGGAACGTAGAACCTGGTTACCATGGTGAGGGTAGGAACATAGATCCTGGTTACGATGGTGAGGGTAGGAACGTAGATCCTGGTTACCATGGTGAGGGTAGGAACGTAGATTCTGGTTACCATGGTGAGGGTAGGGATGTAGATCCTGGTTACCATGGTGAGGGTAGGAACATAGATCCTGGTTACCATGGTGAGGGTAGGGATGTAGATCCTGGTTACCATGGTGAGGGTAGGAACGTAGATCCTGGTTACCATGGTGAGGGTAGGAACGTAGATCCTGGTTACTATGGTGAGGGTAGGAACGTAGATCGACTTGTAAATTGAGAGCTTTACTTTTCGGTTCAGCTCTTTTTTCACCACAACGGATCGAGACAGCGTTCTTGTTATTGCTGACGCTGCACCAATCAGTTGGTTGATCTCCCGCTCCATCCTTCCCCCAGTCGTGAACAGGACTCCGAGATACATATAAACCTGTACATACAAATACATATACCCTGACCTGTAGGAGAAATTCCACCTTTTTCCAGGCAAGCAACGTTTTACCATTTCTTATTTCAGTGTGTGCTACTCAGTTCATGTCCGTACTATGACAATGAGTAAAAACAGGCGGCACAGGCTTATTTAAATATTGGTACATATACTACAATATACACACTAGCCAAAAGAAAAAAGTCACCACTAATAAAAAAGGGCTATGTACTCTAATGTTGTTTTGGACCACCTTTTGCTTTGATTATGGCACACATTCCCTGTGGCATTTTTTTGATAAGCCTCTTCATCACAAGATTCATTTCCATTCAGTGTTGCATTATTTTTTCACCGAGATCTTGCATTGATAGTGCATTACCAGCCACGACGGGTGCACACTTCACCTGCCTCTCTTCTTACCCTGGTGCACCCATCACTCTGGAACAGGGTAAATCTGGACTCATCAGACCACACGACCTTCCTCCATTGCTCCAGAGTCTAATCTTTATGCTCCCTAGTAAATTGAAGCCTTTTTTTCCAGTTAGTCTCCAGTGATTAGGGATTTCCTTAAAGGTACAGTACACAGCTGTTCAGACCTAATCCTGTCATGATGTGACATACAGGTGGAAGGAGGAGTACCTGATTGCAGACAAGAAACATGGTTTATTGAATAAAGGAGTCCAGTATTGCTGTAGAGAAAAAAGCACATGGATCAGTGGGAATGTCATTGAAGGTTCCGTTCCGTCATCTTCCGCTTGTTCCGAGGTCGGGTCGTGGGGGCAACAGCCTCAAACGGGCAGCCTAGGCCTCCCCCCCCGGCTGCATCCTCCAGCTCACCTAGGAGGATCCTGAGGTGTTACCCCGCCCGCTGTGAGACATAATGTTTCAAAATAAAATGTTTGGTTTCATCTTTATAGTTTGTTTGTTTTCCTCGATTTGTTTTTACACTAAAATAAGAGAATTGATAAGATATCGCATCGGTAAGATGGTATTAATACCCATCCTTAGCACCACATGCCTTCCTGTGGCACAGTATAAGGATGTGTACCCCGCTCTAACAGCCTCAGGCGGGAAGCCCAGGCCTCTCTCACCCATCCTCCAGCTCACCTGGAAGGATCCCAAGTCGTTCCCTGGCCAGCTGTGGGACATAGTATCTCCAGCGGGTCCGGGGTCTGCCTCTTGGTCTCCTCCCGGTGGGACGTGCCGAAAAAAACCTCGCCCGTGAGGCGCTCGGGGGGGGGCATCCTGACCAGATGCCTGAACCACCCCATCTGGCTCCACACCAAGCTCCTCCCGGATGGCAGAGCTCCTCACCCGATCTCTGAGTGAGAGCTCAGCCACCCTGCAGAGGAAGCTCATTTCGGCCGCTTGTACCCGCGATCTGTTTCTTTCGGTCACCACCCACAGCTGGTTATCATGGTGAGGGTTTGAACGTAGATCGACTTGTAAATCGAGAGCTTTGCTTTTCAGCTCAGCTTTCTCTTTACCACGACGGACCGATGCAGCGTCCTGAAGGTATTGTTCAAAATGTTTTTCATGGTCAGGAAGCCAGGAAGACCTGGCTGGGTCGGAAGGTGTGACCCAACCCCTGAAGGAAAGACAGGCTGCCTTTTTAAAGGCAGCTGCATCAAGACCTTTAGGTGTCTACAATCAAGCAAGTGAAGGGAGGCCTCGGGTTCCCCCTGGTAGTGGGTGAGGGAGGTGGTCAAGGATCTTGTGGCGTGGCTTGACGGGACATAGCTTGACTTGGCTCACAACCTGGGCAGGGCCTTTTGCAGCGATTCTGGGCAGGGCCAAGACCTCTGTCCGCTGGGTCTGTTCATGGTCGGGGATGGTTAACGATGTAGAATGCAGGTAGAAGGATGTGTCTTTCGACATCTGGATCACACCAGTTGGGGTTAAGCAACTTGTTGCCAGCTGAAAGATAATCATCCATGCGGTGATTATCCAATAGGAAGCTTGGACCTATTTGGCTAGTTAAAGCAAGGTGGTGACTTTTTTTTTTTCCTTCGCCAGGCAGTGTATACCATGTCCTTAGCATGGTCCATATTTGGAGTTCTACAAGCATGATTAGAGTGGGATGGAGATCAAGTTGGCTCACACCTGAGATTTATCTCTTCTGGATTTATCTCAGGTGTGATTTATGAAGGGGAGGTGGCTGCCTTGTATAAGCTATCAAACAAAGACGGGGCTGTAAGAATCTGATGTCTCACTCTGCTTCTTAAATATGTAGACTTTTTTTTTTAAAGACCTCTTCAAGTCAGACACCTCTTTCAGTATCTGTTTCACCTCCACTCCTCCTGATGGCAGCTCCATCTGGCCCTCCCTGCAGGGAGACCGGCTCAGTAACTGAGACACATGCACACCCTGATTCAAACAAGCCGGATTAAACCATCAAAGTGTTTAAACAATATCTGATTAAACAGTTAAACTGTTTTTATTTTTGGATAAATTGGATGCAACAAATCAATATTAAAAACTGGCCAAATTTACAAAGTATTTTAGAAGAGTTTTTTCTGGATTGATTGCAAAATTTACATCAAATATCAAAGTGTTTTACAAAAAAAGAAGAAGCTCTTTGTTTAGAGGTTAGGTTTAAAAGCGTCATCATCAGTTTTTAGAAATTGATGAAGAATGGTAAAAACTTTTTTATGTGTAAAGAAAAGAGATGGAACGCCATCTTTCTGGTCCTACTGGGCCATCTTGTGGTGGAAATCACTTCAGATTTTTTCAGTAAAAATGGAAAAAAACACTGTTTTTCAATCTTTTTTATGCAAAAATATATATTTCCATTGAAAAAAACAGGATTCTCTAAATGACTTTAAAATATTTATTTAATCTAAAGTGATTTCTTCTTCAACCACGTGTCAAAATGAGAACTTATTCTGCACTTTTAAAAGTTTTACACTTTTTTTTCTGCCATTTTTACATTTAGCTCCAGACAAGAAGCCTAAAGAGGATTTACCCAGAATACAAGAGAAAATTTATCTTCTTTAATGTCGTGCAGAAAATGTGAGATTTCATCAAAATCCACAATTTTTCTGCTTTAAAACACAACCTAGATTTTCTCATAATGTCTCAAAAACATTGAGAAAATATGATCCACTAGGTGGGGTAGTTTTTTGGGGCGGTGGGATGGACAGCAGCATGCAACAAATAAGCAGAGAAGAGTGAGTTGCCATGGTTACAGGACAGCCCTGCCTGTTTCTAGATAAAATGAAAACATTTCTTACTGATGAATATAAATCCTAACTTTTTTTTTTTTTACACAAACACTGAGATCAACCAAATCAATCTTTGAACCCGTGTCATATGGGGATCAGATCTATCGGTAGCTCTCAAAGTCCGGTCCTCCGATACTGAGGGTCGTGTCCGGAAGATTTTCTACGTGTTCTTACATCTACACACCGGATCCAAGTTAAACGAGTCAATGTGCCAAATTTTATTGGCTGTTGATTTCTCTGTATGTGCATCAGTTGTATTGAACCAGAACACATGGAAAACCTTGAGGACACCGGCCCTCGAGGACCGGAGTTTGACACTCCTGCCGAATGAGGTTAAACATGACCACTTCCCACAAAACACCTGATGACCTCTCACGGTACACTAGTGTGCCGCGGACCACTGGTTGGAAAACGCTGGTATAAAACACATAAAAACAGGAGTGGGATGTCTTAACGAGTCTTTCTGACCCGTGTTCTGTTTTTTTTTTTTTTTTTGCTTAATTAATCAGGCTTATTAATGATAAAAACATACAGTGCTTTTTGCGGATGATGTGGTTCTGTTGGCTTCATCGGACCGCGATCTTCAGCTCTCACTGGATCGATTTGCTGCCAAGTGTGAAGCGGCCGGGATGGGAATTAGCGCCTCCAAATCCAAGACAATGGTCCTCGCCCGGAAAAGAGTGGAATGCCGCCTGCGGGTCAGGGACAGGCTTCTGTTCCAAGTGGAGGAGTTTAAGTATTTCGGGGTCTTGTTCACGAGTGGGGGAAGGATGGAGCGGGAGATCGACAGGCGGATCGGTGCGGCATCAGCAATAACTAGGACGCTGCATCGGTCCGTCGTGGTAAAAAAAAGAGCTGAGCCGAAAGTAAAGCTCTCGATTTACAAGTCGATCTACGTTCCTACCAGGTCGTGAGGAGCCAGACGGGGTGGTTCGGGCATCTGGTCAGGATGCCCCCAGAGCGCCTCACGGGCAAGGTGTTTTGGGCACGTCTCACTGGGAGGAGACCAAGGGGCAGACCCCGGACCTGCTGGAGAGACCATGTCTCACAGCTGGCTGGGGAACAACTCGGGATCCTTCCGGGTGAGCTGGAGGATGCAGCCGGGGTGAGAGAAGCCTGGGCTTCCCATTTGAGGCTGTTGCCCGCGTGACCCGGCCCCCGATCAAGCGGAAGATGACGGAACAGAACATACAGTACAGATTTATCAAAAGAAATGTCTTGTTTTTTTTTGTGTAGTTTTTAGTTTATGAACTTAAAAAATGAACTTTTTCTTCACTAATTTCTTCATTTAAAAAACAGGCAGCAACTATTAGTTTTATGTTTTGATGTCGTCCCGTTTGACAACCTCTTTAGTACCTGACAAACTTGGACACCAGACTTGCACATGCTTGAATTCCCACCAACCATGAATTTTCCAAGAATCCATGTGTCTTGTGACCAATCAAAATGAACACTTTTGATTGACAAAAAAAATCACTTGGACTCACATTGACTAAAAAAAAAAAATACAGCTAGGAAATGGTTGCCTCGGCAACAAAGAATTGCCAAACTAATTTGTTTGGTAATTTTTAGTAATTTTTTTCAACAAAAAAAAACTGGAGTGGATGAGCAATAGTCAGACCTTCACACTTTGTCTGTGATATCACTATAAGATTTCATAATTAACATAAACTGAATTGTTGTTGTTTACATTCTTAGAAAATAGCTGTTTGGTTTTTATGTCATGGTCCCCTGCCCCACGAGCAGAGGAAGCCTGGGACCTTCCCTCATCTGCCTGATTTGAGACACCTGAAGGTGTGTTGTAGAATCGTCATCCCTTATTCCTGGCAGCCTGAACAAGACATGCAGTTCTGAACTTTAACCATGAAACAATCCTCCTGATCATCTTCTTCTCCTTTCATCATTTCCCTTCAGGGGGCGCCACAGCAAGTCAGTTTCTTCCATCTAGACCAATCAGCATGGCTGCTCTCACCACGGTTTTCTACACTTTTTCTTTCATTGTAGCGATGAAATATCAGTTAATTTTGGTCGTTTTTGTGACTTGAAATAATAATAATAAAAAAAGATTAAGATAATTTTTTTGTAAATTTCAATGAAATTTTGTGACTGGAAATATAAAAAAATATAATAGATTTTTTTTTTTTTATTTAGGATTTTCTGTAAATTTCAGTTAACTTTGAGAACTTTTGTGAAAGTGATTGAAAAAAAAAATCATTTTCAATGAGATTTTAGTTCATTTCATTTGTTTTCTGTGACAGAGGGGCAAATTGTTCAAGTTTATTGTATATTTGTCGATTTTTGTACATTTTTGTGACTGGAAAGGTAAAAATAAATGATTTTAAATCAACTCCAGTGAATTTTAGTTGATCTTTGTGACTGGGGCGAGCATGCTGTTATGCCCCAAAATGGCCGCCATTAAACAATAGGCTAACAGGTGTTAGCTTATCTCAGGGGTGGGCAAATGTTTTGGTTGGCGGGCCACATTGAGTTCTAACATTTGACCAGGGGGCCAGAACAGGATCAGATGGATGGCATGCTTTGGTAGCCTCTAGATTAGACCGATAGAATGATGCTAGATTTTAAACAAGTGCTAAATGTTAAATGAGACGTTGGAGGGATCCGGTTTGGTGACCTCAGGATTGGATCTCTGCTGTTTGCAGATGATGTGGTCCTTTTGGCTTCATCGGACCGTGATCTCCAGCTCTCACTGGATTGATTTGCTGAAGAGTGTGAAGCGGCCGAGATGGGAGTTAGCACTTCCAAATCGGAGACCATGGTCCTCACGCTTGTTTACGTGCGTGTATTGGCCCTGATATCTTTCCATATCTGTACACACTGTTTATTTGGTGGGGCGTCATGGAGACACACACATTTTAATGGAGAAGTGTTTGTGTTTTTGGCGCCATCTAGTGACCAAAAATCAGAATTACAAGGAAAATAAAACATTAACAAGGTTTATTTGTTTAAATTTTTCATGTTCGGCGGGCCGTATTAAAACGTTTAACGGGCCGCATGTGGCCCGCGGGCCGTACTTTGCCCACCCCTGACTTATCTTGTTGAACAAGTCGGTTAGCGCCATTTTTGAAAATCAAGTCTAACTGATTAAATCTGCTCTGATTAAAGTTTTCTGCTCTGATTAAAATAATCCGCTCTGATCATGAACATCAAACAGGTTTCCAATAAAAAATATAACAATTAAACGGGTTATGTACTAATTAAACCTAAGAAAATGGTATTTTATTATGAGGCCTAGACTAAGCCTAGACCAGGCCAGCGCATGTAACGATTAGCAAGATAGATGAATCGAGGCAGAAAATAACAGAAAAAGTTTTTTCTTTAAATACTCTGATACAGCCAATATTTGTTAAAGTGGATTTCAGTTATTTTCAGTTGATTTCTGCGACATGGAAAAAAAAAATATTTTTTTTTGTTGGATTTTAGTGTATTACAATGAGTTTCAGTACATTTTTGCGACTGGAAGAGTAAAAATAACTTTTGACCGATTAAATCCACCGATTAAATCCAGACGTAGAGCATGACCTTCAACACGAAGAGAGATCTCCGATTTTTAAAACTTTATAAAGCAACAATGATCGATACGTTACCTTGCCGCAGCCTTTGCTGCCAATAACGAATTGTGCAAATCCGCGCATTTTCTCTTTATGAATGGTAAAGAAGATGAATTGATAGGAAAGCGATGGATTATTCTGCGAGCGGTAGCGATGAAGAAAGATCTCGAAAGGTCTTTGGTGACGACAGGCTTTGACTCACGGCTGCCACCCACTGATCAAAGATGGAATTGAATCACATTCTATTTCTTTATCGTTTATTTTAATTATGACTGTACATATTAACAAATGTTTGTTTACATTTTTATTTATTAGTATGTACTGTCGTAATTAAATTCATAATATAAAAATAAAATAGAGTCAAATATGATTCAATTCCATCTTTGATGATCCAAAGAACATCTGCTTCAAAACACATCCTAAATATTCTTATAATGTCTCAAAAACATGTAGAAAATACGATCCACTAGGTGGGGTAGTTTTGAGGAGAGATGGACAGCAGCTCGCAAAAAAAAGGCAGATAAGAAGAGTGGGTTGCTATGGTTACAGTAAACAACCTATTGTAAGACATCCCTGCCTGTCTCTAAATAAAAGACCATATTTCATTATAATAAACATTAATAAATACGCTTTAATTCATTTTTTACACAAAGTAATCAACCAAAATAATCTTTTACGAGCTACCATTAGATCACGATCACCGTACGAGGTGAAATAGGATAATCCTACTCCCGTTTTTAATGTGTGTCATGGTTCCCTCGCTTACTACCAGAGGGGGACCAGGACCTTCCTTCATCCAGTCCAACCAGTTGTTCCTGGCAGTGGTGGATGAAGTACGCACTTTTTGTACTTAAGTAAAAGTACAGATAATTAGGCAAAAAATTTACTTAAGTAAAAGTAAAAGTACCAATAAAAATAATCTACTTAAGTAAAAGTACAAAAGTAATTGTTGTAAATTGTACTTTTTAAGTAAAAAGTAAAAGTATTCGACCATAATTCAAATGTTATTTTTTGTGCTATAGGGTGTTACCATGGTAACCAGGATAAATAAAGATAAATAAAGAAATCTTTGATTTCTTTAGTGGTTTTAACACCATCCAGCCCTCATTACTGGGTGATAAGCTGCGGCTGATGGGTGCTGGTGCGTCCGCCGTCTCCTGGATCACTGATTACCTGACGGACAGGCCACAGTTCGTCCGGCTGGGCAAAGTCCGGTCTGATGTGGTTTTAAGTGGTGTGGGAGCCCCACAGGGCACGGTGCTCTCTCCATTCCTCTTCACATTGTACACTTCAGACTTCCAGCACAACTCCGATTCATGCCACCTACAGAAATTCTCTGATGACTCAGCAGTTGTAGGGTGTATAAGTGGTGGGCAGGAGGAGGAGTACAGGAGAGTGGTGGATGGATTTGTGATGTGGGCGGGAGAGAATCACCTGCTCCTCAATGTGGACAAGACCAGGGAGATGGTGATTGACTTCCGGAAGAGGAGGACTGCTTTGTAGACGCTCTGCATTCTGGGTAGGGATGTGGAGGTGGTTGAGGAGTACAAATACCTGGGAGTGACCATCGACAGTAGACTGAGCTGGAGGAGCAACAGTACTGCTGTGTACAAGAAGACTTGCAGCCGACTTTACTTTCTAAGGAAGCTGAGGTCCTTCAATGTGCGCGGCAAGATCCTGGAGACCTTCTACCAGTCTGTGGTGGCCAGCACCTTGTTCTTCTCTGTCATCTGCTGGAGGAGCAGCATCGCAGCCAGTGACACCAACAGACTGAATAAACTAATCAGACTGGCTGGCTCTGTCATTGGCAGCAAACAGGACTCACTTGAGGCAGTGGTAGAGAGGAGGTCACTGAACAAACTTTTGTCCATCATGGACAATCATGACCATCCTCTCTACCCACTCCTGGACGAACTACGGAGCTCCTTCTCCAAGAGGCTCAGACAGCTCCGCTCAAAAACATCTTGTTACCGGAGGTCTTTCTTTCCGTACGTGATCGGGCTCTACAACGACTCACTTAGCAGATAGGAAGTTGTTGCTGTGACACACAAATTTCCCCTGTGTGGGATCAATAAAGTATATTCTGATTCTGATTCTGAAATACTCTGCAGGGGTGTGACCCCCCTCTCCCGCCTCTTTTGGTCCACAAAAAAAAAAAAAAGAAAAAAAAGAAAAGAAAAGGGGGCTAGTCAAGCTATACCTTAGAAGGGCCAGTGAATCGGCTCCAAAATGGAGGAAAATGACACTTATTTTTTAAAATGTTTTGGGGGGGAGGGGAGGCCCCCCCAGTCTCTATACATTGGCTTTGTCAAAGCCCCGCCCCCCTTTGGAAAATTCTAGATCCGCCCCTGCTCTGTGTAATGATGGCTCAACTTTTTATTTAGAAGTAAACACAACGAACAACAATCTTCTGACTCTTTTTAATGTGTACTAGATTTGATGTTAGGTTTTTGAATGAATGCGGAAAATGTTTCTCGATTCATGACTTCTTCTCCCGATCAACTGCTTCTTTTGATTTTGGCGATGCGGCTTCAAGAAGCGCTAAAAAAAAAAAAAAAAACTTGTGTATTTTTCACATTCCTGAACGAAAATGTAACGAAAAATGTAAAACACACTTTTAAAAAGTAGTGAAGTAAAAGTACAGATATTTACTCTAAAAATGTAGTGAAGTAAAAGTACCGGTCTTAAATTTTACTTAAGTTAAGTACAGATACACAATTTTTTTACTTAAGTACAGTAACAAAGTACATTTACTTCGTTACGTTCCACCACTGCCTTTCTGAGGAGCCGCACAGTACAGACAGTGACTTTGACAGCGAGGAGCGAAGTGGACCTGCTCTGAAACAGAGGATGAGGACTTTGACGGATTTGAATAAAGACTATTACCGGTAATGTGTTTGTTTAGTATCGTTACTACTTAAATAAAGCACAACCAAACTCAGTTTTGCTCCCGATCTATTTTTTAATACGCACATTTACATGCTTGCGGGTGTGTTGTTGTACGGTGGTGTTGTGGCGTGGAAGGATGGGTGGAAAGAGGAGGACCCAAATGCAGGACTTGGAACATGGTTTATTTAGTTATTGCTGGAAAGTCTGTAAAGAAAAACTGATTAACTTAAGGTTTTCAAAAGTCCAACTAAATCCAAAATAACAAACATGGTCAGGCAACCAGGGTGACCTGGCTGGGAAAGGTGATAGTAAGACCTGACAAAGAAGACTGGTGAGGCTGCCTTTAAATAGGCAGCCGAGAGATTGGATCCAGGTGAGCCCACAGGTGCTGATTTTCTAATTAGCCAGAATTGGGGGAAAGGTGAGATGGTCCCTGGCTCCCTCTGGTGGTGGTTCGAGGGAACCACAACAGGCGGTGTGTGACTGAGACTGCGCCTTTTGTACGGTGCGCCTAATGGTCGTGAAATTACGGTAATTATTTGTGTAAATAATTTGTTGTCTGCATTTCTGTCCAAGACTGAAATTAATCTGTACGATTTTGATCTAACATGCTTGTTTTCCTGAATTGATTCATTTATTTTGTAAAAAAAAAAAAAAAACACAACCGCTTTAAAACAAATGCAAACATTTGTCAATAAGAAAAAAAAAAACATTGCAGTAAATAAAACATATTTCCTGCAAAATAGGGCAGATTTTTATTTGCATACATTTGTAGTCAAACTGAAGAATGCAAGTTTAGGACCATATAAGGAAGTGAAAAAGTTCTCAGGAAGAGATCACAACTAAAAATCAGCAGTAAAGAGTTGAAAAAGAGGATGAAAAGCAGCCATCTTTATATGTGTGTTTTTAAATATTATGTGTGTTTATTTAAAAACACACATGTTTATAAACATACATCGATAAACTAGGGTTCTAAATCAAAGGCTCTTCTTACCGTCTCGTCTGTACTGCGGTCAAGTGAGCCGCGGTTCACTCAGCCGCGATTCACGTGCGCGCGCCCCGTTTAAATCACAGGTAGTCAACTTTGAGGAGCGATAAAATCACTTTTATACATTTTGCTCCCATTCACACATCAGGACACACAATTACAAGAGTTCAAAATAAAAGATTAAAAGAGATAAGAAAGAATAAAACAAGTAAAAAGACTAAAAATGATAAAATGCTTCTAAATGAATGGCATCAGATTATTGGTCACCAAAATAATAATAAATCCACAAACATACAGAGCGAGCAAAACAGACTTGCAGCCCAAGTCGCGCAAAGTAACACAGAAAGTTCTTCAAAAAAGAATTCACAACAAGTAAAAGCTCCTAAAAAAGATTAAACTAATTTACACGATGGTCAAACTTTAGCAATCGGAGAAAACTAGAAAACTAGAAAATCATGTGGAGAGCTTCTGGACCCAAACGTTGACCCAGATCACCTCTAAAATGTAATGTGTTGGGGTTTAGCCCACTGGCAGCGCCTCGTCCCAGTCCGCAGCCTTTACACCATCGTCATCCCGGGTCCGCCCTCCATCGTCGTTCTGGGTCCGCTCTTCACGGGCTCATACATCCAGACCGCCAACTGCTGGAACCGTCTTCACCGGTGGGATTTGTGAAGGACACCCTGTGTCTTTTTTCAGAGGGAGCCCTCGCCGTACGGTTGTGTGTCAGCCCACCAGCCCATAGTTCAACAAGAGGGCTTCCGACTCTGTGTCTCTTGGCTGCCGCTTCTGCTCTGGCTCACCTCTGCCCCCAGCTGCCTCTTGTGTAACATTCAGGGACTGTACCACTTCTTAGAAGCAGGTGAAGTAAATAAAATAAAATTTAAAACATGCAGAATAAAACTATAAAAACCATGAATAAAATAATCCACCTGCTACAAGTTCAATTCAATTTTATTTGTTCAGCCCAAAATGACAGAATTTCCAACTCAATGGGTTCACAAGAAAAAGAGGAATGTACACTCAACAAAAATATAAACGCAACACTTTTGTTTTTGCTCCCATTTTTCATGAGATGGACTTTAAGATCTAAAATTCATTCCAGATACACAATATTACCATTTCTCTCAAACATTGTTCACAAATCTGTCTAAATGTGTGATAGTGAGCACTTCTGCTTTGCTGAGATAATCCATCCCACCTCACAGATGTGCCACATCAAGATGCTGATCTGACATCATGATTAGTGCACAGGTGTTCCTTATACTGCCCACAATAAAAGGCCACCCTGAAATGTGCAGTTTTGTCTCACAGCAAAACGCCACAGATGCCACAAGCATTGAGGGAGCGTGCAATTGGCATGCTGACAGCAGGAATGTCAACCAGATCTGTTGCTCGTGCATTGAATGTTCATTTCTCCACCATCAGCCGTCTCCAAAGGCGTTTCAGAGAATATGGCAGTACATCCAACCGGCCTCACAACCGCAGACCACGAGTAACCACACCAGCCCAGGAAATCCACATCCAGCAGGTTCACCTCCGAGATCGTCTGAGACCAGCCACTCAGACAGCTGCTGGAACAATTGGTTTGCATAATCAAACAATTTCTGCACAAACTGTCAGAAACCATCTCAGGGAAGCTCAACTGCATGCTCGTCGTCCTAACCTGACTCCAGATCGTCGCCGTGACAGACTTGAGTGGGCAAATGCTCACATTCGATGGCGTCTAGCACGTTGGAGAGGTGTTCTCTTCACGGATGAATCTCGGTTTATGTACAAAGTACGTTGTTCAGGGCAGATGGCAGACAGCGTGTGTGGCGTCGTGTGGGTGAGTGCTTTGCTGATGTCAATGTTGTGGATCGAGTGGCCCGTGGTGGTGGGGTTATGGTATGGGCAGGCATCTGTTATGGACGAAGAACAGAGGTGCATTTTATTGATGGCATTTTGAATGCACAGAGATACCGTGATGAGATCCTGAGGCCCATTGTTGTGCCATACATCCATGAACATCACCTCATGTTTCAGCAAGATAATACACGGCCCCATGTTGCAAGGATCTGTACACAATTCTTGGTAGCTGAAAATGTCCCAGTTCTTGCATGGCCAGCATATTCACCGGACATGTCACCCATTGAACATGTTTGGGATGTGCTTGACCGGCGTATACGACAGCGTGCACCAGTTCCCACTAATATCCAGCAACTTCGCTCGGCCCATTGAAGAGGAGTGGACCAACATTCCACAGGCCACAATAGACAATCTGATAAACTCTATGCGAAGAAGATGTGTTGCACTGCATGAGGCAAATGGTGGTCAAAATGTTAAGTCCAAAAAAGACTTTTATTCAAGATAGTAGTTTCAGAATCAAAGCCAACAATAAAAATTCACAAAACAGAGATATAAATTGTCTTTTTCAGCTGAGAAAGAGGAGAGAAGGAGAGCGTGCGCCCTTACGCTCGCTGGTCCTAAACTCTCTGTTCACCCTCCCCTTCTCCCCTCCCTACCAAGATAACAAGAGTTGCCAGCAGTGGCCTTGAATGTCCCGGAGTATGATAAGCAAGTGTGTGAACAGTAATGTGGGAGAGTTAGCTGATGTTTTGCACATTTTAGTATTTTAAACACATGGTTATGTCTGATGTGAAAAACACACAAATACTTCATAATCTTACATTTCCCCCCTGTTGTGAGTTTTGAGCATCAGAAATAGCACAATTAAATTAGCTTTAAGATACATCATCATTAAAAACAAAACAACAGGGTGACTTTAGGAAAAACCTGACCGGGGGCGCCACAACGGGTAAACTCCAGCAGGTGCTTGTTGGTGGGGATACCACGGTGCAGGGTCATGGTCAGGAAGCCAGGCACCCTGAGAATGCACCTATTGTGCAAACAGTCCAAACGAGTGACCCAAGAACAGAGGTTTCTAGCACATATTCTTGGAATAGGGGCAAGGGGCTTAGAGAGAGGTGGTGGCAAGGTCATGGAAATCCAAGTCTTGAGTGGGGAGCAGATTGCATTGGTAGACCTGGGCCAGAAATATTCTGCAGTCAGTTCATTCTGCCACAGGGATGACGCAACAGGAGCAGAGGAGCAGAAACACTAAAAGGCCAACGAAGGGTAGGATGGCCTTTGGGAGAAATTGGGACCAGGAGCCTGAGAAAAGTCAGTCAAGCCAACCAGGAGCAGGAACAAAGTCCTGGGACATGGCTCGGCGAAGGTTCCTCATAATCTGCATGGCATCCAAAATGGTGGAGCTGTCATCAGGGATGTAAGCGCAACAAGAATCACCAATCACAGCAAATACCCCACCCTGGGGGGCAAGGCTTAAGATCAAAGCCATTCGGTCCTCAATCCTGTCCATTCGTCCTCTAGAAAGGCGCTTTTAAATAAAATGTATGAATGAACGAATTAATCAATCAACCAATTAATCAATTAATTTGGTCGCCCGGTTTCAGGAGTCCCAAAACTGTCTATGGGTTGTGAGAGAAACTGGAGACACAGAGCAACCAGGAAATGTCTCCGGCAAAAGACAAAATAAGCCAACTATAAACAGGGCGCAGTTCAGCTGATTTCTTCACCGTTTTGAGACGCTGGCCCCTGGTGGCTACCCGCCTCTTCGAAACGGACTTCCACTGCTACCCCCCGTCGGTTGTTGTGGCTCAATTTAGCTACGGCAGAGAATAGGCTCCTGAGGAGGCAAGGTTTAAAGAGTCAGTCGGGGTTAGAGGTGGCCCCGGTTGTAGTCCACTGTTCTGTTTCAGAGGCCGGGGCATGATGCTGCATGTCTCGCAGTACTTGTAGGGGGATGATGGTTGGTGGGTCGGGGTGTGATTGTTGACTGGTGGAGGCGAGGAAATGGTGACGTCCCCGTCATGGGGCGTAGGGTGGCAGGATTGAGCGTGTCGCAACGTTTGATGGTAAGGTGTGGTTGTGACAAAAAGGTGGCTGTGATTCTGAGGTGGCGCGCAGGAGACAGGAAGGACATCTTTGTTTGTGGAAGGAGAACATCAACAGCGTGACTCAGTTGGAGAGTGAGGGGATGAAATAAAACTAACTCAGCTGAGGCTTGTACCGCCATGGCTGCAGCACAGACGTTTTGGATACATGGGGGGGGTGCAGCAGCAACTGGATCAAGTTTCTTTGAGTAATAGGCCACCGGTTTTAGTTCCGAGCCGTAGGGCTGGAGTAGCAGGGAAGTCATAAATCCCTGTTTACAATCCACTGTCTGGACAAAGGGGATGGAGTAGTTTGGTAACACCTGAAGAGGTGATGAGGTGTTTTAAAACATCAAAGGCCGTATCTACTGCTGGGGTCCATTGTAGAACAGAGTTCAGGGGGAAGTGTTCAGTGTACATAAGATCCAAAAGGGGCTGAGTTTGTTGGATGGCACCAGCTCAACCCATTTGGTCAAAGAATCAACTATTACCAAACAGTTTGTGTAGGGACCACTTCTACTCAATTCAATGAAATCTAAGTGAATGATCTCAAACGGGTAAGTGCCAATTGGGCATCTTTCTCTCTGTGGTCTGACATTTCCTTGCGTATTGTGTCTACAACATGTGATACAACTTCTACAAAAATGTGTAGACCTTTGGTAATGTGAAATACCTCCCCTACTATTCTCAGCATCCCCCCTGTTGAGACATGGCTAAGCCCGTGGCTCACTATAGTTACAGTATAAAATCACACTTGGGTTATCTGTACGTGTGGTGATCTCATGTCCCATAAAAATTCCCAAACTCCCAGAACTGCATGAGGTTCTGGAAATTGTGTTAAACAGTTTTAAATTCAATTATTGCTGTTTTTGTCATCACAGAACATTCAAATTTATGCTCCCCAAATGATCTTTTGTAGCTGAACACAAAGGCCTGGTCAGCCTGTGAATCTCACGTTATCTCATCTCTTAACTGTAAGACCCTGCCAAATATTACGACTTGAAGCGGCTACAGAAGTCTGGATAGGATTGCTCTGCAGAGGTTACAAAGCCTCAAAAATTACATCATCTGTCTGATGAGTAAAGGTCACAAAAGTTAATTGTTCTTTGTTATGGAAATGTTATATTAAACAGCAGTATTTGGCAACATTATTTGCTGATCGTTAAAATCTGTACATTTTAGTTTCTCATCATAGTGTAACAATGATCCTGTGTTCTACTAGGTCTCTCTGTTATCTGGAACGCCAGGTGCACTAAAGAGTAGGAATATCTTATCTGAACTATTTTGGAGGAGGTTAGACCTTCAGTACAGCATGGCATCAAAGGTGGGATCAGAAACTCAGCACAAATCAAAATATTTTCTCAGTAAAAATCATTATTCATCTTGTACAATTCTCACATTTGACCATATTTAAGTCACTGTGCTGAAATATGGGGTGTCAATTACAAAGAAAAATCAACTCTGCAAATTATTTGATTAGAGAAAAACATAATTGTTGCTAAGGCTGAAGTTTTGGATCAAACTAATGCTCTGATCTTAAAAGATATAATTTAAAATTGTTCAAATTATGTTTCGAGTTCATTAATAAGCATCTGTCTCAGTATCCAAAAACATTTTTATCTACCACCACGGTGATCTTAGAGACAGCAATACTAACTTCCCTTTACCAGGTGTCAGAGCATAGACAAAAAGTTTTGTGAAATTATGGACAAACCTGAGTTCAAAACTAACACAATGTTCCAATCTGATTATGTTTAAAAAGAAATATAAAGAAATTATCTTTACTAAATATAAAAACAATAAAGGTTAATCTGTTGCTCACATTTACTTTTTCCCTTTTTTTTTTTTTTTTTTTTTTTTTTTTTTGTCCTTCTTTACCCAAGACAAACAAACAAACTGCATCCTATCATGTAACCAGTCAGTCAGTCATCATCTTATCCGTCTATCCCGTAACAGGGTTGTGGGGGGTGCCGGAGCCCATCCCGGCTGATTTAAAGCGAAGGGCAGGGTACACCCCGAACAGGTCGCCAGCCTGTCGGGGGGCCACACACATACAACCATCCACACAACCCACTCATTTCTAGGGACAATTTCATAGTGGCCAATCAACCTAACATGCATGTCTTTGGAGGGTGGGAGGAAACCGGAGTACCCGGAGGAAACCCACGCAAACACGGGGAGAACATGCAACCTTGCACACTCATGCACAGTCTTACACATACAGGCTTACACACCCACTTACACACACCCACCTACACACATGCTCACAAACACTCCCAGCAGCAGCGGAACAGAGACACACACGCAGCCAGCTGCAGAAAAAAACAGAGACACACAAAGATCCATCTTTTTCACAATCACACACTTTAGTGAAAAACTAGCATTTTTTGAGCCATTTCAGAATAAATTTGTAACAGAACAGTTAAACCAAATTTAAGGCTCTTTTTACTACAAACTTTTACAGTTTATTCATTCATTTACTACTGTTTAGTCATTTTCACTAATTTGGTTTTGATGAGGTAATAATTTTACAAACTTCTTTTGATCTCAAAAACTGGCATCATAAACCGGCTTTCTGAGTCCCAAAAATTAACCTGGCCAGGGTCAATTTTATAAACACTGTGGACAGTCATTCAGCGAGATGATGTGCCAGTCTCACAGATCTGTGCTTCTTTTTATTTGATTTATTTATGTATTTTTTTATCATTGTTACTGGCGCCGTGCTGGCAACCTGCTGCGTGTGGTGCAGCACACAAATTTTCCCAATTATTTATTTTGTCTCTTTGTTCAATTCTAAGATCACTAACTCTACTTTTCTCTTTTTCTTATTCTAAGAAAGACCTCTAACTTTAGACTTCCCTGTATCTTAAGAATTTTGGAAATAACCAAATTTCTTGCAAAAATATGCTTTTTAGTTCATTTAAAACTTATACAAGTCCAGTAAAGAAGTTCTTTGGCATGAGACTGAAGAGAGGACACTGATCCAGCCTTCTACTGTGTGCTACTCACACAGCAGAATCAGTTTTCAGGGATGAAACCCATCCTTTATCTCCAAGTCACCAATACGTCCTTCTTTACAGGCAAAACAATAAAAATTAAGAACTGGTGAGATTCTGCTAAAATCTTTAAAACACTCAGTTCTTTCATTCACACACAAGACAAAACACATGGACACAACAGTGGTTTACAGAAGAAAGCATTGCTGAGGTCAATAACTGTGAACCACTTCTGTTAGGATAATAGTTCATTCAGCAGTACATGTGGATCAGGTACACATGGCGCACGTTGTTTGATGGCAGCATTAACAGCTCTTAAATCCTGGACCATTCTCCAGCTGCCAGATTCTGCTTTCTTCACAGGGAATATAGGAGTATGACACTCAATAATGATCCTGGCAGAGATCATATCTTGGATAACTGGTCTGATGCCATCCCTTGCATCAAGTTTGAGAGGATACTGTCGCAGCCGAGGTCTGTAGGTGGTTTTTGGTTCAATGGTGACTGGAGAAGCTGTGGTCATGAGGCCAACATCAGTTTTGGAAGTGGCCCATAGGCTGGCAGGAATGTCTGGAAAATCAGTAGCTACATGGAGGAGATAAGGTTGTCATGCACTAAGATGTGTTTGTGGGATGGCTGTGGTGGAGGGGACATGTACATCTCTCCACTGATGGATTTTTTAGGAGTTTTTCCTCACCGAGAAGGAGAGTCTAAGTGCATAAATATGCTAGTCTTGTTTAGTTAGCATTTGTTAGTTATTTTTCTTGCTGTGTATCTGTGTTAATACATTCCTCTTTTTCTTGTGAAGCCCATTGAGACGGAAATTCTGTGATTTTGGGCTATAATTGAATTGTACCTGGTATGTTGTCTGTGGTATAGAGAGAGGGATAATTTAGTCCACAGGGTGTGGTTGTGGACCATAGCTTCCTGTGCAATATACTGCAGATCTTTCCATCTCATGGAGGGGGTTTTCGCCAGAGACACATGTGGAGTGAAGGTTGTGGCCAGCAGTGATGCTTCGATAGATAATGACATGAGGGCACAGGCCCAACCTTGGCCCCAGAGGAAATGTGTAGCCGTCACCCTTTGAGGGCCCAAAGCATGGAACTGATGTATGTACTTATTAGAAGGGGGGTTTCTGGTGTAAGCCATGGTGATATGTAGAGGATAATTATTTTGCGGAGTCCAGTGCATGCCTTGCATGAGGGCTGTAGTCTTGTCTTGTAGGTCCTCAGTAATAGAGGAGGGACCAGTGGGAGTTAGATCCAGACTGTAGAAAGTGGCGGGGGTGCCTTTGCCCCTCCATCACAAAGACATCAGTAGAAAAGTCCACTTTTTCAGCACATAGGCCTCTAGGCCCAACCACTATGTTCAGTTGTAGTTTGACAAGTAAATCCCTGCCCAGGAGGTTGATGGGGCAACAGTTACTGATAATAAAGGGGGCAGAGATTTCTGTTCCATCTTCCTCAACTACTGTGGTGTTTTCGGACCAGAAAGTAACTTTGGCATCACCTCCTACGCCAATAACTATGATCTTTTTCTTTGTGGGGCGGAGGCCTGGAATGTTGTCTTTGATGACGGAGACCTCAGCTCCAGTGTCACAGAGGAAGGTGACTGGGATGCAGTTGGGACCGATGAGAAGGGAGAGGCGAGCTTCAGGAGTGTTGTGGTAGGAGCCAGGTAAGGAGGAAAGGTCGAAAATAGGAATTGGGACCAGAGAGTCCTCCTGATCAGACTCAGGACCCTTCTGGTCATGCTCAGGAGGGTCAGGCTGAGAGGAGCCTCGTCACTTGTTCCCGAAGGGATTGAAGCCTGGGTTGTATGGGGGATGCTGCTGTTGTTTGTAGGGAGGACCCCTGAGATCCCTGGGTTTACGGTCGCATCTGGGTTCTCTGTTCTGAGGGACCTTGAGACTTTGGAGGATGTGGGCAGTCTCTATAGTAATGGCCGCATTGGTGACAGTTGTAGCAGACATCGCCGGTGCGAGGTCCATGAAGGGGTCCATATTGAGGACCTGTTCGAGGTCCTGGGCGAGGTCCACGATGCCATTTGGGTTCAGCCCCTTTTCACCTTTTCCTCCCGCCTTTTGAGCAGAGCTCTCATCATGGTGGTGATGCCTTCACTATACTTCAAGTGGGGCTGGAACCCATGTTTAGTGACCCACTTCTCCAGGAAGTCACAACTGCCTGGGCAAGTTTTCCCCATAAACTTAACATCTGGACTGTTTTTTATTTCCTTGGTCAGATTTTTACCCATGTTGTATTATTATTGTATAAGTACAACCACAATCAACTTTCTTTACTATCTGACTTCACTAATACAGATCTAAAACGCACACACACACACACACACACACACACACACACACACACACACACACACACACACACACACACACACACACACACCACTGTAATGCGGCAGCTACACAAACACAGCCCGCACAGCAGCTTTGCTTCTTTTTTTTTTTTTTTTTTTTTTTTTTTCTTTTTCTCTCTCAACGCACACAACCAGTTCAAACAACGTAACCTTTTTCCTTCGTTTAACAACTTTCTCTATCTTGCCACGGAAATTCACAATGCATAAACAGAATGAACATCACAACAACAAAACTTTCCTCCAATCAGGATGATCAAAATCCATAATCAGAACCATTTTTCAAACCAAAAAAAAAAAAAAAAAACACAATTCCTTCAACCACAATTTTCTCTCTGGTGAACATGTAGGTTGGCTGACCTCTCTAGACAACAAATAAGAATGTTTTACAAAAGGTGAGTCATTCACTCTAACCTGTCTTTAAATGGTGAGTCATTCACTCTAACCAAAGCCTGTAACTGGTGAGTCATTCACTCCAACCAGGGCTACAAATATGCTGAGTCCTTCACTCTAAGCACGGATACCTGTCGGTAAAAGGTGAGTCATTCACTCTAACCTATCTTTAAATGGTGAGTCATTCACTCTAACCAAAGCCTGCAACTGGTGAGTCATTCACTCCAACCAGGGCTACAAATATGCTGAGTCCTTCACTCTAAGCATAGATAAATTTATGTTTCAAAATGGTCAGCCAAGCCTACCTTTTATTGTTGGGATGATCTCGTCCAAGTTGGACCCGTCACTGGAACCGCGACCCGGCGCAGGCACAGGGACTTGGCCCGTCCTGTCAAGGGAGGACGCTGTGCACAGATTCTTTGGCCTCCCTGCTCCCACGTCGGATCGAAGCCCAGATCTTGGGTCCCGGGTTTCGGCACCAAATGTTAAGTCCAAAAAAGACTTTTATTCAAGATAGTAGTTTCAGAATCAAAGCCAACAATAAAAATTCACAAAACAGAGATATCAATTGTCTTTTTCAGCTGAGAAAGAGGATAGAAGGAGAGCGTGCGCCCTTACGCTCGCTGGTCCTAAACTCTCTGCTCACCCTCCCCTTCTCCCCTCCCTACCAAGATAACAAGAGTTGCCAGCAGTGGCCTTGAATGTCCCGGAGTATGATAAGCAAGTGTGTGAACAGTAATGTGGGAGAGTTAGCTGATGTTTTGCACATTTTAGTATTTTAAACACATGGTTATGTCTGATGTGAAAAACACACAAATACTTCATAATCTTACAAACGTCCAACAAAAAAATAACCAAGCATGATGGCACCTAAAGCCTGGACACGCTGAGGGTCATGTTCGCTATTATGAAACTTGATAGATTCGTAAACGACAATCAATAGTTCATAATCACTGCTTCTACATCTCAGCCTATTTATTGACTATTTCCAGTGTATTTCGGGGCGGCACGATGGTGCAATGGATTGCACAGTGGCCTCACAGCAAGAAGGTCGGACATTCGAGTTGAGGATGAAGCTTGAAACACTGGCCTTTCTGTGTGGAGTTTGCATGTTCTCCACATATGTGCGTGAGTTTCCTCTGGTTTGTTCACACTCTCCCAAAACATTTACAGTATGTCTGGTTGATTGGCTACCACGAAACTCCACTTAGGAATGAGTGTGTGTGTGTGTGTGTGTGTATGGTTGTGTGTGTGTGGCCTAGGGACATTCTGGTGACCTATTTGAGGTGTACCCTGCTTCTCGCCTTAAAAACAGCCAGGATAGGCTCCGGCACTCCCCGCAGCCCTATTAGGAATGGAAGGTTCAGAAGAGGAATGAAACTTTTTCACAAAATTTGAAAAAGACTTCAAATAGATGAAGGCATTTCGTTCCGCCATCTTCCGCTCATCCGGGGATGGGTCGTGGGGGCAACAGCCTCAGACGGGAAGCCCAGGCTTCTCTTACCCCAGCTGCATCCTCCAGCTCACTGGAAGTATCCCGAGGTGTTCCCCGTCCAGCTGTGAGACATAGTCTCTCCAGCAGGTCCGGAGTCTGCCTCATAGTGCCTTAAAGAAGACATTAAATGATGAAGATTGGAGATAAAAGATGAAGCAAGATAGAATCAGATAAAAGAATCATTGTTTATGTTGATTTAAAGATTCCTGCATGTTGAAATAAAAAGCAGAATTAAATATGGTGGTGTGAGACACCGTCTGGTGTCTGGGTTTTCCCTTGTGTTGTTCCCCTCCCCTCATTTCTTCCATGTGCTGGACTGTGGTGGCTGCTGATTGGAGGACTGGTCTGATAAGACACACCTACATGTTTAGTTGTTGCTTTTTAAGACCCTGTCTCTCTCATTCTGTCAGTTCTTCTCTGTCCTGATCTCAAACTCATCTAACCATGTGGGTTTTCTTTTAATACCATGTTTCTGTGGTCTTCCAGGTTTCTGCTGTCACCCAACTCTATCTGGATAGTTACCATTCCCATGTGGATCCTTTTTAGTTACTTAAACTCTGGTTTTCTCTAAGTACGTTGAGATCTCTTGGAAGTCACATATTATGAGACACATCAATGATCATTCCTATCAACTCTATGTTTTTAACTCCTGTGGGTTCCTTTTGCTGTTTGAATGACCTGTTTGTGTCTTCTACCAGCGTTTGGATCTTCCTCTAATCCATGTCAAATATAATCTTGTGCATATCATTTCCCTGTTAACGGTGGTCATGAATGGTGTGTTAGGTATATCCTACCACAGGGCTTGTTATGCAGGGGGATGTGGAGCTTTTAACGTTTTAAAAGTTCAATTGAAAAAGTGAAAACAGTTCTATTAAACAGGATGTTTATACTTAAACGTTTTTAAAAAAAAGTTTTTCTGGAGAAAAGCTTGTTGTAACAGGACGATTAATGACATTTAAAGCATGTTTTATGAATCAGAATGAGTTCAATTATTTACCATCGGTCATTAATATTCTATATGGTGACGTTTGTTTGTCTTTTTAAGACTTTTTGCTGCAAAACTGGGAATCTTTGAACAAATCTTTGAATCCAGAGTCACTAAAATAAAGTCCTCTTCTATGGTTTTAAAATCTTTACTAAATTGTTTGATAGAACAGCTAGTGGTTGTGTTATTAGACCATGAACACTTGTAGAGAAACAGTTTTAAACTCAGTCCATTGGTTCATTTCAATGTTATAAAAAGGTAGTGCTTCAGACATTCTTTATTATGACGTGTAAGTTTCACATATAAAACACACACGGATCACCTGGTAATGAGTGCATTCATCATATGTGATGTTCTCAATCAGTTTGGGAATTAGTGTTACTGTTTCTTTAAATTTCACAAGTAGAACAAATGTCAAAGCTCTCTAATATTTTGAAGTACAGTAAAGCAGGGTTGGCTCCATTTGACAGAAAGTAAAGAATCATTTTGTAACTTTAAGACTCTATTTATTCTGCTTGGAGCTGTTCGACGTAATCCATCTTTGAATATAGTTGGTCGAAAACAAAGTTCTCAACAATGAAGTTTGAAGGTTTTTTTCAACTTATGTGCCAAATTGGGAAGATTCTGAGATTCATTTTGAGGGAAACATTTTTCTGACAATCCCATTCTCTAAAGTTGAGTAAAATATTTAAATGGAACCTGGTGTATTCTGCTCAGTCGGAAATTTTGATGACTGTGATGGTATGGGATAAAAGATGTCCATCCAGCACGTCGTGGAACAAGATGAAGAATATAGTGTTTTTAGCCAATGAATTGAATCCTTTGTCTCACATTGTTCTTAACCTGGTCTCATCATTTTTTATCCATATGAATTGGTCATTGTTTGGGATCATTAGAATACTGCTCCATGTAGTTCCCATAGTGCTTAAATGACGCCTGCATAGGTTCAACTTTCTATCATAGGCCGTTTGTTAATAAATATTTCTCTTTAGAGTTTTTTTTCAGCATCGGGAAGACCAAAAACAAAAATCACAGCAGAAATAAATAACCAGGCCAGAGTTATTCCCAACAGAAAATGTCTTCTCTTTATCAGAAAATAAACTAACATAAACCATTGATGGTCAAACGTATGTTTGGATTCACTCATAAATCGAGAAGTAAGTATTTCAAACCACACGAAGGTAAGAGTCATGGGGATTATGTCTGAATTTAACTCTTTGTAAAACCATCATCTGAACCGATCCAGATCTTAGAGAGAGTTCTCTTAGCTAGTAGCTTTTCGGCTTCTTCTGGACTTTAATCCTTTCAGTTGGATGTAGACCTTTCAGTTCACTTCCACATTAATGAGTTTCTTTTCAGAATACGTGCTTCTCTTGTGATCTCCGCTGTTTTCTTGTTCAGGTGCTCGTTTATGTAGACAGATGTTCACTTTAGCTTCTTTCCTTGGCGTAGCAGCGAATCGTAGTTATAATCACAGGCTCTTCAGAGAGCAGTTTCATGAGACTGTTTGCAACATGTTCTGAACCTCTGATGTTGGGACTTGAACTCCATACTCATACACAATGTGGTGTGAGACACCCTCGAGTGTTTGTTTTTTTGACATTGTTTTGTAACTCTAGCTGGATAATTATTATTCCTATTTAGTTTCTTAGATAAACTGTTTTTTCTCTGACAAAGAGATCTTTTCATCTCTCAAAAGTCAGGATGCCTCACAAGTAATTACTCAATCAAAACTTTGAAGCTAAAGTAAAGCTTATGGAGTTGACATTCGTGTTTTTGGGTAGAGTGGTTTGGATTCTTTGTAAGATAATCTACACATTCATCATTACTGCCCCTCTTCTTACTACTACTGGATTTGGGGATAACTTTGCTTGCTGAGGGTTGTGGAGTTCGTTCTTTGTCCTCAATAAAAACTAACTTTCGTGTCCTTTAAAGATATCAAACATATGAGAAAGATTTTCTTCTAATTCTGCATTTCGTGTGTTTTAGAAATAATGTGTTGAGTCTGTCGATCTTTGTAGAGACAGTCATCTTCTTCCTATGACTCGATTTGTCAGACTTAGTGTTGTTTAAAAGTCCCAAGAATCCTGCTATGATGTCTTTGTTGGTGTCACTTAAATCCTCTCTGGTTTTGGAGGGTGATTATTTGCACAGAACAGTTTCTGTTGTTACATTTTTTGTTCCAATTCCATATTTTAGCCAATTTGGTTTTCCTTTATTGCTAAGGACTTCTTACATGACGTTTAAGTCTCTACTTTCCACAAGTTCTAAAGTAAAGAGACATTAAGTTGCAGCCTTTATATAGAATTTTTTTCTAAAGAAATGATTGATCTTCGTGATCATGGAGTTTGTTTTTAGTGAAGCTATTTGGGATCTCTTATAATCGGATTGCTATTAATTGAATCTGATACTGATCTAATAAATTAGAACAGACCCTTACCGGGAGGAGTGAGTTCCTCACTAGTACAATATTCTGGCCCACTGTCTAAAGCCCTTAAACCGCAGTGACACAACCCATATCAAATTGCTTCCAGTAGATTCAGACATTCTTAGGGACAGGGTTTTTAAAATGTGGAACATAACATCCTGCTCCAACAGGGTTTTTAAATACTAGATGTCTGCAGGTTTTTATCTGGATCACATCATTCTTTGTCGATATTTTTCTGACCTTCGAGGGTTAATCAAGCATGTACTGCTGTTTTTTTTTTCAAATTGTGACTCCGGGATTTTTATTCTTCATTCTCCAAAGTTTGATTTAATTGTTACAATTATTGGTCTATAAATAATAATGAGGCTTTGTTCTTGACATTAGCTTTGAAAATGTTAAAATCTTAGACTATGGATATTAAGTGTATCATCTTCTAGTTCAAGCTTTTGAATAATGGATGCTGGTGATTCAGAAATTTAATTCATTACAATGATGGCCACGGCTGACTTCATCGTCCCAGCCGCTGTAAATGTTGCACTGCAAGAAAAATGTATGTATCTAAGACTCTGTCAGTATAGATGAAGCCTTAGCCGGTCTCAAGTGAATCAAGGCGCCATGATCGCTGGGATGTTGAAATCTGGAAGCGATGGCATTCTGGAGTGGCTCAACATTATTTATTCAGGTGTGGGAGACGTAGAAGCTCTCCACCGACTGGACCAGAGGAGTGATCTTACTCTACTGCTAGACTGCTGTGGACTTCTTTCAATCTCTGTTAATGGTCTTGACCAGGATCTTGTTTACTCCAACCCATAAAAAGCCTGCCTAACCACTGAACATCTGTGTGAAGCAGCAAGTTTATGCGCTCCGTATTTTTTAACATCTTTTAATTCAACACTTGCTTGTGAATTAAACTGTGATTATTCAGTAAATATGGGAAAATGTCCCTGTCTTTACAAATAACAACTAACCGGTTCAGTGCGGTCCACCATAGATGGTGTCTGATCAGTAATGATAGTGATCGTATAGCAAAATAGTGAGTTGCTCATCCTTGGAATGGCTTTAAAATCATTATGATAAAGCACACTATTAGGCAGGACACACCGAATCTTGACAAATAGTAGAGGGTCCAGTACTTGCATGCATAAGTGACCTTCCTGAGTCGTTCTATCACACTATGTTGTATCAGTATGTTTGAGAGTTTCACTCCCTCAGTGGCATCTACAATCTACATTTTATTTCAATGCGATCAAGAAGGCTATCTTCTGCTGCAATAAAACTTCTTTCTCAAAAAGACGTCAACAACCCGAAAGGAAGGTTGAAGATTGACTGGCAAAACTTTTAGCTGTGCATTTTAAAATGCTACCTTTGCTTTGAAAATAATACAAACTGACAAGAGAAACATGGAAGGTCTTTGCTTACGTAGGTTTGTTTGTTACCACCTGTCGCTTGCTGATCTTAATTACGGCGGTCGATTTCCTACAGTGGTACTAACTCTTTGATAAGGACAGTTACTGTCTTATATATATATATGAGTCCGGGAGAGGTTGGGGGAAGTTTCTTGTTATTTTGACTTATACCACTGATCAATTCCCCCTTTGACTTTTAAAAAGTAGATTTTAGGAGTCCATGTCGTGTTAAACATCTCCTCTCGTTCTTCCACAACTACATGTCGCCTGGAACAAGACTCCTTCCAATTCAGCAGGAGGGTTCATATGTGGAATATGTGTTAAAAAATCTAGAAATTTTTCTGCATCCCCCCAAAAAAAACAGTGAAAATACGTTCAAGTGATTGATTCTGTGCATAAAAACAGGAGTTATGTAACAATCTGGATTATTTCATGCTGGGTTTCTTTAGTCTGTTGCATGTGAATGTAGAATCAACACAAGTGAAACTGTGATTGGGGATCGTCTTAGAAATCAAAGTTTATTTCCCATGTACGGAAACTCGTGACCAAACCCCAGAAGTTGGCCTTTTTGATGCATTAATCTGTTAAAAACAAGTGACAACTGTTCAAAGGTTCCATCAGTATGTCCTAGGGAAACAGCGACAGTTTTAAACTCAACAGCTACCAGTGTTCTGTGGTCATACATCGAAATGCTCCCCAGGCCCAGCATGCCTGGCTTCTGATGGTTTTAGGCATTGACTTGCTTCTGTTAACTTAGGTTTTTGGAGACTCTTAGTCTCCCAGAGATCTGATGTTTTGAGGGTTGGATAGACTGGAAGCTAAGCGGTGGTGATGTGTCTTGGGGCAATGTCACACTTTTCAGTTTAATACTGCTGGAGAACTACTGTACCTGGCCAATGAAGAGTTCATACGATAAAATAAGAGATGTTATCAGACCAATCTTTTATAGTTTATAAGAATCTAAAGAATGCATAGTTTTATTTTGGTTGGCCGTTGTGCGTGTGTACACATTGTGGTAGTATCCGACAGTCCAGACCGTACCAATTCCCTGTTGGTGCGCTCTCTAAACCAACAGTATTAAAATAAAACGACATTTAGAGTTGTGACACCCGATCATTTTCACTATGAGTTATTACCACATACACACCATGTTCTTTAAAATGCTTAGGTGAGTGTGGATTTTCCCAACTCTCTCCAGCATGATAGTGGTATGAAAATCGTTTTGAGTTTTCGGACACATTTCTACCCACAAACAAGGATCAAAATGAATGATTTCAATGTGATGTTCCTTCTCTGTCCACACAACAAAGTAAGCTTTTTACCAAGCTGTGTTTGCACCTGGTAGACGTGACTGGTTTGATGCTTGATTAAGTTTGTTCAGGTAAACTTTTGAGTCGCAAGTTTTGAATTCCTCTGCTGAGCGGACAGTTTGCTTTCAACTCAGTGAAGTGAGTTATGGCCAAGTGGCCAAGTCCATCAGGTAATGCTCCCAAATATGGTAAACTCAGGTTTTGGCCCAGTCCACAAATGTAAAGTTTTAAATCCTTTGATATTTTGTCCTGGTCGCATCGTCAGGCTGTGGCAATAGAGGAATACTTGTTCTACTGGCTTCTCCAGGACCGGTAGTCTTTATTTTAGAAGCGGAATTTGTTTGGTTAGATCTGAACCTAAACCAAGTGGAAAAAATGAACTTGGTCTTGGGCCACTTTCTCAGCTTAGTCTGTTTCCTCTGCTGTAAAAATGATATCGATCTGACCTCACAAATCCAGAATTTCTTCATAACTGATTTTTGCTCGTCCACGTTGTATATGAAGCTTTAATGTCTGGGATCAACAAGACTAGAGGCTGGACTCACACTGGTACATTTAGTATGTAAAGTAGTACTTTATGTTTACATTTTACAGTCATAAAAGAGTGACTAATTCTGCTGTTGAACTCACAGGAATAAGAACACTAGTTTTAATCAGAGACCAGAGACTTAACAATTAAAGTTTAAAAATACACATGCAGCTGTCTCTACCTCCCTGATTGCCTGTCTGGTCTAGAGGATCCCTGTGAGCCCAGTTATGTACCACCCAGTAAAATACTCTAAGATAAGTTAAAAAGGAAGGGACGTTAAATTCCGCGTTGGTCTTAGCAGAAGTCCTTTAAGAATAATAATGAAATGTACAAGTTAGTCTGCGTATCATCGGTCGGTAGAACTTTAAATGGAGTCTGTTCAGGATGGAATGCGTCTAAAAGCTTGCTTATTCTCTTCTGTTACTGTTTGTGTGATGGAGGCCGCCATGCCAGCTTGATGCGGTGGTGACTGTTTTACTTCAAAACTAAATTTCTTTTGCTTCTTTTTTTTTAAACTCCTGTCATGTTGGGGTCGGCAGCGACCCGTTTGACTTTGTTGGGAACTTCTATTAAGAGCCTGTCAGCTGGCACACTGACAGGAACCTCCTCAAGTAAAAATCTAAGGTGGCATGTCCAAGCATGTGAAGGGAATTTACTTGTTTGAGTGGCCATTTGATTGCAAAATGCAGGATTGGCTGCACGCAAGAATTGCCATAAAAGAAGGAGAGGACACAAAGCTTTGTTACTGATTCAGATGAGTAGGTATCTGAGGAGGACATTGTGGAGTATCACTTTGAAGACACACAAGTTCAGTGAGGAGGTTCGTGCTGAAAGATTCAAGTCCGAAAATGGTATGATCTTTTGGAGCTCAAGACCTCAGGACGTCTTTGCTGTGACTTTGAGGGAAAAAAGTTCCTCATGACATGTTGAAAGACATTGATGAAGGATACCTGGATGCTGTCTATGGTATGCATTAACTGTCTGTGTTTAAAATCTCTGTATAAAGGCAATCAAGAAAAGACAGAGTTTCACAAGAAGCCATGTTTATCTGTCTCTCTGATGTGCTTGGAGACAAAGTTTGAATTGGCTTCCAAACTGGGATGTTGTCCTATGGGCACTCAGAGGTGTTTTGGTCAGTAAGTTCGTGATCTCGTCAAAGAGCTCGGGATGCTCATCAGCTCGAACATTTAGGAACACTCCGAGTACGAGCTCAACCCCGAGATGTTTAAAATGTGTGTAGATCGGATCTGGCTGTCCACTCCCGGACAGATCTCCTAGGCACCGGCGGATGACGCGCCTGGCGTAGGCTCCTGATGTATGAGAGCGTATTTTTGAAAATATGCTGCTGAATGATACCCGCAGCAGCCGGGCTTCCTCACCATTTAGGGTGAAATAAAATATTTTTGAATCATAATTTTTAGAGAGCGTTTCAGCATACCTGGGGTACTCTCACCAGTATCTGCCTCATCGCCATGACGAGCTCTAGAATGCCTCAGCATTGATGAAGTGTTCTTATTGATGGAAGATGTGAAGCAGAGCTGACACTTTAAAACATTATCTCTCTCTTGAGCTCTCAGCACAGTGCTATGTTGCTCGTCCTATCACTAGTTAGCACAGTGGCCTCACACGGTCATTGGCGTCCAGGGTGAGACGAAGCTTGAAACACTGGCCTTTCTTTGTGGTGTTTGCATGCTCCCCATATATGTGCATGTTGAAATAAAAAGCAGAATTAAATATGGTGGTATGAGACACCCTCTGGTGTCTGGGTTTCCCTTGTGTTGTTCCCCTCCCGTCATTTCTTCAGTATGTGGTGGCTGCTGATTGGAGGACTGGTCTGATAAGACACACCTACATGTTTAGTCCTTGCTTTTTAAGACCCTGTCTCTCTCATTCTGTCAGTTCTTCTCTGTCCTGATCACAAACTCAGCTAACCATATTGGGTTTTCTTTTAATACCATGTTTCTGTGGTCTTCCAGGTTTCTGCTGTCACCCAACTCTAGCTGGATAGGTACCATTCCCATGTGGATCCGTTTTAGTTACTGAAACTCTGTTTTTCTCTAAGTACGTTGAGATCTCTTGGAAGTCAGGCTGTGGCAATAGAGGAGAACTTGTTCTACTGGCTTCTCCCGGACTGGTAGTCTTCATTTTCGAGGAAGTGACTGATATGGCCAGCTCTGAATATGAAGTGAGTGGACAAAATGAGCTTGGTTTTGGGCCACTTTCTCAGCATAGTCTGTTTCCTCTTCTGTGAAAATGGTATCGATCTGACCTCACAAATCCAGAATTTCTTCATAGCTGATTTTTATTCGTCCATGTTGTATATGAAGCTTTAATGTCTGGGATCAACAAGACTAAAGGCTGGACTCCTGCTAATTTTGCTGTTAAACTCACAGAAATAAGAACACTAGTTTTAATCAGAGACAGGTTGAAGATTGACCGTTAAAACTTTTAGCTGTGCATTTTAAAATGCTACCTTTGCATTGAAAATAATACAAACTGACAAGAGAAACATGGAAGGTCTTTGCTTACGTAGGTTTGTTTGTTACCACTGACGAACTGAGCGCGCGCGGTTCTTGCCTAAAACCTCACTACCCGTTCTATTAAAAAATGTATTTCTTTATTAATTTCTCTGCATACCTTTTACCAGGAACAAAAGCTGCAGAGCAGGTCTATAACTCGAAATTAACAAATCGACCTGGAGATCAATCACTCGTTACTCGTGTTTTAGCATTTAAATAAGCTTCATTCAGATTTTATTTCTAAAATTCAGAAGCTTACCTTGAATCAGACCAAAGCACCCTCGATCCTGCAGAGCTGATTCAACCATGCGCCAGAATAGTTGCTCAGCACCTATATTGGGTCTGGGGGATAAGAAATGACTGTACAAGGAAAACGCCTTGACACAGATGTTATTACGCACACAAAAACTTTATTCAAATTTAACAAGTTACAATCTTAACAAATTATTCTAAAAGAATTGCCACCCTGTGCCCATGGTGGTCTATACTATTCCAAAAAATTAACTAAGTCCTAACCAGTCCCTACTATCCAAACCTCCGATCCTAAGCCGATCTGTCGAGGTTGCCTGTCCCTAACCTACTCCCTCGCACACGGACTCTTGAGTTTTTAAGCCGAGTTCCGTCGCGTCACATCAGAGTTTTTATACAAAGTGTGGCGTCACATACCAGAGGCAGGTGCTTCTAGCTCTAATTTTCCTCTCTCACTGACAATTTCTGACCTTAGCGACACCTGTTGACCCAAGGAATAAACTGACCATTGACCTCAACCTAACCTCACATTTTGGAAGCTGTCAGCTCAACCCCTCCCTTACAGCACAGGATGGCTTCCCCAGTAACACAAAGATATTTGGCATCTTGAAATGATCACCCAAAAACATTTGATATCTTACAAAGAACATTCTAACATTTCAACATAAAGAATAAATCAAAATAATAAGCATAAAAGAAACACAAAGTCATTCATATATAAGTAAAGCATAATAACTAAACAATACATAAGAGTTCTAATATCTAGGCAGAACATAATAGTTTCTAATATCTAAATCAAATAATAATTTCTAATATCTAAATCAAATAATAGTTTCTAATATCTAAATCAAAATAATATAAAAAATAAGAGGTAAAATAGCATCCAGGCATTTCATCATACAAAACAGGCCACGACTGTTTGACACCCCCCCATGAAATGCCTGCAAATAATGGAATACCCACAATACACCATTAATTAACAACATTAACATCGTTATAATGAATAGGAGTACACATTGTGAAATCCACCCCTACATTCTCCATGTACTCTTTCCATGCCTGTAGCTTCACGCTCTGGTGAAGGCGGGGGTGGAGAAGGACGCTGCTCTTCCAGCCAGGTGTCGTGCTCGTCGTCAGGGGTCAGCAGAAGGCCATCACCAAACTGGTGTACAGACGTAATAGAAACAGATCCCTTCCCCCCTGAAAACTCCACCGATCTGATACAATGAACATGACCAGAGGAGGAATCAGGAAAGGATTCACAGATCTGCTTTTCCACAAATGAGCCACCTGCCCCTTTAGAGCCAACCACAGCAGCAGACCCACCTTCTCCTTCATCATTCTGTGATCCCATGGACAGGGTTTCACGACCATGATCACCCACCAAAGCAGGAAGCTTTGGATAATCTTCATGGAGAATAGTTCCCTTATCAACTGGAATTCAAGAGGAAATCACCTTGAATTCTGAATTGTTCTCCTCACAAGGGTTCTTGAAAAAAACAAAAAGAATATCCTTCTGAGAGACAGAGAGTGTAAAACACAGATAGGCCCACCTCAGTGTGGGACATCACCCCCTCCTCTTCTTTCTCTCTCTCTCTCTCTTTTCTATTATCATGACTTTCCCCCATGATACAAAACACAAACAGTAATATTGTATCAATTCTCGAGAAACTTTCCAATAACCACTATTTATACAATAGAAAGTGTAAAAATAAGTTCTCTAATTAACTTATAAAAACTCTCAACCACAACAGGACTCTCAAAAACCCTGATGATATGTCTATCAGAGACCCTCCTCCGAGGAGCCCTGCAGTAACACGCAGTATCTCTAAACCTCACAACTGCAAAGTTACAGAAAAATGATAACCTGTTTATCCAATAACAGTTCAACCAAACTACACAGGTTTATGCTTGTTTCACAATGTAAACAAAAGAACAAAGCAAGAGAATTTAACAGAGTTTATTTTGCCCACTGTGATGACATGTAAGACAACATTTCAACAGCATTATTCAATCCTGAGGCTTCGAGCCTCAACAACAAATAAATCACAACAAGCAAAATAAGCAGCAATATTAATGAGGTAGTGTGCCTCAATAATAACAAATATTAGAACAATCTGCACCTGAAAATTAGAAATATCCTCCCTCCAACTGTCACCATCCTATGGAATAAAAAATCTGTGTGTTTTTTACTCCCACAACTGTCCTATGAGAAACAATCACAAATGTGGTGATCATTGAATATAAAACATAAAAATAATCAGCATTAATGCAACACTAATTATTCTACAACATCTACACCCTTTACATTAAAGGGAATTTTGATGGGATGAAAATCCCAAAATCAGGTCTACTCCTAAATCCTTCGCCTGCACCTCCCCCCTCCAAACATGGCCTCGTTATCTCACCCATGTTTGGACCAACAAGGAGAGATGAGCACCACCTTTCCAAATAAAGTTTTGGTACTAACTTGCATATTGTCTTTTGTGCCACATAATTTTCAAAAATGCCAATCTGAGTTGGTTGTCTGGTTAAGAAAATGAACCATGGCTATTGTAAAAAAAATAAAACTAAACAAGTAAAACAAACAAACAAAAAAAAAAAAATTAAAACTGTTAAGGTACAGGTATTTCTAAAGTTGTTCTAAGTTGTTAAAAACTGAGTTTAAAAAAACAACAACTGGAGTTGCATATGCTAATTATCTGATTAGCCAATTTCATGTTTGTAGTTAATGAAACAAAAAAATAAAACAATAAAATACTACACAAAATTATTCCTAGAGATAAAATATTATCAAATTCAAACCTAAACATTTTGTCAAGTCAAAATGTTTGTAGGAATTAACAAAGAATAATAAAAAGTGAATTACCTAATTATTGTTAATTTGTAAGTTAATTTATAAGTACTGGAGGTGGGGTTAAATAAGTTTTCTTCTCCCCACTCCTTTAATGGACACTTTGACTTGTGCACTTGTTCTTGTTCTGAATTGACGCCAAATGTTGAAGAATGTTTGTGTTAAATTTAAAAACATTTTAATTTGTTCAAGATAAATAAATTAACAAAACAAACAAACATATATCAAATTCTCTAACTACACATATAACACAATCATAAAAAAAATAAATTCTTAGTTCATTTTTAAAGTCCAAATGTAACCTGGCGGACTCCTATTCTACTTTTCCCCCTCCCCAAGGCGCTTAGCAACATATTCCCACGAGCGAGTGATTGATCTCAATTTCTGTTCCCAGAGCAGCGACCATTATTAAATAAATCCAAAATTATATTATTATGAACATGATAAATTTATTATAAATATTGCATTATTTAAATAGAAAAAACATCTCACATAGAAATTAAATCTCCACGAATATTGACAATTTTACTCTGACTTTTTAAATTCATACCGTTCTGTTTTGGTCCCCTCCTGATCCATACGCAGTCCCGATCCGAAATGGCAGAATACTCCGTGTCAGATCAGCCAACATAAATCAGAACACAAGAGGCCAAAAAATTAACTGTGCCTAACACAATTTTTTGCAATTATAATTTTTTATATAAATTTACGTGTCTATATAAGCCGTCTGCTAATTTTACAATGACCCTCGTATAAACACGTCCGAGGAGTGCACTGTAGATTTTTATATGGTCGAGGCTCCTGTATCAAACGGATACAGGGGGTTTTCACCCTTAAACTTCAACCCAGAATTTTCCGTTAATTTCTATGATTTTGAGGAGGTTTTCAACAATCGCTCCTCATAAAATTTCTGTTTATTCATGCTTAACCTCGTAGGCTTCGGGCTCGTACTCCCTCTGCCACTCTTGGAGCCTCTCGACGGAGGCATCCCTCTCCCCCTGAGGAAGACGCTTTAAAACCTCCGGAGGCATCGTGGGCCTCGGAGGGCGCTTCCCGTCCCCCGACTAAACACTCTTATACACTTTACCCCCATTCTGGGTTTGTGTCTGATAAGACTGCTGTCGCGACATATTAGGAGGAGGCTGATATAATGAAGGTCTACGATCAGATCCCCTATTTTCTATTCTATTCTGCGCTTTCATTAACGCTAATTTATCCCAGGCTCTTAATTTTGAAGTCATGGTACAAGCATCCCACTCCTCCCAGCTAGAGACCATCTCCATAGTGTCAGGTAAAGCTAATAAAAGTCTCTCTTGACACTTCACGTTAGCTCCTTTAGATCGGAGTATGGTCATAGCCTGGAAAAGTGACATGTCTCCGGAACGAACTGATTCAGCTAACTGCTCTTTAAGCCTTTCCATTGAATCTTCCCCTGGCATGCTAACCTTATCAACCAGCATATCACTAGCCCTAAGACCATCTGGAATTTCTAATTTACGCTGAGCTTTCAAAAACGCCGTAACCATAGAATCGTCTAACGCGTATTTATTTCCTCCTATATTCTCTACCACCCTCTGCAGGAAATGACCAGTCTGTTCACCCTTGTGCTTAACGGGAATGACATCATTCAAAGCACAATGATAACCAGAGACTGGTCTGTAACAACCTGACGTTTCTACACACGCAGGAGCACCAGTAAAACTCTTTTGCCACCTTAAGTGTGAATCCTCACACCCGCGCTCAACAGGTTGTTCAATGTGAAACGCGTGCCTCTCTGTGGGATAGAATTCAGAGAGATTAGGCATTAACTCAAATGGTTGTTGCGTCATACGATTCTGTTTTTCTACTGATCGATCCCTTTTAACACACTGCTCTTTAAAATAATCAAATCCAGCTCTAAAATGTGCATTCTTATACGAAGTAGACAGACCAGGAAGTTCCCGAACCTGTTTAGATGTAAGTCCTTGTTTAGCAGCCTCAATTGAAAGGCGCGTAGCATCATAACCCGGATAAGGTCTCTTTTCCCATTCCTCATCCTCTATTTCCTGTTCTGGAGGATCTTGAATAAAAGGAGAAAACAGATTACCATCAATTGTCATAACAACGGGATGATTGGAAGGCCAGGCCTGAGGATTAATCCTCAGTTCAGGCATAACCGCTGCATTACGCTGTCTCCCCCGAATAACCCGAGGAAGTGGCGCCTCCCGAAGAATAGGCTCCTCAAAACTAACTTTCCTAGGTGTACTGGCTATTATAGGTCTCCTTGCCGGAAAAAAATGATCTCCAGAGAAACAAGGAGGAGGAATAGGAATTACAGGATATAATGAACGAGGCTCTGAAACAATTTGCGCTGGTGGGGGGGATCCACTCAAAGATCTTACATTTGGTACAGAATGGAAATTCCGCAACCCTCTAACGGGTTTTACCAAATCACCAAACCCCTCACCAGGATCTTCAGAATCAGAAGTTGGTTCTGGTTCATCAGAATAAAACTGCCTCTCCCCCGACTGAGAGCCGAATGGAGAAAGCCCTTGCGCTGGTTCTGAATTTAAAGCAACAGATGTGGATGCATTAGGATCTTCAATTAATTGACCAAATTGTTGAACTGCAGAGTAATTAAGTAAATTTATTATGATCTCTGATCCTACCGGAAAATCATGAGTCAATTCCTCAACCACAATTCGCCATATATCCAGATTAGGAATCCCATCAAGTCTCCCCGACCACCTTAAATTCAGTAACACAACACGCCCTTCAGCAGCTAGTTTCCTACTAGCAACAATGAGATTTTTCACAGCTTTAACGTTTAACACCTGTATCTAAAAAACAGTCGGGTGGTCAGGAAAGTTAGACGCGGGCTCCTCCTGATGGATCATATAGGGTGACGCCCGTGCTCTATGTAACATGGCATTAACAACATTTTTTGTCAGAGCGCTTCTGAGCCCCGCTAAATAAGCAGGTGCTTGTTCCAAATTATTTTGTTGGTAAGGTTGAATTATTCCTAAAAGAGGAGTTTTTTCCAAAATATTTTTAACCGTCATTGTGGTGAGAAATATAGTCCAACTACCCCTAGGACTCTGAATAATAAACGGACTGAACTCAGGAGAATATTTGCCTACATTGTCATTCAACGGAGAAGATGAAAACTTCTCTGACTCCTTCCCTGACATTGCATCCAAATCTTCTGCTTTCACGGAAGAAACTACCTCTACCCCAGTCTCCACCGAGGCAGCCGGAAGAAGACACGGGTTACCCACCCGGGGTACAACATCACCAGTATCCAAAGATAGAACTACATCACTTCTAGGAGAAGAAAACGATTTCTCCCTGAATTTCCCAGTGCTACTCAAACTCCCCTCACTAGAGCCTAACCCGGTTAGGGGAGTACGCTCTAAAAACTGCAAAGTTTTCAGAACCTGCTCTCCTTCCTGACGGTCCTGGACAACCAGATGAATCTTTTTTTCTGGCTGCATCCTTACCGCTCTAGCTAAAGCCCGTGCTGCTTCATTAACACTATAATTAAAAACACCACATCCATACAAGGTGGTAACCACTTCTTTATTAACCGAAAATTTTAACGCACCCAGAAGAGTATTAAATAAATACTCTTCCGCTCTGCGCGAACTCCAAACGGAATCGCGGGAGGAAAATTCCACGTTAAGGATATTTCCCTCTGGTATAGGACACAAATGAACTCCTGGTTCTTTCTGATTATCAGATTTATTTTTCAGAGCAGTGACCGTATAACACTCCGCTAATTCCCTGGGCCACCTGTCTTTTAATAATGACCCTACCTCGGGGTGGATGGAACCTGCGCGGGCAGGATTTAAAATATCTACTTTTTCTGTACTAGGGAGATCGATAAACCTAAAATTCGGATGTTCATAAACCCAGAGATTGCCTTTCTTCCCGATCAATAAAGGCCGAGAATCAGGTCCAATCCTGAGTTTACTAAAACTCTGAGCTGAGCTCTCCCCCGAAGGGGAGACGGTGGAGAGGAGCGGACATGCCGCTCCTTCCCACCTTTCCTCAGAATCATTTAAACACGGTTCAACAAGAAAATCTGGGTTTACAGAAAATGGTCTACTAGGTGTACTTACATAATTATACACAGACCCGTCTTCATCCATGTTTTCAAACTGCTGTTGTTTTTGCCAGCCCTTCTGTGAGGTTTAAAAGACGTAGAAGTATACTTACCCTGCTCAGGCCCTCAACCGGGTTTTTATTTGGCTATAACCTTCAGCAGTGAATAACAGGAGATAATAATTTTGTGAGCATAAATTTTAGAGGAGGTAACTTCCAGGTATCCCCGAATAATTACTCTTAACACCACTCTAAACCCACTAGCCCGTTAGTCTCCACGGGGTGGAGGGAACAAATAGATCATCAGCTAGACTTCACGCAAAAAAAAAAAAAAAAAAAGGTTCTTTTATTAATGCCGCTGGACAATATTCACATTAAGAATATTGTCCCTTCGTGGTCGCCATGACGAACTGAGCGCGCGCGGTTCTTGCCTAAAACCTCACTACCCGTTCTATTAAAAAATGTATTTCTTTATTAATTTCTCTGCATACCTTTTACCAGGAACAAAAGCTGCAGAGCAGGTCTATAACTCGAAATTAACAAATCGACCTGGAGATCAATCACTCGTTACTCGTGTTTTAGCATTTAAATAAGCTTCATTCAGATTTTATTTCTAAAATTCAGAAGCTTACCTTGAATCAGACCAAAGCACCCTCGATCCTGCAGAGCTGATTCAACCATGCGCCAGAATAGTTGCTCAGCACCTATATTGGGTCTGGGGGATAAGAAATGACTGTACAAGGAAAACGCCTTGACACAGATGTTATTACGCACACAAAAACTTTATTCAAATTTAACAAGTTACAATCTTAACAAATTATTCTAAAAGAATTGCCACCCTGTGCCCATGGTGGTCTATACTATTCCAAAAAATTAACTAAGTCCTAACCAGTCCCTACTATCCAAACCTCCGATCCTAAGCCGATCTGTCGAGGTTGCCTGTCCCTAACCTACTCCCTCGCACACGGACTCTTGAGTTTTTAAGCCGAGTTCCGTCGCGTCACATCAGAGTTTTTATACAAAGTGTGGCGTCACATACCAGAGGCAGGTGCTTCTAGCTCTAATTTTCCTCTCTCACTGACAATTTCTGACCTTAGCGACACCTGTTGACCCAAGGAATAAACTGACCATTGACCTCAACCTAACCTCACATTTTGGAAGCTGTCAGCTCAACCCCTCCCTTACAGCACAGGATGGCTTCCCCAGTAACACAAAGATATTTGGCATCTTGAAATGATCACCCAAAAACATTTGATATCTTACAAAGAACATTCTAACATTTCAACATAAAGAATAAATCAAAATAATAAGCATAAAAGAAACACAAAGTCATTCATATATAAGTAAAGCATAATAACTAAACAATACATAAGAGTTCTAATATCTAGGCAGAACATAATAGTTTCTAATATCTAAATCAAATAATAATTTCTAATATCTAAATCAAATAATAGTTTCTAATATCTAAATCAAAATAATATAAAAAATAAGAGGTAAAATAGCATCCAGGCATTTCATCATACAAAACAGGCCACGACTGTTTGACACCACCTGTCGCTTGCTGATCTTAACAACAGCGGACAACTTCCTGCAGTGGTACTAACTCCTTGATAAGGACAGTTACTGTATTATGTGAATTAGTCCGGGGGAGGTAGTTGGAGGATGTTTCTTGTTATCTTGACTTATACCACTGATCAATTCCCCCTTTGACCTTTAAAAAGTAGATTTTAGGAGTCCATGTCATGTAAAACATCTCACAAGTAATTACTCAATCAAAACTTAAGGTTTTGATTAAACCTTAGAATTAGAAGGTTAAGTCAAGCTTATGGAGTTGATATTCATGTTTTTGGCTACAAACTTTGAGTGTCTTGGATTCTTTGTAAGAGAATCTGCACATACATCATTACTGTTCTCTTCTTACTACTACCTGATTTGGGGATAACTTTGCTCTCTGAGGGTCGTGGAGTTCGTTCTTTGTCCTCAATAAAAAAACAACTTTTGTGTCCTTTGAAGATATCAAACATATGAGAAAGATTTTCTTCAAATTCTGTATTTGGTCATTTTCTGCGTTTTAAAAAAAATGTGTTGAGTCTGTCGACCTTTGTGGAGACAGTCATCTTCTTTAATAATTTTAATGATGGGTCTGATTTATTGTCTTTATTAATGTCACTTAAATCCTCTCTGGTTTTGGAGGGCGATTATTTGCTCATTTCTTTTGGAACAGTTTCTATTGTTGATGTTTTCGTTCCAATTCCATATTTTAGCCAATTTGGTTTTCCTTTATTGCTAAGGACTTCTTACATGACGTTTAAGTCTCTACTTTCAACAAGTTCTAAAGTAAAGAGACATTAAGTTGCAGCTTTTATATAGAATTTTTTTCTAAAGAAATGATTGATTTTTCTGATCGTGGAGTTTGTTTGTAGTGAAGCTATTTGGGATCTCTTGTAATCTGATTGCTATTAATTGGGTCTGATACTGATCAAATAAACTAGAACAGACCCTTACCGGGAGGAGTGAGTAAGAGTCTGGCCAACTTCCTACATTTCTAAAACCACATTTGCTGTGACCAGAGTCAGTAACATTAAGACTTGTTTAAGGGAAAAAAGTTCCTCATGACATGTTGAAAGACATTGATGAAGAATACCTGGATGCTGTCTATGGTATGCATTAACTGTGTTTAAAATCTGTGTATAAAGGCAATCAGGAAAAGACGGAGTTTCATAAGAAGCCATGTTTATCTGTATCTCTGATGTGCTTGGAGACAAAGTTCCAATTGGCTTCCAAACTGTGATGTTGTCCTATGGGCACTCAGAGGTGTTTTGGTCAGTAATTTCTCCTGGTTTTATTGTAGTTCATAAACTAGAATGTGAGGTGATTTTAAAATTTTCCATCAGGTTTCACAGTTTGTACTAATTACTTAGAGAAAAGCACAGTTGTGCAAATGAGAAAAGTCCTTATGAGAAATCCAAAAAAAATGACAGAGAAAAACTGTAAATATCTTTTGTGAAATTATAACCAGCCATGCTTCCATCATTCAGCAGTCTGGCTGAGACCAAGCATGAAGAGACGGGGTGAGCAGGGATGAGTGTCTGTTGGCTTAAAGATAGAAATTACCTTTGCTCCTCTCATATATTTCATCAGCGCTGGAACTGGAATCCATTCTTGTGAATTAATCTCTGGGATTTCTATGAATGTAAAAGCAGCTGCTGCCGTGGAAACGGAGGTCGCCGACCACCCCACTATTCATTAACCCACTTGTCTCAGTAAGTCTATGAAGACTCGGTCCTGCTCTGTATATTTTACAGATTATAAAATGAAGTGATCTTTTTAAAGTTATCTGAAATCAAATCCAATGAACAACATCTTTAACGACAGGGTAATGTCTAAGGAACATAGAATGCAAAGTCTTTAAAGTTTTCAGCCTACAGAAGAAGGCTCTTCCACTGCTGCCCTGTCACGGTCACGGAGAAGATCTATCTTCGTCATTACGTTGACGATGGGAATTTCTAGTGACTTAGTGATGAGAAGTCCGTCGAAATCATTGGTGAAGAATTTCTGATGGTGTAACAGGAAACATTGATCATTAGAAACTTTAAAAGTTTCTAATGAAACTTTTTAATCAACTTTTTAATATTCATTATTATTCATTATTAAAAAGTTGATTACCTTGCGGGGCTTCACCAAACGCCGTGATTCCACCAACAGGACTGCACAAACTTGATAATCCAATGCCTGTATTTTCTTCGCCAATTGATTGAGTACAGGCACATGGCGGTCAAGACTAATAAAGCCTACGTCATAAAATCAAAAGAGTAATCATAAAACACTCTAAAAAATAATCCAAAGCACCTGGTCAATAAATTGAATATAATCAAGCAAATAATAATGGTTAGCATCACAGTAACTTTAAAAAACATTAAACATCAGACCACATTTCAGGTGAAACATTACCAAAGCAGTCAAACAAGACAAACGGATTTTGGAGATTATTGAGAATTTCCTCCAGCCAGTGGAAATTCTCAAAGAGTTGACATTATTTCTCAGTGTTTTTAAAGAAGCAGCAGAACAACAACCATCATCTTCATCAGATTTTAAAAAATCTTTTACCGGTGGCCGAATGGTCTTCAGTTTTTACTTTTACGCCAGTAAGTCGTTTCCGACAACACCAGTTTCTTACTTTTATGCCGACAACGCCAGTAAAACATTTATTTTGTCACTTTAGCTTTCAAGTTTGGAGACTCTTCCTCTCCTTCCGTGCTTCAGCTTTCAGTGAGCAGTTGTAATGTCAGTCTGTGCTTTTTTTGTCGTGTCGTCGTACAGTGATGAGACGTGATTGCGGCCAGTCGCCCTGTAGCACGCCGTCACATGCTTGAGCCTCGATTCATCATCATTCATCCTCATCAATAGTAAAGTTGGAGTGAAATCCTGACATGACAGCAGCATGTAACGGAACGACAGCAGAGAGACTAGAATACAGTCTGTGTTCAAATCTTTTACACAATACTTCTTAGAAGAATTACACTTGTTGTCCAGTCTTGTGTTGTAATTTTTTTTATATATATGTTGTAATTTATTAACTTTCAGTCGGTTATGATTGAATTATTTTTACATGCTGGTATCTGTATTCATTTTTAGTACAATTTCATGCACTTATTTTCAACAAAACAAAACTTTGATTTGGTGTATGCGTCCAAAATTAATGCCTGTATATTCATCAGTACTGGTCTTCTTATACACTGTGCGTCTTTCCGGTTTAATGTTGTGCTTATTGGCATCTTCCATCTTTGGAGTAACTTTTTGTTACATTTCAGGCAGCATGCTCTGTCTTAACAGGCTGTAGAGAAATGCAAAAACACTTCAATCTTTTTAAGTGACGTTGTTGTTCTGCCATTTTCCTGTTTGTTTACAAACATACAGCGGAGAAATACTTTAGCCCCGCCCATTCATTAACACATCATTCAGTAGATCAGACAGGACGATAAACATACATTTGTTAATAATTTCTTTTAAAATCATTTAAAAAAACCACACACTTGGTTTTTCACTCTTATTTGTCGGTTACAAAAAATAAAAGAACACTTTCTTTTATTGGGCCTGGCAAGATGGAACCTGTCTGATCATTTTCTGATTGGTTAGGAATTAAACCCTCCAAACAGGACTGGTTTTACATTTGGAGGTCGTTTAAAGGTTCACCCTCTTGATCTTTTTTGGCTGGTTTTTAACACGTGTTGGTTCTGGCTTGAGTAATGAGGCGATTCTTTGACTTTACAGAAGTTACACAGGTTGTCCAACTTCTTTATCCACGTGATAACAAATGTTTTTCAATTGTTTGTTGATTGAAAAACAAACGAAAAAAAGTCTTCTCGACTTGACTTTTTGTCCTGGATGTTACAACATCCAGCTCTCTGTCAAAATTCTCCCGCCATCACTCCATGTCACCCGTCCACCCCTTCTGGCACAATCTCCAGAACATGGTGGAGATTTCAGGAGACTAGTGGTTATTCTCGGGTAGTTGTAGAAGCCGTAGAAGGTCCTTAAACCATCAGCAAGACCGATATATGTTCCTGTTGGTGAAGCAGAACAAGCTAAGTAATGTTCACACCCTATAGGGTGACTTCCAGAGGGCCACAATTCCAGTTGGAATTTCTCAATGTCACTGAGGAGTGTGGTACAGTTAGTAACAAACTGGTGTTCTGAGTTGTAAAACAGGCTCTTCACAGCCTCGTCTGATTGGTGGAATATTCTATTGAGATTTACGACTGATAGATCAGACTTCTGAAAAGTGAAGCCATGGAGGTCTCTGCAATAAAACACAAAGAATTCTGTGTCGTTTTATAAAGTAAATACACGTTACATGAATAAAAACACAGCTTAAATGAGTACACCCCCTTTGAAAAGTTTTTTACGATATTTAAATGAAAACAAAGGTAAATATTTCTAAAATATTCACAGATGGAGTTTATTACAACATCTTAACTTATAACTCAAACACCCCACGACAAAAACTACTAAACTTAGAACTCTGTATGGCTCCATTATTTTTAATGACAGCTTTAAGCCTCCTGGCATGGAATGCACATCATTTGGCATCCATTCTTCAACAACGACCTCTTTCAGAGATTGGATCTGTCGCTTTAGAATTCCCCAAAGATGTTCAATTGAGTTCAGATGAGGTGACATACTTGGCCAGGGAATCACTCCCACCCTGTTCCTTTTCAGAAAGCCAGCAGTGGCTTCAGATGTGTGCTTAGGATCATTGTCGTGTTGGAAAAGGACACGACGATAAAGAACAAGAAGTGATGGAGGCATCTTAGTTTGAATTCATGATGCCAACACCAGCAGCAGTCATGCAGCCCCACATAAGGACACTACCCCTTCATGTTTCACTGTGGGCACCATGCACTTTTTTTTGTATTCCTCACCCTTGCAAAGCCGGACAGTTTTGAAGCCATCGGTTTGAAAAAGATTGATTTTGATCTCATCGCTCCACAGTATAGAGTCTCAGTAGTGTTCACATTTGTCGGCATGGACCCTGGAAAACTCTAGACGGACTTTCTTGTAACTGGGCTTTAGGAGAGGCTTCTTTCAAGGACAACACCCATGCATGCCATTCCTCTACACTGTACGGCGGATTGTGTCACGAGAAACAGTCCCTCCCTAGATGATTGCAGGGATCTTGCATGTTGGTTTTCTTCATCCCTTCTCATCACAAGTCGCTCCTGTCGTGGCGTTAAAGCTTCGTGGTCGACCTGGACGTCTCTGTTGTTGTTCCATCTTTCTTATTTTGAATTGCTTTTGCAGCTGGATTCTTACTATCGAGTATGGCTTTGATTATGATCCTATAGCCTTTACCTTTCTGGTGTAAAGAAATGGTTTTCTTTCGCAGTTCTAGTGTCATTTCTCTTCCATGTGGTGCCATCGCGGACAGCAGGAAATGGGAAAGGGTGGTTTGGGAGCCTAAACAGTGGGGTGTACTCATTTTTGGACGTCACTAATTTAACTAAAACTGAAAAAATATGTCGTTTAGGTTTCGAAAGTTTGACAGATGCTGTTTTAAACACACATTTTGGAAATATGTTTGTTTAAACTACTGTCACGTTGGAATTAATGGAAGACTTCTGTTTAAAACTGAAATCTTCATTTCTTCGAACACGGGACACGTTTAGGTACCTTGAATCTTTGCCTGAACAACTACCTGTGGTAACCTCCTTGCCCGGACCGCCGCTGTGCCCAGGCTTCGAACATCTCATGTCTACTTTCAGGGGAGCCTCGTCCATCACTGCTGCCATTTGCATGGTTTGCCACAAGGTCTCCACGATGTGTGACTCTGCTTCTTTCTCCACCCCCAGCTGCCTCTTATCAAGTTATTAGGGACAGCATAGCAACACTTCTTAGACGCTGGTTCGGGCGTTTAATCTGAGTTTAGATTAAAACACAAGACATTTAAAATATGTAGAATTAAACCATAAAATCCATGCAAAAAATACTCAACCAGTTACACTTAAAAAAATGGCTGCTTTATACTATGAAGGTTCTAAATGTTGTCAACCAACAGACTGGGGTTTATTCCGTCTCTTCTAAGTTCCGACTCCCGTCCAGTTTCTCCCACAGGGATTATCCATACATGCATCACATCAGTGAGAAACCAGGATGGGTGAGAAGGTCAACCTGGTTTGTTGACCTTCAGGGGGTCCACCTTGGTCTCTTTAGGGAGTTCCTATTGTTGAAAGTCTCTTGGGAAAAGCCGGTCTGTGAGGGTGACTGGATAGCTTCGTGGTGTATGCTGATCTCTTCATCATTCACTCAGACGTTCCTCCTCTCGTTCTGACGGTTAGATCAGCACCCTGTGGGACCACAAAGAGAGCTGCTAAGTGTGAGTAATAAGGATGCTGACTGAGTACGAGCGTTTCTCTCCCACATGGCAAGACTAATGGCCTTCATCAATCTGTTGAAGTGATGGGATTTTGAGCCTGATGACGTCAGTAAGAAATTCCCCTGAAATAAATGGTGCAAGTAAAGTCCCAACCATCCGCACACAGCCACCAGGTCATATCAGGATTAATTCACAGCATGAAACTAGCAGGAATAAGCCCACCGCACGTCGATGAATTTTGTGCCCTGTAAATTTGGGACTTTGACTTTTGATCTAAAAACCTTGGAAACCAACACACGTTTGAACTCTGGGTTTCTTCCATGCTTCCTGTTTGCTGCTTTGTAAAGTCTTTTTAGCAGCTGCATGATTTTTTTGTCTGTCATAATCCTTCCTCATCCGTCTTTACACCCCGAATAGGTTGCCTATTTGTTGCGGGGTTAAACACACACGCTCACACATTCCTTGGCCAATCAACCTAACATGCATGTTTTCTGAGGGTGGAAGGAAACTGGAGATCCTGGAGGAGACCCACTCATACATGAGGAGAACATGCTGACTCCACCAGTGTTTAAAACTCCGCCCCCACCTCTGGACTCAAACCACCAACCTCCTTGCTGTGAGGTCACTGTGCTGACCACTGCACCACCATGAAACCCAGAATAATTATTATGACACTTTAATTCCATTTCCGTAATCATTTTGAACACATTGTCTATCATAACATTTAAATTTGTTGTTGTTGAACAAACAACACGGTCATTACTTCGACCATCTCTAGCGGCTGACATGGATTGCAGGTGTACGGCTTGTTTGGTTTCACTACTAACGTTATTCCGTTCCGTCATCTTCGGTTGGATCGCCGGGCAACAGCTTAAGACTTGGGAAGCCATCCCTCACCCCAGCTGCATCCTCCAGCTCACCCGGAAGAATCCCAACTCGTTCCCTGTCCAGCTGTGAGACATAGTCTCACCAGCGGGTCAGTGTTCTGCCTGTTGCTCTCCTCTCGGCAGGATGTGCCTGAAAGACCTCACCAGGAGGTGCCACCCACAGCTGGTTACCATGGTGAGGGTAGGAACGTAGATCCTGGTTACCATGGTGAAGGTAGGGATGTAGATCCTGGGTACCATGGTGAGGGTAGGAACGTAGATCCTGATTACCATGGTGAGGGTAGGGATGTAGATCCTGGTTACCATGGTGAGGGTAGGAACGTAGATCCTGGTTACCATGGTGAGGGTAGGGATGTAGATCCTGGTTACCATGGTGAGGGTAGGGATGTAGATCCTGGTTACCATGGTGAGGGTAGGAACGTAGATCCTGGTTACCATGGTGAGGGTAGGAACGTAGATCCTGGTTACTATGGTGAGGGTAGGAATGTAGATCCTGGTTACCATGGTGAGGGTAGGAACGTAGATCCTGGTTACCATGGTGAGGGTAGGAACGTAGATCGACTTGTAAATTGAGAGCTTTACTTTTCGGCTCAGCTCTTTTTTCACCACAACGGATCGAGACAGCGTTCTTGTTATTGCTGACGCTGCACCAATCACTTGGTTGATCTCCCGCTCCATCCTTCCCCCAGTCGTGAACAGGACTCCGAGATACATATAAACCTGTACATACAAATACATATACCCTGACCTGTAGGAGAAATTCCACCTTTTTCCAGGCAAGCAACGTTTTACCATTTCTTATTTCAGTGTGTGCTACTCAGTTCATGTCCGTACTATGACAATGAGTAAAAACAGGCGCCACAGGCTTATTTAAATATTGGTACATATACTACAATATACACACTAGCCAAAAGAAAAAAGTCACCACTAATAAAAATGGGCTCTGTACTCTAATGTTGTTTTGGACCGCCTTTTGCTTTGATTATGGCACACATTCCCTGTGGCATTTTTTGATAAGCCTCTTCATCACAAGATTCATTTCCATTCAGTGTTGCATTATTTTTTCACCGAGATCTTGCATTGATAGTGCATTACCAGCCACGACGGGTGCACACTTCACCTGCCTCTCTTCTTACCCTGGTGCACCCTTCACTCTGGAACAGGGTAAATCTGGACTCATCAGACCACACGACCTTCCTCCATTGCTCCAGAGTCTAATCTTTATGCTCCCTAACAAATTAAAGCCTTTTTTTCCAGTTAGTCTCCAGTGATTAGGGGTTTCCTTAAAGGTACAGTACACAGCTGTTCAGACCTAATCCTGCCATGATGTGACATACAGGTGGAAGGAGGAGTACCTGATTGCAGACAAGAAACATGGTTTATTGAATAAAGGAGTCCAGTATTGCTGTAGAGAAAAAAGCACATGGATCATTGGGAATGTCATGAAGGTTCCGTTCCGTCATCTTCCGCTTGTTCCGAGGTCGGGTCGTGGGGGCAACAGCCTCAAACGGGCAGCCTAGGCCTCCCCCCCCGGCTGCATCCTCCAGCTCACCTAGGAGGATCCTGAGGTGTTACCCCGCCCGCTGTGAGACATAATGTTTCAAAATAAAATGTTTGGTTTCATCTTTATAGTTTGTTTGTTTTCCTCGATTTGTTTTTACACTAAAATAAGAGAATTGATAAGATATCGCATCGGTAAGATGGTATTAATACCCATCCTTAGCACCACATCCCTTCCTGTGGCACAGTATAAGGATGTGTACCCCGCTCTAACAGCCTCAGGCGGGAAGCCCAGGCCTCTCTCACCCATCCTCCAGCTCACCCGGAAGGATCCCAAGTCGTTCCCTGGCCAGCTGTGGGACATAGTATCTCCAGCGGGTCCGGGGTCTGCCTCTTGGTCTCCTCCCGGTGGGACGTGCCGAAAAAACCTCGCCCGTGAGGCGCTCGGGGGGGCATCCTGACCAGATGCCTGAACCACCCCATCTGGCTCCACACCATGCTCCTCCCTGATGGCAGAGCTCCTCTACCGATCTCTGAGTGAGAGCTCAGCCACCCTGCAGAGGAAGCTCATTTCGGCCGCTTGTACCCGCGATCTCTTTCTTTCGGTCACCACCCACAGCTGGTTATCATGGTGAGGGTTTGAATGTAGATCGACTTGTAAATCGAAAGCTTTGCTTTTCAGCTCAGCTTTCTCTTTACCACGACGGACCGATGCAGCGTCCTGAAGGTATTGTTCAAAATGTTTTTCATGGTCAGGAAGCCAGGAAGACCTGGCTGGGTCGGAAGTGGGTGAGGGAGGTGGTCAAGGATCTTGTGGCGTGGCTTGACGGGACATAGCTTGACTTGGCTCACAACCTGGGCAGGGCCTTTTGCAGCGATTCTGGGCAGGGCCAAGACCTCTGTCCGCTGGGTCTGTTCATGGTCGGGGATGGTTAACGATGTAGAATGCAGGTAGAAGGATGTGTCTTTCGACATCTGGATCACACCAGTTGGGGTGAAGCAACTTGTTGCCAGCTGAAAGATAATCATCCATGCGGTGATTATCCAATAGGAAGCTTGGACCTATTTGGCTAGTTAAAGCAAGGTGGTGACTTTTTTTTTTTCCTTCGCCAGGCAGTGTATACCATGTCCTTAGCATAGTCCATATTTGGAGTTCTACAAGCATGATTAGAGTGGGATGGAGATCAAGTTGGCTCACACCTGAGATTGATCTCTTCTGGATTTATCTCAGGTGTGATTTATGAAGGGGAGTTACCTGCCTTGTATAAGCAATCAAACAAAGACGGGGCTGTAACAGTCTGATGTCTCACTCTGCTTCTTAAATATGTAGACTTTTTTTTTAAAGACCTCTTCAAGTCAGACACCTCTTTCAGTATCTGTTTCACCTCCACCCCTCCTGATGGCAGCTCCATCTGGCCCTCCCTGCAGGGAGACCGGCTCAGTAACTGAGACACATGCACACCCTGATTCAAACAAGCCGGATTAAACCATCAAAGTGTTTAAAGAATATCTGATTAAACAGTTAAACTGTTTTTATTTTTGGACAAACTGGATGCAACAAATCAATATTAAAAACTGGCCAAATTTACAAAGTATTTTAGAAGAGTTTTTTCTGGATTGATTGTAAAATTTACATCAAAGTGTTTTACAAAAAAAGAAGAAGCTCTTTATTTAGAGGTTAGGTTTAAAAGCGTCATCATCAGTTTTTAGAAATTGATGAAGAATGGTAAAAACTTTTTTATGTGTAAAGAAAAGAGATGGAACGCCATCTTTCTGGTCCTACTGGGCCATCTTGTGGTGAAAATCACTTCAGATTTTTTCAGTAAAAATGGATAAAAAACAGTGTTTTTCAACCTTTTTTATGCAAAAATATATTTTTCCATTGAAAAAAACAAGATTCTCTAAATGACTTTAAATTATTTATTTAATCTAGTGATTTCTTCTTCAACCACGTGTCAAAATGAGAACTTATTCTGCATTTTTAAAACTTTTACACTTTTTTTCTGCCATTTTAACATTTTTAGTTCCAGACAAGAAGCCTAAAGAGGATTTACCCAGAATACAAGAGAAAATTGATTTTCTTTCATTTTGTGCAGAAAATGTGAGATTTTATTAGAATCCACAATTTTTCTGCTTTAAAACGCAGCCTAGATTTTCTCAGAATGTTTCGAAAACATGTAGAAAATATGATCCACTTGGTGGGGTAGTTTTTTGGGGCGGTGGGATGGACAGCAGCATGCAACAAATAAGCAGAGAAGAGTGAGTTGCCATGGTTACAGGACAGCCCTGCCTGTTTCTAGATAAAATGAAAACATTTCTTACTGATGAATATAAATCCTAACTTTTTTTTTTTTTTACACAAACACTGAGATCAACCAAATCAATCTTTGAACCCGTGTCATATGGGGATCAGATCTATCGGTAGCTCTCAAAGTCCGGTCCTCCGATACTGAGGGTCGTGTCCGGAAGATTTTCTACGTGTTCTTACATCTACACACCAGATCCAAGTTAAACGAGTCAATGTGCCAAATTTTATTGGCTGTTGATTTCTCTGTATGTGCATCAGTTGTATTGAACCAGAACACATGGAAAACCTTGAGGACACCGGCCCTCGAGGACCGGAGTTTGACACTCCTGCCGAATGAGGTTAAACATGACCACTTCCCACAAAACACCTGATGACCTCTCACGGTACACTAGTGTGCCGCGGACCACTGGTTGGAAAACGCTGGTATAAAACACATAAAAACAGGAGTGGGATGTCTTAACGAGTCTTTCTGATTCGTGTTCTGTTTTTTTTTTTTTGCTTAATTAATCAGGCTTATTAATGATAAAAACATACGGTGCTTTTTGCAGATGATGTGGTTCTGTTGGCTTCATCGGACCGCGATCTTCAGCTCTCACTGGATCGATTTGCTGCCAAGTGTGAAGCGGCCGGGATGGGAATTAGCGCCTCCAAATCCAAGACAATGGTCCTCGCCCGGAAAAGAGTGGAATGCCGCCTGCGGGTCAGGGACAGGCTTCTGTTCCAAGTGGAGGAGTTTAAGTATCTCGGGGTCTTGTTCACGAGTGGGGGAAGGATGGAGCAGGAGATCGACAGGCGGATCGGTGCGGCATCAGCAATAACTAGGACGCTGCATCGGTCCGTCGTGGTATAAAAAAGAGCTGAGCCGAAAGTAAAGCTCTCGATTTACAAGTCGATCTACGTTCCTACCAGGTCGTGAGGAGCCAGACGGGGTGGTTCGGGCATCTGGTCAGGATGCCCCCAGAGCGCCTCGCGGGCAAGGTGTTTTGGGCACGTCTCACTGGGAGGAGACCAAGGGGCAGACCCCGGACCTGCTGGAGAGACCATGTCTCACAGCTGGCTGGGGAACAACTCGGGATCCTTCCGGGTGAGCTGGAGGATGCAGCCGGGGTGAGAGAAGCCTGGGCTTCCCATTTGAGGCTGTTGCCCGCGTGACCCGGCCCCCGATCAAGCGGAAGATGACGGAACAGAACATACAGTACAGATTTATCAAAAGAAATGTCTTGTTTTTTTTGTGTAGTTTTTAGTTTATGAACTTAAAAAATAAACTTTTTCTTCACTAATTTCTTCATTTAAAAAACAAGCAGCAACTATTAGTTTTATGTTTTGATGTCGTCCCGTTTGACAACCTCTTTAGTACCTGACAAACTTGGACACCAGACTTGTACATGCTTGAATTTCCACCAACCATGAATTTTCCAAGAATCCATGTGTCTTGTGATCAATCAAAATGAACACTTTTGATTGACAAAAAAAATCACTTGGACTCACATTGAGTAAAGAAGAAATACAGCTAGGAAATGGTTGCCTCGGCAACAAAGATCTACCAAACCAATTTGTCTTTGGTAATTTTTAGTAATTTTTTTCAACAAAAAAAAAAACTGGAGTGGATGAGCAATAGTCAGACCTTCACACTTCTTTGTCTGTGATATCACTATAAGATTTCATAATTAACATAAACTGAATTGTTGTTGTTTACATTCTTAGAAAATAGCTGATTGGTTTTTATGTCATGGTCCGCTGCCCCACGAGCAGAGGAAGCCTGGGACCTTCCCTCATCTGCCTGATTTGAGACACCTGAAGGTGTGTCGTAGAATCATCATCCCTTATTCCTGGCAGCCTGAACAAGACATGCAGTTCTGAACTTTAACCATGAAACAATCCTCCTGATCATCTTCTTCTCCTTTCATCATTTCCCTTCAGGGGGCGCCACACAAAGTCAGTTTCTTCTATCTAACCCTATCTCCTGCATCCTCTTCGGTCACACCAACTATCTTCATGTCTTCCTTCACTGTATCCATGAACCTCCTCTTTGGTCTTCCTCTAGTCCTCTTTCGTGGTGGTTCCAAACCCAGCATCCTTCTTCTGATGTACTCTCTCTCTCTCCTCTGCACATGTCCAAACCATCTCAGTCTGACCTCTCTGACTTTAAAACCTCTAACATGTGCTGTTCCTCTGATCCTGTTCATCCTGGTCACTCCCAGAGAGATCCTCAGCATCTTCATCTCTGCTAACTCCATCTCTGCTTCCTGTCTTTTTCTCAGTGACACTGTCTCTAGACCAATCAGCATGGCCGCTCTCACCACACTGTCTCTAGACCAATCAGCATGGCCGCTCTCACCACACTGTCTCTAGACCTATCAGCATGGCTGCTCTCACCACACTGTCTCTAGACCTATCAGCATGGCCGCTCTCATCACACTGTCTCTAGACCAATCAGCATGGCCGCTCTCACCACACTGTCTCTAGACCAATCAGCATGGCCGCTCTCACCACACTGTCTCTAGACCAATCAGCATGGCCGCTCTCACCACACTGTCTCTAGACCAATCAGCATGGCCGCTCTCACCACACTGTCTCTAGACCAATCAGCATGGCCGCTCTCACCACGGTTTTCTACACTTTTCCTTTCATTTTATCTGAAACTCTTCTATCACACATCACACCTGATACTTTCCTCCACCCGTTCCAGCCTGCCGGAACACGCTTCTTCACCTCTTTTCCACACTCTCCATTGCTCTGGACTGTTGATCCTAGATTAAATCTTCCACCTTCTTTATCTCTTCTCCCTGTAACCTCACTTTTCCAATGTGTTTTTTTTCTGTTACAGTTTTATTGGATTAAACTGGCGGACGAGTTTAATCAAACACGATCTGTCGGTGCAGCTGGAACACTCTAAACAAAATACCTGCCAAAAAAATGAAGGATTCCTTGGATTTTTAAAAAAATACAAGCAATGTGTTGGTTTTACTGTAAAAAACAATTTCAAAATACTAACTATAGATGAACTGATGAGGTCTTTCAGGGTCAACATCAAGGTCTAAATTTTTATGAACACAAATGATCCCAAACCATATGATAACTTTAAAAACTACCTACAGTTACTCAATACCAGTGAGAGTTGGACTCCGCCAAGGCTGCCCTTTGTCTTCGATTCTATTCATCACCTTTATGGACAGAATATCTAGGCGCAGCCGAGACGTTGGAGGGATCCAGTTTGGTGACCTCAGGATTGGATCTCTGCTTTTTGCAGATGATGGGGTCCTGTTGGCTTCATCGGACCGTGATCTCCAGCTCTCACTGCATCGATTTGCTGCCGAGTGTGAAGCAGCTGAAATGGGAATCAGAGCCTCCAAATGTGAGACCGCGATCCTCGCCCGGGAAAGGGTGGAATGCCTCCTGCGAGTCAAGGACAGGGTCCTGCCCCAAATGGAGGAGTTTAAGGATCTTGGGGTCTTGTTCACGAGTGGGGGAAAGATGGAGCGGGAGATCGACAGATGGATCAGTGCGGGTTCTGCAATAACTAGGACGCTGCATCAATTCGTTGTTGTAAAGAGAGAGTTCCTACCCTCACCATGGTAACCACGATCTATGTTCCTACCCTCACCATGGTAACCAGAATCTACGTTCCTATCCTCACCATGGTAACCAGGATCTACATTCCTACTCTCACCATGGTAACCGGGATCTACGTTCCTACCCTCACCATGGTAACCACAATCTATGTTCCTACCCTCACCATGGTAACCAGGATCTACGTTCCTATCCTCACCATGGTAACCAGGATCTACGTTCATACCCTCACCATGGTAACCAGGATCTACGTTCACACCCTCACCATGGTAACCAGGATCTACGTTCCTACCCTCATCATGGTAACCACGATCTACGTTCCTACCCTCACCATGGTAACCAGGATCTACGTTCACACCCTCACCATGGTAACCAGGATCTACGTTCCTACCCTCATCATGGTAACCACGATCTACGTTCCTACCCTCACCATGGTAACCAGGATCTATGTTCCTACCCTCACCATGGTAACCAGGATCTACGTTCCTACCCTCACCATGGTAACCAGGATCTACGTTCATACCCTCACCATGGTAACCAGGATCCATGTTCCTACCCTCACCATGGTAACCAGGATCTACGTTCATACCCTCACCATGGTAACCAGGATCTACGTTCCTACCCTCACCATGGTAACTAGGATCTACGTTCCTAATCTCACCATGGTAACCAGGATCTACGTTCCTACCTTCACCTATGGTCACCAGCTGTGGGTGGTGAACAAAAGAATGAGATCACGGATACAAGCAGGCAAAATGAGCTTCTTCCACAGGGTGGCTGGCCTCTCACTCAGATATAGAGGGAGGAGCTCTTCCATCCAGGCGGAGCTTGGAGTAGAGCCATTTGCTCCTCTGGCTTGAGAGAAGCCAAGTTGGGTGGTTTGGGCTTCTGGTTACAATGCCTCCTGAGCACCCTGCTTGTGAGACGTCTCGGGCACGTCCCACCGGGAGGGGATTCAGAGGTCCTGGACCTGGTGGAGAGACTGTGTCTCACAGCTGGTCATGGCACACCTCAGGATCCTTCTGGATGAGCTGGAGGATGCAGCCAGGGTGATCTGAGGCTGTTGCTCCTATGACCCAGCCGTGGATAAGCAAACAATAACAGAATGGAACCTACAGTTACTCAATACCAACTATAGATTGACTAATTTGGTTTTCAGAACATGCCACCTTCACACAGAAAAGCCTTTAAAGCCTTTCCCCACCCAGGGCTAGAACCCCTAACCTACTTGCTGTTAGAACACCTCCACGGCCATGCAGCCTATTTTCTTTTAAACAGGATTCTTTGTTTTAACTGGAATTAACGGCTTCTTCTGGAATATTTCAATGTAAAAAGGTAATAAGAAACAAAATGTTTCTTAACTTTGATGTACTTTTGAATCAAAGTGACACGACAGACTGGCGACGTGTTCGGGGTGTACTCTGCCCCTCGCCTTGAATCACCCGGAATGGGCTCCTGCACCCCCATAATCCTGTAAGGGATTTAAGAAGGTGACTGACTGACTGAATCAAAGTGGCATGTTCCAGACGTCAGCAGGACATCTTGCTCAGAAACAGTAAGAAACATTATTTTTCTTGGAGAATAAAGTTTGATTAATTAGATTCATTTAAAAGCATAAAAAAGAAAAAGCATCAGATAAACTCAATAAATCCAATAAAACAAATGAACCGGCGTAGAACGGCCACACAGGCTGGGATTATTAACAGTTTAAATGAGTTAATCCAGGCCTGCAGGAACCTAAAACTGTTTATTTTAATCTTGAATGAAGCTTAACTTCTTCATAGAGGTTTTAATTTGCTGGATTCATAAAACAGAAGTCTTCTGGTAAAGATTTAAACGAAGGAAACCACACCTGCTGGATTTACGTAATCTCCCAAGTGGAGATACTTCCTGATTGGATCTAATCTTTTTTCTCATCTTTAACGTGAGCCAGAAAGACAAACAGATCCCAAGACTGTCTGTCTGTCGGCGGCGTTGTTCGAATTCAGAGCGCTCATGTTCGCGCTCACGGCGCGCCTGTTGCTCACGGCGCTCCTGTTGCTCACGGCGCTCACGTTCAAACATAGTGCGCTCACGCTCACGTTCACGCTCGTGGTGGTCAACCTAAAGATTACGGAGCGCGTCTGTTGCTTTGTTGGAGTTCTATTGCCACCGGATCAAGGACATCATCATCCTCGTCTTCTTCCTCGTCCACGTCCTCATACTCCTCATCATCATCATCATCAGCAGCAGCAGCAGCCTAAAAGTGAAGAAATCATAAAAATATATTATTTTACACAAAGAAACATGGGTTTCACGGCAATGCAGTGGTTAGCATGATGTCCTCACAGCAAGAAGGTCAGGGGTTTGAGTCCTTGAGTAGGGCTATGCTTGAATCACTGGCCTTTCTGTGTTGAGTTTGCCTGTTAGCCTGTGTATGGATGTTTTTTTTTTCGGGGTACTCTGGTTCCCTCCCATCCTCTAAAGGTATGCATGTTATGCTGGCTGCTACAAAATTGCCCCTCAGAATGAGTGGGTGGGTGGGTGGTTGTGTGTGTGCGGTCCCTCAAAAACTGGTGACTTGTTCAGGGTGTATCTTGCCTAAAATCAGCTGGGACAGGCTCTGGTACTCCCTGCGACCCATACAGGGATGAGCAGTTCAGAAGATGAAACAAATCAAATAAATCCATGTCTGTGTCTTTACCTCAGCTCCTTTGGGCTCTGGCTTGTTTGGGTGATGGATGGGGAAAGAAATATATTGCTGCAGCAGCTGAATTGCAGCCTCGTCTGCAGGGTTGAACGGCAGGAATTTCTTTAACTTGTATTTTTTTTATCTGAAAAGATTGAAAGATTTGTAAGTAATCTAATTTGAACTAAGTTATTAGTAAAAAATTCACTTACCAGTTGCCCGACTTTCCGAGTAAATTGGTAGAAACGTCTTGGATGAAGCGGCTCGGAGTCATCTCGCAGCATGGACTTCATCGCCGGATCAAGGTATTTTCTGGGTGCAGACAAGTCATAAGAAATTTTGTTGCAAAAGAATGATTCCAAACTCAGCAATTAAGGACTTTGATGAGTATTAGAAGGAATGTCTTGTCATTATCATTTCACTTTCATAATGAGCTTAGTAAAACCATATTTAGAAAATATTGCTTTAAATTTCACACAGGAAGATGCAAATGACGAAGTTCTTTAGTAAAAAAAAAACAATCGCACTCTTCGACTGCTGCCCTGTCACGGTCACGGAGAAGATCTATCTTCGTCATTACGTTGACGATGGGAATTTCTAGTGACTTAGTGATGAGAAGTCCGTCGAAATCCTTGGTGAAGAATTTCTGATGGTGTAACAGGAAAGATTGATCATTAGAAACTTTAAAAGACGGCAATATTCATTATTAAAAAGTTGATTACCTTGCTGGGCTTCACCAAACGCCGTGATTCCACCAACAGGACTGCACAAACTTGATAATCCAATGCCTGTATTTTCTTCGCCAATTGATTGAGTACAGGCACATGGCGGTCAAGACTAATAAAGCCTACGTCATAAAATCAAAAGAGTAATCATAAAACACTCTAAAAAATAATCCAAAGCACCTGCTCAATAAATTGAATATAATCAAGCAAATAATAATGGTTAGCATCACAGTAACTTTAAAAAACATTAAACATCAGTGTCGTGGTTCCCTCGAGCCACCACCAGAGGGAGCCAGGGACCATCTCACCTTTCCCCCAATTCTGGCTGACCTTAACACCTGCATCTGATTGGAACACCCGCACCTACTCTCCCGGCTGCCTATTTAAAGGCAGCCTCACCAGTCTTCTTTGTCAGGTCTTACTATCACCTTTCCCAGCCAGGTCACCCTGGTTGCCTGACCATGTTTGTTATTTTGGATTTAGTTGGACTTTTGAAAACCTTAAGTTAATCAGTTTTTTCTTTACAGACTCTCCAGCTATAACTAAATAAACCATGTTCCAAGTCCTGCATTTGGGTCCTCCTCTTTCCACCATCCCTTCCACCCCACAACAATCAGACCACATTTCAGGTGAAACATTACCACAGCAGTCAAACAAGACGAACGGATTTTGGAGATTATTGAGAATTTCCTCCAGCCAGTGGAAATTCTCAATGAGGTGGGTTAAACAAACGGCAGGGATCTCATCACGCTCGGGTGTCCACATATCACGTACGATGACATCCTCCACACATATTAAGCTCCGGATGTCTGAAGGCACACAGATTAAATGAGAGATTGCATTATTTTGCGCATCTAAAAAAATATGGTCTTATTTATGTTAAAAATGGTATGGAAGATATTTAGAAATTCATTTTCCCCACAATCTTACTTAAATCAACCCAATAAATAAATAAACCCAGTAGAAGCCAGAAAAGACTGAGGTGGGTCTTAATGCTTACACAGTATTCAGTTTTTGGCCTATCAGCCCTAGAAGATCTTCCATACTGACTTTAAGCTTTAATTTGAGCTCTTATTATTCAATGTTAGTTAAAAGAAAAAAAAAAGTCTTTATAAACACAAACTACTCACCTGCCGTGGGTTTATAGACCAGTTCATCAGGCATCGGGTCCAACTTTATTATGCTGACTGTTCGATTGTGTCTAGCAAAATGATGTTGCACAGTGAAGCAATAAGTGCTCTAAAATAAAATAAAAAAAGATACAGACATGTAATTAGGCTTGTAACCAAATCCACATCACATTTTCTGTTTTTGTCAGTATTGCTTTATATTGTTTTTAAAAACAATATATATTTTTTTATTTAGGGTTTAGTGCATTTTAGTTCATTTTTTTTAACTGGGGATTAAAATAAATAATTTTGAGGGAAATTTAGTCGATTTCAGTAGTTTTTAGGAAGGGAAAGAAAAAAATTGTCAAGAAGATTTATGAATTTTAGTCCATTTTTGTAGATTTTTTTATTTTGCCAATGAATAATAATATTGTAAAAAAAATTAGTGGGTTAAAGGAAATCACACTGTCTCTAGACCAATCAGCATGGCCGCTCTCACCACACTGTCTCTAGACCAATCAGCATGGCCGCTCTCACCACACTGTCTCTAGACCAATCAGCATGGCCGCTCTCACCACACTGTCTCTAGACCAGCGGTCGGCAACCTTTGACACCGAAAGAGCCATTTGAACCCGGTTTCCACGGAAAAGAAAACACTGGGAGCCGCACATCTAAAATGAAAAAAAAAAAAACTTCTACTACTTTACCGCAGCATGTTTCTTATGAAATCCACGTGCTACAGAGAAAATTACATTTTATTCATTTAACCTCTTAACACCCACCTATTTTCGGGCTGTGCACAATAGTTGGACATACCCAAATGCCATTGCTTATTACAGCAGCATCTTTCAAGTCACATGCTTGTACTATACATCAAAATAAAGCTTAGACCTTCTAGTTTCTGTAGATATGTACATGGAGAGTGTCAGAATTTCAGAGCCTATCCTACAGTGGTTCAAACATAAAAAAAATTGTAGAATTTTAGCCTCGCCTAATTTTTTTCATTTTCCAATGTCCCTAGCCAAGACATACTTCTTAGTAGGCATAATTCCTTCCATTTGTATGACAAAAATCTTGTTGACAACAACTGTGTAAAGTTTCAGATCTCTAGGTACAAGTGTTTTTGACCTATTGACCTTTTACTATAAAAAGTGTCCATTCGGCACAAGCTGTCCAAATCTGTGCCAAAATGTGCCAAAATGTGCCAAAGTGAATTTTTGCCATTCTATCACTTTTTTAGTCATAAAAAATGCATATTAGTGTTTCTGTGACTTTGAATGCCTCCCACAGATATTTTTTTTTCATAATTTTTTAAATGTATATTTTAATATTTTTTACTGTAATTATAAATTTTTCCATAAAAATTATGCACAAGAAATGAAATATACAACTGGATAAATGATATGTTGTGTATGACAACAACTGTGTAAAGTTTCAGATCTCTAGGTACAAAAGTTTTTGATTTATTGACCTTTTAGTATAAAAATGTCTAATCTGAACAAGCAACAAATTGAATTTTTGCCATTTTGTCACCTTTTTAGTCATAAAAAATGCATATTAGTGTTTCTGTGACTTTAAAAACCTCCCACAGATCTTTTTTTTTCCTTTTTTTTTTTTTATTATTTTTTTTTTATTTACATAATTTTTGCTGTAATTATAATTTTTTTTCATAAAAATCATGCACAATAAAAATTTTTCGGATAAAAAATATGTTCCAAAACCCCAGAAATATAGTTTGCTAAAAAAAAAAGTTGAAAATAAACTAAAAAATCTTTCAATCTGTGATCACCTCACTCACTCAGTGTCTGCTCCTCATTCGCGTCATGACGCACAAAATGGCGCCGTTTGTTTTGATAAAATTTCCCGTTACGCAGTTGAAATACACGCGATTCTATTGGTCCGGTTTTGAACCAATCCCCTCGTTTTGAAGGTGGAAGTATCAGCTTTCTTTATAGGCTAATCATATATTTGTAAGTGACGTCGTTAGCCCGCTAGAAGCTAACATGCTAGCAGTGCTGTTAGCTGGAGGAGACGCGCTTGCTTCTTTCAAAGCCTTGTAAAAAACAAACGCTTTATCGGAATATTTTGCGAACGGTCTCAGTTTGTAGATAACTTCGTAAAGAAAAGAAACATACCCAGGATGAAGTTAAAAACACAGCTAGGCAGTTATTATGGAGATTGGAACGCGACCGCTACTATTTCTCGCAGAAAACAAAATCACGTTTTCTGGAGTTTTTCTCCAAACTGGTTTACTTTTGAGAAAATACAATTTTATATAGTTATTCTGTGGATTGTTACGGACAAAATGAGACCAATCACATGAAGATCGAACCCGTCTCAGCCCATTACGACTGGATCATAGGTGAGAAATGCGCTCCAAACAGTTTGATTTTATTTGCGAATAGTTTGCTATTTCTTCTTGAAACTAGTAAAAACATAAGAATGGATGCTATGATCGTTTTCTTGAAAGTCTAAGCTTTAAAACGAGGTATAACTTAGTGGAGTTGAACTAAGAATAAGTGTCTTTATGAGTGAAGAAAAAACAAAAACCCACAAACGTACCGTGGGCGGGTCAGTGGATGTTAAGAGGTTTTAATGAACACATTTTGAACATTTTGAATTCTTGAAAAATAATAACAATGAATGTCTCTTTCAAATAAATTAAAAAGCTGAATTTAAATTGTCCATGTAGCAAACGAAAGCAGAAAAATGCCATGAGGCGTCATCCTTAAATCCATTTATCTAAAATGAAGATAACACTGTATATACTGCTTTTTCTTACCTTTACACTTTGTATAAACAACTATAGTGTGGTTATGTCTTATGAAGTGCTACGGAGAAAATTAAATTTTACCGATGTAATGAACACATTTTGATTTCTTGAAAAAATAATAATGTCTGAATGTCTCATTTGAATAAATTAAAAAGCTGAATTTAAATTGTACATGCAGCAAACAAAAGGGAAAAATCCGTGAGCCGTCATCCTTATATCGCCTTGGGCTTTCAAAGTATGCAGCGGAGCCATGACCTGAATATATAAAATAAATTGGGGGAAAAAGCACTGTGTCACTAAACAATAAAAATTAAATATTTATTTTACCTGGTTAATGGGACTTCTGCTCCTGAACCTCTGCGCACAGCTTCTGCAAATCGGGGCTGTACGAAGTCACTTTCATCTTTACGCAGGACTGTAAGCTGTCATCTGTGAGCCGTAAGCGGTGTTTGTTTTTAATGCAGTTCATGGTGGAGAATAGCTGCTCACATACATATGTGGATCCGAAGATCGACAGGACTCCAAAGGCATATTTCTTCATGTTCGTGTAGGTGTCGGGATGGCATTCCATGTTTCAAATATGAGTTTGTCCGGTCTCGGGAGGTTCTCAATATCACTCCATTTGTGATTCTGAGCAAGAGTGGCCTTCTGACGGGCAACATCTTCAAGGTCCTCTGTCAAGCGTTTGAATTTGGACACCCAAATGTCTTTGTCAGCCATGTCAGCCAGCTCCAGCTCCAGAGCAGGTTGACTTACACCTGCAAATGCAGTCACGTTTAGCAGGGATGGATCAATGGTCAGGAGAGTGACGGGGAAGGACAATGTGGTTTTTTCCTCTCTGAACTCACGGAATCGTTTACCAAACGACGCTTGCATTGTGGTGATTGCAGACTGCAAATACCCTGAATTGATCACTCCGTGAGCTTGTTTGAACTCCCTTAAAGAGGGGAAGTGAGACAGTGTGCCTCTCTGTAAATCTCTGGCTAAAACTGTCAGTATGCGCTCAAACGCCAACACCTCCTCCAGCATGTGCAGCGCTGTGCCTCCTCTCCCCTGAAGCGTTGTGTTCAGCGTGTTTAGTTTCGCTGTCATGTCCACCATGAAGTGGAGTTTTTCCAGCCACTCTGGCTGTTCCAGCTCAGGAAAGGTGAGCCGTTTGCTGCTCATGAAAGTTTTCACCTCTCCAATTAAATACAAAAAAAATTTTTTTAGTAATTTATTTTTCCAAGCCAATCAGAGCCGCATTATAAGGATGAAAGAGCCGCATGAGGCTCCGGAGAGCGGGTTGCCTACTGCTGCTCTAGACCAATCAGCATGGCCGCTCTCACCACACTGTCTCTAGACCAATCAGCATGGCCGCTCTCACCACAGTTTTCTACACTTTTCCTTTCATTGTAGCGATGAAATATCAGTTAATTTTGGTCGTTTTTGTGACTTGAAATAATAATAAAAAAAAAAGATTAAGATAATTTTTTTGTAAATTTCAATGGAATTTTGTGACTGGAAATATAAAAAAATATAATAGATTTTTTTTTTTTTTTAGGATTTTTGTAAATTTCAGTTAACTTTGAGAACTTTTGTGAAAGTGATTGAAAAAAAAATCATTTTCAATGAGATTTTAGTTCATTTCAGTTGTTTTCTGTGACAAAGAGGGGCAAATTGTTCGAGTTTATTGTATATTTGTTGATTTTTGTACATTTTTTTGACTGGAAAGGTAAAAATAAATGATTTTAAGTCAACTCCAGTGAATTTTAGTAGATTTTTGTGACTGGGGCGAGCATGCTGTTATGCCCCAAAATGGCCGCCATTAAACAATAGGCTAACAGGTGTTAGCTTATCTCAGGGGTGGGCAAATGTTTTGGTTGGCGGGCCACATTGAGTTCTAACATTTGATCAGGGGGCCGGAACAGGAGCAGATGGATGGCATGCTTTGGTAGCCTCTATATTAGACCGATAAAATGATGCTAGATTTTAAACAAACACTAAATGTTAAATGAGACGTTGGAGGGATCCGGTTTGGTGACCTCAGGATTGGATCTCTGCTTTTTGCGGATGATGTGGTCCTGTTTGCTTCATCGGACCGTGATCTCCAGCTCTCACTGGATCGATTTGCTGAAGAGTGTGAAGCGGCCGAGATGGGAGTTAGCACTTCCAAATCCGAGACCACGGTCCTCACGCTTGTTTACGTGCGTGTATTGGCCCTGATGTCTTTCCATATCTGTACACACTGTTTATTTGGTGGGGCGTCATGGAGACACACACATTTTAATGGAGCAGTGTTTGTGTTTTTGGCGCCATCTAGTGACCAAAAATCAGAATTACAAGGAAAATAAAACATTAACAAGGTTTATTTGTTTAAATTTTTCATGTTCGGCGGGCCGTATTAAAACGTTTAACGGGCCGCATGTGGCCCGCGGGCCGTAGTTTGCCCACCCCTGGCTTATCTTGTTGAACAAGTCGGTTAGCGCCATTTTTGAAAATCAAGTCTAACTGATTAAATCTGCTCTGATTAAAGTTTTCTGCTCTGATTAAAATAATCCGCTCTGATCATGAACATCAAACAGGTTTCCAATAAAAAATAGAACAATTAAACGGGTTATGTACTAATTAAACCTAAGAAAATGGTATTTTATTATGAGGCTTAGACCAGGCCTAGACCAGGCCAGCGCATGTAACGATTAGCAAGATAGATGAATCGAGGCAGAAAATAACAGAAAAAGTTTTTTCTTTTAAATACTCTGATACAGCCAATATTTGTTAAAGTGGATTTCAGTTATTTTCAGTTGATTTCTGCGACATGAAAAATTTTTTTTTTTTTTTTTTTTTTTTTTTAGTGTATTACAATGAGTTTCAGTACATTTTTGTGACTGGAAGAGTAAAAATGACTTTTGACCGATTAAATCCACCGATTAAATCCAGACGTAGAGCATGGCCTTCAACACGAAGAGAGATCTCCGATGTTTAAAACTTTATAAAGCAACAATGATCGATACGTTACCTTGCCGCAGCCTTTGCTGCCAATAACGAATTGTGCAAATCCGCGCATTTTCTCTTTATGAATGGTAAAGAAGATGAATTGATAGGAAAGCGATGGATTATTCTGCGAGCGGTAGCGATGAAGAAAGATCTCGAAAGGTCTTTGGTAACGACAGGCTTTGACTCACGGCTGCCACCCACTGATCAAAGATGGAATTGAATCACATTCTATTTCTTTATCGTTTATTTTAATTATGACTGTAGATATTAACAAATGTTTGTTTACATTTTTATTTATTAGTATGTACTGTCGTAATTAAATTCATAATATAAAAATAAAATAGAGTCAAATATGATTCAATTCCATCTTTGATGATCCAAAGAACATCTGCTTCAAAACACATCCTAAATATTCTTATAATGTCTCAAAAACATGTAGAAAATACGATCCACTAGGTGGGGTAGTTTTGAGGAGAGATGGACAGCAGCTCGCAAAAAAAAGGCAGATAAGAAGAGTGGGTTGCTATGGTTACAGTAAACAACCTATTGTAAGACATCCCTGCCTGTCTCTAAATAAAAGGCCATATTTCATTATAAAAAAACATAAATAAATACGCTTTAATTCATTTTTTACACAAAGTGATCAACCAAAATAATCTTTTACGAGCTACCATTAGATCACGATCACCGTACGAGGTGAAATAGGATAATCCTACTCCCGTTTTTAATGTGTGTCATGGTACCCTCGCTTACTACCAGAGGGGGACCAGGACCTTCCTTCATCCAGTCCAACCAAGTTGTTCCTGGCAGTGGTGGATGAAGTACGCACTTTTTGTACTTAAGTAAAAGTACAGATAATTAGGCAAAAAAAAAAACCTTAAGTAAAAGTAAAAGTATCAATAAAAAAAATCTACTTAAGTAAAAGTACAAAAGTAATTGGTGTAAATTGTACTTTTTAAGTAAAAAGTAAAAGTATTCGACCATAATTCAAATGTTATTTTTTGTGCTATAGGGTGTTACCATGGTAACCAGGATAAATAAAGAGAAATAAAGAAATCTTTGATTTCTTTAGTGGCTTTAACACCATCCAGCCCTCATTACTGGGTGATAAGCTTCGGCTGATGGGTGCTGGTGCGTCCGCCGTCTCCTGGATCACTGATTACCTGACGGACAGGCCACAGTTCGTCCGGCTGGGCAAAGTCCGGTCTGATGTGGTTTTAAGTTGTGTGGGAGCCCCACAGGGCACGGTGCTCTCTCCATTCCTCTTCACATTGTACACTTCAGACTTCCAGCACAACTCCGATTCATGCCACCTACAGAAATTCTCTGATGACTCAGCAGTTGTAGGGTGTATAAGTGGTGGGCAGGAGGAGGAGTACAGGAGGGTGGTGGATGGATTTGTGATGTGGGCGGGTAAGAATCACCTGCTCCCCAATGTGGACAAGACCAGGGAGATGGTGATTGACTTCCGGAAGAGGAGGACTGCTTTGTAGTCGCTCTGCATTCTGGGTAGAGATGTGGAGGTGGTTGAGGAGTACAAATACCTGGGAGTGACCATCGACAGTAGACTGAGCTGGAGGAGCAACAGTACTGCTGTGTACAAGAAGACTTGCAGCCGACTTTACTTTCTAAGGAAGCTGAGGTCCTTCAATGTGTGTATGTATGTAGAGAAGGAGGACATGAGGAAGTAGAGAAGGAGGACATGAGGAAGTAGAGAAGGAGGACGTGAGGATGTAGAGAAGGACGACGTGAGGATGTAGAGAAGGAGGACGTGAGGATGTAGAGAAGAGGACGTGAGGATGTAGAGAAGGACGACGTGAGGATGTAGAGAAGGAGGACGTGAGGATGTAGAGAAGGACGACATGAGGATTTAGAGGAGGACATGAAGGTACTGGGTGAGGGAGAAGAGGATGGAGGACACAGGGTTAGATGGAAAAACAAACCATTCCCATTGGGGAGTCCCACAGGGCACTGTGCTCTCTCCATTCCTCTTCACCTCAGACTTCCAGCACAACTCGGAGTCATGCCACCTACAGAAATTCTCTGATGACTCTGCAGTTGAAGGGTGTATAAGTGGTGGGCAGGAGGAGGAGTACAGGAGGGTGGTGGATGCTGCTCAATGTGGACAAGACCAGGGAGATGGTGATTGACTTCCGGAAAAGGAGGACTGCCTTGCAGCCACTCTACATTCTGGGTAGAGATGTGGAGGTGGTGGAGGAATACAAATACCTGGGAGTGACCATCGACAACAGACTGAAGTGGAGGAGCAACAAGAAGACCTGCAGCCGACTTTACTTCCTAAGGAAGCTGAGGTCCTTCAATGTGTGCTGCAAGATCCTGGAGACCTTCTATCAGTCTGTGGTGGCCAGCTCCTTGTTCTTCTCCGTCATCTGCTGGGGGAGCAGCATCGCAGCCAGTGACACCAACAGACTGAATAAACTAATCAGACTGGCTGGCTCTGTCATTGGCAGCAAACAGGACTCACTTGAGGCAGTGGTAGAGAGGAGGTCACTGAACAAACTTTTGTCCATCATGGAAAACCATGACCATCCTCTCTACCCACTCCTGGACGAACTACGGAGCTCCTTCTCCAAGAGGCTCAGACAGCTCCGCTCGAGAACATCTCGTTACCGGAGGTCTTTCTATCCGTACGTGATCGGACTCTACAACGACTCACTTAGCAGATAGGAAGTTGTTGCTGTGACACACAAATTTCCCCTGTGTGGGATCAATAAAGTATATTCTGATTCTGATTCTGAAATACTCTGCAGGGGTGTGACCCCCCTCTCCCGCCTCTTTTGGTCCACAAAAAAAAAAAAGAAAAAAAAGAAAAGAAAAGGGGGCTAGTCAAGCTATACCTTAGAAGGGCCAGTGAATCGGCTCCAAAATGGAGGAAAATGACACTTATTTTTTAAAATGTTTTGGGGGGGAGGGGAGGCCCCCCCAGTCTCCATATATTGGCTTTGTCAAAGCCCCGCCCCCCTTTGGAAAATTCTAGATCCGCCCCTGCTCTGTGTAATGATGGCTCAACTTTTTATTTAGAAGTAAACACAACGAACAACAATCTTCTGACTCTTTTTAATTTGTACTAGATTTGATGTTAGGTTTTTGAATGAATGCGGAAAATGTTTTTCGATTCATGACTTCTTCTCCCGATCAACTGCTTCTTTTGATTTTGGCGATGCGGCTTCAAGAAGCGCTAAAAAAAAAAACCTGTGTATTTTTCACATTGCTGAACGAAAATGTAACGAAAAATGTAAAACACACTTTTAAAAAGTAGCGAAGTAAAAGTACAGATATTTGCTCTAAAATTGTAGTGAAGTAAAAGTAAAAATACCAGTCTTAAATTTTACTTAAGTAAAGTACAGATACACAATTTTTTTACTTAAGTACAGTAACAAAGTACATTTACTTCGTTACGTTCCACCACTGCCTTTCTGAGGAGCCGCACAGTACAGACAGTGACTTTGACAGCGAGGAGCGAAGTGGACCTGCTCTGAAACAGAGGATGAGGACTTTGACGGATTTGAATAAAGACTATTACCGGTAATGTGTTTGTTTAGTATCGTTACTACTTAAATAAAGCACAACCAAACTCAGTTTTGCTCCCGATCTATTTTTTAATACGCACATTTACATGCTTGCGGGTGTGTTGTTGTACGGTGGTGTTGTGGCGTGGAAGGATGGGTGGAAAGAGGAGGACCCAAATGCAGGACTTGGAACATGGTTTATTTAGTTATTGCTGGAAAGTCTGTAAAGAAGAACTGATTAACTTAAGGTTTTCAAAAGTCCAACTAAATCCAAAATAACAAACATGGTCAGGCAACCAGGGTGACCTGGCTGGGAAAGGTGATAGTAAGACCTGACAAAAAAGACTGGTGAGGCTGCCTTTAAATAGGCAGCCGAGAGATTGGATCCAGGTGAGCCCACAGGTGCTGATTTTCTAATTAGCCAGAATTGGAGGAAAGGTGAGATGGTCCCTGGCTCCCTCTGGTGGTGGTTCGAGGGAACCACAACAGGCGGTGTGTGACTGAGACTGCGCCTTTTGTACGGTGCGCCCAATGGTCGTGAAATTACGGTAATTATTTGTGTAAATAATTTGTTGTCTGCATTTCTATCCAAGACTGAAATTAATCTGTACGATTTTGATCTAACATGCTTGTTTTCCTGAATTGATTCATTTATTTTGTAAAAAAAAAAAAAAAAAAACCACAACCGCTTTAAAACAAATGCAAACATTTGTCAATAAGAAAAAAAAAAGACAATTGCAGTAAATAAAACATATTTCCTGCAAAATAGGGCAGATTTTTATTTGCATACATTTGTAGTCAAACTGAAGAAAGCAAGTTTAGGACCATATAAGGAAGTGAAAAAGATCTCAGGAAGAGATCACAACTAAAAATCAGCAGTAAAGAGTTGAAAAAGAGGATGAAAAGCAGCCATCTTTATATGTGTGTTTTTAAATATTATGTGTGTTTATTTAAAAACACACATGTTTATAAACATACATCGATAAACTAGGGTTCTAAATCAAAGGCTCTTCTTACCGTCTCGTCTGTACTGCGGTCAAGTGAGCCGCGGTTCACTCAGCCGCGATTCACGTGCGCGCGCCCCGTTTAAATCACAGGTAGTCAACTTTGAGGAGCGATAAAATCACTTTTATACATTTTGCTCCCATTCACACATCAGGACACACAATTACAAGAGTTCAAAATAAAAGATTAAAAGAGATAAGAAAGAATAAAACAAGTAAAAAGACTAAAAATGATAAAATGCTTCTAAATGAATGGCATCAGATTATTGGTCACCAAAAAAATAATAAATCCACAAACATACAGAGCGAGCAAAACAGACTTGCAGACCAAGTCGCGCAAAGTAACACAGAAAGTTCTTCAAAAAAGAATTCACAACAAGTAAAAGCTCCTAACAAAATTAAACTAATTTACACGGTGGTCAAACTTTAGCAATCGGAGAAAACTAGAAAACTAGAAAATTATGTGGAGAGCTTCTGGACCCAAACGTTGACCCAGATCACCTCTAAAATGTAATGTGTTGGGGTTTAGCCCACTGGCAGCGCCTCGTCCCAGTCCGCAGCCTTTACACCATCGTCATCCCGGGTCCGCCCTCCATCGTCGTTCTGGGTCCGCTCTTTACGGGCTCATACATCCAGACCGCCAACTGCTGGAACCGTCTTCACCGGTGGGATTTGTGAAGGACACCCTGTGTCTTTTTTCAGAGGGAGCCCTCACCGTACGGTGGTGTGTCAGCCCACCAGCCCATAGTTCAACAAGAGGGCTTCCGACTCTGTGTCTCTTGGCTGCCGCTTCTGCTCTGGCTCTCCTCTACCCCCAGCTGCCTCTTGTGTAACATTCAGGGACTGTACCACTTCTTAGAAGCAGGTGAAGTAAATAAAATAAAATTTAAAACATGCAGAATAAAACTATAAAAACCATGAATAAAATAATCCACCTGCTACAAGTTCAATTCAATTTTATTTGTTCAGCCCAAAATCCCAGAATTTCCAACTCAATGGGTTCACAAGAAAAAGAGGAAATATACAGCAAGAAAAATTACTAACAAATACTAACTAGACAAGACTAGCACATTTATGCCCTTAGACTCTCCTTAGCGTGAGGAAAAACTCCTAAAAAACCCATCAGTGGGGAAAAAATAAGAAACCTCGTGGGGATCCACATGAAAGAGAGATCCCTCCCCGGGACGAGCAAACAATGTGTCAAAGATTATTGTTTAAATATTAGCTTATTCTAATCTACAGCTAAATATCTAAAGAAGTCAGTAGATGTTCTTCATCCTGATGGAAACACGGGGGACTCCTCATTCCGGAGATGTCCAGTACGAGGATGAGTAGATGTTCTTCATCCTGATGGAAACACGGGGGACTCGTCAGCCCGGAGATGCCCAGGGCGGGGATGAGTAGATGGATTTCCTCCTGATGGAGCGGAGATGATGAAGCGTGGAGGTCTCCTCGGTGTGGCCATGCCCAGGACAGGAACGCAGAGTCCTGGATGGGGCTCTCTCCCAGAGAGGAGGGATAGAGGTGGACAACATGTGAATTGTATTGTACCAACTAGCAGTGTAATTCTAAATAAACAGACAATAGAGAACAATGAATGAGATAGAAAGCCTACAAGTGAGCAGAAAAAGATTTGTGTGGAACAGCTTGAATCCTGTGTTTTCTTTTTTAACCACTAGAGGACGTGACGTCTCAAGTTAAATGTTTCAAACCCCTTCCTTTATTTTAAAATGTTTCACACTCATTTAATCAGACCTAAACACGATCAGAACGGTAATGGCCAACCTAATCAGAACCAGGATATTCCATTCTTTAGAACCTCCTTCTCAGGGAGAAAAATTCCTAAACAAGAATAAGATGATGCCAAGGTATGAAGCTCTGCCTCTGCCTGCCCTAAAAACAAGTAAACCTGACCTTTGTGATCTTGTCCTGTGGTCGCATGACCCTGAAAACCTAATTAGTTCATCTATAGTAGATACTGAGCAACAGTGACTAGATTCAATAAAACAAATTGAACCACAATACAGAGAGATGGATGCTGAGTTGGTGACTGCCAGACAGGTGACCTGGAAGAAGACCATAGAGAGGCTTATAGGTGTAGAGAAGGAGGACATGAGGATGTAGAGAAGGAGTACATGAGGATGTAGAGAAGGAGGACGTGAGGATGTAGAGAAGGAGGACGTGAGGATGTAGAAGGGAGGACGTGAGGATGTAGAGAAGGAGGACTTGAGGATGTAGAGAAGGAGGACGTGAGGATGTAGAGAAGGAGGACGTGAGGATGTAGAGAAGGAGGACGTGAGGATGTAGAGAAGGAGGACGTGAGGATGTAGAGAAGGAGGACGTGAGGATGTAGAGAAGGAGGACATGAGGATGTAGAGAAGGAGGACGTGAGGATGTAGAGAAGGAGGACATGAGGAGGAGAACATGAGGATGTAGAGAAGAAGGACGTGAGGATGTAGAGAAGGAGGACATGAGGATGTAGAGAAGGAGGACATGAGGATGTAGAGAAGGAGGACATGAAGGTACTGGGTGTGGTAGAAGAGGATGGAGGACACAGGGTTAGATGGAGATGAATGACTGTGAGGCTCCTGAACAGAAAAGTGGAAAAACAAACCATTTCCATTGGGGAGTCCCACAGGGCACTGTGCTCTCTCCATTCCTCTTCACCTCAGACTTCCAGCACAACTCGGAGTCATGCCACCTACAGAAATTCTCTGATGACTCTGCAGTTGTAGGGTGTATAAGTGGTGGGCAGGAGGAGGAGTACAGGAGGGTGGTGGATGCTGCTCAATGTAGACAAGACCAGGGAGATGGTGATTGACTTCCGGAAGAGGAGGACTGCCTTGCAGCCGCTCTGCATTCTGGGTAGAGATGTGGAGGTGGTGGAGGAGTACAAATACCTGGGAGTGACCATCGACAGCAGACTGAGCTGGAGGAGCAACAAGAAGACCTGCAGCCGACTTTACTTCCTAAGGAAGCTGAGGTCCTTCAATGTGTGCGGCAAGATCCTGGAGCTCTTCTACCAGTCTGTGGGGGCCAGCTCCTTGTTCTTCTCCGTCATCTGCTGGAGGAGCAGCATCGCAGCCAGTGACGCCAACAGACTGAATAAACTAATCAGACTGGCTGGCTCTGTCATTGGCAGCAAACAGGACTCACTTGAGGCAGTGGTAGAGAGGAGGTCACTGAACAAACTTTTATCCATCATGGACAATCATGAGCATCCTCTCTACCCACTCCTGGACAAACAGCGGAGCTCCTTCTCCAAGAGGCTCAGACAGCTCCGCTCGAGAACGTCTCGTTACCGGAGATCTTTCTTTCCGTACGTGATCGGGCTCTACAACGACTCACTTAGCAGATAGGAAGTTGTTGCTGTGCCACAAATTTTCATGTGTGGGATCATTAAAGTAGATTCTGATTTCAAATATAAGATGTTTGCATCTTTGTACGGATCAAATTGAAAAATACATGGTTTTTTTTAGATCTGAAACATTGCTGGTTTTCTTTCTGCATCACTAGTGGCCACTTTTATATTTCAGTTTATTTAAATAAAGCCGCTGTGCTGAGGTCACACAGCACAGTGGATGAGTGACACAACATCATCATCATGACTGAAAAGTCATAAAAATGTCAGATGAATTTTATGACAGACAACAGCAGCGGCCTCCGTCTTCATCTCTTCACATCTTTCTAATTATGGGTTTATGTTAATTGGGCATCTGTTGCTGAAGGATGATCTCTCTCTCTCTCTCTCTCTCTCTCCTCTGATCATCTTCACTCTGAGCCTCTGAGGTGAGCACGCTCCATCGCTGCTCCCTCACAAACACCCATGCATTGAAAGGGAAGCGTCTTCAAAAGTGCAAATTTCACATGCACGTCAACTCTTGTGTCTCTTTTGATGCAGAAACACAGCGTCGGGATGCGGCGGCAGTCTTTCTCAGTTTCTAAGTGGTTGAAGAAACCAGCTGGAGCTTCCAGCCACGCTGTGAAAGCGAGTCAATTAAGGAAACATGAGTTTCTGAGCGGCTCTCGGGCTCACTACCAGCTGCCGTTTGGTCCTTGCTTTTATCCACGTGCTGCCAGGGAAGTTTTAGCGTGGCAGAAAACCAAGAATTTAATCCTTCCTGGCGGTTACACACACAGGCATGTTTTCTAATAAAGACGTCTTAGGAGGTCGTCTGGGGAAAAACATCCTGGGAACTGTCACAAAACGAGAGGTGGAGAAAGAAGCTCAGTGAAGTTGTCTCCTCTTAAAAAAAACATAAACAAAAATAAACAAAACATATGTCAATCGTTTGTGCTGTTTTATTTTTTATTTACGATTCTTTTATAGGTCAATCTGACGTCATCCAGCCGCTCCTATTATTAAAAAATGTGAGAAACTTTCACTGTGCTTTCACTCACACTCACACACTGTATCACCCTGTTTACTGTCCGCTGTGTTCCTTGCTCCCAACCAGTATTATTATAGCTCTAGTAACATGTGTTTGTGTTCTACATCATTTATTCTAGAAGGTTTTGACCCCGGACCAGCTGGAGAGACTATGTCTCACAGTTGGCCGTAGGACAACTTGGGATCCTTCCAGGTGAGCTGGAGGATTCAGCCGGGGTGAGAGAAGCCTGGGCTTCCCGTCTGAGGCTGTTGCCCGTTCGACCCGACCACGGAACAAGCGGAAGATGACGGAATGGTTCTGTTGTGTCTGGTTTAAACTCTTGTTTGTATTTTTTTTTTCTTCTTAGATCCAGCAGGTTGGTTGTGATGCTGAATACTGTAACTTCAGATTTTCTCTTCACTTTATCCTTCTTTCTTCTTCTTCTGTACCCTATTCCTCCTCTTTTTCACCCCACCTACCCCTGCCCCTCTTCTCAGTAATCCCTGTCAGGTCCAGCAAAAAGAAGCACAGAAAGCACAGATATTTAGATTGTAAAGCATTTAAAATAAAACAAATAAAGTAATTGACAAAGCCAGTCCTCTATACTGGTCAATTACGTCCCCACCCCTTTAGAAAATCCTGGATCCGCCCCTGCTCTGTGAAATGAAGGCTCAACTTTTTTATTTAAAAGGAAACACAACAAACAAAAAATCTTCTGACTCTTTTTCAATTTGTTCTTATATTTGATGTTATTTTTTTTGGTGGTGAATGACTGCCGGAAATGTTTACTCTTGATTCAGATTGGTCCTCGATTCATTACTTCTTCTCCCTTTTGGGAGAAGAAGGCTCACTTGAAGACTTGATGGCTTAGTAACCACCGTGCTGTCACCTTGTGCTTCTCTATGGCAGAGTGCCAGTGTGCTCTCTCTCTGCCCCTCCTCTGCATCCAGCAGCTGATTTTAAGTCGTTAGGATTAATCTTTGATTCTGAACAAGTGGAGAAAATAAAGCCAAGAAATGTACATTTGAAACGTGCTTTAAAAATAAAACACATCAAAATCATAAAATCATAAAATAAAACACCTCACCTGGAAGAAGCTGATCGCCAGCTGTGGGTGGTGACCGAAAGAATGAGATCGCGGATACAAGCGGCCAAAATGAGTTTTTATCTATGTATCCATCCATCCATCTATCTACTGTATCTGTCCGTCCGTACGTCTCTCTCTCTCTCTGTCCGTCTGTCTGTCTATCTATCACATTCCACTGAGTGCACGTCCAGGGTCTTTGGAAGTCACCTAACCCCCGTTTCTCCCACCATTGGCCCCGTGATAGGTGGCAGCTTAGTACGATAAAATGCAGCACATACATTACCTGGTGAGAGATTAATAAAGTATATTGAAATAAAACGCTGCATCGGTCCGTCGTGGTAAAGAGAGAGCTGAGCCGAAAAGCAAAGCTCTCGATTTACAAGTCGAACTACGTTCCTACCCTCACCATGGTAACCAGGATCTATGTTCCTACCCTCACCATGGTAACCAGGATCTATGTTCCTACCCTCACCATGGTAACCAGGATCTACGTTCCTACCCTCACCATGGTAACCAGCTGTGGGTGGTGACCGAAAAAATGAGATCGCGGGTACAAGCGGCCGAAATGAGCTTCCTCCGCAGGGTGGCTGGGCTCTCACTCAGAGATCGGGTGAGGAGTTCTGCCATCCGGGAGGAGCTTGGTGTCGAGCCACTCCTCCTCCAGGTCGAGAGGAGCCAGATGGGGTGGTTCGGGCATCTGGTCAGATGCCCCCCGAGCGCCTCGCGGGCCAGGTGTTTTGGGCACGTCCCACCGGAAGGAGACCCCGGATCCGCTGTAGAGACTATGTCTCACAGCTGGCCGGGGAAAGACTTGGGATCCTTCCAGGTGAGCTAGAGGATGCAGCTGGGGTGAGAGAAGCCTGGGCTGCCCGCTTGAGGCCGTTGCCCCTGCGACCCGACCCCGGAACAAGCGGAAGATGACGGAACGGAAATAAAATAAAATCTATCTGTTTGTCTAAAATTTCCACCTTTTCACCAGGCGGTAGTCATTTTTATCTGTGTTGCACACACACTTCCATCTCTGCTTCGTGACTGAATATTTTTTTCCTTCCCTTCGGCATCACCAATACTTTTTACCAGAAACCTTGGAACTGGAGAGGCAGCGGCTCACAAAACCAGAAGGTTAAAAACTGAATGTGGTGACGCACAACTTTAACTTCCTGGAAAGAAAAGTAAAGAAATAAAAACTCTGACGTTTCACTACAAATTAAATAAGTCCCCAAATAAAGGCTTAGTATTCTTTTTGAAATCTGAACCAAGGTTTACAAATACTCTCATTTCTTCAGTTCTAAAGTTCTTTTTACCACTTATTACATTCTAAATAATTTTTAGAAGCCAGCATCAGAGACGTGATATGAAGATGATGTTCTGAAACATTGATATAATTCAGAAAATAAAAATCAGACCCGATGAGGATCGCAGGTTTTCTACTTCTTCCATCATCTCCCTTCAGGGGGCGCCACATCAAGTCAGTTTCTTCCATCTAACCCTATCTCCTGCATCCTCTTCAGTCACACCAACTATCTTCATGTCTTCCTTCACTGTATCCATGAACCTCCTCTTTGGTCTTCCTCTAGTCCTCTTTCCTGGTGGTTCCAAACCCAGCATCCTTCTTCTGAAGTACTCTCTCTCTCTCCTCTGCACATGTCCAAACCATCTCAGTCTGGCCTCTCTGACTTTCTCTCTGGTCTCTCTGACAAAAAAAATCACTTGGACTCACACTGACTAAAGAAGAAATACAGCTAGGAAATGGTTGCCTCGGCAACAAAGAACTACCAAACCAATTTGTCTTTGGTAATTTTTAGTAATTTTTTTCAACAAAAAAAAAAAACTGGAGTGGATGAGCAATAGTCAGACCTTCACACTTCTTTGTCTGTGATATCACTATAAGATTTCATAATTAACATAAACTGAATTGTTGTTGTTTACATGCTTAGAAAACAGCTGTTTGGTTTTTATGTCATGGTCCCCTGCCCCATGAGCAGAGGAAGCCTGGGACCTTCCCTCATCTGCCTGATTTGAGACACCTGAAGGTGTGTCGTAGAATCGTCATCCCTTATTCCTGGCAGCCTGAACAAGACATGCAGTTCTGAACTTTAACCATGAAACAATCCTCCTGATCATCTTCTTCTCCTTTCATCATTTCCCTTCAGGGGGCGCCACACCAAGTCAGTTTCTTCCATCTAACCCTATCTCCTGCATCCTCTTCAGTCACACCAACTATCTTCATGTCTTCCTTCACTGTATCCATGAACCTCCTCTTTGGTCTTCCTCTAGTCCTCTTTCCTGGTGGTTCCAAACCCAGCATCCTTCTTCTGATGTACTCTCTCTCTCTCCTCTGCACATGTCCAAACCATCTCAGTCTGACCTCTCTGACTTTAAAACCTCTAACATGTGCTGTTCCTCTGATCCTGTCCATCCTGGTCATTCCCAGAGAGATCCTCAGCATCTTCATCTCTGCTACAAACATCTCTGTTTCCTGTCAGGCACTTTTATATTCACCTTCTACTTCACGGTAGGAGAGAAACAAACAGATTCTTATTAAAATGTGAAAAAAATGGTGAGAATTAGGCCTTCAGCACATTAACGTATGATGGAATTGTAATATTTCTGTGTTTTTATTCGTGTTCATACATCCGGTGGGGAAGCCCTAGATGTCAGCCTATTGTCGTTTGTAATATCTTGTTTTGTCAGGGTTTTAGGGTGGCAGAAGGAGGAGGACCCAATGACAGGTCTTCAAAGTTTACTAACACAATTCAGGAAAGTCTATAAAGCAAGAAGCACAGGATTAACTCAAGGTTTCAAAGTTCAAATAATGAAAAAGTTCAAACATGGTCAGGTAACCAGGGTGACCTGGCTGGAAGGGATGGTAAAACCCGACAGGGAAGTCCAGGGTGATTCCCCTTAAATAGATGGCAGGGTGCACAGATGTGTGGAAACAAGAATCATCCTCAGGTGACTCTAATCAGGTTTATTAGGAATATCCAGCGCTCCCTCTGGCAGCAGGTGAGGGATCCTGACATTTTTATTTATCAGTGCTGTTTAAAAGAGAAGATCAAGAACATCCGTATTAGTCCTAACAATGGGGAAATTGCAAGAAGCAACAGCATAGGTACAAATAGAAGAATCAGCTTGTAAAGCTGTAAAGTAGCTCCCTGTAAATAAACCTGAGACAAAAATCGGAACACACTTGCAAAATATTGAAAGAGAAACAACCGGCTCCACCAGAGAGATCAGAAGCAGCAGAAAATAAACACAACAGAAAGGGATAGGGGGAAATATTGTGGTAGTTCCCTAACCTACCACCAGAAGGAGCCGTGGTGGTAGCCCGTGGACCAACCCCCCTCTCCCAGATTCCAACCTGAAGCCAAACACCTGTGGTCATTAGCCAGATGCTAATCACCTGTGTGTCATTCACCAGCTGCCTGTTTTAAAAGGCAGTCTCCCCTGACTTCTTCGTCAGGTCTTCCCCCCTCTGAGCCCGGTCGTCCCTCCTCCAGGGCCGGTCGTCCCTCCTCCAGGCCCGGTCGTCCCGCCTCCGAGCCCGGTCGTCCCTCCTCCGAGCCCGGTCGTCCCTCCTCCAGGCCCGGTCGTCCCTCCTCCGAGCCCGGTTGTCCCTCCTCCAGGCCCGGTCGTCCCGCCTCCGAGCCCGGTCGTCCCTCCTCCGAGCCCGGTCTTGTCTCCTCCGAGCCCGGTCGTCCCTCCTCCGAGCCCGGTCGTCCCTCCTCCGAGCCCGGTCTTGTCTCCTCCGAGCCCGGTCGTCCCTCCTCCGAGCCTGGTCTTCCAGTACACGTTCATATGAGAACTAAACTCCCTGCACTCACCAGAGTCTCCTAAAGGACATTCGTTATAACGTGAATCCCACATTTTACAAGAAAAATACAGTTTCTTCTGGGTCTTTTAAATTTCACTGTGCATTTTTAAAGATTTTAAAAACACATTCGTACTTATACAATAAAAAAACAGCATGAAGGGAAACTTCATTCAAACCGAATCATGGCTGAAGGCCGTTTACAAAGTGCGTATTGGCGTACTGCAGGTCCTTCTTATTTTTAGTTGGATTCCATCTTGTTTTAATATAAACTAACAGTCATTAGTTTTACAGATTCTTAAAAATTAAATTAAATATAATGATATCAATTCAGAAACAAAGAAGATCAACGGTATCACATAACCCGTTTTTTAAAGCACGTCCCTGACTGAATTCAATCCTTTCATGAGGTGAATAGAGATAGTGAAACATTGGCATCAAATGGCATTTCTCTTCTAAATGCAAACGTTGGTTTTTCAGCCTGCATGGCGGGGAGATGTACGTCTCTTTTCGTTGCCAATTAGAGCAACCAAAACTGTAAATATGTTTAAGAAAAACATGTTGCAAAAATAGTGTTGTGATCCCCTCGCCTGCCGCAAGAGGGAGCCCCAGATGTTCCTCATCACCCTGATTAGGGACACTTAGATTGATTCCTGAAGCCACACATCTATGGACCCTGTCATCTTTTTATGGGCAATCATCCCGGACATCCATGTCGGGTTATACCATCTCTTCCAGCCAGGTCACCCTCATTGCCTGACCATGATTGAACTCTGTTATCATTTGAACTTGAGTTAAACCTGTGCCCTTTGCTTTACAGACTTACCCGACTTGTGCTGATAAACAAGTCTGTGGTGGCCAGACTTGTTTATTAGCAAGTCTGGACTTCATTTGTGGATCCAAATGAAGTCTTGCATTTGGGTTCACATCCCCCACATCACAACAGAATGACCCGACCTTGAATGAACCCAAGCGGACTGAAAGCGTTTGAATCTGTATCCTGAGAAAGTTTGAACTGCTGCTAAACCTGCCCAGGAAGCATCGCTGCAAAACCCTCTGCCCTGCGTCAAGACTCATAACTGCCCACAGATCCTTGACCGTCTGGAGGTGGTCGTTGAGAGGGGGGGGTTCTGTTTTGATTCCCTCACCTGCCGCCAGAGGGAGCCCTAGATGTTTCTCATCACCCTGATTAGGGACACTTGAGATTCATTCCTGATCCCACACATCCCGCAATCCGGGATGATTGCCATCTATTTAACATGTCTTATGTTTAGGGTGGTTAAACTTGGAGCTGTTTGTTCAAATGGAGGGTGAAATCCCAGTCTGATGGTCTCAGTAATCAAAGTGTTCCAGTCTTGAGTGACGATTTAGACTATTCATAAACTAAAGGCTGAGTCTAGACCAGGCATGGGCAAACTACGGCCTGCGGGCCACATGCCCGTTAAATGGCTTAATTTAACGGGCATGTTAAATGGTTTAATCCGGCCGGCTGAACTTGAAAGAATTAAGTATATAAACCATATTAACCAAATTTCCAAAAAGTCAATGAGCCCAGCCACCCTGTGGAGGAAGATCATTTCGGCCGCTTGTATTGATCTCATTCTTTCGGTCTCCACCAACAGCTGGTCACCATGGTGAGAGTAGGAACGTAGATCCTAGTTACCATGGTGAGGGTAGGAACATAGATCCTGGTCACCATGGTGAGGGTAGGAACGTAGATCAGGTTACCATGGTGAGGGTAGGAACGTAGATCCTGGTCACCATGGTGAGAGTAGGAACGTAGATCAGGTTACCATGGTGAGAGTAGGAATGTAGATCCTGGTTACCATGGTGAAGGTAGGAACGTAGATCCTGGTTACCACGGTGAGGGTAGGAATATAGATCCTGGTTATCATGGTGAGGGTAGGAACGTAGATCCTGGTTACCACGGTGAGGGTAGGAATATAGATCCTGGTTATCATGGTGAGGGTAGGAACGTAGATCCTGGTTACCATGGTGAGGGTAGGAACGTAGATCCTGGTTACCATGGTGAGGGTAGGAACGTAGATCCTGGTTACCATGGTGAGGGTTGGAACGTAGATCGACTTGTAAATCAAGAGCTTTGCTTTTCGGCTCAGCTCTCTCTTCACCACGACAGACCGATGCAGCGTCCTGGTTTTTGCTGACGCTGCACCAATCCGCAGCACAAAGGAACTGAAAATACTTTATTAATCCCCGAAGGGAAATTTGATGCTGTAGTGCCAACACCTCAATGCCTTCCCGGTCCACGTACACGGTGTGAAAGCTGGTATCTGGAAGTTTAAAAATCAGTCTGTAGTGAGTCGACGAACTCGGGCTTCAATGAAGCACATCAAAGCGGCCCCTCCACATTCCCACTGGGTCAGAGCGAGCGTCCCCAGTTCCTCCTTTCTCTGCAGTTCAACCACTTGCTTTACCATTGCGTTGGAACGACCTTCTCTTCTCCTCAATAGTAAACAAACCGTTAGCTCATCTTGAATTATTATCTTATTGTTGTATTACTTTATTATTTTGTTTAAACAATTTAAACTACAGCACTGGTCACGAATGTTCCAAAAGAGGTGGAGCCAATAGAATGACATTCTCTTGATGTACTCGTCTCCTAGCAACAGCAAACTCATCCTTTAGTCCTTTGGTCTTTGTGATGTCACGCTCTGACGTTATAAACTCGACTGATCTCCAAAGATACCTTCTTATTTACAGAGAAAAGCAGAGAAAAGTAATTACAAACTCAAAATGGATTTTACAGAAACGCGTGAAGCAGAAGTTGGACAAAACCGGGAAACAGGACTATTACATCGAATCAAAAAAATAGTTAGATCCTGTTTTCTTTGGCTGACGCCAACAAGGCTTAAAAATATGACTGCAGTCATTAACAAGGAGACGTTTGCCAAAGTTCTAGACATCATAAAAAAGGGACAATCAAATATTTATACAGTTATAAACATATATTTTTTTACAGAATTAAATTTATCGATATCAGATTGTTTCAGACTGTTTGAAAAAATTTTAATCATTGCTCTCATCGAGGTTTCAAACATCAAAACGAATACCAATCAATCTGCAGAAACTCCAAAGCAAACCAAACACTCTGAGGAGCCACAATCAATATTTGTACAAAAAATACTCCAACAACAAGAAGCAGAAAAAAAGACACTCTGCCAGAAACTAGTGACAAGCTTAGTTAACAAACTGGTTTTTAACATCTTTGAAAAAGTAAAGATGGGCTCTCATGAAGAGTTAACGAACATCAAAGAACACATTTATGACACGATATGGACGGAGGTAGAAAAGTTAGGATATAACATTAAACCAGAAACTTTTGACAAATTAGAGAGCTACCTCCAAGAAAACCTTTTCGAAACTCAGACTGAACCAAAACACACTGCTGACAGATGTCAACAGGTTTCAGAATCATTCAAACAAGAATCACCAGCACAGTCGTTCAGGCGGCGAGTGCTGGAAAAACTCCATGAATCCTCCAAAATGGGAAGATTTGCTCCTTCAGTGGAGCTAGAAGAAGTGACATCTCTCAAAATCACTGCCGACTGTAAAGGAGTTGATATAGATCCGGTCGATGAGTCACCCAGTGACCAATCTATTTCGAGTAGTCCAAGTAAGGAAGATGGAACCCAGCTAGAACGGAGAAAGGAGGAATGTAAGAGCCACATTGACACACTCATCAAAAAACTACTCACTCGTATATTCATGTACGTCAAGGTTTCATCTACGAGTGCGACGTATAAAAACATGTCAAATCGATTGTTTGACCGAATGTGGTCTGAAGTCGAAAAAAAAAAATTTTTTATTGAACCAAAGAGATTCGAGAAGCTGGAGGAAAAAATCTTCAAAGTCCTCATAAAACATTTAAAACGACCATCGTTCCAAATTCTAATTGGCCTTAATTCAAACATCCAATATCATGAGGAAATCATCTTGGAGGCTTTCAAACAAGGACTGAATGGAAAGCAAAGAAAATTCCGACAGTTCACATCAGGTTTGTGGGACAAGATCAGAAAGGTCTTCAGAGGGAACCGGATCGCTCCAGCAGGACAGAGTGGATAGAGATCAGGTTAAGAAGAGAAGGGGGAGGACACAAGTCATTCCAAATTGGAGGCACAACGAAAGGGAGGATACAAGTCAATCCAAATTGGAGGCACAACGAAAGGGAGGATACAAGTCAATCCATAAAGGAGGCAGAACGAAAGGGAGGACCCCTGTCATTCCAGAAACGTGGAATAAAAACAAGGAGGACGCAAGTCAATCCAAATAAGAATTGGAAGATCCGCAAGGGGACTCTAGTCTCAGAAGAAGTACCAGTGCTCGATAAAGAACTCTGAAAAGTCTCTAAACAATGTGGATCTTCTATTTACAAAAGATGGCGGAGTAGACGTTCCGTGCCTCACGTCTTCTCCCTGGGTTCGCACTTAATCCTCTAAACAGCAATCTAAGCTTCCGAACGAGGAATATACAAGCGTATTAATATCACGTTGTTGGACTTTACTTATGCCTCGGATAAGAGCGACTAAAACGAAAGAAATGGCTGATACACAAACTGATGTAGCCGAGGCCGCTACAGGGGAGCTAACCGTGGCGTCACTGGAGGCTACGCTTCAAAGGTTTTTCGCTAAAGCTGACAAACAAGCTGAGGAACGCTTTGAACGCTTGGAAAGTCAGTTTGACACAATCAATGAGATTCTTGCTGATCACGCAAAGGAGTTGGAGTCCCAACGTAAAACAACCACCTCTCTCCAAGCACAGATAAAAGCAGTGGAGGTTACGACAACTAAACATGACGATTTGCTGAAGCAACTGCTTGATAAAATCACATCACAAGAAGACAGGATGAGAAGAGATAACCTCCGCATCGTTAACTTGAAGGAGGGAGAAGAACAGGGAAACGCACTAGCCTACCTGATGCGGAGTTCCAAATGGTTCCCCGAAATGGCTGGTAATCCACCGGAGCTGATGCGAGCACATCGCATAGGTCCACCACGGAAATCTCCAGACAAGCCGAGGACGATGATCCTGAAGTGTCTGCGCTTCACAGACAGAGATCGTATCCTACGAAACGCCAGGAAGACTGATGTGGAGGTAGCTGGCCAAAAACTCCGCTTAACCCCGGACTTCAGCGATGCTACCGCTCAGCGAAGGCGTCCATGTTACCCCGTAATGGATCGAGCTCGCGCACGGGGCTTTCAAGCCTTCCTGTTATATCCTGCGGTCATTAAACTGACCCGTGGATCTGAACAACATCTCTTTGAAGATCCACGCGAGGCTGCAAAGTTTATCGACTCCAGAGAATAAAAGCTCCAGCAAAGAGATTCATAGTAACGCCTGACCAACAGCTGTTTGACACCTGAGACCACCTGGGATCTGAGACATGCTGCTTTTGTTTTCTTCCGCATTACGAAAGAACGTAATTGATGACGTCGGTGTCTCAGACTTGGAGGGGTCTATGGGAGATGTAGGCTTATTGTTTGCTGGTGTTAAGAAAGTAGAGGGAAATAAGAAAAAGAAAAAGACATTTACCCAGGGAAGTAAGAAGAGCTAGGCAGTATTTCAGTTTGTGTTTTTGGTTTTGCTTTGTTATTGTATGTTTCTATTGTTTTATGTGTGTATGAATGGGTGTGTTTGTTTAATGTCTGGACCTAGTTTCATTGAATGTAAATGCAGAGATTACAGTTTAATAAAAGCATTAATAAGTCAGATAAGAATACATAAAACAGACAGTGATGGCTTTAACTAATCTACCAAAAAAGGGGCTTAGATTAGGCCACTTAAATATATGCAGTCTTAGGAATAAATTAACAGATATCTCAAATATTCTTGTGGAAGGCAATTTACACATTTTAGCAATCACAGAAACTCACCTCGATTCGACATTTGAAGATTCTTCACTGCATATACAAGATTATAGTATATATAGAAAAGACAGAAATGCAAAGGGTGGTGGAGTTGCAATCTATATTCGACAACATATACCAGTTAAAATGAGAATGGATTTGATGTTACCAAATATTGAAGCTTTATGGCTTCAAGTGCATATTCCACATTTAAAACCAGTGCTAGTTTGCTGTTGTTACCGACCACCCAGTGCAAATTCTGATTATTTTGATGCAATATGTACTATGATTGATAATGTATGCGATCACAGAAATGAAATTTTTATCTTAGGAGACTTTAATATAGACTGGAAGTCATCACAATGTCTCCTTAAGAATGAGCTTCACTCCATTACAGAAGCATGTGGCCTTATACAACTTGTGACTGCGCCTACAAGGATATGCCTAAGGAGTGACGGTACGAAAACTTCTTCTTTAATTGATCATATATTCACAAATTCTGGTGATCTTTGTAGCAAAGCAATATCTGTCCCAGTAGGCTGTAGTGATCACAACCTTGTGGCATGTGTAAGGAAAACTAAAATTCCTAAAGAAGGACCTAAAGTAATATTAAAACGGTCATATAAATATTTCAATGCAGATCATTTTCAGGAAGATGTTCATAATATTTGTTGAAGCGAGGTGCTAATGAGTGATAATCCTGATGAAGCTGTTGACATTTTTAATAGATTATTTTTAGAGGTAAGTAATAAACATGCCCCTTTAATTAAGAAAACTGTTAGGAAAATAAGAGCTGGTTGGATTGACGATGAACTAAAGGACTGCATGGCACAGAGAGATGAGGCAAAAAAAGTAGCAAATAATTCTAATTACGAATCAGATTGGCAAGTGTATCGAAAATTGAGAAATTACGTGACTAAATTAAATAACAAGAAAAGAAAAATGTATTATGGTAATCTCATAAGAAATGACAAACATGATAATAAGAAATTATGGAGTATCCTAAATAATATGTTGGGAAGGAATGTAAAAAGTACTCCATCATTTCTTGAATCAGAGGGCAGTTTATTACAAAGCCACTTAATATCGCAAATCATTTAAGTGATTACTTCTCTGAGAAAATTGATAAGCTTCAAAATGAAATGGATCAAATATACAATATTGAGGCAGAAAGTCTAATAAGAAGCGAGATTATGGCAGGTAAACATTGTAAATTTGAATTTCTTGAAGTATCAAAGAGTAAGGTAGAGAAATATTTATTAGAATGTAAAGAAAAACCGTCAGGTATCGACAATATTGACTCAAAACTTTTGAAATATGTAGCAAAAATAGTTGCTCTTCCAATTACTCACATTCTAAATTTAAGTTTACGTCAGAGTGTCTACCCCCAAGCCTGGAAAACTGCTAAAATTGTACCGTTGCCAAAGAATACAACTGTGCCTTTCTGCGGCCCTAACAGTAGACCGATAAGTTTGCTGCCAACCCTGAGTAAAATTATGGAAAGAATAGTTTTTGAACAAATTCAAATTTATTTTTCACATAACAATTTAAATACAGATTTTCAGCATGCATACAGAGCTAATCATTCAACTACTACAGCTATGGCTCAAATGACAAATGATTGGCTCACAGCACTTGACAATAAGAGGTTGGCAGGAGCAGTTTTATTAGATTTTAGTTCAGCGTTTGATCTCATTGATCACACTATTCTACTTAGGAAAATGCAATGTTATGGTTTCAGTCCAGCCGCATCACTTTGGTTTCAGAGTTACCTAGAAAACAGGAGACAGACTGTATTCTTTAATGGCAGTTTTTCAGAAGAAAAAAACATCTGCTGTGGCATACCGCAGGGAAGCTGCCTGGGTCCATTCCTGTTTTCTATGTATACAAACGATTTGCCTTTAGTCTTACAAAAAGCTAAAATATCTATGTATGCAGATGACTCAACAATTTATTCATCACAATCTACAATCAATGAGCTTCAAAGTGTTTTAGCGGAAGAATTAAGATGTGTTCATCAGTGGGTTATAAACAATAAACTAGCCCTAAATATCGATAAAACTAAATGCATTGTTATTGGAACCAGATATATGCTGCTGGATGAGCCCAAATTAAATCTAACTTTGAGAGATACAATTGTTGAACAGGTACAAGAGACTAAACTTCTTGGTGTAGTAATTGATAATAAATTGTCTTGGTCCAAACACATCAGCTCTGTAGCACAGAGGATGGGCAGGAGTCTCTCCATGATTAAAAGATGTTCACATCTGCTTCCGTCTAACATGGTAGGAGATGTCATAAAAACCCTTGTGCTCTCACAGTTAGATTATTGTTCTGAAATCTGGTCTTGTGCTGCTGTCTCTCATATTAAAAAACTTCAAACAATACAAAATAAGGCAGCTCGTTGTGTTCTTAAATGTCCTTATAGAACTAATGTAAAATGGATGCATGATACCGTATTATGGCTAAAGGTTAGAGAGAGATGTGATGCCTCTTTGCTGAAATTAACAAGAAATGTTATAGAGTCTAAACTACCAAATGTGTTTTATCAAGAGCTGTCTTTTAGTTCTGATGGGCACAGCTATGAAACGAGACATGCTTCAGATGGCAGATTTAAATTACCTAAAATAAAAACTAATTATGGTAAAAATACTATCAAATTCCGATCCATGTCTATGTGGAACAATTTACCAAATGACATTATTTATTCGAATAATAATCAACAATTTAAATTCTTATTAAAGAGGCATCTGCTCTCTAACTAAACCTGTTATTGTATTGTGTAAAGTTGTTTGCATCGTAATTTCATAGTGATGAGGTCTCTGTTTGCCATCATGTAATGTAGGTGCGTTCGAAATAAGCCCCTACTACCTGGAACCACTGGCCAGTGTCAGTGTTGACATTGATATGATCAAAATTCGAACGCACCTACAAAAATACGGTCCAGTATGTGTGTGTGTGTATGTATGAATGTATGTGTTGTTGTTTTGTGTTTTTATTTCATATGTGTATGTCCGCCAAAGTCTCTTTATTTGTGATTACTGTATGACTCCAGGAAGAATAGCTGCTTTTACACAGCTAATGGAGATCCAAATAAATACAAATACAAGTGAAAGCTTTCAAAATCTGATCATTTGTTTAAAGAATGTGGGCTGAATACGAACATAAATAAAACCAGTATTGTCACTAGAATTCACAGCTTTTTCAGTTTCTCTTGCTGCCCCCTCCCTTCTATTAGTGATCACCTAAATGATGGTCTGAATGGACCGGAGCCTCCTGCCTGAGGGTCCATGTCCAGGGTGGGAAGGCTCAGCTACTATCCGACCTGCACACCCATGAGTCCTGGAGAGATTATTTAGTAGAAATGTTGCTTCAGATTAAACTTGTCATCAAACATAAATCCTGAATAATTCTTGTTATAAAAAACACACAAAAAATTATTTCTGAATCAAAACCTCCTTAAATTTAAAATTACTTTTGAATTTTATTGAACAATTCTTTACAGTCTCAAAGTAAAAACGTGTCACAGGATTTGTCTAAATATATTCTCCGCAGGCGGCACGTTAAACGTTTTAATCCAGCCCACCTAACTTTAAAAAATAATATAAAAATAAAAATAAATAATTCTTGTTAATCTTTTATTTCACTGCAATTCTGATATTTGGTCACTAGATGGTGCCAAAGATACAACAACGCTGCTCCATTAAAATGTGTGTGTCTGTGATTTGCTCGCTGTTAAAATAAACAGTGTGCACCGATATGGAAAGCCATCGGGGCCAATACATGCACGTAAACAAGCACGTTAAAACAAACAAAATGTTACATCAAGTGATTGAATTTCAGATCTAGTGCCGCTAGATTTAAAATCTAACACTCTTGATGTAACATTTAAGGCTTGTTTACAATGTAGCGTCATTCTATCGGTCTAATCTAGCGATTACCAACGCATGCCATCCATCTGATCCTGTTCCACCCCCCGTGGTCAAATGTAAGAACTCAATGTGGCCCGCCAACCAAAAAGTTTGCCCACCTCTGTCTTAAATTATGGAGCTAAAAGTTTGCTGTAATTTTGTTACTTTTTACAAACAGTTTTGTTGATATTTTGAAGATTTCTGAGGGTTTCCGCAGGGTTTCCTATCCCGGCTATAATTTGTTTCAAAGACCGTCCCTCCTCTTCGCGCTAAGCAGGCCATCACAGACAAGTGAGTTAGGCGTCCGGTAGTGTGATTTTTTTTTTTCATTAAAAAACGTCTTCTTGAAAATGTTCCCATTTATAAATAACCCTCCTCCTTCCGACTCCTCACAAATAAAATATGACATTTCGGGCTTGTTTCGGGCTCGAGCCCGCGAATCACGTTGATTGGTCGGGCTCGCGCTGGGTCAGGTTTTAATATCCGCTGGCCGGGTCGGGCTGGACTTTTTAGGCCCGATCTCACCTCTGAGGGGAAGGTATATGCCTTCCATTTTGATAAACAAGTCTGGGGTGTTTGCCTTTAAATAGGCACCAGGCATCAGCATCAAGCTAATCACCCAGGTGTTTGGGATTAGACTGCAGTCCAGGAGAGAGAGTAAGGTCCAGGGTGCCCACTGGTGGCAGAGTGAGGGGATCATGACATGACAATCTCATTCAAAAGCTAGATTATGGGACGCGTATGGACAGTTTGTAAATCTAAAAGCCACTCTCAAAGTTCCTAGTGACAGCAGCGTGAGAGGATCTGCGATGTTCAAAGAAGTCCTGTCCATTTCTGTCAGTATAAAACCACGGATAGAGGTGTTTGGATGTGTGTGGATGTGTGTGGATGTGTGTGGATGTTCCTTCAGGCCAGTGGCAGAATGTTTTGTTTGGATGATCTGTCAGAAGCTACAGTGTGTGACTGATGTGGTGGACTGTAAAAAAAAATCAACAAACAGAAGACGTGTCACAAAAAACACAATGTGAGTCTGGTTTGTTTTACTTGTCAGCTCATGTTCACTTTGGACTGAAATAAAGATGAGTTCCTGTGGTCTTAAATCATTCCTGACATGTGTCAGGATTCCACCCCTAGCAGAATATGACAAACACACACAGAAAGTGCAGAGACCTGTAGAAAATAAACTTTTAAATAGCTCTGCTTCGGTACACGTACCATAGACCAGTAACAATTTCCAAATAATCAGACAATTTAACATTTTTGTCAATGATCCAAATGGAAAAGTGAGGTTCCAGGGAGAAGAGAAAAAGAAGGTGGAAGATTTTAAGTATCTAGGATCAACAGTCCAGAGCAATGAAGAGTGTGGAAAAGAGGTGAAGAAGCGTGTTCAAGCAGGCTGGAACGGGTGGAGGAAAGTATCAGGTGTGATGTGTGATAGAAGAGTTTCAGCTAAAATGAAAGAGAAAGTGTAGAAAACCGTGGTGAGAGCGGCCATGCTGATTGGTCTAGAGACAGTGTGATGAGAGCGGCCATGCTGATTGGTCTATAGACAGTGTGGTGAGAGCGGCCATGCTGATTGGCCTAGAGACAGTGTGGTGAGAGCGGCCATGCTGATTGGTCTAGAGACAGTGTGGGGAGAGCGGCCATTCTGATTGGTCTAGAGACAGTGTGGTGAGAGCGGCCATGCTGATTGGTCCAGAGACAGTGTCACTGAGGAAAAGACAGGAAACAGAGATGGAGGTAGCAGAGATGAAGATGCTGAGGATCTCTCTGGGAGTGACCAGGATGGACAGGATTAGAGGAACAGCACATGTTAGAGGTTTTAAAGTCAGAGAGGCCAGACTGAGATGGTTCTCTTATCGATACTTATAGAAACAAACAAATAAGTATCATTAACATAAAAACTTTGATTGGATGATGGTGGAACGAAAAAAACAACAACAACAACAACAATATTGAAATAAAATATACCTTACTTAAATAAAATTAGATACTTCAAAATAAATTTGAGCTGGACTGAAATAATAATAATAGTTTGTAGTTTTTTTAGTAGTTTATTTTATTTTTCCAGACATTTGAACATTTTCTTACAAAACAAAAACAAAAGCAAACAATATGTATAAGGTCTGGAAAGGAGCAGTCTGAAGCCGTAGCTTATGAAGCCTGCCCCTAACTCATCCAAACTATATGTAATTAAGCTGTTGACTTTTTAACAACAACAACAAAAAAATCCACATGTACAGTAATTTACATGAAATAAAGTGTTCATCTTTAGAGCTCTTTTTCTTTGTATGATTTTATAATATTTTTTTTATATAAAGTGTTGAACTGTTTAAGTGTTTTACATTCTTTTAAATGTTGATCCAGGTTGTTCCAAAGATTTACACCAATACATGAAATACAATGTTGTTTTACAGTTGTTCTTATTGCCATCTTTTTAAACACATTACATCCTCTGAAATTATACACAGTATCCCTCTTATGAAAAAAGTTTTGAATAGAATTGGGTAGATGATTACTGTTTATTTTAAACATGATTTGTGCAGTTTTTAATTGAACCAAATCCTTAAATTTTAAAGCCTTTTGATAATAAACAGTTGATTTGTATGTGCCCTGTAATTGGCTTTATTTACAGTCCTTATTGCTCTATTTTGAATGATGGTAATTGGACTGGTATTTGTTTGATATGTGTTGCCCCACACCTCGGAGCCGTACGTATAGTGTTCTCCTCTAGATGTAAAAACCGTAGATTAAACACCACGCTAAACTCCATTCAAAATAATGAAACGGATCAACATTGTAACTTGTTGTTTACTGAAGATCCTTTACATTGACATGGAGTGAAAACTGCGACACAGAAAAACACAAAATGCATAAATATACATGAATTAGCATGTTATATCAACAAAACAAAGACCCAGTTGTTAGCATTAGCTTAGCCGTTTTACCATGTGATTTTTTCCCATCGTCATATTTCGCTTATATCGCAAAATACATAACACATCTTTAAAAAATAAACATCGATATAACAAGATATACATCCATTAAACAGTTTAAAGTAACTTACGACATTGATTCATCAGTCCTAAGCAGTAGATGCTAATGGATTGTTTAGCTGTAAACCATGCTGCTTCTCTGTCTCGCTTCCTTCTCAAAACAGGAAGTGACGTCACTGTGCTCACGTTATTGATACTGAACAACACAAACGAACAGAACCTAAAAAATGAATACTAAACAATACACTCCCCGCCTGACCTAAATGAGGTCACTACTTCTACACCGCAACTAACCATGCGCAGAAAGTAGTAAAACGACTTCCGTAATGGGCCTACGAAAAGTCTTCAGAGTGCCTTGATCAACAGTCTTTATTTCAACTTGTCGAACGTGACCATCTTTTCCAGGAAACGTAGTGCTAATTCTTCCCAATGGCCAGTGATTGCGCTCAACTTGCTTGTCTTTGAATAGAACCACATCTCCGACTTGCAAATCTTTCCGATGAGAAGTCCATTTTTGTCTGTGTTGCAAAGTTGGTAGGTATTCTTTGCGCCACCGTGTCCAAAATTGATTTGCTAAAGCCTGAACTTGCTTCCACTGTTTAGTGTACATGTCCTTCTCCGAGTAGTCTCCAACAGCTGTAGGAACACCAGACTTCTGTGTAAGAAGCATATTTGGAGAGAGAACTTGCGGATTGTCCGGATCGGTTGAAACACACACCAAAGGTCGTGCATTCATAATCGCTGTAACTTCTGCCATCAAAGTAGAAAGCACTTCATGGGTAAGGTTGACATGTAATTCCAGAAACATAGAGTCCAAGATTCTTCTTGCGACACCAATCATCCTTTCCCAGCTACCTCCCATATGCGAAGCGTGAGGAGGATTGAACTCCCACACACATCCTTTCTCGCTGAGAAATCGTTGAATCTTAGGATCCTGTGACGTTGTAGTCATCTCACGTTCCTTACAAGCTGCAATGAAGTTTGTGCCACAGTCAGATTTGAATTTCTTGGCCGGTCCTCTGATGGCAAAGAAGCGCCTGATTGTGTTTATGCAACTTGATGCATCCATAGATTCTATTATCTCTATGTGGACTGCTCTTGAGGTCAAACAACTGAACATTATGGCCCACCTTTTGCTTTCTGCATGTCCGCCACGTGTTCTCCTTGCTGTGATCATCCATGGACCAAAAACATCAAGTCCTACGTACGTGAAAGGAGGACATGCAGAAAGCTCAGGGGGTAAGTGTGCCATGTGTTGTTCCTCAACTTTACCTCTGAGTTTTCTGCAAACAACGCAGTTGTGAATAACAGAGTTGATAAGCCTTTTGCCACTCAGAATCCAGTAACCTGCTTCACGTATGACTCCCTCAGTCAAGTGACGTCCTTGATGTTTGACTTGTGAGTGGTAATGACGTGTCAGCAATAAAGCGACACGACTGTTTTTGGGCAAAACTATTGGGTGCCTTTCCTTAGTATCCAAGTTCGAATGTTTAAGTCGACCTCCAATGCAAATCAAGCCATCTTCATAGATAGGATTCAGCTTCTGGAGACAACTGTCTTTTGATGTCGGCTTTTTTGCGTGCAAAGCTGAAAGTTCCTTTTGGAAAGCAGATTTTTGTACTGCCTGTAAAATAACAAACATAGCTTGGTCAAGTTCTTCTGGTGAACGAGCTTGTTTACACCAATGCCATCCTTTGCACTGGCTTCCGTCTTTAGATTTCTTGTAGGATCTGACTATGTGAATTAGGCAAGCGATAGCTCTTACTACCGACTTCAAACTTGAAAAACGCTCAAAGCGGTTTGGATTGAGATGGTTCTCTTTGATGTTTGTGCAGTAAGCTTTCACTTCTGGCCTGACTTCGGTGTCCGTTTCTGGTTCTATGAGTCCGAATTTTTCGTGAGATTGTTTGTCTTCTTCTACAGTCTTTTGCAGGAACATTGGTCTGTTGTCCTTATCCGTTCTGTCAAACACTGTTTTCCCAAGTGTGTCCTCTGTTATCTTGGTGCTGAAGTTGAGTTTCAGGGGTGAATCTTTTATTTGCATGTAGCTGAAGCAGGGCTGAAAGATGGATGGGCGGCCACTTTTCCATACATTCGTTTTAAAGTTGTTGACGATTGGCTTGTGACTACTACCGAGACAGACTTCACCCACAATCACCCACCCCAGATCCAAACTTTGTGCAAACGGGGCGTTGTGGGGACCGTTAACTTGTTGTCTGATTTTGTGTAGTCTTAGAACATCTCTGCCGAGAAGAAGCAATATCTCAGCATTCGGTTCTATTTCCGGGAGATGTTTAGCAATGTGCTGCAAATGAGGCTGATGGATTACAGCATTTGGAGTTGGAATTTCTGCCCGATTATTTGGTATGTCGCTACACTCGATGAGTGATGGGAGAGGGACATTTATTTTTCCATCAATGGACTGAATCATAAATCCATCTGCACGTCTCCCTGAGATTTCTGCTAAGCCTGATCAGGTTCTCAGTTGATAACATGAAGGCTCCGTTTGTATTCCATACAGGTTGAAAAACTCAAGTCTTGCCATTGAGCGGTTGCTTTGATCATCGATTATGACATAAGCTTTGACAACGTTGTGTGCAGCATTCCGTGGATATATTTTAGCCAGGCATATTTTTGCACATGAGCGACTAAACTGTCCATTACCGCATACCTCTGTGCAGTTTGAAGTTACCACTGTTGCGTCTGCGTTGTCTGCGTTAGTGGTTTCAGCCTCCCCGCCGTTCGCCTGTGGAGTTGGTGGGGCCTTAGTTTGTGGGTTTGGTGTGCTTGGTTGCATGGCAGTAATATGATAAGTAGACTCACATTCCGTACACTTGACAGATGACTTACAGTCTTTGGCTAGATGCGAAGTTGTAGCGCAACATTTAAAACAGATTCCGTTTTTCTTGAGGAACACCTTTCTTTCTTCTGTTTATTCCTGAATGCTTTGCAGCTTGAGAGTGCGTGTGGTTTGTTGTGTAAAGGACACATTTTTGATAGGTCAACATTTGTTGCTTTGTTAGACTGCGGTGAAGAAATGTCTGTTTTCTGCACTGTGATTGCTCGTTCGTTACCATTTCTTTTAAACACTGTCTTGTCTGGTTTAGCGAAAGTTGTTATTGTGGACGTCATAAAGCTGGGGTCGTTTCTTTTCTTTGCTTCCTGATATATAAACTCCCAGAAGTACTGAAAAGGAGGAAAACGTCCGCCATGCTCCTCTTTGTACTTTGACCCAGATGTGAGCCATTTTTCTTGGAGTCCAAATGGTAATTTTGCTACGATTGGAGCAATCCCACGTGAAGTATCCAAAAAAGATAAGCCAGCCAGATAACCACCTTCTTTGGCACCACATATTTCTGTCAACAAATCTCCAAGTTCGTCTCTTACACGTAGTTTCACATTTTCTTTTGTATTTAGTCTTGGAAAATTATCAAGACGCTCAAAAAGTGACTTTTCTATTATTTCCGGAGCAGCGTAGCATTCCTCTAGCCGATTCCATGCTTTGTTCAATGCCTCAGTTGGATTGTTGTGGTAAACTGATCTAATACGTTTCACGTACTCACTAGATTCTTTCCCGAGCCATCGTATCATGAGGGCAAGAAGCTGTACGGGACTTAACTGAATGTCACTTGTTGTACTCTGAAATTAAGCGTACCATGCATGGTAATTCTCCGGTTTATCATCAAACTGATACAGACCACAATTTGTGAGGTCTCGTCTGGCCAGATATTGGGCTAATGGATCTACTACAGGTGATAGCAAAACAGAGTTGTTCTGTGTAAAAGGTTGAGCGTGAACATTTAAGAGTCTTGGAGAATATGGCTGGAAAGGTTTGTACACATTTCTCTCTAATTTAGCTTTAAATGCTCCTTTATTTTCCTTCTTAACTGTAGTTTGTGTTGGTAAATTTGAGTTATTGTTTTCAATATCCACGCTACCTTGTGAAAACATTGGCCTTGTTTCTGCGTGCACATTTTGTGAATGAGGGCTAGATGGTCTCCACATACAGTGGTGGTCAAAAGTTTACATACACTTGTAAAGAACATAATGTCATGGCTGTCTTGAGTTTCCAGTTATTTCAACAACTCTGATTTTTCTCTGATATAGTGATTGGAACAGATCCTTCTTTGTCACAAAAAACATTCATGAAGTTTGATTCTTTTATGACTTTATTATGGGTAAACTGAAAATGTGACGAAATCAGCTGGGTCAAAAATATACATACAGCAATGCTAATATTTGGTTACATGTCCTTTGGCCATTTTTACTTCAATTAGGCGCTTTTGGTAGCCATCCACAAGCTTCTGGCAAGTTTCTGGTTGAATCTTTGACCACTCCTCTTGACAGAATTGGTGCAGTTCAGTTAAATTTGTTGGCTTTCTGACATGGACTTGTTTCTTCAGCATTATCCACATGTTCTCAATGGGATTTAAGTCAGGACTTTGGGAAGGCCATTCTAAAACCTTAATTCTAGCCTGATTTAGCCATTCCATTACCACTTTTGATGTGTGTTTGGGGTCATTGTCCTGTTGGAACACCCAACTGCGCCCAAGACCCAACCTTCGGGCTGATGACTTCAGGTTTTCTTGAAGAATTTGAAGGTAATCCTCCTTCTTCATTGTCCCATTGACTCTCTGTAAAGCACCAGTTCCATTGGCAGCAAAACAGGCCCACAGCATAATACTACCACCACCGTCCTTGATGGTAGGCATGGTGTTCTTGGGGTTAAAGGCCTCACCTTTTCTCCTCCAAACATATTGCTGGGCATTGTGGCCAAACAGCTCAATTTTTGTTTCATCTGACCACAGAACTCATCCATGTTGTATATGTAGCTTCCATGTCTGGGATCAACAAGACTAGAGGCTGGACTCATACTGTTACATTTAGTATGTAAAGTAGTACTTAATGTTTACATTTTACAGTCATAAAGGAGGGACTAATTCTAATGTTAAACTCACAGAAATAAGAACACCAGTTTTAATCAGAGACCAGAGACTTAACAATTAAAGTTTAAAAATACGCATACAGCTGTCTCTACCTCCCTGATTGCCTGTCTGGTCTAGAGGATCCCTGTGAGCCCAGTTATGTACCACCCAGTAAAATACTCTAAGATAAGTTAAAAAGGGAGAGACGGTAAATTCAGCGTTGACCTTTGCAGAAGTCCTTTAAGAAAAATAATGAAATGTAGAAGTTAGTCTGCGTATCATCGGTCGGTAGAACTTTAAATCAAGTCTGTTCAGGATGGAATGCGTCTAAAAGCTCACTTATTCTCTTCTGTTACTGTTTGTGTGATGGAGGCCGCCATGCCAGCTTGATGCAGTGGTGACTGTTTTACTTCAAAACTAAATTTCTTTGACTTTTTTTTTTTTTTAAACTCCTGTCATGTTGGGGTCGGCAGCGACCCGTTTGACTTTGTTGGGAACTTCTATTAAGAGGCTGTCAGCTGGCACACTGACAGGTACCTCCTCAAGTAAAAATCTGAGGTGGCATTTCCAGGCATGTGAAGGGAATTTACTTGTTTGAGTGGCCATTTGATTGCAAAGTCCAGAAATGGCAGTATGTAAGAATTGCCATAAATAGAGAGGACACAGAGCATTGTTACTGATTCAGATGAGTAGGTATCTGAGGAGGACATTGTGGAGTATCACTTTGAAGACACATGAGTTCGGTGAGGAGGTTGTTAGTGCTGAAGCTGCTCGTGCTGAAAGATTCAAGTCCAAAAATGGTACGATCTTTTGGAGCGCAGTACCTCAGGACATACGTGGCGGGATGAATGAACCCTGGTCATTCATCTTTGCTGTGACCAGAGTCAGTCTTTGAGGGAAAAAAGTTCCTCATGACATGTTGAAAGACATTGATGAAGGATACCTGGATACTGTCTATGGTATGCATTAACTGTCTGTGTTTAAAATCTCTGTATAAAGGCAATCAGGAAAAGATGGAGTTTCACAAGAAGCCATGTTTATCTGTCTCTCTGATGTGCTTGGAGACAAAGTTTGAATTGGCTTCCAAACTGGGATGTTGTCCTATGGGCACTCAGAGGTATTTTGGTCAGTAAGTTCGTGATCTCGTCAAAGAGCTCGGGATGCTCATCAGCTCGAACATTTAGGAACACTCCGAGTACGAGCTCAACCCCGAGATGTTTAAAATGTGTGTAGATCGGATCTGGCTGTCCACTCCCAGACAGATCTCCTAGGCACCAGCGGATGACCCGCCTGGCGTAGGCTCCTGATGTATGAGAGCATATTTTTGAAAATATGCTGCTGAATGATACCCGCAGCAGCCGGGCTTCCTCACCATTTAGGGTGAAATAAAATATTTTTGAATCATAAGTTTTAGAGAGCGTTTCAGCATACCTGGGGTACTCTCACCAGTATCTGCCTCATCGCCATGACGAGCTCTAGAATGCCTCAGCATTGATGAAGTGTTCTTATTGGTGGAAGATGTGGAGCAGAGCAGACACTTTAAAACATTATCTCTCTCTTGAGCTCTCAGCACAGTGCTGTGTCGCTCGTCCTATCACTAGTTAGCACAGTGACCTCACATGGACATTGGTGTCCCTGGTGAGACGAAGCTTGAAACACTGTCCTTTCTTTGTGGTGTTTGTATGTTCCCCATATATGTGCATGTTGAAATAAAAAGCAGAATTAAATATGGTGGTGTGAGACACCCTCTGGTGTCTGGGTTTTCTCTTGTGTTGTTCCCCTCTGCCTCATTAATTCCATGTGCTGGACTGTGGTGGCTGCTGATTGGAGGACTGGTCTGATAAGACACACCTACATGTTTAGTTGTTGCTATTTAAGACCCTGTCTCTCTCATTCTGTCAGTTCTTCTCTGTCCTGATCACAATCTCAGCTAACCATTGTAGGTTTTCTTTTAATACCATGTTTCTGTGGTCTTCCAGGTTTCTGCTGTCACCCAACTCTAGCTGGATAGTTACCATTCCCATGTGGCTCCTTTTTAGTTACTTAAACTCTGGTTTTCTCTAAGTACGTTAAGATCGCTTGGAAGTCACGTATTATGAGACACATCAATGATCATTCCTATCAACTCAATGTTTTTAACTCCTGTGGGTTCCTTTTGCTATTTTTGTGACCTGTTTGTGTCTTCTACCAGCGTTTGGATCTTCCTCTAATCCATGTCAAATATAATCTTGTGTATATTATTTCTCTGTTAATGTTGGTCATGAATGGTGTGTTAGGTATATCCTACTACAGGGCTCGTTATGCAGGGGGATGTGGAGCTTCTAACGTTTTAAAAGTTCAATTGAAAAAGTGAAGACAGTTCTATTAAACAGGATGTTTATACTTAAACGTGTTTAAAAAAAGTTTTTCTGGAGAAAAGCTTGTTGTAACAGGACGGTTAATGACATTTAAAGCAGATTTTCTTTAACCAGAATCAGTCCAATTATTTACCATCAGTCATTAATATTCTATATGGTGACGTTTGTTTGTCTCTTTAAGACTTTTTGCTACAAAACTGGGAATCTTTGAACAAATCTTTGAATCCAGAGTCACACTAAAATAAAGTCCTCTTCTATGGTTTTAAAATCTTTACTAAATTGTTTGATAGAACAGCTGGTGGTTGTGTTATTAGACCATGAACACTTGTAGAGAAACAGTTTTAAACTCAGTCCTTTGGTTCATTTCAATGTTATAAAATGGTAGTGCTTCAGACATTCTTTATTATGACGTGTAAGTTTCACATAAAAAACACACACGGATCACCTGGTGATGATGAGTGCATTCATCATATGTGATGTTCTCAATCAGTTTGGGAATTAGTGTTACTGTTTCTTTAAATTTCACAAGTAGAACGAATGTCAAAGCTCTCTAATATTTTGAAGTACAGTAAAGCAGGGTTGGCTCCATTTGACAGAATGTAAAGAATCATTTTGTAACTTTAAGACTTTATTTATTCTGCTTGGAGCTGTTCGCCATAATCCATCTTTGAATATAGTTGGTCGAAAATGAAGTTCTTAACAATGAAGTTTGAAGGTTATCCTCAACTTATGTGCCAACTTGGAAAGATTCTGAGATTCTTTTTGAGGGAGAAGTTTTTCTTACAATCACATTCTCTAAAGTTGAGTAAAATATTTAAATGGAACCTGGTGTATTCTGCTCAGTCGGAAATTTTGAAGACTGTGATGGTATGGGATAAAAGATGTCCATCCAGCATGTCGTGGAACAAGATGAAGAATATAGTGTTTTTAGCCAATGAATTGAATCCTTTGTCTCACATTGTTCTTAACCTGGTCTCATCATTTTTTATCCATATGAATTGGTCATTGTTTGGGATCATTAGAATACTGCTCCATGTAGTTCCCGTAGTGCTTAAATGACGCCTGCATAGGTTCAACTTTCTATCATAGGCCGTTTGTTAATAAATATTTCTCTTTAGAGTTTTTTTTTCAGCATCGGGAAGACCAAAAACAAAAATCACAGCAGAAATAAATAACCAGGCCAGAGTTATTCCCAACAGAAAATGTCTTCTCTTTATCAGAAAATAAACTAACATAAACCATTGATGGTCAAATTTATGTTTGGATTCACTCGTAAATCGAGAAGTAAGTATTTCAAACCACACTAAGGTAAGAGTCATGGGGATTATGTCTGAATTTAACTCTTTGTAAAACCATCATCTGAACCGATCCAGATCTTAGAGAGAGTTCTCTAGCTTTTCGGCTTCTTCTGGACTTTAATCCTTTCAGTTGGATGTAGACCTTTCAGTTCGCTTCCACATTGATGAGTTTCTTCTCAGAATACGTGCTTCTCTTGTGATCTCCGCTGTTTTCTTGTTCAGGTGCTCGTTTATGTAGACAGATGTTCACTTTAGTTCTTTCCTTGGCGTAGCAGCGAATCTTAGTTATAATCACAGGCTCTTCAGAGAGCAGTTTCATGAGACTGTTTGCAACATGTTCTGAACCTCTGATGTTGGGACTTGAACTCCATACTCATACACAATGTGGTGTGAGACACCCTCTTGTGTCTGTTTTTTTTTACATAGCCTTGTAACTCTAGCTGGATAATTATTATTATTATTTAGTTACTTAGATAAACTGTTTTTTCTCTGACAAAGAGATCTTTTCATCTCTCAAAAGTCAGGTTGCCTCACAAGTAATTACTCAATCAAAACTTTGAAGGTTAAGTAAAGCTTATGGAGTTGACATCCGTGTTTTTGGTTACAAGCATCGAGTGGTTTGGATTCTTTGTAAGAGAATCTCCAAATTCATCATTACTGCCCCTCTTCTTACTACTACTGGATTTGGGAATAACTTTGCTCGCTGAGGGTTGTGGAGTTCGTTCTTTGTCCTCAATAAAAAAACTAACTTTCGTCTCCTTTAAAGATATCAAACATATGAGAAAGATTTTCTTCTAATTCTGCATTTCGTGAGTTTTAGAAATAATGTGTTGAGTCTGTCGATCTTTGTAGAGACAGTCATCTTCTTCCTCTGACTCGATTTGTCTGACTTAGTGTTGTTTAAAAGTCCCAAGAATCCTGCTATGATGTCTTTGTTGGTGTCACTTAAATCCTCTCTAGTTTTGGAGGGTGATTATTTACACAGAACAGTTTCTATTGTTGGTTTTTTCTTTCCAATTCCATATTTTAGCCAATTTGGTTTTCCTTTACTGCTAAGGACTTCTTACATGACGTTTAAGTCTCTACTTTCCACAAGTTCAAAAGTAAAGAGACATTAAGTTGCAGCCCTTATATAGAATTTTTTCCTACAGAAATAATTGAGTTTTGTGATCATGGAGTTTGTTTTTAGTGAAGCTATTTCGGATCTCTTATAATCGGATTGCAATTAATTGGGTCTGATACTGATTAAATAAACTAGAACAGACCCTTACCGGGAGGAGTGAGTTCCTCACTAGTACAATATTCTGGTCCACTGTCTAAAGCCCTAAAACCGCAGTGATACACCCCATATTAAAAGCTTTCAGTAGATTCAAACATTCTTAGGGACAGGGTTTTTAAAATGTGGAACATAACATCCTGCTCCAACAGGTTTTTTAAATACTAGATGTCTGCAGGTTTTTATCTAGATCACATCATTCTTTGTCGATATTTTTCTGACCTTCAAAGGTTAATCAAGCATGTACTGCTGTTTTTTTTTTTTTTAATTGTGACTCCGGGATTTTTATTCTTCATTCTCCAAAGTTTGATTAAATTGTTACAATTATTGGTCTATAAATAATATGTAGGCTTTGTTCTTGACATTCGCTTTGAAAAAGTTAAAATCCTAGACTATGGATGTCAAGTCACTGGACGGTTTTTTGACTGTCAAGTCTTTTTCTACATGAATGCAGGTGACTTGAAAAACCCAGGAAAGATCACAGACGCAGGTTCAACTCGGCTTTGTTTTTATTGCAATTTTATGCCTATTCAAAGCAGTTTCAAAGCAGGTCAAAAACCTTTGAATAGAAATCAACATTTTATTTATTAAGCATTTTAAACAAAACATTTTATCTATGATAAAGTTTCAGGTTTTTATAAACAAATTTTAATAGTTCATAAATTTAATTTAAATGTAACCTTTAAAGTTAACTTTTTAATAAACTTTTAATTTTTTAAATTTAACCATTTTTCTTCCACAATTCAAATGGAAATTACTTTTGAACTATGTATTGTTTAATAAATAGCATAAATGGAACAGTTTTAATAAATTCAAATAGCCCAAAATAATATTCAACAATAATTGAATAGTATACTTTAAACTTTAAATATAAATAAATACTTATTGTATTAAAGAAATAATCAGTTCCTTCATCCCTCTTTAACCTCTAATCAGTTTACTCTTGTCTCTCTATTTAGTGGATTAGGTCTGGCCTATGGAGCCACAGAGCCATTTTCTTTCCTAAATTTATGTCACAGAATTAATCAGCTATGTTCAGTTGACTATTTTATTCAAAAGCTATGTTTTTAGTCAGTTAGATACTCACCGGTAGCGTCTCTGTCCTTCCCTCAGCATTCATGGTTCTTTGTTTGTCTGTGTCTGAGCACAGCACCTGAGCACCTGTTTTAGTAAGTCTAATCATAGAGGGAGGAGACACTACCAGTTCCTACCTGTGGCTCCATCTCTTGGACAGACTAAAAATGAGACAGGTAGGACAGAATGAAGACAGAGAAGATTGAGAAAACAGATAGAATAGAGAGGTCTTGGATGTTGACTTGACACCTCCCACTTGAGCTCCTGGAGGAGACCAGAGGAGGTCACACAGATAAGTCTTTCGGGTCTCGGTTGGCATGTTCTTCAACTGGTAGCAGAACAATGAGGTGTCTCACATCTCTTTGCAAGATTGTAGCAGGGATGCTGGTTTTCACTTGCTGCTTTTGCACTTTTACTGGGACAGGATAGCTTGGGTAGACTCGTATGCTGGCGTCTCTGACAATTCCGTTTTTGTCTTTGTTTACATCCACCACTCTCCCCAGTTTGTACTGTCCTCTCAGTGCATTTTGGTCAGCTACCCAGACAATATCGCCGATGGCTACATTCCTTTCCCTTGTATGCCACTTGTTTCTTACAAATAAGTTTGGTCCTGCCAACTGGCACCACTTTCTCCAGAACTTTTTTACTTCTGCCTGGATGGTTTGCAGTCTTTTAAACGGGTATCCCTCAAAGTCGAATTCTGTCAAAAAGCCGAGTTGAACCTGCGTCTGTGATCTTTCCTGGGTTTTTCAAGTCACCTGCATTCATGTAGAAAAAGACTTGACAGTCAAAAAACCGTCAAGTGACTTGACAATGGATATTAAGTGTATCATCTTCTGGTTCAAGCTTTTGAATACATGGATGCTGGTGATTCAGAAATTCAATTCATTACAAAGATGGCCACGGCTGACTTCATCATCCCAGCCGCTGTAAATGTTGCACTGTAAGAAAAATGTGTCTACCTAAGAGTCTGTCAGTATAGATGAATCATAATACTGATCAGTATAGATGCTGGTCTCAAGTAAGTCAAGGCGCCATGATCGCCGGGATGTCGAAATCTGGCAACGATGGCATTCTCGAGTGGCTCAACCTTATTTATTCAGGTGTGGGAGACATGGAAGCTCTCCACCGACTGGACCAGAGGAGTGATCTTACTCTACTACTAGACTACTGTGGACTTCTTTCAATCTCTGTCAATGGTCTTGACCAGGATCTTGTTTACTCCAACCTGCGAAAAGCATAAATTTACCTCTGCTTAACAACTGAATATCTGTGTGAAGCAGCAAGTTTATGTGCTTCGTATCATTTAACATCTTTTAATTCAACACTTGTTTGTGAATTATACTGTGATTATTCAGTAAATCTGAGAAAACGTCCCTTTCTTTACACATAACAACTAACCGGTTCAGTGCGGTCCACCATAGATGGTGTCTGATCAGTAATGATAGTGATCGTATAGCAAAATAGTGAGTTGCTCATCCTTGGAATGGCTTTAAAATCATTATGATAAAGCACACTATTGGGCAGGACACACCGAATCTTGACAAATAGTAGAGGGTCCAGTACTTGCATGCATAAGTGACCTTCCTGAGTCGTTCTATCACACTATGTTGTATCAGTATGTTTGAGAGTTTCACTCCCTCAGTGGCATCTACAATCTACATTTTATTTCAATGCGATCAAGAAGGCTATCTTCTGCTGCAATAAAGACTTCTTTCTCAAAAAGATGTCAACAACCCGAAAGGAAGGTTGAAGATTTTCTGGCAAAACTTTTAGCTGTGCATTTTAAAATGCTACCTTTGCTTTGAAAATAATACAAACTGACAAGAGAAACATGGAAGGTCTTTGCTTACGTAGGTTTGTTTGTTACCGCCTTTCGCTTGCTGATCTTAACGACAGCGGTCGATTTCCTGCAGTGGTACTAACTCCTTGATAAGGACAGTTACTGTATTATATATATGAGTCCGGCGGAGGTAGCTGAGGGATGTTTCTTGTTATCTTGACTAATACCACTGATCTATTCCCTCTTTGACTTTTAAAAAGTAGATTTTAGGAGTCCATGTCGTGTAAAACATCTCCTCTCGTTCTTCCACGACTACATGTCGCCTGAAACAAGACTCCTTCCAATTCAGCAGGAGGGTTCATATGTGGAATATGTGTTAAAAAATCTAGAAATTTTTCTTCCTTCCCAAAAAAAAAAAAACAGTGAATTTTTGTTCAAGTGATTGATTCTGTGTACAACAACAGGAGTTATGTAACAATCTGGATTATTTCATGTTGGGTTTCTTTAGTCTGTTGCATGTGAATGTAGAATCAACACAAGCGGACCTGTGATTGGGGATCGTCTTAGAAATCCAAGTTTATTTCCCATGTACGGAAACTCGTAACCAAACCCTGGAAGTTGGCCATTTTGATGCATTAATCTGTTAAAAACAAGTGACAACTGTTCAAAGGTTCCATCAGTATGTCCTAGGGATACAGCGACAGTTTTAAACTCAACAGCTACCAGTGTTCCGTGGTCATACATCGAAATGCTCCCCAGGCCCAGCCTGCCTGGCTTCTGATGGTTTTAGGCATTGACTTGCTTCTGTTAACTTAGGATTTTGGAGACTCTTTGTCTCTGAGAGATCTGATATTTTGAGGGTTGGATAGACTGGAAGCTAAGCGGTGGTGATGTGTCTTGGGGCAATGTCACACTTAAGTTGTCTGGATGTTGAATACTGTTCAAGAACTACTGTACCTGGCCAATGAAGAGTTCATACGATAAAATAAGAAATGTTATCAGACCAATCTTTTATAGTTTGTAAGAATCTAAAGAATGCATTGTTTTATTTTGGTTGGCCGTTGTGCGTGTGTACACATTGTGGTAGTATCTGACAGTCCAGACCGTACCATTTCCCTGTTGGTGCGCTCTCTAAACCAAACACAATTAAAATGAAACGATAGTTAGAGTTGTGACACCCGATCATTTTCACTATGAGTTATTACCACATACACACCATGTTCTTTAAAATGCTTAGGTGAGTTTAGGTTTTCCCAACTCTCTCCAGCATGATAGTGGTATCAAAATCGTGTTGAGCTTTCGGACACATTTCTACCCACATACAAGGATCAAAATGAACGGTTTCAATGTGATGTTCTTTCTCTGTCCACACAACAAAGTAAGCTTTTTACCAAGCTGTGTTTGCACCTGGTAGTCATGACTGGTTTGATGCTTGATTAAGTTTGTTCAGGTAAACTTTTGGGTCACAAGTTTTCAATTTCTTCGCTGAGCGGACAGTTTGCTTTCAACAAAGTGAAGTGAGTATTGGCCAAGTGGCCAAGTCCATCAGGTAATGCTCCCAAATATGGCAAACTTGGGTTTCGGCCCAGTCCACAAATGTAAAGTTTTAAATCCTTTGATATTTTGTTATGGTCGCATCGTCAGGCTGTGGCAATAGAGGAGAACTTTATCTTCTGGCTTCTCCAGGACCGGTAGTCTTCATTTTAGAAGCGGACTTTGTTTGGTTAGATCTGAACCTAAACCAGGTGGACAAAATGAGCTTGGTCTTGGGCCACTTTCTCGGCTGAGTCTGTTTCCTCTTCCGTGAAAATGATATCGATCTGACCTCACAAATCCAGAATTTCTTCATAGCTGATTTTTATTCGTCCACGTTGTATATGAAGCTTTAATGTCTGGGATCAACAAGACTAGAGGCTGGACTCATACTGTTACATTTAGTATGTAAAGTAAAACTGTACTTTTACATTTTACAACCTTAATGAAGTGACTAATTCTAATGTTAAACTCACAGAAATAAGAACACTAGTTTTAATCAGAGACCAGAGTTTTGACAATTAAAGTTTAAAAATACGCATGCAGCTGTCTCTACCTCCCTGATTGCCTGTCTGGTCTAGAGGATCCCTGTGAGCCCAGTTATGTACCACCCAGTAAAATACTCTAAGATAAGTTAAAAAGGGAGAGACGGTAAAGTCGGCGTTGGCCTTTGCAGAAGTCCTTTAAGAAAAATAATAAAATGTACAAGTTAGTCTGCGCATCATCGGTCGGTAGAACTTTAAATGGAGTCTGTTCAGGATGGAATGCATCTAAAAGCTCGCTTATTCTCTTCTGTTACTGTTTGTGCGATGGAGGCCGCCATGCCAGCTTGATGCAGTGGTGACTGTTTTGCTTCAAAACGAAATTTCTTTTGCTTCTTTTTTTTTAAACTCCTGTAATGTTGCGGTCGGCAGCGACCCGTTTGACTTTGTTGGGAACTTCTATTAAGAGGCTGTCAGCTGGCACACTGACAGGCACATCCTCAAGAAAAAATCTAAGGTGGCATGTCCAGGCATGTGAGATGAATTTACTTGTTTGAGTGGCCATTTGATTGCAAAGTCCAGAATTGGCAGTATGCAAGAATTGCCATAAAATAGGGAGAGGACACAGAGCTTTGTTACTGATTCATATGAGTAGGTATCTGAGGAGGACATTGTGGAGTATCACTTTGAAGACATATAAGTTCGGTGAGGAGGTTGTTAGTGCTGAAGCTGCTCCTGCTGAAAGATTCAAGTCCAAAACTGGTATGATCGTTTGAAGCTCAGTACCTCAGGACGTACGTGGCATGGTCATTCATCTTTGCTGTGACCAGAGTCAGTCTTTGAGGGAAAAAAGTTCCTCATGACATGTTGAAAGACATTGATGAAGAATACCTGGATGCTGTCTATGGTATGCATTAACTGTCTATTTTTAAAATCTCTGTATAAAGGCAATCAGGAAAAGATGGAGTTTCACAAGAAGCCATGTTTATCTGTCTCTCTGATGTGCTTGGAGACAAAGTTCGAATTGGCTTCCAAACTGGGATGTTGTCCTACGGGCACTCAGAGGTGTTTTGGTCAGTAAGTTTGTGTTCTGGTCAAAGAGCTCGGGATGCTCATCAGCTGGAACATTTAGGAACACTCCGAGTACGAGCTCAACCCCGAGATGTTTAAAATGTGTGTAGATCGGATCTGGCTGTCCACTCCCGGACAGATCTCCTAGGCACCGGCGGATGACGCGCCTGGCGTAGGCTCCTGATGTATGAGAGCGTATTTTTGAAAATATGCTGCTGAATGATACCCGCAGCAGCCGGGCTTCCTCACCATTTAGGGTGAAATAAAATATTTTTGAATCATAATTTTTAGAGAGCGTTTCAGCATACCTGGGGTACTCTCACCAGTATCTGCCTCATCGCCATGACGAGCTCTAGAATGCCTCAGCATTGATGAAGTGTTCTTATTGGTGGAAGATGTGAAGCAGAGCTGACACTTTAAAACATTATCTCTCTCTTGAGCTCTCAGCACAGTGCTGTGTCACTCGTCCTATCACTAGTTAGCACAGTGGCCTCACACGGTCATTGGCGTCCAGGGTGAGACGAAGCTTGAAACACTGGCCTTTCTTTGTGGCGTTTTTATGCTCCCCATATATGTGCATGTTGAAATAAAAAGCAGAATTAAATATGGTGGTATGAGACACCCTCTGGTGTCTGGGTTTCCCTTGTGTTGTTCCCCTCCCGTCATTTCTTCAGTATGTGGTGGCTGCTGATTGGAGGACTGGTCTGATAAGACACACCTACATGTTTAGTCCTTGCTTTTTAAGACCCTGTCTCTCTCATTCTGTCAGTTCTTCTCTGTCCTGATCACAAACTCAGCTAACCATATTGGGTTTTCTTTTAATACCATGTTTCTGTGGTCTTCCAGGTTTCTGCTGTCACCCAACTCTGGATAGTTACCATTCCCATGTGGATCCGTTTTAGTTACTGAAACTCTGTTTTTCTCTAAGTACGTTGAGATCTCTTGGAAGTCAGGCTGTGGCAATAGAGGAGAACTTGTTCTACTGGCTTCTCCCAGACTGGTAGTCTTCATTTTCGAGGAAGTGACTGATATGGCCAGCTCTGAATATGAAGTGAGTGGACAAAATGAGCTTGGTTTTGGGCCACTTTCTCAGCTTAGTCTGTTTCCTCTTCTGTGAAAATGGTATCGATCTGACCTCACAAATCCAGAATTTCTTCATAGCTGATTTTTATTCGTCCATGTTGTATATGAAGCTTTAATGTCTGGGATCAACAAGACTAAAGGCTGGACTCCTGCCAATTTTGCTGTTAAACTCACAGAAATAAGAACACTAGTTTTAATCAGAGACAGGTTGAAGATTGACCGTTAAAACTTTTAGCTGTGCATTTTAAAATGCTACCTTTGCATTGAAAATAATACAAACTGACAAGAGAAACATGGAAGGTCTTTGCTTAAGGTAGGTTTGTTTGTTACCACCTGTCGCTTGCTGATCTTAACAACAGCGGTCAACTTCCTGCAGTGGTACTAACTCCTTGATAAAGACAGTTACTGTATTATGTGAATTAGTCCGGAGGAGGTAGTTGGAGGATGTTTCTTGTTATCTTGACTTATACCACTGATCAATTCCCCCTTTGACTTTTAAAAAGTAGATTTTAGGAGTCCATGTCATGTAAAACATCTCACAAGTAATTACTCAATCAAAACTTAAGGTTTTGATTAAACCTTAGAATTAGAAGGTTAAGTAAAGCTTATGGAGTTGATATTCATGTTTTTGGCTACAAACTTAGAGTGTCTTGGATTCTTTGTAAGAGAATCTACACATTCATCATAACTGTTCTCTTCTTACTACTACCTGATTTGGGGATAACTTTGCTCTCTGAGGGTCGTGGAGTTCGTTCTTTGTCCTCAATAAAAAACTAACTTTCGTGTCCTTTGAAGATATCAAACATATGAGAAAGATTTTCTTCAAATTCTGTATTTGGTCATTTTCTGCGTTTTAAAAAAAACGTGTTGAGTCTGTCGACCTTTGTGGAGACAGTCATCTTCTTTAATAATTGTAATGATGGGTCTGATTTATTGTCTGTATTAATGTCACTTAAATCCTCTCTGGTTTTGGAGGGTGATTATTTGCTCATTTCTTTTGGAACAGTTTCTATTGTTGATGTTTTCTTTCCAATTCCATATTTTTGCCAATTTGGTTTGCCTTCATTGCTAAGGACTTCTTACATGACGTTTAAGTCTCTACTTTCAACAAGTTCTAAAGTAAGAGACATTAAGTTGCAGCTTTTATATAGACTTTATTTTCCTAAGAAATGATTGATTTTTCTGATCGTGGAGTTTGTTTTTACTGAAGCTATTTGGGATCTCTTGTAATCTGATTGCTATTAATTGGGTCTGATACTGATCAAATAAACTAGAACAGACCCTTACCGGGAGGAGTGAGTTCCTCACTCGTATAAGAGTCTGGCCAACTTCCTACATTCCTAAAACCACATTTGCTGTGACCAGAGTCAGTAACATTAAGACTTGTTTAAGGGAAAAAAGTTCCTCATGACATGTTGAAAGACATTGATGAAGAATACCTGGATGCTGTCTATGGTATGCATTAACTGTCTATGTTTAAAATCTGTGTATAAAGGCAATCAGGAAAAGATGGAGTTTCACAAGAAGCAATGTTTATCTGTCTCTCTGATGTGCTTGGAGACAAAGTTCTAACTGGCTACCAACTGGGATGGTGTCCTATGGGCACTCAGAGGTGTAATTTCTCCTGGTTTTAATGTAGTTCCTAAATGCTGATACTGGAATGTGAGGTGACTTTATAAATTTTCCATCAGGTTTCACAGTTTGTACTAATTATTTTGAGAAAAGCACAGTTGTGCAAATGAGAAAAGTCCTTATGAGAAATCCAAAAAAAATGACAGAGAAAAACTGTAAATATCTTTTGTGAAATTATAACCAGCCACGCTTCCATCATTCAGCAGTCTGACTGAGACCAAGCATGAAGAGACGGGGTGAGCAGGGATGAGTGTCTGTTGGCTTAAAGATAGAAATTACCTTTGCTCCTCTCATATATTTTATCAGCGCTGGAACTGGAATCCATTCTTGTGAATTAATCTCTGGGATTTCTATGAATGTAAAAGCAGCTGCTGCCGTGGAAACGGAGGTCGCCGACCACCCCACTATTCATTAACCCACTTGTCTCAGTAAGTCTATGAAGACTCGGTCCTGCTCTGTGTATTTTACAGATTATAAAATGAAGTGATCTATTTAAAGTTATCTGAAATCAAATCCAATGAACAAGATCTATAATGACAGGGTAATGTCTAAGGAACATAGAATGCAAAGTCTTTAAAGTTTTCAGCCTACAGAAGAAAGCTCGATTGTGTGGACGCCTAAAATCAGAGTGGCGGAATTCTGTTTAGTCCAATGTTGAAAAAAGATGACGGCCTTTTACAATAAGCATGGTGACGTTATTCTTTAGTAAAAAAAAAACCAAACGCACTCTTCCACTGCTGCCCTGTCACGGTCACGGAGAAGATCTATCTTCGTCATTACGTTGACGATGGGAATTTCTAGTGACTTAGTGATGAGAAGTCCGTCGAAATCATTGGTGAAGAATTTCTGATGGTGTAACAGGAAACATTGATCATTAGAAACTTTAAAAGTTTCTAATGAAACTTTTTAATCAACTTTTTAATATTCATTATTATTCATTATTAAAAAGTTAATTACCTTGCGGGGCTTCACCAAACGCCGTGATTCCACCAACAGGACTGCACAAACTTGATAATCCAATGCCTGTATTTTCTTCGCCAATTGATTGAGTACAGGCACATGGCGATCAAGACTAATAAAGCCTACGTCATAAAATCAAAAGAGTAATCATAAAACACTCTAAAAAATAATCCAAAGCACCTGGTCAATAAATGGAATATAATCAAGCAAATAATAATGGTTAGCATCACAGTAACTTTAAAAAACATTAAACATCAGACCACATTTCAGGTGAAACATTACCACAGCAGTCAAACAAGACAAACGGATTTTGGAGATTATTGAGAATTTCCTCCAGCCAGTGGAAATTCTCAAAGAGTTGACATTATTTCTCAGTGTTTTTAAAGAAGCAGCAGAACAACAACCATCATCTTCATCAGATTTAAAAAAAACTTTTACCGGTGGCCGAATGGTCTTCGGTTTTTACTTTTACGACAGTAAGTCGTTTCCGACAACACCAGTTTCTTACTTTTATGCCGACAACGCCAGTAAAACATTTATTTTGTCACTTCAGCTTTCAAGTTTGGAGACTCTTCCTCTCGTTTTGTGCTGAGTCAGGCTTCAGTGAGCAGTTGTAATGTCAGTCTTTGTGCTTTTTTTGTCGTGTCATCGTACAGTGATGAGACGTGATTGCAGCCAGTCACCCTGTAGCACGCCGTCACATGCTTGAGCCTCGATTCATCATCATTCATCCTCATCAATAGTAAAGTTGGAGTGAAATCCTGACATGACAGCAGCATGTTACAGATCGACAGCATAGAGACTAAAACACAGTCTGTGTTCAAATTTTTTTCACAATACTTCTTAGAAGAATTACACTTGTTGTCCAGTCTTGTGTTGTAATATTTTTTTATATATATGTTGTAATTTATTAACTTTCAGTCGGTTATGATTGAATTATTTTTACATGCTGGTATCTGTATTCATTTTTATTACAATTCCATGCACTTATTTTCAACAAAACAAAACTTTGATTTGGTGTATGCGTCCATAATTAATGCCTGTATATTCATCTGTACTGGTCTTCTTATACACTGTGTATCTTTCCGGTTTAATGTCGTGCTTATTGGCATCTTCCATCTTTGGAGTAACTTTTTGTTACATTTCAGGCAGCATGCTCTGTCTTAACAGGCTCTAGAGAAATGCAACAACACTTCAATCTTTTTACGTGACGTTGTTCTGCCATTTTCCTGTTTGTTTACAAACATACAGCGGAGAAATACTTTAGCCCCGCCCATTCATTAACATCATTCAGTAGATCAGACAGGACGATAAACATACATTAGTTAATAATTTCTTTTAAAATCATTTAAAAAAACCACACACTTGGTTTTTCACTCTTATTCGTCGCTTACAAAAAATAAAAGAACACTTTCTTTTATTGGGCCTGGCAAGATGGAACCTGTCTGATCATTTTCTGATTGGTTAGGACTGGTTTTACATTTGGAGGTCGTTTAAAGGTTCACCCTCTTGATCTTTTTTGGCTGGTTTTTAACACGTGTTGGTTCTGGCTTGAGTAATGAGGCGATTCTTTGACTTTACAGAAGTTACACAGGTTGTCCAACTTTTTATCCACGTGATAACAAATGTTTTTCAATTGTTTGTTGACTTTTTGTCCTGGATGTTACAACATCCAGCTCTCAGTTAAAATTCTCCCGCCATCACTCCATGTCACCCGTCCACCCCTTCTGGCACAATCTCCAGAACATGGTGGAGATTTCAGGAGACTAGTGGTTATTCTCGGGTAGTTGTAGAAGCCGTAGAAGGTCCTCAAACCATCAGCAAGACCGATATATGTTCCTGTCGGTGAAGCAGAACAAGCTAAGTAATGTTCACACCCTACAGGGTGACTTCCAGAGGGTCACAATTCCAGTTGGAATTTCTCAATGTCACTGAGGAGTGTGGTACAGCTAGTACCAAACTGGTGTTCTGAGTTGTAGAACAGGCTCTTCACAGCCTCGTCTGATTGGTGGAATATTCTATCGAGATTTACGACTGATAGATCAGACTTCTGAAAAGTGAAGCCATGGAGGTCTCTGCAATAAAACACAAAAAATTCTGTGTCATTTTATAAAGTAAATACACGTTACATGAATAAAAACACAGCTTAAATGAGTACACGTCTTTGTAAAGTTTTCTACGATATTTAAATGAAAACAAAGGTAAATATTTCCAAAATATTCACAGATGGAGTTTATTACAACATCTTAACTTATAACTCAAACACCCAACGACAAAAACTACTAAACTTAGAACTCTGTATGGCTCCATTATTTTTAATGACAGCTTTAAGCCTCCTGGCATGGAATGCACATCATTAGGCATCCATTCTTCAACAACGACCTCTTTCAGAGATTGAATCTGTCGCTTTAGAATTCCCCAAAGATGTTCAATTGAGTTCAGATGAGGTGACATACTTGGCCCCATTCCTTCCCAGGAAGCCAGCAGTGGCTTCAGATGTGGGCTTAGGATCATTGTCGTGTTGGAAAAGGACACGACGATAAAGAACAAGAAGTGATGGAGGCATCTTTGTTTGAATTCATGATGCCAACACCAGCCAGCAGCAGTCATGCAGCCCCACATAAGGACACTACCCCTTCATGTTTCACTGTGGGCACCATGCACTTTTTTTTGTATTCCTCACCCTTCCAAAGCCGGACAGTTTTGAAGCCATCGGTTTGAAAAAGATTGATTTTGATCTCATCGCTCCACAGTATAGAGTCCCAGTAGTGTTCACATTTGTCGGCATGGACCCTGGAAAACTCTAGACGGACTTTCTTGTGACTGGGCTTTAGGAGAGGCTTCTTTCAAGGACAACACCCATGCATGCCATTCCTCTGCACTGTACGGCGGATTGTGTCACGAGAAACAGTCCCTCCCTAGATGATTGCAGGGATCTTGCATGTTGGTTTTCTTCATCCCTTCTCATCACAAGTCGCTCCTGTCGTGGCGTTAAAGCTTCGTGGTCGACCTGGACGTCTCTGTTGTTGTTCCATCTTTCTTATTTTGAATTGCTTTTGCAGCTGGATTCTTACTAACGAGTATGGCTTTGATTATGATCCTATAGCCTTTACCTTTCTGGTGTAAAGAAATGGTTTTCTTTCGCAGTTCTAGTGTCATTTCTCTTCCATGTGGTGCCATCGCGGACAGCAGGAAATGGGAAGGGGTGGTTTGGGAGCCTAAACAGTGGTGTGTACTCATTTTTGGACGTCACTAATTTAACTGAAACTGAAAAATATGTCGTTTAGGTTTCAAAAGTTTGACAGATGCTGTTTCAAACACACATTTTGGAAATATGTTTGTTTAAACTACTGTCACGTTGGAATTAATGGAAGACTTCTGTTTAAAACTGAAATCTTCATTTCTTCGAACACGGGACACGTTTAGGTACCTTGAAAATTTGCCTGAACAGTTACCTGTGGTAACCTCCTTGCCCGGACCGCCACTGTGACCAGCCTTCGAACATCTCATGTCTATTTTCAGGGGAGCCTCGTCCATCACTGCTGCCATTTGCATAGTTTGCCACAAGGTCTCCACGATGTGTCTCTCTGCTCCTTTCTCCATCCCCAGCTGCCTCTTATCAAGTTATTAGGGACAGCATGGCAACACTTCTTATACGCTGGTTCGGGCGTTTAATCTGAGCATAGATTAAAACTCAAGACATTTAAAATATGTAGAATTAAACCATAAAATCCATGCAAAAAATACTCAACCAGTTACACTTAAAAAAATGGCTGCTTTATACTATGAAGGTTCTAAATGTTGTCAACCAACAGACTGGGGTTTATTCCGTCTCTTCTCAGTTTGACTCCCGTCCAGTTTCTCCCACAGGGATTATCCATACATGCATCACATCAGTGAGAAACCAGGATGGGGTGAGAAGGTCAACCTGGTTTGTTGACCTTCAGGGGTTCCACCTTGGTCTCTTTAGGGTGTCCCTATTGTTGAAAGTCTCTTGGGAAAAGCCGGTCTGTGAGGGTGACTGGATATCTTCGTGGTGTATGCTGATCTCTTCATCATTCACTCAGACGTTCCTCCTCTCGTTCTGACGGTTAGATCAGCACCCTGTGGGACCACAAAGAGAGCTGCTAAGTGTGAGTAATAAGGATGCTGACTGAGTACGAGCGCTTCTCTCCCACATGGCAAGACTAATGGCCTTCATCAATCTGTTGAAGTGATGGGATTTTGTCATCTGGTCTTAATGAGCCTAATGATGTCACTGAGAAATTCCCCTGAAATAAATGGTGCACGTAAAGTCCCAACCATCCGCACACAGCCGCCAGGTCATATCAGGATTAATTCACAGCATGAAACTAGCAGGAATAAGCCCACCGCACGTCGATGAATTTTGTGCCCTGTAAATTTGGGACTTTGACTTTTGATCTAAAAACCTTGGAAACCAACACACGTTTGAACTCTGGGTTTCTTCCATGCTTCCTGTTTGCTGCTTTGTAAAGTCTTTTTAGCAGCTGCATGATTTTTTTGTCTGTCATAATCCTTCCTCATCATGTCTTTACACCCCGAATAGGTTGCCTATTTGTTGCGGGGTTAAACACACACGCTCACACATTCCTTGGCCAATCAACCTAACATGCATGTTTTCTGAGGGTGGAAGGAAACTGGAGTACCTGGAGGAGACCCACTCATACATGAGGAGAACATGCTAACTCCACCAGTGTTTAAAACTCCGCCCCCACCTCTGGACTCAAACCACCAACCTCCTTGCTGTGAGGTCACTGTGCTGACCACTGCACCACCATGAAACCCAGAATAATTATTATGACACTTTTATTCCATTTCCGTAATCATTTTGAACACATTGTCTATCATAACATTTAAATTTGTTGTTGTTGGGCAAACAACACGGTCATTACTTCGACCGTCTCTAGCGGCTGACATGGATTGCAGGTGTACGGCTTGTTTGGTTTCACTACTAACGTTATTCCGTTCAGTCATCTTCGGTTGGGTCGCTTGGCACCAGCCTCAGACTTGGGAAGCCTTCCTTCAACCCTGCTGCATCCTCCAGCTCACCCGGAAGGATCCCAAGTCATTCCCTGTCCAGCTGTGAGACAGTCTCTCCAGCGGGTCCGGGGTCTGCCTGTTGCTTTCCTCTCGCTAGGATGTGCCCGAAAGACCTCACCAGCGAGACGTGCAGGAGGTGCCACCCACAGCTGGTTACCATGGTGAGGGTAGGAACGTAGATCCTGGTTACCATGGTGAAGGTAGGAACATAGATCCTGGTTACCATGGTAAGGGTAGGAACATAGATCCTGGTTACCATGGTGAGGGTGGGAACGTAGATCCCAGTTACCATGGTGAGGGTAGGAACGTAGATCCTGGTTACCATGGTGAGGGTAGGAACGTAGATCCTGGTTACCATGGTGAGGATAGGAGCGTAGATCCTGGTTACCATAGTGAGGGTAGGAATGTAGATCCTGGTTACCATGGTGAGGATAGGAACGTAGATCCTGGTTACCATGGTGAGGGTAGGAACGTAGATGCTGGTTACCATGGTGAGGGTAGAAACGTAGATCCTGGTTACCATCCTGAGGGTAAGAACGTAGATCTACTTGTAAATCGAGAGCTTTGCTTTTCAGCTCAGCTTTCTCTTTACCACGACGGACCGATGCAGCGTCCTGAAGGTATTGTTCAAAATGTATTTCATGGTCAGGCAGCGAGGAGGACCTGGCCGGTTCGGAAGGTATGACCCGACACCTGAAGGGAAGACAGACTGCCTTTTAAAAGCCAGCTGCACAAAATCTTTCAGGTGTCTACAATCAGGCAAGTGAGGGGAGGCCCCGGGTTCCTAATGGTAGTGGGCAAGAAAACCATGACAGTACCTCCTCCTCAATGACCACCTCCACGTGGTCAAGGATCTTTTAACGTGGCTTGACGGGACAGAGCTCGACTTGGCTCACAACCTGGGCAGGGCCTTTTGCAGCGATCCTGGGCAGGGCTAAGACCTCTGTCCGCTGGGTCTGTTCATGGTCGGGGATGGTTAACGATGTAGAATGCAGGTAGAAGGATGTGTCTTTCGACATCTGGATTACACCAGTTGGGGTGAAGCAACTTGTTGCCAGCTGAAAGATAATCATCCATGCGGTGATTATCCAATAGGAAGCTTGGACCTATTTGGCTAGTTAAAGCAAGGTGGTGACTTTTTTTTTTTCCTTCGCCAGGCAGTGTATACCATGTCCTTAGCATGGTCCATATTTGGAGTTCTACAAGCATGATTAGAGTGGGATGGAGATCAAGTTGGCTCACACCTGAGATTTATCTCTTCTGGATTTATCTCAGGTGTGATTTATGAAGGGGAGGTGGCTGCCTTGTATAAGCTATCAAACAAAGACGGGGCTGTAAGAGTCGGATGTCTCACTCTGCTTCTTAAATATGTAGACATTTTTTTTGAAGACCTCTTCAAGTCAGACACCTCTTTCAGTATCTGTTTCACCTCCACTCCTTCTGATGGCAGCTCCATCTGGCCCTCCCTGCAGGGAGACCGGCTCAGTAACTGAGACACATGCACACCCTGATTCTAACAAGCCGGATTAAACCATCAAAGTGTTTAAACAATATCTGATTAAACAGTTAAACTGTTTTTATTTTTGGACAAACTGGAGGCAACAAATCAATATTAAAAACTGGCCAAATTTACAAAGTATTTTAGAAGAGTTTTTTCTGGATTGATTGTAAAATTTACATCAAATATCAAAGTGTTTTACAAAAAAGAGAAGAAGCTCTTTATTTAGAGGTTAGGTTTAAAAGCGTCATCATCAGTTTTTAGAAATTGATGAAGAATTGTAAAAACTTTTCTATCTGTAAAGAAAAGAGATGGAAATCCATCTTTCTGGTCCTACTGGGCCATCTTGTGGTGGAAATCACTTCAGATTTTCTCAGTAAGAATGAATAAAACACACTGTTTTTCAACCTTTTTTATGCTAAAATATATTTTTCCATTGAAAAAAACAGGATTCTTTAAATGACTTTAAATTATTTATTTAATCTAAAGTGATTTCTTCTGCAATCAGGTGTCAAAATGAAAACTTATTCTGCATTTTTAAAACTTTTACACTTTTTTTTTCTGCCATTTTAACATTTTTAGTTCCAGACAAGAAGCCTAAAGAGGATTTACCCAGAATACAAGAGAAATTTATCTTCTTTAATGTCGTGCAGAAAATGTGAGATTTTATTAGAATCCACAATTTTTCTGCTTTAAAACGCAACCTAGATTTTCTCAGAATGTTTCGAAAACATGTAGAAAATATGATCCACCAACTGGGGTAGTTTTTGGGAGGAATGGACAGCAGTGTACATCAAAAACAAAAACAGAAGAAGGGTGGGTTGCAATGGTTACAGGACAGCCTTTCTTGTCTCTAAAGATTTTTTACTAAATACACTTTAATCCCTTTTTTTTTTCTTTTTTTCAACCAAATCAATCTTTGAGAGCTACCGGTAGATCTTGATCCCCGTATGACACAGGTGTCAAAGTCCGGTCCTTGACGGCCGGTGTCCTGAAGGTTTTCTACGTGTTCTTACATCTTCACACCTGATCCAGGTTAACGAGTCAATGTGCCATATTTCATTGGCTGCTGATTTCACTTCATGGGCATCAGAGCTGTATTGAATCAGGAACACAATGAAAATCATCAGGACACCGGCCCTCGAGCACCGGAGTTTGACACTCCTGCCGTATGAGGTGAAATACGACCATCTCCCACGAAACACCGGATGACCTCTCACGGTACACTAGTGTGCCGCAGACCACAGGTTGGAAAACGCTGGTATAAAACACAAAAAAAAATGAGCAGGATGTCTTAACGAGTCTTTCTGATCTCTGCTCTGTTTTTATTGCTTAATTAATCAGGCTCATTAATGATGATAACATAAAGTACAGGTTTATCAAAACAAGCTCTTTTTTTTGTGTAGTTTTTAGTTTATGAACTTAAAAAATGAACTTTTGCTTCACTAATTTTTTCATTTAAAAAAAACAAGCAGCAACTATTAGTTTTATGTTTTGGAAACAACGAATCGCATACTCTTAATTACAGAAATAACCCAGAGGTCTGCTCATTATTCATTCATTCATTCATTCATGCATCAGCTCATCCCTCATTGGAGGGTCTGTAACACTATGTGACGCCCAATGAGACCTCTGCTTTGTAAAATCGGGTCCTACAAGTAAAATTAAATCAAATAGAAAAACACTGTGTGGACTTTATTTTTTTCCCGTTTGACAACCTCTTTAGTACCTGACAAACTTGGACACCAGACTTGCACATGCTTGAATTTCCACCAACCATGAATTTTTCAGGAATCCATGTGTCTTGTGGATTATTGAACCACTCTTTACAGGCTCAATAATCAAAATAAACACTTTTGGTTGACAAAAAATCACTTGGACTCACATTGACTAAAGAAAAAATACAGCTAGGAAATGGTTGCCTCGGCAACAAAAAACTACCAAACCAATTTGTTTGGTAATTTTTAGTGATTTTTTTCTAAAAAAATTTTTCTTTAAAAAAACAAAGCTCTCTATTTACAAGTCGATCTACGTTCCAACCCTCACCATGGTAACCAGGATCTACGTTCCTACCCTCACCATGGTAACTAGGATCTACGTTCCTACCCTCACCATGGTAACCAGCTGTGGGTGGTGACCGAAAGAATGAGATCGCGGATACAAGCGGCCGAAATGAGCTTCCTTCGCAGGGTGGCTGGGCTCTCACTCAGAGATCGGGTGAGGAACTCTGCCATCCGGGAGGAGCTCGGTGTCGAGCCGCTCCTCCTCCAGGTCGAGAGGAGCCAGATGGAGTGGTTCGGGCATCTGGTCAGGATGCCCCCGAGCGCCTCGCAGGCAAGGTGTTTTGGACACGTCCCACCGGGAGGATATCAAGGGACAGACCCTGGACCTGCTTGAGAGATTATGTCTCACAGCTGGCCGGGGAAAGACTTGGGATCCTTCCAGGTGAGCTGGAGGATGCAGCCGGGGTGAGAGAGGCCTGGGCTGCCCGTTTGAGGCTGTTGCCCCCGCGACCCGACCCCGGAACAAGCGGAAGATGACGGAACGGAAAAAAAAAAATCTGGAGTGGATGAGCAATAGTCAGACCTTCACACTTCCTTGTCTGTGATATCACTATAAGATTTCATAACTAACATAAACTGAATTGTTGTTGTTTACGTTCTTAGAAAATAGCTTTTTGTTTTTTTATGTCATGGTCCCCTCGCCCACGAGCAGAGGAAGCCCAGGGCCTTCCCTCATCTGCCTAATTTGAGACACCTGAAGGTGTTTGAGCGGCTGCCTTCCCTCCGGTGTCCAGTCATCTTCATCCCTTCCAGACAGATCTTCCTCGCAGCCTGACCAAGACATGCAGTTCTGAACTTTAACCATGAAACAATCCTCCTGATCATCTTCTTCTTTTTTCGGCATTTCCCTTCAGGGGGCGCCACAGCAAGTCAGTTTCTTCCATCTAACCCTATCTGCTGCATCCTCTTCAGTCACACCAACTATCTTCATGTCTTCCTTCACTGTATCCATGAACCTCCTCTTTGGTCTTCCTCTAGTCCTCTTTCCTGGTGGTTCCAAACCCAGCATCCTTCTTCTGATGTACTCTCTCTCTCTCCTCTGCACATGTCCAAACCATCTCAGTCTGACCTCTCTGACTTTAAAACCTCTAACATGTGCTGTTCCTCTGATCCTGTCCATCCTGGTCACTCCCAGAGAGATCCTCAGCATCTTCATCTCTGCTACAAACATCTCTGTTTCCTGTCTTTTCCTCAGTGACGCTGTCTCTGGACCAATCAGCATGGCCGCTCTCACCACACTGTCTCTAGACCAATCAGCATGGCCGCTCTCACCACACTGTCTCTAGACCAATCAGCATGGCCGCTCTCACCACACTGTCTCTAGACCAATCAGCATGGCCGCTCTCACCACACTGTCTCTACACCAATCAGCATGGCCGCTCTCATCACACTGTCTCTAGACCAATCAGCATGGCCGCTCTCATCACACTGTCTCTAGACCAATCAGCATGGCCGCTCTCACCACACTGTCTCTAGACCAATCAGCATGGCCGCTCTCACCACACTGTCTCTAGACCAATCAGCATGGCCGCTCTCACCACGGTTTTGTACAATTTCCCTTTCATTTTATCTGAAACTCTTCTGTCACACATCACACCTGATACTTTCCTCCACCAGTTCCAGCCTGCCTGCACACGCTTCTTCTCCTCTTTTCCACACTCTCCATTGCTCTGGACTGTTGATCCTAGATACTTAAAATCTTCCACCTTCTTTATCTCTTCTCCCTGTAACCTCACTTTTCCAAGGTGTTTTTTTTTCTGTTACAGCTTCACTGGACTCCTTTTCAAAATAAATCATGTCTGTTTTCCTGCATTTGGGCCCTCTTTCCTTCCTTCCACATCCTCGTCATGTCTCTTTAAACCTTTGTAACAAATCTTTGAATAAATTTGGAGTCCATTCTGCTGAAGCCTCTGTGACATCATCCCTGACCGCAGTCAATTAGACCATTGATTGAGTTGTCATGGGTGAAGGAGAGAGAGGATGAGATCAGTGGTGACACCCGGTGGTAACGCCTTGCAGTCCACGCAGAGCTTAATCACATATGACAAGCTCCCTGAGCGTGCACTTAGAAAACAATCAGACCACCCCCTCGCCCCGCACCCCTCACCCACTAACAGGAGCATGTTTACCACTTTACTCTTTAGAGGTTTCCTAATTACAAACACATTATTCTCCGAAAGGCGTCGGACGGCCAGCAGATGTCTAATTGATTTGTTAATTATTATTACTTTCCACTTTTAATCCTGTCAACAACACTCCAGACGAAGCCGCTGTCAGGTGGCGGACGAGTTTAATCAAACACTTTTTAATTAAACACGATCTGTAGGTGCCGCTGGAACACTTTTCTAAACAAAATACCTGCCAAAAAAATGAAGGATTCCATGGATTTAAAAAAAAATACAAGCAATGTGTTGATTTTACTGTAAAAAAACAATTTCAAAATGCTAACTATAGATGAACTGATGAGGTGACAAACTTTTATGAACACAAATGATCCCAAACCATAGAAAAATTTAAAAACTACCTACAGTTATTCAATCCCAGTGAGAGTTGGACTCCGCCAAGGCTGCCCTTTGTCACCGATTCTGTTCTTTATTATTATGGACAGGTAGGTGCAGCCGAGGCGTTGGAGGGATCCAGTTCGGTGACCTCAGGATCGGATCTCTGCTTTTTGCGGATGATGTGGTCCTGTTGGCTTCATCGGACCGTGATCTCCAGCTCTCACTGGACCAATTTGCTGCCGAGTGTGAAGCAGCCGAAATGGGAATCAGAGCCTCCAAATCCGAGACCGTGATCCTCGCCCGGAAAAGGGTGGAATGCTCCCTGCGGGTCAGGGACAGGGTCCTGCCCCTAGTGGAGGAGTTTAAGTATCTCGGGGTCTTGTTCACCAGTGGGGGAAAGATGGAGCGGGAGATCGACAGACGGATCAGTGCGGGTTCTGCAATAACTAGGACGCTGCATCAATCCATTGTCTTAAAGAGAGGGCTGAGCCGAAAAGCAAAGCTCTCGATTTACAAGTCAATCTACGTTCCTACCCTCACCATGGTAACCACGATCTACGTTCCTATCCTCACCATGGTAACCAGGATCTACGTTCCTATCCTCACCATGGTAACCAGGATCTACGTTCCTACCCTCACCATGGTAACCAGGATCTAGGTACCTACCCTCACCATGGTAACCAGGATCTATGTTCCTACCCTCACCATGGTAACTAGGATCTACGTTCCTACCCTCCCCATGGTAACCAGGATCTACGTTCCTACCCTCACCATGGTAACCAGGATCTACGTTCCTACCCTCACCATGGTAACCAGGATCTACGTTCACACCCTCACCATGGTAACCAGGATCTACATCCCTACCCTCACCATGGTAACCAGGATCTATGTTCCTACCCTCACCATGGTAACCAGGATCTACGTTCCTATCCTCACCATGGTAACCAGGATCTATGTGCCTACCCTCACCATGGTAACCAGGATCTACGTTCCTACCCTCACCATGGTAACCAGGATCTACGTTCCTACCCTTACCTATGGTCACCAGCTGTGGGTGGTGAACAAAAGAATGAGATCACGGATACAAGCAGGCAAAATGAGCTTCTTCCACAGGGTGGCTGGCCTCTCACTCAGATATAGAGGGAGGAGCTCTTCCATCCAGGCGGAGCTTGGAGTAGAGCCATTTGCTCCTCTGGCTTGAGAGAAGCCAAGTTGGGTGGTTTGGGCTTCTGGTTACAATGCCTCCTGAGCACCCTGCTTGTGAGACGTCTCGGGCACGTCCCACCGGGAGGGGATTCAGAGGCCCTGGACCTGGTGGAGAGACTGTGTCTCACAGCTGGTCAGGGCACACCTCAGGATCCTCCTGGGTGAGACAGAGGATGGAGCCGGGATGATAGAAGATTGACTTTCCCGTCTGAGGCTGTTTCTCCCACAACCCAGCCCTGGATAAGCGAACAATAACAGAATGGAACCTACAGTTACTCAATACCAACTATAGATTGACTAATTTGGTTTTCAGAATATGCCAACTTCACACAGAAAAGCCTTTAAAGCCTTTCCCCACCCAGGGCTAGAACCCCTAACCTACTTGCTGTTAGAACACCTCCACGGCCATGCAGCCTATTTTCTTTTAAACAGGATTCTTTGTTTTAACTGGAATTAACGGCTTCTTCTGGAATATTTCAATGTAAAAAGGTAATAAGAAACAAAATGTTTCTTAACTTTGACGTACTTTTGAATCAAAGTGACACGACAGACTGGCGACGTGTTCGGGGTGTACTCTGCCCCTCGCCTTGAATCACCCGGAATGGGCTCCTGCACCCCCATAATCCTGTAAGGGATATAAGAAGGTGACTGACTGACTGAATCAAAGTGGCATGTTCCAGACGTCAGCAGGACATCTTGCTCAGAAACAGTAAGAAACATTATTTTTCTTGGAGAATAAAGTTTGATTAATTAGATTCATTTAAAAGCATAAAAAAGAAAAAGCATCAGATAAACTCAATAAATCCCATAAAACAAACGAACCGGCGTAGAACGGCCACACAGGCTGGGATTATTAACAGTTTAAATGAGTTAATCCAGGCCTGCAGGAACCTAAAACTGTTTATTTTAATCTTGAATGAAGCTTAACTTCTTCATAGAGGTTTTAATTTGCTGGATTCATAAAACAGAAGTCTTCTGGTAAAGATTTAAACGAAGGAAACCACACCTGCTGGATTTACGTAATCTCCCAAATGGAGAACCAGATACTTCCTGATTGGATCTAATCTTTTTTCTCATCTTTAACATGAGCCAGAAAGACAGACAGATCCCAAGACTGTCTGTCTGTCGGCGGCGTTGTTCAAATTCAGAGCGCTGATGTTCGCGCTCACGGCGCTCATGTTGCTCACGGCGCTCATGTTGCTCACGGCGCTCATGTTGCTCACGGCGCTCCTGTTGCTCACGGTGCTCACGTTCAAACATAGTGCGCTCACGCTCACGTTCACGCTCGTGGTGGTCAACCTAAAGATTACGGAGCGCGTCTGTTGCTTTGTTGGAGTTCTATTGCCACCGGATCAAGGACATCATCATCCTCGTCTTCTTCCTCGTCCACGTCCTCATACTCCTCATCATCATCATCATCAGCAGCAGCAGCAGCCTAAAAGTGAAGAAATCATAAAAATATATTATTTTACACAAAGAAACTTGGGTTTCACGGCAATGCAGTGGTTAGCATGATGTCCTCACAGCAAGAAGGTCAGGGGTTTGAGTCCTTGAGTAGGGCTATGCTTGAATCACTGGCCTTTCTGTGTGGAGTTTGCCTGTTAGCCTGTGTATGGATGGGTTTTTTTTTCAGGGTACTCTGGTTCCCTCCCATCCTCTAAAGGTATGCATGTTATGCTGGCTGCTACAAAATTGCCCCTCAGAATGAGTGGGTGGGTGGGTGGTTGTGTGTGTGCGGTCCCTCAAAAACTGGTGACTTGTTCAGGGTGTATCTTGCCTAAAATCAGCTGGGACAGGCTCTGGTACTCCCTACGACCCATACAGGGATGAGCAGTTCAGAAGATGAAACAAATCAAATAAATCCATGTCTGTGTCTTTACCTCAGCTCCTTTGGGCTCTGGCTTGTTTGGGTGATGGATGGGGAAAGAAATATATTGCTGCAGCAGCTGAATTGCAGCCTCGTCTGCAGGGTTGAACGGCAGGAATTTCTTTAACTTGTATTTTTTTATCTGAAAAGATTGAAAGATTTGTAAGTAATCTAATTTGAACTAAGTTATTAGTAAAAAATTCACTTACCAGTTGCCCGACTTTCCGAGTAAATTGGTAGAAACGTCTTGGATGAAGCGGCTCGGAGTCATCTCGCAGCATGGACTTCATCGCCGGATCAAGGTATTTTCTGGGTGCAGACAAGTCATAAGAAATTTTGTTGCAAAAGAATGATTCCAAACTCAGCAATTAAGAACTTTGATGAGTATTAGAAGGAATGTCTTGTCATTATCATTTCACTTTCATAATGAGCTTAGTAAAACCATATTTAGAAAATATTGCTTTAAATTTCACACAGGAAGATGCAAATGACGAAGTTCTTTAGTAAAAAAAAAAACAAACGCACTCTTCGACTGCTGCCCTGTCACGGTCACGGAGAAGATCTATCTTCGTCATTACGTTGACGATGGGAATTTCTAGTGACTTAGTGATGAGAAGTCCGTCGAAATCATTGGTGAAGAATTTCTGATGGTGTAACAGGAAAGATTGATCATTAGAAACTTTAAAAGACGGCAATATTCATTATTAAAAAGTTGATTACCTTGCTGGGCTTCACCAAACGCCGTGATTCCACCAACAGGACTGCACAAACTTGATAATCCAATGCCTGTATTTTCTTCGCCAATTGATTCAGTACAGGCACATGGCGGTCAAGACTAATAAAGCCTACGTCATAAAATCAAAAGAGTAATCATAAAACACTCTAAAAAATAATCCAAAGCACCTGCTCAATAAATTGAATATAATCAAGCAAATAATAATGGTTAGCATCACAGTAACTTTAAAAAACATTAAACATCAGTGTCGTGGTTCCCTCGAGCCACCACCAGAGGGAGCCAGGGACCATCTCACCTTTTCCCCAATTCTGGCTGACCTTAACACCTGCATCTGATTGGAACACCCGCACCTACTCTCCCGGCTGCCTATTTAAAGGCAGCCTCACCAGTCTTCTTTGTCAGGTCTTACTATCACCTTTCCCAGCCAGGTCACCCTGGCTGCCTGACCATCTTTGTTTTTTTGGATTTAGTTGGACTTTTGAAAACCTTAAGTTAATCAGTTTTTTCTTTACAGACTTTCCAGCTATAACTAAATAAACCATGTTCCAAGTCCTGCATTTGGGTCCTCCTCTTTCCACCATCCCTTCCACCCCACAACAATCAGACCACATTTCAGGTGAACAATTACCACAGCAGTCAAACAAGACGAACGGATTTTGGAGATTATTGAGAATTTCCTCCAGCCAGTGGAAATTCTCAATGAGGTGGGTTAAACAAACGGCAGGGATCTCATCACGCCCGGGTGTCCACATATCACGTACGATGACATCCTCCACACATATTAAGCTCCGGATGTCTGAAGGCACACAGATTAAATAAGAGATTGCATTATTTTGCGCATCTAAAAAAATATGGTCTTATTTATGTTAAAAATGGTATGGAAGATATTTAGAAATTCATTTTCCCCACAATCTTACTTAAATCAACCCAATAAATAAATAAACCCAGTAGAAGCCAGAAAAGACTGAGGTGGGTCTTAATGCTTACACAGTATTCAGTTTTTGGCCTATCAGCCCTAGAAGATCTTCCATACTGACTTTAAGTTTTAATTTGAGCTCTTATTATTCAATGTTAGTTAAAAGAAAAAAAAAGTCTTTATAAACACAAACTACTCACCTGCCGTGGGTTTATAGACCAGTTCATCAGGCATCGGGTCCAACTTTATTATGCTGACCGTTCGATTGTGTCTAGCAAAATGATGTTGCACAGTGAAGCAATAAGTGCTCTAAAATAAAATAAAAAAAGATACAGACATGTAATTAGGCTTGTAACCAAATCCACATCACATTTTCTGTTTTTGTCAGTATTGCTTTATATTGTTTTTAAAAACAATATATATTTTTTTTATTTAGGGTTTAGTGCATTTTAGTTCATTTTTTTTAACTGGGGATTAAAATAAATAATTTTGAGGGAAATTTAGTCGATTTCAGTAGTTTTTAGGAAGGGAAAGAAAAAAATTGTCAAGAAGATTTATGAATTTTAGTCCATTTTTGTAGATTTTTTTATTTTGCCAATGAATAATAATAAAAAAAATTAGTGGGTTAAAGGAAATCACACTGTCTCTAGACCAATCAGCATGGCCGCTCTCACCACACTGATTCTAGAGACAGTGTGGTGAGAGCGGCCATGCTGATTGGTCTAGAGACAGTGTGGTGAGAGCGGCCATGCTGTCTCTAGACCAATCAGCATGGCTGCTCTCACCACACTGTCTCTAGACCAATCAGCATGGCCGCTCTCACCACACTGTCTCTAGACCAATCAGCATGGCCGCTCTCACCACACTGTCTCTAGACCAATCAGCATGGCCGCTCTCACCACAGTTTTCTACACTTTTCCTTTCATTGTAGCGATGAAATATCAGTTAATTTTGGTCGTTTTTGTGACTTGAAATAATAATAAAAAAAAAGATTAAGATAATTTTTTTGTAAATTTCAATGGAATTTTGTGACTGGAAATATAAAAAAATATAATAGATTTTTTTTTTTAGGATTTTTGTAAATTTCAGTTAACTTTGAGAACTTTTGTGGAAGTGATTGAAAAAAAAATCATTTTCAATGAGATTTTAGTTCATTTCAGTTGTTTTCTGTGACAAAGAGGGGCAAATTGTTCGAGTTTATTGTATATTTGTTGATTTTTGTACATTTTTTTGACTGGAAAGGTAAAAATAAATGATTTTAAGTCAACTCCAGTGAATTTTAGTAGATTTTTGTGACTGGGGCGAGCATGCTGTTATGCCCCAAAATGGCCGCCATTAAACAATAGGCTAACAGGTGTTAGCTTAACTCAGGGGTGGGCAAATGTTTTGGTTGGCGGGCCACATTGAGTTCTAACATTTGACCAGGGGGCCGGAACAGGAGCAGATGGATGGCATGCTTTGGTAGCCTCTATATTAGACCGATAAAATGATGCTAGATTTTAAACAAGTGCTAAATGTTAAATGAGACGTTGGAGGGATCCGGTTTGGTGACCTCAGGATTGGATCTCTGCTTTTTGCGGATGATGTGGTCCTGTTTGCTTCATCGGACCGTGATCTCCAGCTCTCACTGGATCGATTTGCTGAGGAGTGTGAAGCGGCCGAGATGGGAGTTAGCACTTCCAAATCCGAGACCACGGTCCTCACGCTTGTTTACGTGCGTGTATTGACCCTGATGTCTTTCCATATCTGTACACACTGTTTATTTGGTGGGGCGTCATGGAGACACACACATTTTAATGGAGCAGTGTTTGTGTTTTTGGCGCCATCTAGTGACCAAAAATCAGAATTACAAGGAAAATAAAACATTAACAAGGTTTATTTGTTTAAATTTTTCATGTTCGGCGGGCCGTATTAAAACGTTTAACGGGCCGCATGTGGCCCGCGGGCCGTACTTTGCCCACCCCTGGCTTATCTTGTTGAACAAGTCGGTTAGCGCCATTTTTGAAAATCAAGTCTAACTGATTAAATCTGCTCTGATTAAAGTTTTCTGCTCTGATTAAAATAATCCGCTCTGATCATGAACATAAAACAGGTTTCCAATAAAAAATAGAACAATTAAACGGGTTATGTACTAATTAAACCTAAGAAAATGGTATTTTATTATGAGGCTTAGACCAGGCCTAGACCAGGCCAGCGCATGTAACGATTAGCAAGATAGATGAATCGAGGCAGAAAATAACAGAAAATGATTTTTTTTAAAATACTCTGATACAGCCAATATTTGTTAAAGTGGATTTCAGTTATTTTCAGTTGATTTCTGCGACATGGAAAAAAAAAAATTTTTTTTTTTCTTCCATGTCGCAGAAAAATTTTTTTTTTTTTTTTTTTGGATTTTAGTGTATTACAATGAGTTTCAGTACATTTTTGCGACTGGAAGAGTAAAAATGACTTTTGACCGATTAAATCCACCGATTAAATCCAGACGTAGAGCATGGCCTTCAACACGAAGAGAGATCTCCGATGTTTAAAACTTTATAAAGCAACAATGATCGATACGTTACCTTGCCGCAGCCTTTGCTGCCAATAACGAATTGTGCAAATCCGCGCATTTTCTCTTTATGAATGGTAAAGAAGATGAATTGATAGGAAAGCGATGGATTATTCTGCGAGCGGTAGCGATGAAGAAAGATCTCGAAAGGTCTTTGGTGACGACAGGCTTTGACTCACGGCTGCCACCCACTGATCAAAGATGGAATTGAATCACATTCTATTTCTTTATCGTTTATTTTAATTATGACTGTAGATATTAACAAATGTTTGTTTACATTTTTTATTTATTAGTATGTACTGTCGTAATTAAATTCATAATATAAAAATAAAATAGAGTCAAATATGATCCAATTCCATCTTTGATGATCCAAAGAACATCTGCTTCAAAACACATCCTAAATATTCTTATAATGTCTCAAAAACATGTAGAAAATACGATCCACTAGGTGGGGTAGTTTTGAGGAGAGATGGACAGCAGCTCGCAACAAAAAAGGCAGATAAGAAGAGTGGGTTGCTATGGTTACAGTAAACAACCTATTGTAAGACATCCCTGCCTGTCTCTAAATAAAAGACCATATTTCATTATAATAAACATTAATAAATACGCTTTAATTCATTTTTTACACAAAGTAATCAACCAAAATAATCTTTTACGAGCTACCATTAGATCACGATCACCGTACGAGGTGAAATAGGATAATCCTACTCCCGTTTTTAATGTGTGTCATGGTTCCCTCGCTTACTACCAGAGGGGGACCAGGACCTTCCTTCATCCAGTCCAACCAGTTGTTCCTGGCAGTGGTGGATGAAGTACGTACTTTTTGTACTTAAGTAAAAGTACAGATAATTAGGCAAAAAATTTACTCAAGTAAAAGTAAAAGTACCAATAAAAATAATCTACTTAAGTAAAAGTACAAAAGTAATTGGTGTAAATTGTACTTTTTAAGTAAAAAGTAAAAGTATTCGACCATAATTCAAATGTTATTTTTTGTGCTATAGGGTGTTACCATGGTAACCAGGATAAATAAAGATAAATAAAGAAATCTTTGATTTCTTTAGTGGTTTTAACACCATCCAGCCCTCATTACTGGGTGATAAGCTGCGGCTGATGGGTGCTGGTGCGTCCGCCGTCTCCTGGATCACTGATTACCTGACGGACAGGCCACAGTTCGTCCGGCTGGGCAAAGTCCGGTCTGATGTGGTTTTAAGTGGTGTGGGAGCCCCACAGGGCACGGTGCTCTCTCCATTCCTCTTCACATTGTACACTTCAGATTTCCAGCACAACTCCGATTCATGCCACCTACAGAAATTCTCTGATGACTCAGCAGTTGTAGGGTGTATAAGTGGTGGGCAGGAGGAGGAGTACAGGAGGGTGGTGGATGGATTTGTGATGTGGGCGGGAGAGAATCACCTGCTCCCCAATGTGGACAAGACCAGGGAGATGGTGACTGACTTCCGGAAGAGGAGGACTGCTTTGTAGTCGCTCTGCATTCTGGGTAGAGATGTGGAGGTGGTTGAGGAGTACAAATACCTTGGAGTGACCATCGACAGCAGACTGAACTGGAGGAGCAACAGTACTGCTGTGTACAAGAAGACTTGCAGCCGACTTTACTTTCTAAGGAAGCTGAGGTCCTTCAATGTGTGTATGTATGTAGAGAAGGAGGACATGAGGAAGTAGAGAAGGAGGACATGAGGAAGTAGAGAAGGAGGACGTGAGGATGTAGAGAAGGACGACGTGAGGATGTAGAGAAGGAGGACGTGAGGATGTAGAGAAGAGGACGTGAGGATGTAGAGAAGGACGACGTGAGGATGTAGAGAAGGAGGACGTGAGGATGTAGAGAAGGACGACATGAGGATTTAGAGGAGGACATGAAGGTACTGGGTGAGGGAGAAGAGGATGGAGGACACAGGGTTAGATGGAAAAACAAACCATTCCCATTGGGGAGTCCCACAGGGCACTGTGCTCTCTCCATTCCTCTTCACCTCAGACTTCCAGCACAACTCGGAGTCATGCCACCTACAGAAATTCTCTGATGACTCTGCAGTTGAAGGGTGTATAAGTGGTGGGCAGGAGGAGGAGTACAGGAGGGTGGTGGATGCTGCTCAATGTGGACAAGACCAGGGAGATGGTGATTGACTTCCGGAAAAGGAGGACTGCCTTGCAGCCACTCTACATTCTGGGTAGAGATGTGGAGGTGGTGGAGGAATACAAATACCTGGGAGTGACCATCGACAACAGACTGAAGTGGAGGAGCAACAAGAAGACCTGCAGCCGACTTTACTTCCAAAGGAAGCTGAGGTCCTTCAATGTGTGTGGCAAGATCCTGGAGACCTTCTATCAGTCTGTGGTGGCCAGCACCTTGTTCTTCTCTGTCATCTTCTGGGGGAGCAGCATCGCAGCCAGTGACACCAACAGACTGAATAAACTAATCAGACTGGCTGGCTCTGTCATTGGCAGCAAACAGGACTCACTTGAGGCAGTGGTAGAGAGGAGGTCACTGAACAAACTTTTGTCCATCATGGAAAACCATGACCATCCTCTCTACCCACTCCTGGACGAACTACGGAGCTCCTTCTCCAAGAGGCTCAGACAGCTCCGCTCGAGAACATCTCGTTACCGGAGGTCTTTCTATCCGTACGTGATCGGACTCTACAACGACTCACTTAGCAGATAGGAAGTTGTTGCTGTGACACACAAATTTCCCCTGTGTGGGATCAATAAAGTAGATTCTGATTCTGATTCTGAAATACTCTGCAGGGGTGTGACCCCCCTCTCCCGCCTCTTTTGGTCCACAAAAAAAAAAAAAAGAAAAAAAAGAAAAGAAAAGGGGGCTAGTCAAGCTATACCTTAGAAGGGCCAGTGAATCGGCTCCAAAATGGAGGAAAATGACACTTATTTTTTAAAATGTTTTGGGGGGGAGGGGAGGCCCCCCCAGTCTCCATATATTGGCTTTGTCAAAGCCCCGCCCCCTTTGGAAAATTCTAGATCCGCCCCTGCTCTGTGTAATGATGGCTCAACTTTTTATTTAGAAGTAAACACAACGAACAACAATCTTCTGACTCTTTTTAATGTGTACTAGATTTGATGTTAGGTTTTTGAATGAATGCGGAAAATGTTTTTCGATTCATGACTTCTTCTCCCGATCAACTGCTTCTTTTGATTTTGGCGATGCGGCTTCAAGAAGCGCTAAAAAAAAAAACCTGTGTATTTTTCACATTGCTGAACGAAAATGTAACGAAAAATGTAAAACACACTTTTAAAAAGTAGCGAAGTAAAAGTACAGATATTTGCTCTAAAATTGTAGTGAAGTAAAAGTAAAAATACCAGTCTTAAATTTTACTTAAGTAAAGTACAGATACACAATTTTTTTACTTAAGTACAGTAACAAAGTACATTTACTTCGTTACGTTCCACCACTGCCTTTCTGAGGAGCCGCACAGTACAGACAGTGACTTTGACAGCGAGGAGCGAAGTGGACCTGCTCTGAAACAGAGGATGAGGACTTTGACGGATTTGAATAAAGACTATTACCGGTAATGTGTTTGTTTAGTATCGTTACTACTTAAATAAAGCACAACCAAACTCAGTTTTGCTCCCGATCTATTTTTTAATACGCACATTTACATGCTTGCGGGTGTGTTGTTGTACGGTGGTGTTGTGGCGTGGAAGGATGGGTGGAAAGAGGAGGACCCAAATGCAGGACTTGGAACATGGTTTATTTAGTTATTGCTGGAAAGTCTGTAAAGAAAAACTGATTAACTTAAGGTTTTCAAAAGTCCAACTAAATCCAAAATAACAAACATGGTCAGGCAACCAGGGTGACCTGGCTGGGAAAGGTGATTGTAAGACCTGACAAAGAAGACTGGTGAGGCTGCCTTTAAATAGGCAGCCGAGAGATTGGATCCAGGTGAGCCCACAGGTGCTGATTTTCTAATTAGGCAGAATTGGAGGAAAGGTGAGATGGTCCCTGGCTCCCTCTGGTGATGGTTCGAGGGAACTACAACAGGCGGTGTGTGACTGAGACTGCGCCTTTTGTACGGTGCGCCTAATGGTCGTGAAATTACGGTAATTATTTGTGTAAATAATTTGTTGTCTGCATTTCTGTCCAAGACTGAATTAATCTGTACGATTTTGATCTAACATGCTTGTTTTCCTGAATTGATTCACTTATTTTGTAAAAAAAAAAAAAAAAAAAAAAAACACAACCGCTTTAAAACAAATGCAAACATTTGTCAATAAGAAAAAAAAAAAGACCATTGCAGTAAATAAAACATATTTCCTGCAAAATAGGGCAGATTTTTATTTGCATACATTTGTAGTCAAACTGAAGAAAGCAAGTTTAGGACCATATAAGGAAGTGAAAAAGATCTCAGGAAGAGATCACAACTAAAAATCAGCAGTAAAGAGTTCAAAAAGAGGATGAAAAGCAGCCATCTTTACATATATGTGTGTTTTAAAATATTATGTGTGTTTATTTAAAAACACACATGTTTATAAACATACATCGATAAACTAGGGTTCTAAATCAAAGGCTCTTCTTACCGTCTCGTCTGTACTGCGGTCAAGTGAGCCGCGGTTCACTCAGCCGCGATTCACGTGCGCGCGCCCCGTTTAAATCACAGGTAGTCAACTTTGAGGAGCGATAAAAACACTTTTATACATTTTGCTCCCATTCACACATCAGGACACACAATTACAAGAGTTCAAAATAAAAGATTAAAAGAGATAAGAAAGAATAAAACAAGTAAAAAGACTAAAAATGATAAAATGCTTCTAAATGAATGGCATCAGATTATTGGTCACCAAAATAATAATAAATCCACAAACATACAGAGCGAGCAAAACAGACTTGCAGCCCAAGTCGCGCAAAGTAACACAGAAAGTTCTTCAAAAAAGAATTCACAACAAGTAAAAGCTCCTAAAAAAATTAAACTAATTTACACGGTGGTCAAACTTTAGCAATCGGAGGAAACTAGAAAACTAGAAAATCATGTGGAGAGCTTCTGGACTCAAACGTTGACCCAGATCACCTCTAAAATGTAATGTGTTGGGGTTTAGCCCACTGGCAGCGCCTCGTCCCAGTCCGCAGCCTTTACACCATCGTCATCCCGGGTCCGCCCTCCATCGTCGTTCTGGGTCCGCTCTTTACGGGCTCATACATCCAGACCGCCAACTGCTGGAACCGTCTTCACCGGTGGGATTTGTGAAGGACACCCTGTGTCTTTTTTCAGAGGGAGCCCTCGCCGTACGGTGGTGTGTCAGCCCACCAGCCCATAGTTCAACAAGAGGGCTTCCGACTCTGTGTCTCTTGGCTGACGCTTCTGCTCTGGCTCTCCTCTACCCCCAGCTGCCTCTTGTGTAACATTCAGGGACTGTACCACTTCTTAGAAGCAGGTGAAGTAAATAAAATAAAATTTAAAACATGCAGAATAAAACTATAAAAACCATGAATAAAATAATCCACCTGCTAAAAGTTCAATTCAATTTTATTTGTTTCGCCCAAAATCCCAGAATTTCCAACTCAATGGGTTCACAAGAAAAAGAGGAAATATACAGCAAGAAAAATAACTAACAAATACTAACTAAACAAAACTAGCACATTTATGCACTTAGACTCTCCTTCTTGGTGAGGAAAAACTCCTTAAAAACCCATCAGTGGGGAAAAAATAAGAAACCTCGTGGGGATCCACATGAAAGAGAGATCCCTCCCCCGGGACGAGCAACCAATGTGTCAAAGATTATTGTTTAAATAGTAGCTTATTCTAATTTACAGCTAAATATCTAAAGAAGTCAATAGACGTTCTTCATCCTGATGGAAACACGGGGACTCCTCAGCCCGGAGATGTCCAGGACAGGGATGAGCAGATGGATTTCCTCCTGATGGAGCGGAGATGAAGAAGCGTGGAGGTCTCCTCGGTGTGGCCATGCCCAGGACAAGAACGCAGAGTCCTGAATGGGGCTCTCTCCCAGAGAGGAGGGAGAGAAGTGGACAACATGTGAATTGTATTGTACCAACTAGCAGTGTAATTCTAAATAAACAGACAATAGAGAACAATGAATGAGATAGAAAGCCTACAAGTGAGCAGAAAAAGATTTGTGTGGAACAGCTAGAATCCTGTGTTTTCTTTTTTAACCACTAGAGGACGTGACGTCTCAAGTTAAATGTTTCAAACCCCTTCCTTTATTTTAAAATGTTTCACACTCATTTAATCAGACCTAAACACGATCAGAACGGTAATGGCCAACCTAATCAGAACCAGGATATTCCATTCTTTAGAACCTCCTTCTCAGGGAGAAAAATTCCTAAACAAGAATAAGATGATGCCAAGGTATGAAGCTCTGCCTCTGCCTGCCCTAAAAACAAGTAAACCTGACCTTTGTGATCTTGTCCTGTGGTCGCATGACCCTGAAAACCTAATTAGTTCATCTATAGTAGATACTGAGCAACAGTGACTAGATTCAATAAAACAAATTGAACCACAATACAGAGAGATGGATGCTGAGTTGGTGACTGCCAGACAGGTGACCTGGAAGAAGACCATAGAGAGGCTTATAGGTGTGGAGAAGGAGGACATGAGGATGTAGAGAAGGAGGACGTGAGGATGTAGAGAAGGAGGACATGAGGATGTAGAGGAGGAGGACGTGAGGATGTAGAGAAGGAGGACATGAGGATGTAGAGAAGGAGGACATGAGGATGTAGAGAAGGAGGACGTGAGGATGTAGAGAAGGAGGACATGAGGATGTAGAGAAGGAGAACGTGAGGATGTAGAGAAGGAGGACGTGAGGATGTAGAGAAGGAGGACGTGAGGATGTAGAGAAGGAGGACAAGAGGATGTAGAGAAGGAGGACATGAGGATGTAGAGAAGGAGGACGTGAGGATGTAGAGAAGGAGGACGTGAGGATGTAGAGAAGGAGGACGTGAGGATGTAGAGAAGGAGGACGTGAGGATGTAGAGAAGGAGGACGTGAGGATGTAGAGAAGGAGGACGTGAAAATGTAGAGAAGGAGGACGTGAGGATGTAGAGAAGGAGGGCGTGAGGATGTAGAGAAGGAGGACGTGAGGATGTAGAGAAGGAGGACATGAGGAGGAGGACGTGAGGATGTAGAGAAGAGGACGTGAGGATGTAGAGAAGGAAGACGTGAGGATGTAGAGAAGGACGACATGAGGATTTAGAGGAGGACATGAAGGTACTGGGTGAGGGAGAAGAGGATGGAGGACACAGGGTTAGATGGAAAAACAAACCATTCCCATTGGGGAGTCCCACAGGGCACTGTGCTCTCTCCATGCACAGTGGCAGACTTCCAGCACAACTCGGAGTCATGCCACCTACAGAAATTCTCTGATGACTCTGCAGTTGTAGGGTGTATAAGTGGTGGGCAGGAGGAGGAGTACAGGAGGGTGGTGGATGCTGCTCAATGTAGATAAAACCAGGGAGATGGTGATTGACTTCCGGAAGAGGAGGACTGCTTTGCAGCCGCTCTACATTCTGGGTAGAGATGTGGAGGTGGTGGAGGAATACAAATACCTGGGAGTGACCATCGACAGCAGACTGAGCTGGAGGAGCAACAAGAAGACCTGCAGCCGACTTTACTTCCTAAGGAAGCTGAGGTCCTTCAATGTGTGCGGCAAGATCCTGGAGACCTTCTACCAGTCTGTGGTGACCAGCTCCTTGTTCTTCTCTGTCATCTGCTGGAGGAGCAGCATCGCAGCCAGTGACGCCAACAGACTGAATAAACTAATCAGACTGACTGGCTCTGTCATTGGCAGCAAACAGGACTCACTTGAGGCAGTGGTAGAGAGGAGGTCACTGAACAAACTTTTATCCATCATGGACAATCATGACCTTCCTCTCTACCCACTCCTGGACGAACAACGGAGCTCCTTCTCCAAGAGGCTCAGACAGCTCCGTTCGTGAACATCTCGTTACCGGAGGTCTTTCTTTCCGTACGTGATCGGGCTCTACAACGACTCACTTAGCAGATAGGAAGTTGTTGCTGTGACACACAAATTTTCATATGTGGGATCATTAAAGTAGATTCTGATTTCAAATATAAGATGTTTGCATCTTTGTACGGATCAAATTGAAAAATACATGTTTTTTTTTAGATCTGAAACATTGCTGGTTTTCTTTCTGCATCACTGGTGGCCACTTTTATATTTCAGTTTATTTAAATAAAGCCGCTGTGCTGAGGTCACACAGCACAGTGGATGAGTAACACAGCATCATCATCATGACTGAAAAGTCATAAAAATGTCAGATGAATTTTATGACAGACAACAGCAGCGGCCTCCGTCTTCATCTCTTCACATCTTTCTAATTATGGGTTTATGTTAATTGGGCATCTGTTGCTGAAGGATGATCTCTCTCTCTCTCTCTCTCCTCTGATCATCTTCACTCTGAGCCTCTGAGGTGAGCACGCTCCATCGCTGCTCCCTCACAAACACCCATGCATTGAAAGGGAAGCGTCTTCAAAAGTGCAAATTTCACATGCACGTCAACTCTTGTGTCTCTTTTGATGCAGAAACACAGCGCCGGGATGCGGCGGCAGTCTTTCTCAGTTTCTAAGTGGTTGAAGAAACCAGCTGGAGCTTCCAGCCACGCTGTGAAAGCGAGTCAATTAAGGAAACATGAGTTTCTGAGCGGCTCTCGGGCTCACTACCAGCTGTCGTTTGGTCCTTGCTTTTATCCACGTGCTGCCAGGGAAGTTTTAACGTGGCAGAAAACCAAGAATTTAATCCTTCCTGGCGGTTACACACACAGGCATGTTTTCTAATAAAGACGACTTAGGAGGTCGTCTGGGGAAAAACATCCTGGGAACTGTCACAAAACGAGAGGTGGAGAAAGAAGCTCAGTGAAGTTGTCTCCTCTTAAAAAAACATTAACAAAAATAAACAAAACATATGTCAATCGTTTGTGCTGTTTTATTTTTTATTTACAATTCTTTTATAGGTCAATCTGACGTCATCCAGCCGCTCCTATTATTAAAAAATGTGAGAAACTTTCACTGTGCTTTCACTCACACTCACACACTGTATCACCCTGTTTACTGTCCGCTATGTTCCTTGCTCCCAACCAGTATTATTATAGCTCTAGAAACATGTGTTTGTGTTCTACATCATTTATTCTAGAAGGTTTTGACCCCGGACCAGCTGGAGAGACTATGTCTCACAGTTGGCCGGAGGACAACTTGGGATCCTTCCGGGCGAGCTGGAGGATGCAGCCGGGTGAGAGAAGCCTGGGCTTCCCGTCTGAGTCTGTTGCCCCCGCGACCCGACCACGGAACAAGCGGAAGATGACGGAACGGTTTTGTTGTGTCTGGTTTAAACTCTTGTTTGTATTTTTTTTTTTTCTTCTTAGATCCAGCAGGTTGGTTGTGATGCTGAATACTGTAACTTCAGATTTTCTCTTCACTTTATCCTTCTTTCTTCTTCTTCTGTACCCTATTCCTCCTCTTTTTCACCCACCTACCCCTGCCCCTCTTCTCAGTAATCCCTGTCAGGTCCAGCAAAAAGAAGCACAGAAAGCACAGATATTTTGATTGTAAAGCATTTAAAATAAAACAAATAAAGTAATTGACAAAGCCAGTCCTCTATACTGGTCAATTACGCCCCCCCCCCTTTAGAAAATCCTGGATCCGTCCCTGCTCTGTGAAATGAAGGCTCAACTTTTTTATTTAAAAGGAAACACAACAAAAAAAAAATCTTCTGACTCTTTTTCAATTTGTTCTTATATTTGATGTTATTTTTTTTGGTGGTGAATGACTGCTGAAAATGTTTACTCTTGATTCTGATTGGTCCTCGATTCATTACTTCTTCTCCCTCTTGGGAGAAGAAGGCTCACTTGAAGACTTGATGGCTTACTAACCACTGTGCTGTCACCCTGTGTTTCTCTATGGCAGAGTGCCAGTGTGCTCTCTCTCTGCCCCTCCTCTGCATCCAGCAGCTGATTTTAAGTCGTTAGGATTAATCTTTGATTCTGAACAAGTGGAGAAAATAAAGCCAAGAAATGTACGTTTGAAACGTGCTTTAAAAATAAAGCACATCAAAATCATAAAATCATAAAATAAAATACCTCACCTGGAAGAAGCTGATCGCCAGCTGTGGGTGGTGACCGAAAGAATGAGATCGCGGATACAAGCGGCCAAAATGAGTTTTTATCTATGTATCCATCCATCCATCTATCTACTGTATCTGTCCGTCCGTACGTCTCTCTCTCTCTCTCTCTGTCCGTCTGTCTGTCTATCTATCACATTCCACTGAGTGCACGTCCAGGGACTTTGGAAGACACCTAACCCCCGTTTCTCCCACCATTGGCCCCGTGATAGGTGGCAGCTTAGTACGGTAAAATGCAGCACATACATTTCCTGTTGAGAGATTAATAAAGTATATTGAAATAAAATGCTGCATCGGTCTGTCGTGGTAAAGAGAGAGCTGAGCAGAAAAGCAAAGCTCTCGATTTACAAGTCGAACTACGTTCCTACCCTCACCATGGTAACCAGGATCTACGTTCCTACCCTCACCATGGTAACCAGGATCTACGTTCCTACCCTCACCATGGTAACCAGGATCTACGTTCCTACCCTCACCATGGTAACCAGGATCTATGTTCCTACCCTCACCATGGTAACCAGGATCTACGTTCCTACCCTCACCATGGTAACCAGCTGTGGGTGGTGACCGAAAAAATGAGATCGCAGGTACAAGCGGCCGAAATGAGCTTCCTCCGCAGGGTGGCTGGGCTCTCACTCAGAGATCGGGTGAGGAGCTCTGCCATCCGGGAGGAGCTTGGTGTCGAGCCGCTACTCCTCCAGGTCGAGAGGAGCCAGATGGGGTGGTTCGGGCATCTGGTCAGATGCCCCCCGAGCGCCTCGCGGGCGAGGTGTTTTGGGCACATCCCACCGGAAGGAGACCCCGGATCCGCTGGAGAGACTATGTCTCACAGCTGGCCGGGGAACGACTTGGGATCCTTCCAGGTGAGCTAGAGGATGCAGCTGGGGTGAGAGAAGCCTGGGCTGCCCGCTTGAGGCCGTTGCCCCCGCGACCCGACCCCGGAACAAGCGGAAGATGACGGAACGGAAATAAAATAAAATCTATCTGTCTAAAATTTCCACCTTTTCATCCAGCGGTAGTCATTTCTATCTGTGTTGCACACACACTTTCATCTCTGCTTCGTGACTGAATATTTTTCCCTTCGGCATCACCAATACTTTTTACCAGAAACCTTGGAACTGGAGAGGCAGCGGCTCACAAAACCAGAAGGTTAAAAACTGAATGTGGTGACGCACAACTTTAACTTCCTGGACACAAAAGTTGTTTTTGAAAAGTAAAGAAATAAAAACTCTGACGTTTCACTACAAATTAAATAAGTCCCCAAATAAAGGCTTAGTATTATTTTTGAAATCTGAACCAAGGTTCACAAATACTCTCATTTCTTCAGTTCTAAAGTTCTTTTTACCACTTATTAAATTCTAAATGATTTTTAGAAGCCAGCATCAGAGATGTGATATGAAGACGATGTTCTGAAACATTGATATAATTCAGAAAATAAAAATCAGACCCGATGAGGATCGAAGGCTTTCTTCTTCTTCTTCCATCATCTCCCTTCAGGGGGCGCCACATCAAGTCAGTTTCTTCCATCTAACCCTATCTCCTGTATCCTCTTCGGTCACACCAACTATCTTCATGTCTTCCTTCACTGTATCCATGAACCTCCTCTTTGGTCTTCCTCTAGTCCTCTTACCTGGTGGTTCCAAACCCAGCATCCTTCTTCTGATGTACTCTCTCTCTCTCCTCTGCACATGTCCAAACCATCTCAGTCTGACCTCTCTGACTTTAAAACCTCTAACATGTGCTGTTCCTCTGATCCTGTCCATCCTGGTCACTCCCAGAGAGATCCTCAGCATCTTCATCTCTGCTACAAACATCTCTGTTTCCTGTCAGGCACTTTTATATTCACCTTCTACTTCACGGTAGGAGAGAAACAAACAGATTCTCATTAAAATATGAAAAAAATGGTGAGAATTAGACCTTCAGCACATTAACGTATGATGGAATTGTAATATTTCTGTGTTTTTATTCGTGTTCATACATCCGGTGGGAAAGCCCTAGATGTCAGCCTATTGTTGTTTGTAATATCTTGTTTTATCAGGGTTTTAGGGTGGCAGAAGGAGGAGGACCCAATGACAGGTCTTCAAAGTTTACTAACACAATTCAGGAAAGTCTATAAAGCAAGAAGCACAGGATTAACTCAAGGTTTCAAAAATCCAAATACTAACAAAGTTCAAACATAGTGAGGCAACCAGGGAGACCTGGCTGGAAGGGATGGTAAAACCCGACAGGGAAGTCCAGGGTGATTCCCCTTAAATAGATGGCAGGGTGCACAGATGTGTGGAAACAAGAATCATCCTCAGGTGACTCTAATCAGGTTTATTAGGAATATCCAGCGCTCCCTCTGGCAGCAGGTGAGGGATCCTGACATTTTTATTTATCAGTGCTGTTTAAAAGAGAAGATCAAGAACATCCGTATTAGTCCTAACAATGGGGAAATTGCAAGAAGCAACAGCATAGGTACAAATAGAAGAATCAGCTTGTAAAGCTGTAAAGTAGCTCCCTGTAAATAAACCTGAGACAAAAATCGGAACACACTTGCAAAATTTTGAAAGAGAAACAACCAGCTCCACCAGAGAGATCAGAAGCAGCAGAAAATAAACACAACAGAAAGGGATAGGAGGAAATATTGTGGTAGTTCCCTAACCTACCACCAGAAGGAGCCGTGGTGGTAGCCCGTGGACCAACCCCCCTCTCCCAAATTCCAACCTGAAGCCAAACACCTGTGGTCATTAGCCTGATGCTAATCACCTGTGTGTCAATCACCAGCTGCCTGTTTTAAAAGGCAGTCTCCCCTGACTTCTTCGTCAGGTCTTCCCCCCTCTGAGCCTGGTCGTCCCTCCTCCGAGCCCGGTCGTTCCTCCTCCGAGCCCGGTCGTCCCTCCTCCAGGCCCGGTCGTCCCTCCTCCAGGCCCGGTCGTCCCGCCTCCGAGCCCGGTCGTCGCTCCTCCGAGCCCGGTTGTACCTCCTCCAGGCCCGGTCGTCCCGCCTCCGAGCCCGGTCGTCCCTCCTCGGAGCCCGGTCGTCCCTCCTCCAGGCCCGGTCGTCCCTCCTCCGAGCCCGGTCGTCCCTCCTCCGAGCCTGGTCGTCCCTCCTCCGAGCCCGGTCGTCCCTCCTCCAGGCCCGGTCGTCGCTCCTCCGAGCCCGGTTGTCCCTCCTCTAGGCCCGGTCGTCCCGCCTCCGAGCCCGGTCGTCCCTCCTCGGAGCCCGGTCGTCCCTCCTCCGAGCCTGGTCTTCCAGTACACGTTCATATGAGAACTAAACTCCCTGCACTCACCAGAGTCTCCTAAAGGACATTCGTTATAACGTGAATCCCACATTTTACAAGAAAAATACAGTTTCTTCTGGGTCTTTTAAATTTCACTGTGCATTTTTAAAGATTTTAAAAACACATTCGTACTTATACAATAAAAAAACAGCATGAAGGGAAACTTCATTCAAACCGAATCATGGCTGAAGGCCGTTTACAAAGTGCGTATTGGCGTACTGCAGGTCCTTCTTATTTTTAGTTGGATTCCATCTTGTTTTAATATAAACTAACAGTCATTAGTTTTACAGATTCTTAAAAATTAAATTAAATATAATGATATCAATTCAGAAACAAAGAAGATCAACGGTATCACATAACCCGTTTTTTAAAGCACGTCCCTGACTGAATTCAATCCTTTCATGAGGTGAATAGAGATAGTGAAACACTGGCATCAAATGGCATTTCTCTTCTAAATGCAAACGTTGGTTTTTCAGCCTGCAGGACGGGGAGATGTACGTCTCTTTTCGTTGCCAATTAGAGCAACCAAAACTGTAAATATGTTTAAGAAAAACATGTTGCAAAAATAGTGTTGTGATCCCCTCGCCTGCTGCAAGAGGGAGCCCCAGATGTTCCTCATCACCCTGATTAGGGACACTTAGATTGATTCCTGAAGCCACACATCTATGGACCCTGTCATCTTTTTAAGGGCAATCATCCCGGACTTCCATGTCGGGTTATACCATCTCTTCCAGCCAGGTCACCCTCATTGCCTGACCATGATTGAACTCTGTTATCATTTGAACTTGAGTGCCCTTTGCTTTACAGACTTACCCGACTTGTGCTGATAAACAAGTCTGTGGTGGCCAGACTTGTTTATTAGCAAGTCTGGACTTCATTTGTGGATCCAAATGAAGTCTTGCATTTGGGTTCACATCCCCCACATCACAACAGAATGACCCGACCTTGAATGAACCCAAGCGGACTGAAAGCGTTTGAATCTGTATCCTGAGAAAGTTTGAACTGCTGCTAAACCTGCCCAGGAAGCATCGCTGCAAAACCCTCTGCCCTGCGTCAAGACTCATAACTGCCCACAGATCCTTGACCGTCTGGAGGTGGTCGTTGAGAGGGGGGGGGTTCTGTTTTGATTCCCTCACCTGCCGCCAGAGGGAGCCCTAGATGTTTCTCATCACCCTGATTAGGGACACTTGAGATTCATTCCTGATCCCACACATCCCGCAATCCGGGATGATTGCCATCTATTTAACATGTCTTATGTTTAGGGTGGTTAAACTTGGAGCTGTTTGTTCAAATGGAGGGTGAAATCCCAGTCTGATGGTCTCAGTAATCAAAGTGTTCCAGTCTTAAGTGACGATTTAGACTATTCATAAACTAAAGGCTGAGTCTAGACCAGGCATGGGCAAACTACGGCCTGCGGGCCACATGCCCGTTAAATGGCTTAATTTAACGGGCATGTTAAATGGTTTAATCCGGCCGGCTGAACTTGAAAGAATTAAGTATATAAACCATATTAACCAAATTTCCAAAAAGTCAATGAGCCCAGCCACCCTGTGGAGGAAGATCATTTCGGCCGCTTGTATTGATCTCATTCTTTCGGTCTCCACCAACAGCTGGTCACCATGGTGAGAGTAGGAACGTAGATCCTAGTTACCATGGTGAGGGTAGGAACATAGATCCTGGTCACCATGGTGAGGGTAGGAACGTAGATCCTGGTCACCATGGTGAGAGTAGGAACGTAGATCAGGTTACCATGGTGAGAGTAGGAATGTAGATCCTGGTTACCATGGTGAGGGTAGGAACGTAGATCCTGGTTACCATGGTGAGGGTAGGAACGTAGATCCTGGTTACCACGGTGAGGGTAGGAATATAGATCCTGGTTATCATGGTGAGGGTAGGAACGTAGATCCTGGTTACCATGGTGAGGGTAGGAACGTAGATCCTGGTTACCATGGTGAGGGTAGGAACGTAGATCCTGGTTACCATGGTGAGGGTTGGAACGTAGATCGACTTGTAAATCAAGAGCTTTGCTTTTCGGCTCAGCTCTCTCTTCACCACGACAGACCGATGCAGCGTCCTGGTTTTTGCTGACGCTGCACCAATCCGCAGCACAATGGAACTGAAAATACTTTATTAATCCCCGAAGGGAAATTTAATGCTGTAGTGCCAACACCTCAATGCCTTCCCGGTCCACGTACACGGTGTGAAAGCTGGCATCTGGAAGTCTAAAAATCAGTCTGTAGTGAGTCGACGAACTCGGGCTTCAATGAAGCACATCAAAGTGGCCCCTCCACATTCCCACTGGGTCAGAGCGAGCGTCCCCAGTTCCTCCTTTCTCTGCAGTTCAACCACTTGCTTTACCATTGCGTTGGAACGACCTTCTCTTCTCCTCAATAGTAAACAAACCGTTAGCTCATCTTGAATTATTATCTTATTGTTGTATTACTTTATTATTTTGTTTAACACAATTTAAACTACAGCACTGGTCACGAATGTTCCAAAAGAGGTGGAGCCAATAGAATGACATTCTCTTGATGTACTCGTCTCCTAGCAACAGCAAACTCATCCTTTAGTCCTTTGGTCTTTGTGATGTCACGCTCTGACGTTATAAACTCGACTGATCTCCAAAGATACCTTCTTATTTACAGAGACAAGCAGAGAAAAGTAATTACAAACTCAAAATGGATTTTACAGAAACGCGTGAAGCAGAAGTTGGACAAAACCGGGAAACAGGACTATTACATCGAATCAAAAAAATAGTTAGATCCTGTTTTCTTTGGCTGACGCCAACAAGGCTTAAAAATATAATGACTGCAGTCATTAACAAGGAGACGTTTGCCAAAGTTCTAGACATCATAAAAAAGGGACAATCAAATATTTATACAGTTATAAACATATATTTTTTTACAGAATTAAATTTATCGATATCAGATTGTTTCAGACTGTTTGAAAAAATTTTAATCATTGCTCTCATCGAGGTTTCAAACATCAAAACGAATACCAATCAATCTGCAGAAACTCCAAAGCGAACCAAACACTCTGAGGAGCCACAATCAATATTTGTACAAAAAATACTCCAACAACAAGAAGCAGAAAAAAAGACACTCTGCCAGAAACTAGTGACAAGCTTAGTTAACAAACTGGTTTTTAACATCTTTGAAAAAGTAAAGATGGGCTCTCATGAAGAGTTAACGAACATCAAAGAACACATTTATGACACGATATGGACGGAGGTAGAAAAGTTAGGATATAACATTAAACCAGAAACTTTTGACAAATTAGAGAGCTACCTCCAAGAAAACCTTTTCGAAACTCAGACTGAACCAAAACACACTGCTGACAGATGTCAACAGGTTTCAGAATCATTCAAACAAGAATCACCAGCACAGTCGTTCAGGCGGCGAGTGCTGGAAAAACTCCATGAATCCTCCAAAATGGGAAGATTTGCTCCTTCAGTGGAGCTAGAAGAAGTGACATCTCTCAAAATCACTGCCGACTGTAAAGGAGTTGATATAGATCCGGTCGATGAGTCACCCAGTGACCAATCTATTTCGAGTAGTCCAAGTAAGGAAGATGGAACCCAGCTAGAACGGAGAAAGGAGGAATGTAAGAGCCACATTGACACACTCATCAAAAAACTACTCACTCGTATATTCATGTACGTCAAGGTTTCATCTACGAGTGCGACGTATAAAAACATGTCAAATCGATTGTTTGACCGAATGTGGTCTGAAGTCGAAAAAAAAAATTTTTTTATTGAACCAAAGAGATTCGAGAAGCTGGAGAAAAAAATCTTCAAAGTCCTCATAAAACATTTAAAACGACCATCGTTCCAAATTCTAATTGGCCTTAATTCAAACATCCAATATCATGAGGAAATCATCTTGGAGGCTTTCAAACAAGGACTGAATGGAAAGCAAAGAAAATTCCGACAGTTCACATCAGATTTGTGGGACAACATCAGAAAGGTCTTCAGAGGGAACCGGATCGCTCCAGCAGGACAGAGTGGATAGAGATCAGGTTAAGAAGAGAAGGGGGAGGACACAAGTCATTCCAAATTGGAGGCACAACGAAAGGGAGGATACAAGTCAATCCAAATTGGAGGCACAACGAAAGGGAGGATACAAGTCAATCCATAAAGGAGGCAGAACGAAAGGGAGGACCCCTGTCATTCCAGAAACGTGGAATAAAAACAAGGAGGACGCAAGTCAATCCAAATAAGAATTGGAAGATCCGCAAGGGGACTCTAGTCTCAGAAGAAGTACCAGTGCTCGATAAAGAACTCTGAAAAGTCTCTAAACAATGTGGATCTTCTATTTACAAAAGATGGCGGAGTAGACGTTCCGTGCCTCACGTCTTCTCCCTGGGTTCGCACTTAATCCTCTAAACAGCAATCTAAGCTTCCGAACGAGGAATATACAAGCGTATTAATATCACGTTGTTGGACTTTACTTATGCCTCGGATAAGAGCGACTAAAACGAAAGAAATGGCTGATACACAAACTGATGTAGCCGAGGCCGCTACAGGGGAGCTAACCGTAGCGTCACTGGAGGCTACGCTTCAAAGGTTTTTCGCTAAAGCTGACAAACAAGCTGAGGAACGCTTTGAACGCTTGGAAAGTCAGTTTGACACAATCAATGAGATTCTTGCTGATCACGCAAAGGAGTTGGAGTCCCAACGTAAAACAACCACCTCTCTCCAAGCACAGATAAAAGCAGTGGAGGTTACGACAACTAAACATGACGATTTGCTGAAGCAACTGCTTGATAAAATCACATCACAAGAAGACAGGATGAGAAGAGATAACCTCCGCATCGTTAACTTGAAGGAGGGAGAAGAACAGGGAAACGCACTAGCCTACCTGATGCGGAGTTCCAAATGGTTCCCCGAAATGGCTGGTAATCCACCGGAGCTGATGCGAGCACATCGCATAGGTCCACCACGGAAATCTCCAGACAAGCCGAGGACGATGATCCTGAAGTGTCTGCGCTTCACAGACAGAGATCGTATCCTACGAAACGCCAGGAAGACTGATGTGGAGGTAGCTGGCCAAAAACTCCGCTTCACCCCGGACTTCAGCGATGCTACCGCTCAGCGAAGGCGTCCATGTTACCCCGTAATGGATCGAGCTCGCGCACGGGGCTTTCAAGCCTTCCTGTTATATCCTGCGGTCATTAAACTGACCCGTGGATCTGAACAACATCTCTTTGAAGATCCACGCGAGGCTGCAAAGTTTATCGACTCCAGAGAATAAAAGCTCCAGCAAAGAGATTCATAGTAACGCCTGACCAACAGCTGTTTGACACCTGAGACCACCTGGGATCTGAGACATGCTGCTTTTGTTTTCTTCCGCATTACGAAAGTACGTAATTGATGACGTCGGTGTCTCAGACTCGGAGGGGTCTATGGGAGATGTAGGCTTATTGTTTGCTGGTGTTAAGAAAAGTAGAGGGAAAAAAGAAAAAGACATTTACCCAGGGAAGTAAGAAGAGCTAGGCAGTATTTCAGTTTGTGTTTTGCTTTGTTATTGTATGTTTCTATTGTTTTATGTGTGTATGAATGGGTGTGTTTGTTTAATGTCTGGACCTAGTTTCATTGAATGTAAATGCAGAGATTACAGTTTAATAAAAGCATTAATAAGTCAGATAAGAATACATAAAACAGACAGTGATGGCTTTAACTAATCTACCAAAAAAGGGGCTTAGATTAGGGCACTTAAATATATGCAGTCTTAGGAATAAATTAACAGATATCTCAAATATTCTTGTGGAAGGCAATTTACACATTTTAGCAATCACAGAAACTCACCTCGATTCGACATTTGAAGATTCTTCACTGCATATACAAGATTATAGTATATATAGAAAAGACAGAAATGCAAAGGGTGGTGGAGTTGCAATCTATATTCGACAACATATACCAGTTAAAATGAGAATGGATTTGATGTTACCAAATATTGAAGCTTTATGGCTTCAAGTGCATATTCCACATTTAAAACCAGTGCTAGTTTGCTGTTGTTACCGACCACCCAGTGCAAATTCTGATTATTTTGATGCAATATGTACTATGATTGATAATGTATGCGATCACAGAAATGAAATTTTTATCTTAGGAGACTTTAATATAGACTGGAAGTCATCACAATGTCTCCTTAAGAATGAGCTTCACTCCATTACAGAAGCATGTGGCCTTATACAACTTGTGACTGCGCCTACAAGGATATGCCTAAGGAGTGACGGTACGAAAACTTCTTCTTTAATTGATCATATATTCACAAATTCTGGTGATCTTTGTAGCAAAGCAATATCTGTCCCAGTAGGCTGTAGTGATCACAACCTTGTGGCATGTGTAAGGAAAACTAAAATTCCTAAAGAAGGACCTAAAGTAATATTAAAACGGTCATATAAATATTTCAATGCAGATCATTTTCAGGAAGATGTTCATAATATTTGTTGGAGCGAGGTGCTAATGAGTGATAATCCTGATGAAGCTGTTGACATTTTTAATAGATTATTTTTAGAGGTAAGTAATAAACATGCCCCTTTAACTAAGAAAACTGTTAGGAAAATAAGAGCTGGTTGGATTGACGATGAACTAAAGGACTGCATGGCACAGAGAGATGAGGCAAAAAAAGTAGCAAATAATTCTAATTACGAATCAGATTGGCAAGTGTATCGAAAATTGAGAAATTACGTGACTAAATTAAATAACAAGAAAAGAAAGATGTATTATGGTAATCTTATAAGAAATGACAAACATGATAATAAGAAATTATGGAGTATCCTAAATAATATGTTGGGAAGGAATGTTAAAAGTACTCCATCATTTCTTGAATCAGAGGGCAGTTTATTACAAAGCCACTTAATATCGCAAATCATTTAAGTGATTACTTCTCTGAGAAAATTGATAAGCTTCAAAATGAAATGGATCAAATATACAATATTGAGGCAGAAAGTCTAATAAGAAGCGAGATTATGGCAGGTAAACATTGTAAATTTGAATTTCTTGAAGTATCAAAGAGTAAGGTAGAGAAATATTTATTAGAATGTAAAGAAAAACCGTCAGGTATCGACAATATTGACTCAAAACTTTTGAAATATGTAGCAAAAATAGTTGCTCTTCCAATTACTCACATTCTAAATTTAAGTTTACGTCAGAGTGTCTACCCCCAAGCCTGGAAAACTGCTAAAATTGTACCATTGCCAAAGAATACAACTGTGCCTTTCTGCGGCCCTAACAGTAGACCGATAAGTTTGCTGCCAACCCTGAGTAAAATTATGGAAAGAATAGTTTTTGAACAAATTCAAATTTATTTTTCACATAACAATTTAAATACAGATTTTCAGCATGCATACAGAGCTAATCATTCAACTACTACAGCTATGGCTCAAATGACAAATGATTGGCTCACAGCACTTGACAATAAGAGGTTGGCAGGAGCAGTTTTATTAGATTTTAGTTCAGCGTTTGATCTCATTGATCACACTATTCTACTTAGGAAAATGCAATGTTATGGTTTCAGTCCAGCAGCATCACTTTGGTTTCAGAGTTACCTAGAAAACAGGAGACAGACTGTATTCTTTAATGGCAGTTTTTCAGAAGAAAAAAAACATCTGCTGTGGCATACCGCAGGGAAGCTGCCTGGGTCCATTCCTGTTTTCTATGTATACGAACGATTTGCCTTTAGTCTTACAAAAAGCTAAAATATCTATGTATGCAGATGACTCAACAATTTATTCATCACAACCTACAATCAATGAGCTTCAAAGTGTTTTAGCGGAAGAATTAAGATGTGTTCATCAGTGGGTTATAAACAATAAACTAGCCCTAAATATCGCTAAAACTAAATGCATTGTTATTGGAACCAGATATATGCTGCTGGATGAGCCCAAATTAAATCTAACTTTGAGAGATACAATTGTTGAACAGGTACAAGAGACTAAACTTCTTGGTGTAGTAATTGATAATAAATTGTCTTGGTCCAAACACATCAGCTCTGTAGCACAGAGGATGGGCAGGAGTCTCTCCATGATTAAAAGATGTTCACATCTGCTTCCGTCTAACATGGTAGGAGATGTCATAAAAACCCTTGTGCTCTCACAGTTAGATTATTGTTCTGAAATCTGGTCTTGTGCTGCTGTCTCTCATATTAAAAAACTTCAAACAATACAAAATAAGGCAGCTCGTTGTGTTCTTAAATGTCCTTATAGAACTAATGTAAAGTGGATGCATGATACCGTATTATGGCTAAAGGTTAGAGAGAGATGTGATGCCTCTTTGCTGAAATTAACAAGAAATGTTATAGAGTCTAAACTACCAAATGTGTTTTATCAAGAGCTGTCTTTTAGTTCTGATGGGCACAGCTATGAAACGAGACATGCTACAGATGGCAGATTTAAATTACCTAAAATAAAAACTAATTATGGTAAAAATACTATCAAATTCCGATCCATGTCTATGTGGAACAATTTACCAAATGACATTATTTATTCGAATAATAATCAACAATTTAAATTCTTATTAAAGAGGCATCTGCATCTGCTCTCTAACTAAACCTGTTATTGTATTGTGTAAAGTTGTTTGCATCGTAATTTCATAGTGATGAGGTCTCTGTTTGCCATCATGTAATGTAGGTGCGTTCGAAATAAGCCCCTACTACCTGGAACCACTGGCCAGTGTCAGTGTTGACATTGATATGATCAAAATTCGAACGCACCTACAAAAATACGGTCCAGTGTGTGTGTGTGTGTGTATGTATGAATGTATGTGTTGTTGTTTTGTGTTTTTATTTCATATGTGTATGTCCGCCAAAGTCTCTTTATTTGTGATTACTGTATGACTCCAGGAAGAATAGCTGCTTTTACACAGCTAATGAAGATCCAAATAAATACAAATACAAATACAAGTGAAAGCTTTCAAAATCTGATAATTTGTTTAAAGAATGTGGGCTGAATACGAACATAAATAAAACCAGTATTGTCACTAGAATTCACAGCTTTTTCAGTTTCTCTTGCTGCCCCCTCCCTTCTATTAGTGATCACCTAAATGATGGTCTGAATGGACCGGAGCCTCCTGCCTGAGGGTCCATGTCCAGGGTGGGAAGGCTCAGCTACTATCCGACCTGCACACCAATGAGTCCTGGAGAGATTATTTAGTAGAAATGTTGCTTCAGATTAAACTTGTCATCAAACATAAATCCTGAATAATTCTTGTTATAAAAACCACACAAAAAATTATTTCTGAATCAAAACCTCCTTAAATTTAAAATTACTTTAGAATTTTATTGAACAATTCTTTACAGTCTCAAAGTAACTACGTGTCACAGGATTCGTCTAAATATATTCTCGGCACGTTAAACGTTTTAATCCAGCCCACCTAACTTTAAAAAATAATATAAAAATAAAAATAAATAATTCTTGTTAATCTTGTATTTCACTCCAATTCTGATATTTGGTCACTAGATGGTGCCAAAGATACAACAACGCTGCTCCATTAAAACGTGTGTGTCTGTGATTCGCTCGCTGTTAAAATAAACAGTGTGCACCGATATGGAAAGCCATCGGGGCCAATACATGCACGTAAACAAGCATGTTAGATGTTAAAACAAACAAAATGTTACATCAAGTGATTGAATTTCAGATCTAGTGCCGCTAGATTTAAAATCTAACGCTCTTGATGTGACATTTAAGGCTTGTTTACAATGTAGCGTCATTCTATCGGTCTAATCTAGCGATTACCAACGCATGCCATCCATCTGATCCTGTTCCACCCCCCGTGGTCAAATGTAAGAACTCAATGTGGCCCGCCAACCAAAAAGTTTGCCCACCTCTGTCTTAAATTATGGAGCTAAAAGTTTGCTGTAATTTTGTTACTTTTTACAAACAGTTTTGTTGATATTTTGAAGATTTCTGAGGGTTTCCGCAGGGTTTCCTATCCCGGCTATAATTTGTGTCAAAGACCGTCCCTCCTCTTCGCGCTAAGCAGGCCATCACAGACAAGCGAGTTAGGCGTCCGGTAGTGTGATTTTTTTTTTCATTAAAAAACGTCTTCTTGAAAATGTTCCCATCTATAAATAACCCTCCCTCTTCCGACTCCTCACAAATAAAATATGACATTTCGGGCTTGTTTCGGGCTCGGGCCCGCGAATCACGTTGATTGGTCGGGCTTGGGCCGGGTCGGGTTTTAATATCCGCTGGCCGGGTCGGGCTGGACTTTTTAGGCCCGATCTCACCTCTGAGTGGAAGCTATATGCCTTCCATTTTGATAAACAAGTCTGGGGTGTTTGCCTTTAAATAGGCACCAGGCTGACGATGCACCACTGCTCAGCATCAAGCTAATCACCCAAGTGTTTGGGATTAGACTGGAGTCCAGGAGAGAGAGGAAGGTCCAGGGTGCCCACTGGTGGCAGAGTGAGGGGATCATGACATGACAGTCTCATTCAAAAGCTAGATTATGGGACGTGTATGGACAGTTTGTAAATCTAAAAGCCACTCTCAAAGTTCCTAGTGACAGCAAGATGAGAGGATCAGCGATGGTCAGAGAAGTCCTGTCCATTTCTGTCAGAATAAAAAGATGGATAGAAGTGTGTGGATGTGTGTGGATGTGTGTGGATGTGTGTGGATGTGTGTGGATGTGTCTGGATGTGTGTGGATGTGTGTGGATGTGTGTGGATGTGTGTAGCTGTGTGTGGATGTGTGTGGATGTGTGTGGATGTGTGTGGATGTGCCTTCAGGCAATAAATACTTTATTACACTTTAGACAACGTGATTTGTCGGCCTCGATTTCGGTAAAATAAAACCAAACTCGAGATCGCTTTGCACGTTCTGTCATTACGCCTCACTCGGCTTAAAAATTTGCGTGTGTGTAGCAGCGGCGCACGTGCGCAGCGCCCCTTCGCGAGTGAGGGAGCGGAACCAATATCGGATCCGTTTGGACTAGCGCTTATCGGTCCGGGTAAAATGACACCTGAGATTCTTGGAACCCATCCATACACTTGACCTACATCTTTCAGTACCAACTATAGATGAACTGCTTAGGTTTCCAGGGTTATCCAAGCAAATGTTAAAGTCAAAGTCACAAACTCTTGTGAATGTGAAACACATGAATCCACTGAAGGGATTTTTAATTAAACTGTCCACAGTCACTCAGAACCATCTATAGATGAACTGATCAGGTTTAATAGGCTTACACAAACTGCTTCAACCTTGTTCTCATCACATGGACCTCAAGTTATTATCATGAATAAATTTTGTGAAGAGCAGATTTTCTTTTTTTTTGTCACTTCGGTGTCAATTAATTCTTGTTTGATAAAGTTCTGTCATGTTAGCGTTTAGTTTTTTTTCACACGCCGTTTATTCTGACACAAATAGAACGTGTCCTTGACTCACTTCCTGTCATTTTGAAACAAGATGCTCACCCACATGCAAACAGCAGAGTGATTAAAGACCCGGCCTCTCGTTTACTCCACCCAGTCTCATTTTACCTGCTGCAGGGCAAGGTTGTCACCCCTAATACGCCTCTTTCCCTCCAGATGATGATCTGACTTCCTGCCTTTTAAATCACTGTCACTGACATGGCTTCCGTCTCATTCGTCACCACCTCCGCATGCAGAGGAGGAAATGTTCAAGTACGTCCTCTGATAGCTTCTCCTTGGATGTGACGTCTCCCAAAGAACAGAAACTCTTCCTCTTTCATGTACTCCTTTCACATTTCATGACGCACTGGTGATGACGTCTCATCTCTGAGTTTATATCAGAGACATCCACGTTCACTCTCTCTGGTTTATCAAACCAAGAACCATGGAGGAAAGAATGAATCCGTTCCGTCGTCTTCCGCTCATCTGGGGCCAGGTCGCGGGGGCAACAGCCTCAGACAGGAAGCCTAGGCTTCTCTCACCCCGGCTGCATCCTTCAGCTCACCTGGAAGGATCCCGAGTCGTTCCCCAGCCAGCTGTGAGACATAGTCTCTCCAGCGGGTCCGAGGTCTGTCCATTTCAGGGTCTTTTTTACAAGTGGGGAAGCACGAGAGCTCGACAAGTGGACCAATGCGACGTCCACAACAATTGAGATTGTGCTTCAGTTCGTCATGGTGAAGCAAGAGCAAACTGTGATGATGTGGGGATGCAGGGATTCAATGAAGCCCACCAAAGTGGCCCCTCCACGTTCCTGCTGTGTCGCATAGAGCATCCCTAGTTCCTCCATCTTGCCAGCGAGCGTCCGGATGTTACCCATGACAACCGCAGGTACACTGAGCTCAAAGCGCCTCCTTTCTTCTCAGTTCTGTCAGGACTGCATAGACTCCTCCAGCCACGGTGGATCTGGTTCTGAGAGCTAGCTGCTGGTTGAGTCCACGCTAACAAAGAAGGACGACTCCATGACCAACAAAACGGAGAGCTAGCCTAAAGACAGCCGTCTGAAGTAAAACAGTGCGTCCAAAACGACGTCCAAAGAGCGCACAAAGTCACATCTACCAGAACGGGACCAAACACAGACAAAAGACGAACAGAAACCGAGTGGAAAAAATACAAAAATAGACGACCAGACGCCAAAAAACAGGAGACACTGCAGCAGGCAGCCGCCCGGGGCAGAACCTTTTAACACTATTTAAAAAGATATAACCCGACTCTGAAGCGTACGCAGAGTCGGGCTGCTGCTCAAAGACCGTCAGGTGTCAGAAATTAGACTGATAAAGGGAAGGCCCCGGGCTCCGTCTGGTGGTGAGCGAGGAAAACATGACACAAACTCCAAGTTTACCAGTTGTTTTACGCTTGATTGAAATGACTATTTTTTTCCCCAACGCCATTAAATTGGTCCTTTTCTTCTTCATTTATCTTGAATGTTGAATAGAGCATGTGCAGTTCTCAGAGACTTTATTTTAAATATTAAACATGATGAGAAGAAGTTTTGACTCTTCTTCTTCTTCTTTCAGCATTTCCCTTCAGGGGGCGCCACAGCAAGTCAGTTTCTTCCATCTAACCCTATCTGCTGCATCTTCTTCAGTCACACCAACTATCTTCATGTCTTCCTTCACTGTATCCATGAACCTCCTCTTTGGTCTTCCTCTAGTCCTCTTTCCTGGTGGTTCCAAACCCAGCATCCTTCTTCTGATGTCCTCTCTCTCTCTCCTCTGTACATGTCCAAACCATCTCAGTCTGGCCTCTCTGACTTTAAAACCTCTAACATGTGGAGGACTTTAAAACTGACTTTAAATCTGACTTTAAAACCTCTAACACCCATAACAGGGTGGAGACGGTGGCTGCATGGTTAGAGCGTTTGCCCGCGGACCGGAAGGTTGTGGGTTTGCGTCCCACGGAGAGCACGTCTAGGGTCCTTGGAGAAGACACCTAACCCCCGCTTCTCCCACCATTGGTGCTGTTGAAGGGCAGCCTGCTGCGGTGTAAGGAGTGCAGCAAACAAATTTCCCCGGTGAGGGATGAATAGAGTAATTCATCATCATCATGTGCTGTTCCTCTGATCCTGTCCATCCTGGTCACTCCCAGAGAGATCCTCAGCATCTACATCTCTGCTACCTGTCTTTTCTTCAGTGACACTGTCTCTAGACCAATCAGCATGGCCGCTCTCACCACACTGTCTCTAGACCAATCAGCATGGCCGCTCTCACCACGGTAACTGATCACTGATTGAACAAAATCTTTCCTCTATTTTTTGGAACTTACATTATTTCCTCTCATGAACCGCTCAGCCGTGGTCCTCCATGTTTTCTCTTCCACCTAGTTCTTAATAGATCATCTCCACCCCCATGTGGACGCTTTGTGAAAAAGCATCCACTTGGGAGCGTCCACAAAAAAAAAAAAAAAAAAACCTAGAAAACCACTTCATTTTTCGGGCACGTCTCACCAAGAGGACACCAAGAGGCAGACCCCAGACCTGCTGGAGAGACTATGTCTCACAGCTGGACAGGGAACACCTCAGGATCCTCCTGGGTGAGCTGGAGAATGCAGCCGGGGAGAGAAGCCTGGGCTTCCCGTCTGGGGCTGTTGCCCCTGCGACCCGACCCCAGATAAGTGTAAGAATATTTAATAAGCAGCTTCTAAATGAGTTTCCATCCAGCTGTGAGGAACATCAGCAGGCAGGCTGTAGGTGGAAGGACAGAAGTGTTATTTACAGCTCACCTCTGAGGGTCGTTCCATCAACATGATGAATCTCACTCAGACAGACACGATGATGGACTCCAGGTAAACTGGAGAGAAACGTTTCCACAGCAAAGTCAGCTGGTTTTTAAAACTCCACCACCTCAAATCATTTCTCCAATAAAATCTCAGCGATGCTGTGTTTATGGAGCAGCAGCATCGATGCTCATAAACAGAAAGCGGAGCAGTAAATCTGGAGTGGGGAGCGGTACCAGATCCCTCCAGAGAGAGCATCATGTTTCTCCATGTCTTCCTTCTAATCTACAGCATGTCAGGATGATGCAGGATAACGAGGGGATTCTTCCAAACTCCAGCCAGTGTTTGTGAACCCTGCTGAGCCGTGGCGAGCACGCTGTGTCTGTGTGTGAGTCACATAATGAGAAGCACTTACAGGTGGTGTTAACATGACGGGCAGCACGGTGAATTATTGATGAAGCTTGAAGTCCGTGGAGGTTTGTAAAGAGCTTCACCTGGAGGTCAAACACCTCTCTGATTCCTGTCCTCTGGGTCAGCTCGATGAGCCTTCCTCACATCGTTCACACACCCCTCAAAAAGACTTCAAAGAGCAGGTTTTAGGATTCTGTCTACAGAACGTAGAGAAATCATGGAGCTCCCGTGCTCGTCCTGCGTCCGTGAGACTTTTATCAATGAAATACGTCCCAAACCAACAGAGGCATTTTTTTTGTCTTTTCAGGATTTTTATTTTCTGTCCTTTCTTTGTTTTCGTGTCTCGACCCGGAGGAGGAGCGACACCGAGCTCCTCCCGGATGGCAGAGCTCCTCACCCGATCTCTGAGTGAGACCCCAGCCACCCTGCAGAGGATTTTTTTGGCCGCTTGTATCCGTGATCTCATTCTTTCGGTCACCACCCACAGCTGGTTACCATGGTGAAGGTAAGAACGTAGATCCTGGTTACCATGGTGAAGGTAGGAACGTAGATCATGGTTACCATGGTGACTGTAGGAATGTAGATCCTGGTTACCATGGTGAGGGTAGGAACGTAGATCCTGGTTACCATGGTGAGGGTAGAAACATATATCTCGGTTACCATGGTGAGGGTAGGAACGTAGATCCTGGTTACCATGGTGAGGGTAAGAACGTAGATCCTGGTTACCATGGTGAGGGTAGGAACATAGATCCCGGTTACCATGGTGAGGATAGGTTGTATTGGAATAGGATAAGTTGTATTGGAATGGTTGTGAGTGTGTGGCCAACAACAGACTGGCGACCTTTTTGGGGTGTACCCTACCAGTCGTCTGAAATCAGCGGTGATAGGCTCCTGCAAGGCCGATGGGTATAAGAAGGGGTCTACCTGTGGATAAATCTCTGCGTTCCAGTGTGAGGATGTCCTGTTTCCTCAGCAGACGATCCGTCTTCTCTCTCTAATCAGGATGCATTATTTAATCATTTAGGTAGATTACTGCTGAAGAGACGCTTTTCCCGCTGCCTGCCAGCCTGTGATGTGTTATCATCCCTGGCCTACTCGCTGAACCTCGAGTTTGAAACATGTGGTCTACACGTTCACTCTGATTACTTATTAATGGGTTCAATCAGGGTGAAACACATCCTCCGTTTAATTCAGCTATCTTAGTTATAAGTTGACGAACCACCTGTCTTATATTACAAACTGTATTAATAATGAATGTTAAGGTGATCAGACTGGACTGCAACGTCCTTATGTAGAGCAGAATGTACTTTATTTATCCACAAAGGGAGATTTGAGCTAGCTTATGCTGGCGAGGATCTAACCGCCGGGGTCCCCGTTGTTGGCTGCCACCCATCACCTCCTTCACCCGACCCCCAAGGCCCCTTCTGCAGGTGGTGAGTCCACTGGAAGGGCGGCCCATGTTCCCTGTTCGGGCTGAGCCCGGCCACCAGGCGCTCGCTCTGACTCCAAGGTGGGGCCCCAGTGACCCGCATCCGGGCAAGGGCAACCTGGCCTCCTCCAGGTCAAGAGGAGCCAGATAGGGTAGTTTGAGCATCTGGTTAGAATGACCCCTGAGCACCTCGCTGGTGAGGTGTTTCCGGCACGCCCCATCGGGAGGAGACCAAAAGGCAGACCCAGGACCCGCTGTAGAGACTATGTCTCACAGCTGGCTGGGGGACAACTTGGGTCCTTCTGGGTGAGCTGGAGGATGCAGCCGGGGTGAGAGAAGCCTGGGCTTCCCTGAAGTCTGAGGTGTTGCCCCGGCGACCCGGCCCTGGATGAGCGGAAGACGACGGAATGGAAAATTTGAGTATTACAGTGCAAACAGTGAATCAACAGACGGTCTGTAGGTGATCAGCATGACTGTCCGAGTCGGAGTAGATTTCAGAAAATGTCACGGTTTCAAAATTCAGAAGTCATTGCAATAATGATGCCAACTGTCGCAACAGCCCAAAAAATGAGGCGAAAGACGCTTGATTAGAAAGCGTTTCTGCCCTCACCATGGTAACCAGGATCTACGTCCTACTCTCACCATGGTAACCAGGATCTACGTCCTACCCTCACCATGGTAACCAGGATCTACGTTCCTACCCTCACCATGGTAACCAGGATCTATGTTCCTACCCTCACCATGGTAACAAGGATCTACGTTCCTACCCTCACCATGGTAACCAGGATCTACGTTCCTACCCTCACCATGGTAACCAGGATCTACATTCCCACCATCACCATGGTAACCACGATCTACATTCCTACCCTCACCATGGTAACCAGGATCTACGTTCCTACCCTGATCATGGTAACCAAGATCTACGTTCCATGGTAACCAGGATCTACGTTCTTACACTCACCATGGTAACCAGGATCTACGTTCCTACACTCACCATGGTAACCAGGATCTACGTTCCTACCCTCACCATGGTAACCAGGATCTACGTTCCTACCCTCACCATGGTAACCAGGATCTACGTTCTTACACTCACCATGGTAACCAGGATCTACGTTCCTACACTCACCATGGTAACCAGGATCTACGTTCCTACCCTCACCATGGTAACCAGGATCTATGTTCCTACCCTCACCAACTTCATTTACTGCTTTCCAAACAAAAAGCATGTTTTCAACATAAATAAATTCAATAGAATGAGTTCATACAAACCAAAGATTTCTGAGATTTGTTCGTAAAATCCTTTTTGTTTTTATTCTTTTTCCGTTTCTGCAAAGAGTCACATTTGATGTCGTTTTTGGCATCAAAACACAATTTTCTAATTTTCTTGGACTGCTTGTAAACATAACAATCCGGCTTCGTGAATCTACCAGCAGATGTGTTCAAATAGTGTTAGTTTAGCAGCTGGAGGGCAGAATGAAGCTGTAAATCAGATATCACAGACTTTATCTTCAGATTGATTAACAGCACTTAGCAGCTAAATCACTCCAACGCTCCGACACGATCACTTCTCCTCTGTTTGATGAATGGATCGGCCACTTCAGACCGGGCCGTAGTAATGGATAACACTAATTCAACAAGGAAAGAATCACTCCACACGGATCCTGCCAACAATTAAAGACTAGAAGTAACACAGACAGCTCGACAGGAGGGGTGTTTGTTTCTGTTTTCCTGCTTGTTATTCTTTTTTCTTTCTTCCCACCAACGCATGTGTGTTTTTTGTTTCTTCTGAATCTCACCTTCTTCTTGTGTTTGTATTTTTCAGACAGATAGAAATCACTTTGATCTGACAGGTAAAAAACTTCTAGGAACATTTTTAAAGCAGAAACTAAGATTTTCTTTACTTTTAAAAAGCATTTTGGTGACTGTTTTATTTCACACACACCTCCAGGAGTTTTAAATCATCATACTTTAAAACCCTGCATGAAGCCAGGGATTGTGTGATGTCCTGCTCCTGGTTAAGTATCTCGGGGTCTTGTTCACGAGTTGGAGAAGGATGGAGCGGGAGATCGACAGACGGATCGGTGCGGCGTCAGCAATAACTAGGACGCTGCATTGGTCCGTCGCGGTAAAGAAAGAGCTGAGCCGAAAAGCAAAGCTCTTGATTTACAAGACGATCTACATTCCTACCCTCACCATGGTAACCAGGATTTACGTTTCTACCCTCACCATGGTAACCAGGATTTACATTCATACCCTCACCGTGGTAACCAGGATCTACGTTCCTACCCTCACCATGGTAACAAGGATCTACGTTCCTACCTTCACCATGGTAACCAGGATCTACGTTCCTACCCTCACCATGGTAACCAGGATCTACGTTGCTACCCTCATCATGGTAACCAGGATCTATTTTCCTACCTTCACCATGGTAACCACGATCTATGTTCCTACCCTCACCATGGTAACCAGGATCTACATTCCTACCCTCACCGTGGTAACCAGGATCTACCTTCCTAACCTCACCATGGTAACCAGGATCTACGTTCCTACCCTCACCATGGTAACCAGGATCTACTTTCCTACCCTCGCCATGGTAACCAGGATCTACTTTCCTACCCTCGCCATGGTAACCAGGATCTACTTTCCTACATTCCCTGACCAGATGCCCGAACCATCTGGCTCCTCTCGACCTGGAGGAGGAGCGGCTCGACACCGAGCTCCTCCTGGATGGCTATATTTTTTGTTGTATGAGCTGAATTCAGGTTAAATTTGGGCCAAATGTCACAATGTGTACATCCCGCTTAAGGGAAATCAGATTACAGCAGCCAAACCTGCACGTTATGCAATCTGCAAAAAGTATTTTCTCAATCATCTCAATTGATGATAATAAAAAACAAAATCATAAATTGTTCTGTTGTTTTTTTGCTTACCCTGACTATAGGGGTAAGCAAAGAAGCCAAGAAGCCCAGGCTTCACTCTGAGACATTCTCTGTCTACTGTGAGCCATGGTATCTTCTGTGGTCCTGGGTCTGCCTATGGGTCCTCCTGGTGGGACACAACACCTTATCAGCAAGGGAGACATCCTAACCAGATGTCTGAACCACTCCATCTGGTTTCTAGCTCTACTCCAAGCTCCTCCTGGATGGCAGACCTCCTCACCCTATCTCTGATTCATCATATCAGAGGGAAAAGCAAATCCAAACACCCTGAAAGATGTTTCTGTGGCCACAAACATCTCATATTGATGAGTTCCAGGTCTGTGATTTTGGGTTTTAAAACCATGTCTTTTCTTGTTGGAGACGGCTGTAAACATACAGGCAGCGTGGAGGAGGATGTGCAGTCAGACTGAGGGGATCAGGAGAAGTGAAGGGGTGTCTGCTGAGACTCTTCATTTATAAGTAAGAGGTTGTTATGCGCTGGTGTGATCACAAAAGTGTCTGAGCTGCTGACTGATTATTTTCCAGGGCAGAAAGCTGAGCTGCAGCATAATGAGATGAAGGGAGTCGATGGAAAAGCAGAGTGTCTGAACCCCACGCTTATTTCAGGCTCTGCTGAGGAGTCTGAAATAATCACATGGATTCTGTTCAAGATATGAGAGGTGCCAACATTCAGCCCACCACCCCATTTCTATTGGTCTCCTGCAGTGAGTCCTCAGACCAGTGAACAAGCTGGTCGCTTCTGTTCTCACCCAAAATCTCCTCAAAGGGTCTTTTTTTGTTCACTTTGATGCTTTTTTTCACCGAACTAAACATTTTTACGACATTTAGTCACATCTGTACCAGAGATGTGGAGCGCTACATGGACAAGCTGCCATCACAAGAAGTGCTTTAAAAAAACAAGCTGGAGCACTACAGACTTGAAGGAAGCTTTGGTGATTTTTTTAAGTACATATTTGAGAACTCTTATATCTAAAGCTGGAAGAGGTAAACTCCGAACCCATGCAGACTCCAGCCTTCCTGAGTTCAAGTGATTTGGGTATTGTGAGACTGGTTCTACCAAACATTCCGGAGGATGGTGGAAAGACTGAGATCGTCAAGAACTAAACGGATTGCAAGACTTTTGAAAAATGAAACCATCTCCTTCTGATGGTGAGAACCTTCCTCACTCTATGGTTGATAGAGATTAATAATGAGGATCATATTTACCTTGTTTGGTTGGTGGCTTGAAAAAGGTTGAAAAACACTATGTTACAGTTCACAAGGCTGGAAAGAATTACAGACCAAAACACCTCCGAACGTCCAACAAAAAAATAACCAAGCATGATGGCACCTAAAGCCTGGACACGCTGAGGGTCATGTCCGCTATTATGAAACTTGATAGATTCGTAAACGACAATCAATAGTTCATAATCACTGCTTCTACATCTCAGCCTATTTCTTTACTATTTCCAGTGTATTTCGGGGCGGCACGATGGTGCAATGGATTGCACAGTGGCCTCACAGCAAGAAGGTCGGACATTCGAGTTGAGGATGAAGCTTGAAACACTGGCCTTTCTGTGTGGAGTTTGCATGTTCTCCACGTATATGCGTGAGTTTCCTCTGGTTTGTTCACACTCTCCCAAAACATTTACAGTATGTCTGGTTGATTGGCTACCACGAAACTCCACTTAGGAATGAGTGTGTGTGTGTGTATGGTTGTGTGTGTGTGGCCTAGGGACATTCTGGTGACCTATTTGAGGTGTACCCTGCTTCTCGCCTTAAAAACAGCCAGGATAGGCTCCGGCACTCCCCGCAGCCCTATTAGGAATGGAAGGTTCAGAAGAGGAATGAAACTTTTTCACAAAATTTGAAAAAGACTTCAAATAGATGAAGGCATTTCGTTCCGCCATCTTCTGCTCATCCGGGGATGGGTCGTGGGGGCAACAGCCTCAGACGGGAAGCCCAGGCTTCTCTTACCCCAGCTGCATCCTCCAGCTCACTGGAAGTATCCCGAGGTGTTCCCCGTCCAGCTGTGAGACATAGTCTCTCCAGCAGGTCCGGAGTCTGCCTCATAGTGCCTTAAAGAAGACATTAAATGATGAAGATTGGTGATAAAAGATGAAGCAAGATAGAATCAGATAAAAGAATCATTGTTTATGTTGATTTAAAGTTTCCTGCTTGTTGAAATAAAAAGCAGAATTAAATATGGTGGTGTGAGACACCCTCTGGTGTCTGGGTTTTCCCTTGTGTTGTTCCCCTCCCCTCATTTCTTCCATGTGCTGGACTGTGGTGGCTGCTGATTGGAGGACTGGTCTGATAAGACACACCTACATGTTTAGTCCTTGCTCTTTAACACCCTGTCTCTCTCATTCTGTCAGTTCTTCTTCTTACTGTCCTGATCACTAACTCAGCTAACCATGTGGGTTTTCTTTTAATACCATGTTTCTGTGGTCTTCCAGGTTTCTGTTGTCATCCAACTCTATCTGGATAGTTACCATTCCCATGTGGCTCCTTTTTAGTTACTTAAACTCTGGTTTTCTCTAAGTACGTTGAGATCTCTTGGAAGTCACATATTATGAGACACATCAATGATCATTCCTTTCAACTCTATGTTTTTAACTCCTGTGAGTTCCTTTTGCTGTTTGAATGACCTGTTTGTGTCTTCTACCAGCGTTTGGATCTTCCTCTAATCCATGTCAAACATAATCTTCTGCATATTATTTCCCTGTTAATGGTGGTCATGAATGGTGTGTTACGTATATCCTACCACAGGGCTCGTTATGCAGGGGGATGTGGAGCTTTTAACGTTTTAAAAGTTCAAAGAGTGAAGACAGTTCTATTAAACAGGATGTTTATACTTAAACGTGTTTAAAAAAGTTTTTCTGGAGAAAAGCTTGTTGAAACAGGACGATTAATGTCATTTAAAGCAGATTTTTTGAATCAGAATGAGTCCAATTATTTACCATCAGTCATTAATATTCTATATGGTGACGTTTGTTTGTCTCTTTAAGACTTTTTGCTACAAAACTGGGAATCTTTGAACAAATCTTTGAATCCAGAGACACACTAAAATAAAGTCCTCTTCTATGGTTTTAAAATCTTTACTAACAAGAAATAAAATAACCTGTTTGATAGAACAGCTAGTGGTTGTGTTATTAGACCATGAACACTTGTAGAGAAACAGTTTTTAATGTCATGGATTCTTTGTAAGAGAATCTACACATTCATCATTACTGTTCTCTTCTTACTACTACCTGATTTGAGGATAACTTTGCTCCTTGAGGGTCGTGGAGTTCGTTCTTTGTCATCAATAAAAAACTAACTTTCGTGTCCTTTAAAGATATCAAACATATGAGAAAGATTTTCTTCAAATTCTGCATTTGGTCATTTTCTGTGTTTTAAAAAAAATGTGTTGAGTTTGTCAACCTTTGTGGAGACAGTCATCTTCTTTAATAATTGTAATGATGGGTCTAATTTATTGTCTTTAAAATGTCACTTAAATCCTCTCTGGTTTTGGAGGACGATTATTTGCTCATTTGTTTTGGAACAGTTTCTATTGTTGATGTTTTCGTTCCAATTCCATATTTTATCCTATTCGGTTTTCCTTTATTGCTAAGGACTTCTTACATGACGTTTAAGTCTCTACTTTCAACAAGTTTAAAAGTAAAGAGACATTAAGTTGCAGCTCTTATATAGAATGTTTTTCTAAAGTATCTATTCATTTTTGTGATCATAGAGTTTCTTACTAGTGAAGCTATTTGGGATCTCTTGTAATTGGATTGCTATTAATTGGGTCTGATACTGATCAAATAAATTAGAACAGACCCTTACCGGGAGGAGTGAGTTCCTCACTAGTACAATATTCTGGTCCACTGTCTAAAGCCCTAAAACCGCAGTGATACACTCCATATCAAAAATCTTTCAGTAGATTCAGACATTCTTAGGGACAGGGTTTTTAAAATGTGGAACATAACATCCTGCTCCAACAGGGTTTTTAAATACTAGATGTCTGCAGGTTTTTATCTGGATCACATCATTCTTGGTCGATAATTTTCTGACCTTCGAAAGTTAATCAAGCAGGTACTGCTGTGTTTTTTCGATTGTGACTCCAGCATTTTTATTCTTCATTCTCCAAAGTTTGATTTAATTGTTACAATTATTGGTATATAAATAATAATGAGGCTTTGTTCTTGACATTAGCTTTGAAAATGTTAAAATCTTAGACTATGGATATTAAGTGTATCATCTTCTGGTTCAAGCTTTTGAATAATGGATGCTGGTGATTCAGAAATTTAATTCATTACAATGATGGCCACGGCTGACTTCATCATCCCAGCCGCTGTAAATGTTGCACTGCAAGAAAAATGTATGTATCTAAGACTCTGTCAGTATAGATGAAGCCTTAGCCGGTCTCAAGTGAATCAAGGCGCCATGATCGCTGGGATGTTGAAATCTGGAAGCGATGGCATTCTGGAGTGGCTCAACCTTATTTATTCAGGTGTGGGAGACGTAGAAGCTCTCCACCGACTGGACCAGAGGAGTGATCTTACTCTACTACTAGACTGCTGTGGACTTCTTTCAATCTCTGTCAATGGTCTTGACCAGGATCTTGTTTACTCCAACCTGCGAAAAGCATAAATTTACCTCTGAATATCTGTGTGAAGCAGCAAGTTTATGTGCTCTGTATCATTTAACATCTTTTAATTCAACACTTGCTTGTGAATTATACTGTGATTATTCAGTAAATATGGGAAAATGTCCCTGTCTTTACAAATAACAACTAACCGGTTCAGTGCGGTTCACCATAGATGGTGTCTGATCAGTAATGATAGTGATCGTATAGCTAAATAGTGAGTTTCTCATCCTTGGAATGGCTTTAAAATCATTATGATAAAGCACACAATTGGGCAGGACCCACCAAATATTGACAAATAGTAGAGGGTCCAGTACTTGCATGCATAAGTGACCTTCCTGAGTTGTTCAAGTCATTCTATCACACTATGTTGTATCAGTATGTGGGAGATATTTCACTCCCTCAGTGGCATCTACAATCTCCATTCTATTTTAATGCGATCAAGAAGGATATCTTCTGCTGCAATAAAGACTTCTTTCTCAAAAAGACGTCAACAACCCGTAAGGAAGGTTGAAGATTGAGTACCAAAGCTTTGAGCAGTGCATTTTAAAATGCTACCTTTGCTTTGAAAATAATACAAACTGACAAGAGAAACATGGAAGGTCTTTGCTTACGTAGGTTTGTTTGTTACCACCTTTCGCTTGCTGATCTTAACGACAGCGGTCGATTTCCTGCAGTGGTACTAACTCCTTGATAAGGACAGTTACTGTATTATATATATGAGTCCGGGGGAGGTAGTTGGGGGATGTTTCTTGTTATTTTGACTTATACCACTGATCTATTCCCCCTTTGACTTTTAAAAAGTAGATTTTAGGAGTCCATGTCGTGTAAAACATCTCCTCTCGTTCTTCCACAACTACATGTCGCCTGGAACAAGACTCCTTCCAATTCAGCAGGAGGGTTCATATGTGGAATATGTGTAAAAAAATCTAGAAATTTATCTGCATCCCCCCCCCCCCCCCCCAAAAAAAAAAAAAAAAAAAAAAAAAAACAGTGAAAATACGTTCAAGTGATTGATTCTGGGCATAAAAACAGGAGTTCTGTAACAATCTGGATTATTTCATGCTGGGTTTCTTTAGTCTGTTGCATGTGAATGTAGAATCAACACAAGCGGACCTGTGATTGGGGATCGTCTTAGAAATCCAAGTTTATTTCCCATGTACGGAAACTCGTAACCAAACCCTGGAAGTTGGCCATTTTGATGCATTAATCTGTTAAAAACAAGTGACAACTGTTCAAAGGTTCCATCAGTATGTCCTAGGGATACAGCGACAGTTTTAAACTCAACAGCTACCAGTGTTCCATGGTCATACATCGAAATGCTCCCCAGGCCCAGCATGCCTGGCTTCTGATGGTTTTAGGCATTGACTTGCTTCTGTTAACTTAGGTTTTTGGAGACTCTTAGTCTCTGAGAGATCTGATATTTTGAGGGTTGGATAGACTGGAAGCTAAGCGGTGGTGATGTGTCTTGGGGCAATGTCACACTTAAGTTGTCTGGATGTTGAATACTGCTGGAGAACTACTGTACCTGGTCAGTGAAGAGTTCATTCGATAAAATAAGAGATGTTATCAGACCAATCTTTTATAGTTTCTAAGAATCTAAAGAATGCATAGTTTTATTTTTGGTTGGCCGTTGTGCGTGTGTACACATTGTGGTAGTATCTGAAAGTCCAGACCGTACCATTTCCCTGTTGGTGCGCTCTTTAAACCAACAGTATTAAAATAAAACGACATTTAGAGTTGTGACACCCAATTATTTCACTATGAGTTAATACCACATATGCACCATGTTCTTTAAAATGCTTGGGTGAGTGTAGATTTACCCAACTCTCTCCAGCATGATAGTGGTATGAAAATCGTTTTGAGTTTTCGGACACATTTCTACCCAAATACAAGGATCAAAATGAACGGTTTCATAGTGATGTTCCTTCTCTGTCCACACAACAAAATCAGCTCTTTACCAAGCTCTGTTTGCACCTGGTAGACGTGACTGGTTTGATGCTTGATTAAGTTTGTTCAGGTAAACTTTTGGGTCACAAGTTTTCAATTCCTTCGCTGAGCGGACAGTTTGCTTTCAACAAAGTGAAGTGAGTTATGGCCAAGTGGCCAAGTCCATCAGGTAATGCTCCCAAATATGGTAAACTCGGGTTTCGACCCAGTCCACAAATGTAAAGTTTTAAATCCTTTGATATTTTGTTATGGTCACATCGTCAGGCTGTGGCAATAGAGGAGAACTTTATCTTCTGGCTTCTCCAGGACCGGTAGTCTTCATTTTAGAAGCGGAATTTGTTTGGTTAGATCTGAACCTAAACCAAGTGGACAAAATGAGCTTGGTCTTGGGCCACTTTCTTGGCTTAGTCTGTTTCCTCTGCTGTAAAAATGATATCGATCTGACCTCACAAATCCAGAATTTCTTCATAACTGATTTTTGCACGTCCACGTTGTATATGAAGCTTTAATGTCTGGGATCAACAAGACTAGAGGCTGGACTCATACTGTTTTAGTATGTAAAGTAGTGCTTTATGTTTACATTTTACAACCTTAAAGGAGTGACTAATTCTAATGTTAAACTCACAGAAATAAGAACACTAGTTTTAATCAGAGAACAGAGACGTAACAATTAAAGTTTAAAAATACGCATGCAGCTGTCTCTACCTCCCTGATTGGCTGTCTGGTCTAGAGGATCCCTGTCAACCCAGTTATGTACCACCCAGTAAATACTCTAAGATAAGTTAAAAAGGAAGAGACGTTAAATTCTGCGTTTGTCTTAGCAGAAGTCCTTTAAGAATAATAATGAAATGTACAAGTTAGTCTGCACATCATCGGTCGGTAGAACTTTAAATCGAGTCTGTTCAGGATGGAATGCATCTAAAAGCTCGCTTATTCTCTTCTGTTACTGTTTGTGTGATGGAGGCCGCCATGCAAGCTTGATGCAGTGACTGTTTTACTTCAAAACTAAATTTCTTTGACTTTTTTTTTTTTTTAAACTCCTGTCATGTTGGGGTCGGCAGCGACCCGTTTGACTTTGTTGGGAACTTCTATTAAGAGCCTGTCAGCTGGCACACTGACAGGTACCTCCTCAAGTAAAAATCTAAGGTGGCATGTCCAGGCATGTGAGAGGAATTTACTTGTTTGAGTGGCCATTTGATTGCAAAGTCCAAAAATGGCAGTATGTAAGAATTGCCATAAATAGAGAGGACACAGAGCATTGTTACTGATTCAGATGAGTAGGTATCTGAGGAGGACATTGTGGAGTATCACTTTGAAGACATATAAGTTTGGTGAGGAGGTTGTTAGTGCTGAAGCTGCTCGTGCTGAAAGATTCAAGTCCGAAAATGGTACGATCTTTTGGAGCTCAGTACCTCAGGACGTACGTGGCATGGTCATTCATCTTTGCTGTGACCAGAGTCAGTCTTTGGGGGAAAAAAGTTCCTCATGACATGTTGAAAGACATTGATGAAGAATACCTGGATGCTGTCTATGGTATGCATTAACTGTCTGTTTTTAAAATCTCTGTATAAAGGTAATCAGGAAAAGATTGAGTTTCACAAGAAGCCATGTTTATCTGTCTCTCTGATGTGCTTGGAGACAAAGTTCGAATTGGCTTCCAAACTGGGATGTTGTCCTACGGGCACTCAGAGGTGTTTTGGTCAGTAAGTTCGTGATCTCGTCAAAGAGCTCGGGATGCTCATCAGCTCGAATATTTAGGAACACTCCGAGTACGAGCTCAACCCCGAGATGTTTAAAATGTGTGTAGATCGGATCTGGCTGTCCACTCCCGGACAGATCTCCTAGGCACCGGCGGATGACGCGCCTGGCGTAGGCTCCTGATGTATGAGAGCATATTTTTTAAAATATGCAGCTGAATGATACCCGCAGCAGCCGGGCTTCCTCACCATTTAGGGTGAAATAAAATATTTTTGAATCATAATTTTTAGAGAGCGTTTCAGCATACCTGGGGTACTCTCACCAGTATCTGCCTCATCGCCATGACGAGCTCTAGAATGCCTCAGCATTGATGAAGTGTTCTTATTGGTGGAAGATGTGGAGCAGAGCCGACACTTTAAAACATTATCTCTCTCTTGAGCTCTCAGCACAGTGCTGTGTCGCTCGTCCTATCACTAGTTAGCACAGTGACCTCACACGGACATTGGAGTACAGGGTGAGACGAAGCTTGAAACACTGGCCTTTCTTTGTGGCGTTTGTATGTTCCCCATATATGTGCATGTTGAAATAAAAAGTATAATTAAATACGTTGGTGTGAGACACCCTCTGGTGTCTGGGTTTCCTTTGTGTTTTTCCCCTCCCCCTCATTTCTCCTATATGCTGGACTGTGGTGGCTGCTGATTGGAGGACTGGCCTCATAAGACACACCTACATGTTTAGTCATTGCTTTTTAACACCCTGTCTCTCTCATTCTGTCAGTTCTTCTTACTGTCCTGATCACAAACTCAGCTAACCATTGTAGGTTTTCTTTTAATACCATGTTTCTGTGGTCTTCCAGGTTTCTGCTGTCACCCAACTCTAGCTGGATAGTTACCATTCCCATGTGGCTCCTTTTTAGTTACTTAAACTCTGGTTTTCTCTAAGTACGTTAAGATCGCTTGGAAGTCACATATTATGAGACACATCAATGATCATTCCTTTCAACTCTATGTTTTTAACTCCTGTGGGTGCCTTTTGCTGTTTGAATGACCTGTTTGTGTCTTCTACCAGCGTTTGGATCTTCCTCTAATCCATGTGAAATATAATCTTCTGCATATTATTTCCCTGTTAATGGTGGTCAAATAAACTAAAACAGACCCTTACCGGGAGGAGTGAGTTCCTCACCAGTAGAATATTCTGGCCAACTTCCTACATTCCTAAAACCGCATTTGCTGTGACCAGAGTCAGTAACATTAAGACTTGTTTAAGGGAAAAAAGTTCCTCATGACATGTTGAAAGACATTGATGAAGAATACCTGGATGCTGTCTATGGTATGCATTAACTGTCTGTGTTTAAAATCTGTGTATAAAGGCAATCAGGAAAAGACGGAGTTTCATAAGAAGCCATGTTTATCTGTATCTCTGATGTGCTTGGAGACAAAGTTCCAATTGGCTTCCAAACTGTGATGTTGTCCTATGGGCACTCAGAGGTGTTTTGGTCAGTAATTTCTCCTGGTTTTATTGTAGTTCATAAACTAGAATGTGAGGTGATTTTAAAATTTTTCATCAGGTTTCACAGTTTGTACTAATTATTTTGAGAAAAGCACAGCTGTGCAAATGAGAAAAGTCCTTATGAGAAATCAAAAAAAAATGACAGAGAAAAACTGTAAATATCTTTTGTGAAATTATAACCAGCCACGTTTCCATCATTCAGCAGTCTGGCTGAGACCAAGCATGAAGAGACGGGGTGAGCAGGGATGAGTGTCTGTTGGCTTAAAGATAGAAATTACCTTTGCTCCTCTCATATATTTTATCAGCGCTGGAACTGGAATCCATTCTTGTGAATTAATCTCTGGGATTTCTATGAATGTAAAAGCAGCTGCTGCCGTGGAAACGGAGGTCGCCGACCACCCCACTATTCATTAACCCACTTGTCTCAGTAAGTCTATGAAGACTCAGTCCTGCTCTGTGTATTTTACAGATTATAAAATGAAGTGATCTATTTAAAGTTATCTGAAATCAAATCCAATGAACAACATCTATAACGACAGGGTAATGTCTAAGGAACATAGAATGCAAAGTCTTTAAAGTTTTCAGCCTACAGAAGAAAGCTCGATTGTGTGGACACCTAAAATCAGAGTGGCGGAATTCTGTTTAGTCCAATGTTGAAAAAAGATGACGGCCTTTTACAATAAGCATGGTGACGTTATTCTTTAGTAAAAAAAAAACAAACGCACTCTTCGACTGCTGCCCTGTCACGGTCACGGAGAAGATCTATCTTCGTCATTACGTTGACGATGGGAATTTCTAGTGACTTAGTGATGAGAAGTCCGTCGAAATCATTGGTGAAGAATTTCTGATGGTGTAACAGGAAAGCTTGATCATTAGAAACTTTAAAAGACGGCAATATTCATTCGTGGCAACAAATCCGTGTAATCCCTCATTCATCCAGGAGTGATCCATAGTAGAAAAAGTTTCAAAAAAGTCTTCTGGACAGTTTAATTCTGGACAGTTTAATTAAACTGTCCAGAAGACTTTTTTGAAACTTTTTCTACTAAGGCAATATTCATTATTAAAAAGTTGATTACCTTGCGGGGCTTCACCAAACGCCGTGATTCCACCAACAGGACTGCACAAACTTGATAATCCAATGCCTGTATTTTCTTCGCCAATTGATTGAGTACAGGCACATGGCGGTCAAGACTAATAAAGCCTACGTCATAAAATCAAAAGAGTAATCATAAAACACTCTAAAAAAATAATCCAAAGCACCTGGTCAATAAATTGAATATAATCAAGCAAATAATAATGGTTAGCATCACAGTAACTTTAAAAAACATTAAACATCAGACCACATTTCAGGTGAAACATTACCACAGCAGTCAAACAAGACAAACGGATTTTGGAGATTATTGAGAATTTCCTCCAGCCAGTGGAAATTCTCAAAGAGTTGACATTATTTCTCAGTGTTTTTAAAGAAGCAGCAGAACAACAACCATCATCTTCATCAGATTTAAAAAAAACTTTTACCGGTGGCCGAATGGTCTTCGGGTTTTACTTTTACGCCAGTAAGTCGTTTCCGACAACACCAGTTTCTTACCTTTATGCCGACAACGCCAGTAAAACATTATTTTGTCACTTCAGCTTTCAAGTTTGGAGACTCTTCATCTCCTTCCGTGCTTCAGCTTTCAGTGAGCAGTTGTAATGTCAGTCTGTGCTTTTTTTGTCGTGTCATCGTACAGTGATGAGACGTGATTGCGGCCAGTCGCCCTGTAGCACGCCGTCACATGCTTGAGCCTCGATTCATCATCATTCATCCTCATCAATAGTAAAGTTGGAGTGAAATCCTGACATGACAGCAGCATGTAACGGAACGACAGCATAGAGACTAAAACACAGTCTGTGTTCAAATCTTTTACACAATACTACTTAGAAGAATTACACTTGTTGTCCAGTCTTGTAATATTTTTTTACATGTATGTTGTAATTTATTAACTTTCAGCCGGTTATGATTGAATTATTTTTTCATGCTGGTATCTGTATTCATTTTTATTACAATTCCATGCACTTATTTTCAACAAAACAAAACTTTGATTTGGTGTATGAGTCCAAAATTATTACCTGTATATTCATCGGTACTGGTCTTCTTATACACTGTGCATCTTTCCGGTTTAATGTTGTGCTTATTGGCATCTTCCATCTTTGGAGTAACTTTTTGTTACATTTCAGGCAGCATGCTCTGTCTCAACAGGCTGTAGAGAAATGTGACAACACTTCAATCTTTTTACGTGACGTTGTTGTTCTGCCATTTTCCTGTTTGTTTACAAACATACAGCGGAGAAATACTTTAGCCCCGACCATTCATTAACACATCATTCAGTAGATCAGACAGGACGATAAACATACATTAGTTAATAATTTCTTTTAAAATCATTTAAAAAAACCACACACTTGGTTTTTCACTCTTATTCGTCGCTTACAAAAAATAAAAGAACACTTTCTTTTATTGGGCCTGGCAAGATGGAACCTGTCTGATCATTTTCTGATTGGTTAGGACTGGTTTTACATTTGGAGGTCGTTTAAAGGTTCACCCTCTTGATCTTTTTTGGCTGGTTTTTAACACGTGTTGGTTCTGGCTTGAGTAATGAGGCGATTCTTTGACTTTACAGAAGTTACACAGGTTGTCCAACTTTTTATCCACGTGATAGCAAATGTTTTTCAATTGTTTGTTGACTTTTTGTCCTGGATGTTACAACATCCAGCTCTCAGTTAAAATTCTCCCGCCATCACTCCATGTCACCCGTCCATCCCTTCTGGCACAATCTCCAGAACATGGTGGAGATTTCAGGAGACTAGTGGTTATTCTCGGGTAGTTGTAGAAGCCGTAGAAGGTCCTCAAACCATCAGCAAGACCGATATATGTTCCTGTCGGTGAAGCAGAACAAGCTAAGTAATGTTCACACCCTACAGGGTGACTTCCAGAGGGTCACAATTCCAGTTGGAATTTCTCAATTTCACTGAGGAGTGTGGTACAGTTAGAACCAAACTAGTGTTCTGAGTTGTAGAACAGGCTCTTCACAGCCTCGTCTGATTGGTGGAATATTCTATTGAGATTTACGACTGATAGATCAGACTTCTGAAAAGTGAAGCCATGGAGGTCTCTGCAATAAAACACAAAGAATTCTATATTAATTTATTAAGTAAATACACCTTACATGAATAAAAACGCAGCCCCCCCCTTTGTAAAGTTTTCTACGATATTTAAATGAAAACAAAGGTAAATATTTCTAAAATATTCACAGATGAAGTTTTCTTACGACATCTTAACTTATAACTCAAACACCCAACGACAAAAACTACTAAACTTAGAACTCTGTATGGCTCCATTATTTTTAATGACAGCTTTAAGCCTCCTGGGCATGGAATGCACATCATTAGGCATCCATTCTTCAACAACGACCTCTTTCAGAGATTGGATCTGTCGCTTTAGAATTCCCCAAAGATTTTCGATGAGGTGACATACTTGGCCCCGTTCCTTCCCAGGAAGGCAGCAGTGGCTTCAGATGTGTGCTTAGGATCATTGTCGTGTTGGAAAAGGACACGACGATAAAGAACAAGAAGTGATGGAGGCATCTTATTGAATTCATGATGCCAACACCAGCCAGCAGCAGTCATGCAGCCCCACATAAGGACACTACCACCTTCATGTTTCACTGTGGGCACCATGCACTTTTTTTTGTATTCCTCACCCTTGCAACGCCGGACAGTTTTGAAGCCATCGGTTTGAAAAAGATTGATTTTGATCTCATCGCTCCACAGTATAGAGTCCCAAGCGTTCATCTTTGTGGGCATGGACCCTGGAAAACTCTAGACGGACTTTCTTGTGACTGGGCTTTAGGAGAGGCTTCTTTCAAGGACAACACCCATGCATGCCATTCCTCTGCACTGTACGGCGGATTGTGTCACGAGAAACAGTCACTCCAGTTCCTCCCTAGATGATTGCAGGGATCTTGCATGCCGGTTTTCTTCATCCCTTCTCATCACAAGTCGCTCCTGTTGTGATGTTAAAGCTTCGTGGTCGACCTGGACGTCTCTGTTGTTGTTCCATCTTTCTTATTTTGAATTGCTTTTGCAGCTGGATTCTTACTATCGAGTATGGCTTTGATTATGATCCTATAGCCTTTACCTTTCTGGTGTAAAGAAATGGTTTTCTTTCGCAGTTCCAGTGTCATTTCTCTTCTATGTGGTGCTATTGCGGACAGCAGGAAATGGGAAAGGGTGGTTTGGGAGCCTAAACAGTGGTGTGTACTCATTTTTGGACGTCACTAATTTAACTAAAACTGAAAAAATATGTCGTTTAGGTTTCGAAAGTTTGACAGATGCTGTTTTAAACACACATTTTGGAAATATGTTTGTTTAAACTACTGTCACGTTGGAATTAATGGAAGACTTCTGTTTAAAACTGAAATCTTCATTTCTTCGAACACGGGACACGTTTAGGTACCTTGAATCTTTGCCTGAACAGCTACCTGTGGTAACCTCCTTGCCCGGACCGCCGCTGTGCCCAGGCTTCGAACATCTCATGTCTACTTTCAGGGGAGCCTCGTCCATCACTGCTGCCATTTGCATGGTTTGCCACAAGGTCTCCACAATGTGTGACTCTGCTTCTTTCTCCACCCCCAGCTGCCTCTTATCAAGTTATTAGGGAAAGCATAGCACCACTTCTTAGACGCTGGTTCGGGCATTTGCCAACCAACAGACTGGGGTTTATTCCTTCTCTTCTCAGTTCGACTCCCGTCCAGTTTCTCCCACAGGGATTATCCATACATGCATCACATCAGTGAGAAACCAGGATGGGGTGAGAAGGTCAACCTGGTTTGTTGACCTTCAGGGGTTCCACCTTGGTCTCTTTAGGGTGTTCCTATTGTTGAAAGTCTCTTGGGAAAAGCCGGTCTGTGAGGGTGACTGGATAGCTTCATGGTGTATGCTGATCTCTTCATCATTCACTCAGACGTTCCTCCTCTCGTTCTGACGGTTAGATCAGCACCCTGTGGGACCACAAAGAGAGCTGCTAAGTGTGAGTAATAAGGATGCTGACTGAGTACGAGCGCTTCTCTCCCACATGGCAAGACTAATGGCCTTCATCAATCTGTTGAAGTGATGGGATTTTGTCATCTGGTCTTAATGAGCCTAATGATGTCACTGAGAAATTCCACTGAAATAAATGGTGCAAGTAAAGTCCCAACCATCCGCACACAGCCGCCAGGTCATATCAGGATTAATTCACAGCATGAAACTAGCAGGAATAAGTCCACCGCACGTCGATGAATTTTGTGCCCTGTAAATTTGGGACTTTGACTTTTGATCTAAAAACCTTGGAAACCAACACACGTTTGAACTCTGGGGTTCTTCCATGCTTCCTGTTTGCTGCTTTGTAAAGTCTTTTTAGCAGCTGCATGATTTTTTTGTCTGTCATAATCCTTCCTCATCATGTCTTTACACCCTGAACAGGTTTCCTATTTGTTGCGGGGTTAAACACACACGCTCACACATTCCTTGGCCAATCAACCTAACATGCATGTTATTGGAGGGTGGAAGGAAACTAGAGTACTTGTCCAAAACCCACTCATACATGAGGAGAACATGCTAACTCCACCAGTGTTTAAAACTCCGCCCCCACTTCTGGACTCAAACCACCAACCTCCTTGCTGTGAGGTCACTGTGCTGACCACTGCACCACCATGAAACCCAGAATAATTATTATGACACTTTTATTCCATTTCCGTAATCATTTTGAACACATTGTCTATCATAACATTTAAATTTGTTGTTGTTGAGCAAACAACACGGTCATTACTTCGACCGTCTCTAGCGGCTGACATGGATTGCTGGTATACGGCTTGTTTGGTTTCACTACTAACGTTATTCCGTTCCGTCATCTTCGGTTGGATCGCCGGGCAACAGCTTAAGACTTGGGAAGCCATCCCTCACCCCAGCTGCATCCTCCAGCTCACCCGGAAGGATCCCAACTCGTTCCCTGTCCAGCTGTGAGACATAGTCTCACCAGCAGGTCAGTGTTCTGCCTGTTGCTCTCCTCTCGGCAGGATGTGCCCGAAAGACCTCACCAGCAGGTGCCACCCACAGCTGGTTACCATGGTGAGGGTAGGAACGTAGATCCTGGTTACCATGGTGAGGGTAGGGATGTAGATCCTGGTTACCATGGTGAGGGTAGGAACGTAGATCCTGGTTACCATGGTGAGGGTAGGAACGTAGATCCTGGTTACCATGGTGAGGGTAGGAACGTAGATCCTGGTTACCATGGTGAGGGTAGGAACGTAGATCCTGGTTACCATGGTGAGGGTAGGAACGTAGATCCTGGTTACCATGGTGAGGGTAGGAACGTAGATCCTGGTTACCATGGTGAGGGTAGGAACGTAGATCCTGGTTACTATGGTGAGGGTAGGAACGTAGATCGACTTGTAAATTGAGAGCTTTACTTTTCGGCTCAGCTCTTTTTTCACCACAACGGATCGAGACAGCATTCTTGTTATTGCTGACGCTGCACCAATCAGTTGGTTGATCTCCCGCTCCATCCTTCCCCCAGTCGTGAACAGGACTCCGAGATACATATAAACCTGTACATACAAATACATATACCCTGACCTGTAGGAGAAATTCCACCTTTTTCCAGGCAAGCAACGTTTTACCATTTCTTATTTCAGTGTGTGCTACTCAGTTCATGTCCGTACTATGACAATGAGTAAAAACAGGCGGCACAGGCTTATTTAAATATTGGTACATATACTACAATATACACACTAGCCAAAAGAAAAAAGTCACCACTAATAAAAAAGGGCTATGTACTCTAATGTTGTTTTGGACCGCCTTTTGCTTTGATTATGGCACACATTCCCTGTGGCATTTTTTTGATAAGCCTCTTCATCACAAGATTCATTTCCATTCAGTGTTGCATCCATTCTGGAGAGGGTGGAGACGGTGGCCGCGTGGTTAGAGCGTTCGCCCGCGGACCGGAAGGTCGCGGGTTCGCGCCCCACGGAGAGCACGTCCAGGGTCCTTGGAGAAGACACCTAACCCCCGCTTCTCCCACCATTGGCGCCGTTGAAGGGCAGCCTGCTGCGGTGTAAGGAGTGCAGCAAACAAATTTCCCCGGTGAGGGATGAATAGAGTAATTCAAAATTCAAATTCAAAAATTATTTTTTAACCGAGATCTTGCATTGATAGTGCATTACCAGCCACGACGGGTGCACACTTCACCTGCCTCTCTTCTTACCCTGGTGCACCCATCACTCTGGAACAGGGTAAATCTGGACTCATCAGACCACACGACCTTCCTCCATTGCTCCAGAGTCTAATCTTTATGCTCCCTAGTAAATTGAAGCCTTTTTTTCCAGTTAGTCTCCAGTGATTAGGGGTTTCCTTAAAGGTACAGTACACAGCTGTTCAGACCTAATCCTGTCATGATGTGACATACAGGTGGAAGGAGGAGTACCTGATTGCAGACAAGAAACATGGTTTATTGAATAAAGGAGTCCAGTATTGCTGTAGAGAAAAAAGCACATGGATCAGTGGGAATGTCATGAAGGTTCCGTTCCGTCATCTTCCGCTTGTTCCGAGGTCGGGTCGTGGGGGCAACAGCCTCAAACGGGCAGCCTAGGCCTCCCCCCCCGGCTGCATCCTCCAGCTCACCTAGGAGGATCCTGAGGTGTTACCCCGCCCGCTGTGAGACATAATGTTTCAAAATAAAATGTTTGGTTCCATCTTTATAGTTTGTTTGTTTTCCTCGATTTGTTTTTACACTAAAATAAGAGAATTGATAAGATATCGCATCGGTAAGATGGTATTAATACCCATCCTTAGCACCACATCCCTTCCTGTGGCACAGTATAAGGGTGTGTACCCCTCTCTAACAGCCTCAGGCAGGAAGCCCAGGCCTCTCTCACCCATCCTCCAGCTCACCCGGAAGGATCCCAAGTCGTTCCCTGGCCAGCTGTGGGACATAGTATCTCCAGCGGGTCCGGGGTCTGCCTCTTGGTCTCCTCCCGGTGGGACGTGCCGAAAAAACCTCGCCCGTGAGGCGCTCGGGGGGGCATCCTGACCAGATGCCTGAACCACCCCATCTGGCTCCACACCAAGCTCCTCCCGGATGGCAGAGCTCCTCACCCGATCTCTGAGTGAGAGCTCAGCCACCCTGCAGAGGAAGCTCATTTCGGCCGCTTGTACCCGCGATCTCTTTCTTTCGGTCACCACCCACAGCTGGTTATCATGGTGAGGGTTTGAACGTAGATCGACTTGTAAATCGAGAGCTTTGCTTTTCAGCTCAGCTTTCTCTTTACCACGACGGACCGATGCAGCGTCCTGAAGGTATTGTTCAAAATGTTTTTCATGGTCAGGAAGCCAGGAAGACCTGGCTGGGTCGGAAGGTGTGACCCAACCCCTGAAGGAAAGACAGGCTGCCTTTTTAAAGGCAGCTGCATCAAGACCTTTAGGTGTCTACAATCAAGCAAGTGAAGGGAGCTCCCTCACCCCTGGTAGTGGGTGAGGGAGGTGGTCAAGGATCTTGTGGCGTGGCTTGACGGGACATAGCTTGACTTGGCTCACAACCTGGGCAGGGCCTTTTGCAGCGATTCTGGGCAGGGCCAAGACCTCTGTCCGCTGGGTCTGTTCATGGTCGGGGATGGTTAACGATGTAGAATGCAGGTAGAAGGATGTGTCTTTTGACATCTGGATCACACCAGATGGGGTTAAGCAACTTGTTGCCAGCTGAAAGATAATCATCCATGCGGTGATTATCCAATAGGAAGCTTGGACCTATTTGGCTAGTTAAAGCAAGGTGGTGACTTTTTTTTTTTTCCTTCGCCAGGCAGTGTATACCATGTCCTTAGCATGGTCCATATTTGGAGTTCTACAAGCATGATTAGAGTGGGATGGAGATCAAGTTGGCTCACACCTGAGATTTATCTCTTCTGGATTTATCTCAGGTGTGATTTATGAAGGGGAGGTGGCTGCCTTGTATAAGCTATCAAACAAAGACGGGGCTGTAAGAGTCTGATGTCTCACTCTGCTTCTTAAATATGTAGACTTTTTTTTTAAAGACCTCTTCAAGTCAGACACCTCTTTCAGTATCTGTTTCACCTCCACCCCTCCTGATGGCAGCTCCATCTGGCCCTCCCTGCAGGGAGACCGGCTCAGTAATTGAGACACATGCACACCCTGATTCAAACAAGCCGGATTAAACCATCAAAGTGTTTAAACAATATCTGATTAAACAGTTAAACTGTTTTTATTTTTGGACAAACTGGAAGCAACAAATCAATATTAAAAACTGGCCAAATTTACAAAGTATTTTAGAAGAGTTTTTTCTGGATTGATTGTAAAATTTACATCAAATATCAAAGTGTTTTACAAAAAAAGAAGAAGCTCTTTGTTTAGAGGTTTAAAAGCGTCATCATCAGTTTTTAGAAATTGATGAAGAATGGTAAAAACTTTTCTATGTGTAAAGAAAAGAGATGGAACGCCATCTTTCTGGTCCTACTGGGCCATCTTGTGGTGGAAATCACTTCAGATTTTTTCAGTAAAAATGGATAAAAAACACTGTTTTTCAACCTTTTTTATGCAAAAATATATTTTTCCATTGAAAAAAACAGGATTCTCTAAATGACTTTAAATTATTTATTTAATCTAAAGTGATTTTTTCTTCAACCAGGTGTCAAAATGAGAACTTATTCTGCACTTTTAAAAGTTTTACACTTTTTTTTCTGCCGTTTTTACATTTAGCTCCAGACAAGAAGCCTAAAGAGGATTTACCCAGAATACAAGAGAAAATTTATCTTCTTTAATGTCGTGCAGAAAATGTGAGATTTTATTAGAATCCACAATTTTTCTGCTTTAAAACGCAGCCTAGATTTTCTCATGTCTCAAAAACATTGAGAAAATATGATCCACTAGGTGGGGTAGTTTTTGGGAGGGATGGACAGCAATGTACAACAAAAAAAACCCAGAAGACGAGTGAGTTGCTATGGTTACAGACAGCCCTGTCTGTCTCTAAATGAAATGAAAAGATTTCTCACTGATAAATATAAATAAATACGCTTTAATCCCTTTTTTTTTTTTCAACCAAATCAATCTTTGAGAGCTACCGGTAGATCTTGATCCCCTTGTGACAAATTCCGGTCCTTGAGGGCCGGTGTCCTGAAGGTTTTCTACGTGTTCTTACATCTTCACACCTGATCCAGGTTAACGAGTCAATGTTCCATATTTTATTGGCTGTTGATTTCTCTGTATGTGCATCAGTTGTATTGAACCAGGAACACATGGAAAACCTTCAGGGCACCGGCCCTCGAGGACCGGAGTTTGACACCCCTGTCGTATGAGGTGAAACATGGCCATTTCCCACGAAACACCTGAAGATCTCTCACGGTACACTTGTGTGCTGCGGACCACAGGTTGAACAACGCTGGACTAAAACACACATGATAACAGGAGCAGGACCTCTTAACGAGTCTTTCTGATCTCTGTTCTATTACTTAATTAACCAGGTTTATTAATGATGATAACATACAGTAAAAACAGTACAAAACAAACGTCTTTTTTTGTAGTTTTTAGTTTAAGAACTTAAAAAATGAACTTGTGCTTCACCAATTTCTTCATTTTAAAGAAACATGCAGCAACTATTAGCTTTATGTTTTGGAAACAACGAACCGTTTCTGTAACATAATTAAACTTCTCAAAATGAATATTGATCATTTCACAGATAATCCAGAGGTGCTCATTAAATCATTCATTCATTGATCAGCTCATCCCTCATTGGAGGGTCTGGAATACATACTTAACACTATGTGACGCCCAATGAGACCTCTGTTTTGTAAAATCGGGTCATACAAGTAAAATTAAATAAATTAGAAAAACACTGTGTGGACCTTATTTTTTTTCCCCGTTTGACAACCTCTTTATGACCTGACAAACTTGGACCTCAGACTTGCACATGCTTGAATTTCCACCAGCCATGAATTTTCCAAGAATCCATGTGTCTTGTGATCAATCAAAATGAACACTTTTGATCGACAAAAAATCACTTGAACTCACATTGACTAAAGAAAAAATACAGCTAGGAAATGGTTGCCTCGGCAACAAAGAATTACCAAACCAATTTGTTTGGTAATTTTTAGTAATTTAAAAAAAAAAAAAATTTTCTTTAAAAAAAAAAAATGCTCTCGATTTACAAGTCGATCTACGTTCCAACCCTCACCATGGTAACCAGGATCTACATTCCTACCCTCACCATGGTCACCAGCTGTGGGTGGTGACCGAAAAAATGAGATCACGGGTACAAGCGGCCGAAATGAGCTTCCTCCGCAGGGTGGCTGGGCTCTCACTCAGAGATCGGGTGAGTAGCTCTGCCATCCGGGAGGAGCTTGGTGTCGAGCCGCTCCTCCTCCAGGTCGAGAGGAGCCAGATGGGGTGGTTCGGGCATCTGGTCAGGATGCCCCCAAGCGCCTCGCGGGCGAGGTGTTTTGGGCACGTCCCACCGGAAGGAGACCCCGGATCCGCTGGAGAGACTATGTCTCACAGCTGGCCCGGGAACGACTTGGGATCCTTCCAGGTGAGCTAGAGGATGCAGCCGGGGAGAGAGAAGCCTGGGCTGCCCGCTTGAGGCCGTTGCCCCTGCGACCCGACCCCGGAACAAGCGGAAGATGACGGAACGGAAATAAAATAAAATCTATCTGTTTGTCTAATATTTCCACCTTTTCATCCGGCAGTAGTCATTTCTATCTGTGTTGCACACACACTTCCATCTCTGCTTCGTGACTGAATATTTTTTTCCTTCCCTTCGGCATCACCAATACTTTTTACCAGAAACCTTGGAACTGGAGAGGCAGCGGCTCACAAAACCAGAAGGTTAAAAACTGAATGTGGTGACGCACAACTTTAACTTCCTGGACACAAAAGTTGTTTTTGAAAAGTAAAGAAATAAAAACTCTGACGTTTCACTACAAATTAAATAAGTCCCCAAATAAAGGCTTAGTATTCTTTTTGAAATCTGAACCAAGGTTTACAAATACTCTCATTTCTTCAGTTCTAAAGTTCTTTTTACCACTTATTAAATTCTAAATGATTTTTAGAAACCAGCATCAGAGATGTGATATGAAGACGATGTTCTGAAACATTGATATAATTCAGAAAATAAAAATCAGACCCGATGAGGATCGCAGGTTTTCTACTTCTTCTTCTGTCATTCCCCTTTAGGGGGCGCCACATCAAGTCAGTTTCTTCCATCTAACCCTATCTCCTGCATCCTCTTCGGTCACACCAACTATCTTCATGTCTTCCTTCACTGTATCCATGAACCTCCTCTTTGGTCTTCCTCTAGTCCTCTTTTCTGGTGGTTCCAAACCCAGCATCCTTCTTCTGATGTACTCTCTCTCTCTCCTCTGCACATGTCCAAACCATCTCAGTCTGACCTCTCTGACTTTAAAACCTCTAACATGTGCTGTTCCTCTGATCCTGTCCATCCTGGTCACTCCCAGAGAGATCCTCAGCATCTTCATCTCTGCTACAAACATCTCTGTTTCCTGTCAGGCACTTTTATATTCACCTTCTACTTCACGGTAGGAGAGAAACAAACAGATTCTTATTAAAATGTGAAAAAATGAGTGAGAATTAGGCCTTCAGCACATTAACGTATGATGGAATTGTAATATTTCTGTGTTTTTATTCGTGTTCATACATCCGGTGGGGAAGCCCTAGATGTCAGCCTATTGTCGTTTGTAATATCTTGTTTTATCAGGGTTTTAGGGTGGCAGAAGGAGGAGGACCCAATGACAGGTCTTCAAAGTTTACTAACACAATTCAGGAAAGTCTATAAAGCAAGAAGCACAGGATTAACTCAAGGTTTCAAAGTTCAAATAATGACAAAGTTCAAACATAGTGAGGCAACCAGGGTGACCTGGCTGGAAGGGATGGTAAAACCCGACAGGGAAGTCCAGGGTGATTCCCCTTAAATAGATGGCAGGGTGCACAGATGTGTGGAAACAAGAATCATCCTCAGGTGACTCTAATCAGGTTTATTAGGAATATCCAGCGCTCCCTCTGGCAGCAGGTGAGGGATCCTGACATTTTTATTTATCAGTGCTGTTTAAAAGAGAAGATCAAGAACATCCGTATTAGTCCTAACAATGGGGAAATTGCAAGAAGCAACAGCATAGGTACAAATGGAAGAATCAGCTTGTAAAGCCGTAAAGTAGCTCCCTGTAAATAAACCTGAGACAAAAATCGGAACACACTTGCAAAATTTTGAAAGAGAAACAACCGGCTCCACCAGAGAGATCAGAAGCAGCAGAAAATAAACACAACAGAAAGGGATAGGAGGAAATATTGTGGTAGTTCCCTAACCTACCACCAGAAGGAGCCGTGGTGGTAGCCCGTGGACCAACCCCTCTCTCCCAGATTCCAACCTGAAGCCAAACACCTGTGGTCATTAGCCTGATGCTAATCACCTGTGTGTCATTCACCAGCTGCCTGTTTTAAAAGGCAGTCTCCCCTGACTTCTTCGTCAGGTCTTCCCCCCTCTGAGCCCGGTCGTCCCTCCTCCGAGCCCGGTCGTCCCTCCTCCAGGCCCGGTCTTGTCTCCTCCGAGCCCGGTCGTCCCTCCTCCAGGCCCGGTCTTGTCTCCTCTGAGCCCGGTTGTCCCTCCTCCGAGCCCGGTCGTTCCTCCTCCGAGCCCGGTCTTGCCTCTTTCGAGCCCGGTCGTCCCTCCTCCGAGCCCGGTCTTGCCTCCTCCGAGCCTGGTCGACCCTCCTCCGAGTCCGGTCGTCCCTCTCCCGAGCCCGGTCGTCCCTCCTCCAGGCCCGGTCGTCCCTCCTCCGAGCCCGGTCTTGTCTCCTCCGAGCCCGGTCGTCCCTCCTCCGAGCCCGGTCGTCCCTCCTCCGAGCCTGGTCTTGTCTCCTCCGAGCCCGGTCGTCCCTCCTCCGAGCCCGGTCGTCCCTCCTCCGAGCCCGGTCTTGTCTCCTCCGAGCCCGGTCGTCCCTCCTCCGAGCCCGGTCGTCCCTCCTCCGAGCCCGGTCTTGTCTCCTCCGAGCCCGGTCGTCCCTCCTCGGAGCCCGGTCGTCCCTCCTCCGAGCCTGGTCTTCCAGTACACGTTCATATGAGAACTAAACTCCCTGCACTCACCAGAGTCTCCTAAAGGACATTCGTTATAACGTGAATCCCACATTTTACAAGAAAAATACAGTTTCTTCTGGGTCTTTTAAATTTCACTGTGCATTTTTAAAGATTTTAAAAACACATTCGTACTTATACAATAAAAAAACAGCATGAAGGGAAACTTCATTCAAACCGAATCATGGCTGAAGGCCGTTTACAAAGTGTGTATTGGCGTACTGCAGGTCCTTCTTATTTTTAGTTGGATTCCATCTTGTTTTAATATAAACTAACAGTCATTAGTTTTACAGATTCTTAAAAATTAAATTAAATATAATGATATCAATTCAGAAACAAAGAAGATCAACGGTATCACATAACCCGTTTTTTAAAGCACGTCCCTGACTGAATTCAATCCTTTCATGAGGTGAATAGAGATAGTGAAACATTGGCATCAAATGGCATTTCTCTTCTAAATGCAAACGTTGGTTTTTCAGCCTGCAGGGCGGGGAGATGTACGTCTCTTTTCGTTGCCAATTAGAGCAACCAAAACTGTAAATATGTTTAAGAAAAACATGTTGCAAAAATAGTGTTGTGATCCCCTCGCCTGCTGCAAGAGGGAGCCCCAGATGTTCCTCATCATCCTGATTAGGGACACTTAGATTGATTCCTGAAGCCACACATCTATGGACCCTGTCATCTTTTTAAGGGCAATCATCCCGGACTTCCATGTCGGGTTATACCATCTCTTCCAGCCAGGTCACCCTCATTGCCTGACCATGATTGAACTCTGTTATCATTTGAACTTGAGTTAAACCTGTGCCCTTTGCTTTACAGACTTACCCGACTTGTGCTGATAAACAAGTCTGTGGTGGCCAGACTTGTTTATTAGCAAGTCTGGACTTCATTTGTGGATCCAAATGAAGTCTTGCATTTGGGTTCACATCCCCCACATCACAACAGAATGACCCGACCTTGAATGAACCCAAGCGGACTGAAAGCGTTTGAATCTGTATCCTGAGAAAGTTTGAACTGCTGCTAAACCTGCCCAGGAAGCATCGCTGCAAAACCCTCTGCCCTGCGTCAAGACTCATAACTGCCCACAGATCCTTGACCGTCTGGAGGTGGTCGTTGAGAGGGGGGGTTCTGTTTTGATTCCCTCACCTGCCGCCAGAGGGAGCCCTAGATGTTTCTCATCACCCTGATTAGGGACACTTGAGATTCATTCCTGATCCCACACATCCCGCAATCCGGGATGATTGCCATCTATTTAACATGTCTTATGTTTAGGGTGGTTAAACTTGGAGCTGTTTGTTCAGATGGAGGGTGAAATCCCAGTCTGATGGTCTCAGTAATCAAAGTGTTCCAGTCTTAAGTGACGATTTAGACTATTCATAAACTAAAGGCTGAGTCTAGACCAGGCATGGGCAAACTACGGCCTGCGGGCCACATGCCCGTTAAATGGCTTAATTTAACGGGCATGTTAAATGGTTTAATCCGGCCGGCTGAACTTGAAAGAATTAAGTATATAAACCATATTAACCAAATTTCCAAAAAGTCAATGAGCCCAGCCACCCTGTGGAGGAAGATCATTTCGGCCGCTTGTATTGATCTCATTCTTTCGGTCTCCACCAACAGCTGGTCACCATGGTGAGAGTAGGAACGTAGATCCTAGTTACCATGGTGAGGGTAGGAACATAGATCCTGGTCACCATGGTGAGGGTAGGAACGTAGATCAGGTTACCATGGTGAGGGTAGGAACATAGATCCTGGTCACCATGGTGAGAGTAGGAACGTAGATCAGGTTACCATGGTGAGAGTAGGAATGTAGATCCTGGTTACCATGGTGAGAGTAGGAATGTAGATCCTGGTTACCATGGTGAAGGTAGGAACGTAGATCCTGGTTACCACGGTGAGGGTAGGAATATAGATCCTGGTTATCATGGTGAGGGTAGGAACGTAGATCCTGGTTACCATGGTGAGGGTAGGAACGTAGATCCTGGTTACCATGGTGAGGGTTGGAACGTAGATCGACTTGTAAATCAAGAGCTTTGCTTTTCGGCTCAGCTCTCTCTTCACCACGACAGACCGATGCAGCGTCCTGGTTTTTGCTGACGCTGCACCAATCCGCAGCACAATGGAACTGAAAATACTTTATTAATCCCCGAAGGGAAATTTGATGCTGTAGTGCCAACACCTCAATGCCTTCCCGGTCCACGTACACGGTGTGAAAGCTGGCATCTGGAAGTCTAAAAATCAGTCTGTAGTGAGTCGACGAACTCGGGCTTCAATGAAGCACATCAAAGTGGCCCCTCCACATTCCCACTGGGTCAGAGCGAGCGTCCCCAGTTCCTCCTTTCTCTGCAGTTCAACCACTTGCTTTACCATTGCGTTGGAACGACCTTCTCTTCTCCTCAATAGTAAACAAACCGTTAGCTCATCTTGAATTATTATCTTATTGTTGTATTACTTTATTATTTTGTTTAAACAATTTAAACTACAGCACTGGTCACGAATGTTCCAAAAGAGGTGGAGCCAATAGAATGACATTCTCTTGATGTACTCGTCTCCTAGCAACAGCAAACTCATCCTTTAGTCCTTTGGTCTTTGTGATGTCACGCTCTGACGTTATAAACTCGACTGATCTCCAAAGATACCTTCTTATTTACGGAGACAAGCAGAGAAAAGTAATTACAAACTCAAAATGGATTTTACAGAAACGCGTGAAGCAGAAGTTGGACAAAACCGGGAAACAGGACTATTACATCGAATCAAAAAAATAGTTAGATCCTGTTTTCTTTGGCTGACGCCAACAAGGCTTAAAAATATGACTGCAGTCATTAACAAGGAGACGTTTGCCAAAGTTCTAGACATCATAAAAAAGGGACAATCAAATATATATACTGTTATAAACATATATTTTTTTACAGAATTAAAGTTATCAATATCAGATTGTTTCAGACTGTTTGAAAAAATTTTAATCATTGCTCTCATCGAGGTTTCAAACATCAAAACGAATACCAATCAATCTGCAGAAACTCCAAAGCAAACCAAACACTCTGAGGAGCCACAATCAATATTTGTACAAAAAATACTCCAACAACAAGAAGCAGAAAAAAAGACACTCTGCCAGAAACTAGTGACAAGCTTAGTTAACAAACTGGTTTTTAACATCTTTGAAAAAGTAAAGATGGGCTCTCATGAAGAGTTAACGAACATCAAAGAACACATTTATGACACGATATGGACGGAGGTAGAAAAGTTAGGATATAACATTAAACCAGAAACTTTTGACAAATTAGAGAGCTACCTCCAAGAAAACCTTTTCGAAACTCAGACTGAACCAAAACACACTGCTGACAGATGTCAACAGGTTTCAGAATCATTCAAACAAGAATCACCAGCACAGTCGTTCAGGCGGCGAGTGCTGGAAAAACTCCATGAATCCTCCAAAATGGGAAGATTTGCTCCTTCAGTGGAACTAGAAGAAGTGACATCTCTCAAAATCACTGCCGACTGTAAAGGAGTTGATATAGATCCGGTCGATGAGTCACCCAGTGACCAATCTATTTCGAGTAGTCCAAGTAAGGAAGATGGAACCCAGCTAGAACGGAGAAAGGAGGAATGTAAGAGCCACATTGACACACTCATCAAAAAACTACTCACTCGTATATTCATGTACGTCAAGGTTTCATCTACGAGTGCGACGTATAAAAACATGTCAAATCGATTGTTTGACCGAATGTGGTCTGAAGTCAAAGAAAAAAATTTTTTTATTGAACCAAAGAGATTCGAGAAGCTGGAGGAAAAAATCTTCAAAGTCCTCATAAAACATTTAAAACGACCATCGTTCCAAATTCTAATTGGCCTTAATTCAAACATCCAATATCATGAGGAAATCATCTTGGAGGCTTTCAAACAAGGACTGAATGGAAAGCAAAGAAAATTCCGACAGTTCACATCAGATTTGTGGGACAACATCAGAAAGGTCTTCAGAGGGAACCGGATCGCTCCAGCAGGACAGAGTGGATAGAGATCAGGTTAAGAAGAGAAGGGGGAGGACACAAGTCATTCCAAGGAAGAGGCACAACGAAAGGGAGGATACAAGTCAATCCATAAAGGAGGCAGAACGAAAGGGAGGATACAAGTCAATCCATAAAGGAGGCAGAACGAAAGGGAGGACCCCTGTCATTCCAGAAATGTGGAATAAAAACAAGGAGGACGCAAGTCAATCCAAATAAGAATTGGAAGATCCGCAAGGGGACTCTAGTCTCAGAAGAAGTACCAGTGCTCGATAAAGAACTCTGAAAAGTCTCTAAACAATGTGGATCTTCTATTTACAAAAGATGGCGGAGTAGACGTTCCGTGCCTCACGTCTTCTCCCTGGGTTCGCACTTAATCCTCTAAACAGCAATCTAAGCTTCCGAACGAGGAATAAACAAGCGTATTAATATCACGTTGTTGGACTTTACTTATGCCTCGGATAAGAGCGACTAAAACGAAAGAAATGGCTGATACACAAACTGATGTAGCCGAGGCCGCTACAGGGGAGCTAACCGTGGCGTCACTGGAGGCTACGCTTCAAAGTTTTTCGCTAAAGCTGACAAACAAGCTGAGGAACGCTTTGAACGCTTGGAAAGTCAGTTTGACACAATCAATGAGATTCTTGCTGATCACGCAAAGGAGTTGGAGTCCCAACGTAAAACAACCACCTCTCTCCAAGCACAGATGAAAGCAGTGGAGGTTACGACAACTAAACATGACGATTTGCTGAAGCAGCTGCTGAATAAAATCACATCACAAGAAGACAGGATGAGAAGAGATAACCTCCGCATCGTTAACTTGAAGGAGGGAGAAGAACAGGGAAACGCACTAGCCTACCTGATGCGGAGTTTCCCCAAATGGTTCCCCGAAATGGCTGGTAATCCACCGGAGCTGATGCGAGCACATCGCATAGGTCCACCACGGAAATCTCCAGACAAGCCGAGGACGATGATCCTGAAGTGTCTGCGCTTCACAGACAGAGATCGTATCCTACGAAACGCCAGGAAGACTGATGTGGAGGTAGCTGGCCAAAAACTCCGCTTCACCCCGGACTTCAGCGATGCTACCGCTCAGCGAAGGCGTCCATGTTACCCCGTAATGGATCGAGCTCGCGCACGGGGCTTTCAAGCCTTCCTGTTATATCCTGCGGTCATTAAACTGACCCGTGGATCTGAACAACATCTCTTTGAAGATCCACGCGAGGCTGCAAAGTTTATCGACTCCAGGGAATAAAAGCTCCAGCAAAGAGATTCATAGTAACGCCTGACCAACAGCTGTTTAACACCTGGGACCACCTGGGATCTGAGACATGCTGCTTTTGTTTTCTTCCGCATTACGGAATGACGTAATGGATGACGTCGAGTTATACATGAGACATGCTGTTTTTTGTTTTCTTCCGCATTACGAAAGGACGTAATTGATGACGTCGGTGTCTCAGACTCGGAGGGGTCTATGGGAGATGTAGGCTTATTGTTTGCTGGTGTTAAGAAAAGTAGAGGGAAAAAAGAAAAAGACATTTACCCAGGGAAGTAAGAAGAGCTAGGCAGTATTTCAGTTTGTGTTTTTGGTTTTGCTTTGTTATTGTATGTTTCTATTGTTTTATGTGTGTATGAATGGGTGTGTTTGTTTAATGTCTGGACCTAGTTTCATTGAATGTAAATGCAGAGATTACAGTTTAATAAAAGCATTAATAAGTCAGATAAGAATACATAAAACAGACAATGATGGCTTTAAATAATCTACCAAAAAAGGGGCTTAGATTAGGGCACTTAAATATATGCAGTCTTAGGAATAAATTAACAGATATCTCAAATATTCTTGTGGAAGGCAATTTACACATTTTAGCAATCACAGAAACTCACCTCGATTCGACATTTGAAGATTCTTCACTGCATATACAAGATTATAGTATATATAGAAAAGACAGAAATGCAAAGGGTGGTGGAGTTGCAATCTATATTCGACAACATATACCAGTTAAAATGAGAATGGATTTGATGTTACCAAATATTGAAGCTTTATGGCTTCAAGTGCATATTCCACATTTAAAACCAGTGCTAGTTTGCTGTTGTTACCGACCACCCAGTGCAAATTCTGATTATTTTGATGCAATATGTACTATGATTGATAATGTATGCGATCACAGAAATGAAATTTTTATCTTAGGAGACTTTAATATAGACTGGAAGTCATCACAATGTCTCCTTAAGAATGAGCTTCACTCCATTACAGAAGCATGTGGCCTTATACAACTTGTGACTGCGCCTACAAGGATATGCCTAAGGAGTGACGGTACGAAAACTTCTTCTTTAATTGATCATATATTCACAAATTCTGGTGATTTTTGTAGCAAAGCAATATCTGTCCCAGTAGGCTGTAGTGATCACAACCTTGTGGCATGTGTAAGGAAAACTAAAATTCCTAAAGAAGGACCTAAAGTAATATTAAAAAGGTCATATAAATATTTCAATGCAGATCATTTTCAGGAAGATGTTCATAATATTTGTTGGAGCGAGGTGCTAATGAGTGATAATCCTGATGAAGCTGTTGACATTTTTAATAGATTATTTTTAGAGGTAAGTAATAAACATGCCCCTTTAATTAAGAAAACTGTTAGGAAAATAAGAGCTGGTTGGATTGACGATGAACTAAAGGACTGCATGGCACAGAGAGATGAGGCAAAAAAAGTAGCAAATAATTCTAATTACGAATCAGATTGGCAAGTGTATCGAAAATTGAGAAATTACGTGACTAAATTAAATAACAAGAAAAGAAAGATGTATTATGGTAATCTCATAAGAAATGACAAACATGATAATAAGAAATTATGGAGTATCCTAAATAATATGTTGGGAAGGAATGTTAAAAGTACTCCATCATTTCTTGAATCAGAGGGCAGTTTATTACAAAGCCACTTAATATCGCAAATCATTTAAGTGATTACTTCTCTGAGAAAATTGATAAGCTTCAAAATGAAATGGATCAAATATACAATATTGAGGCAGAAAGTCTAATAAGAAGCGAGATTATGGCAGGTAAACATTGTAAATTTGAATTTCTTGAAGTATCAAAGAGTAAGGTAGAGAAATATTTATTAGAATGTAAAGAAAAACCGTCAGGTATCGACAATATTGACTCAAAACTTTTGAAATATGTAGCAAAAATAGTTGCTCTTCCAATTACTCACATTCTAAATTTAAGTTTACGTCAGAGTGTCTACCCCCAAGCCTGGAAAACTGCTAAAATTGTACCGTTGCCAAAGAATACAACTGTGCCTTTCTGCGGCCCTAACAGTAGACCGATAAGTTTGCTGCCAACCCTGAGTAAAATTATGGAAAGAATAGTTTTTGAACAAATTCAAATTTATTTTTCACATAACAATTTAAATACAGATTTTCAGCATGCATACAGAGCTAATCATTCAACTACTACAGCTATGGCTCAAATGACAAATGATTGGCTCACAGCACTTGACAATAAGAGGTTGGCAGGAGCAGTATTATTAGATTTTAGTTCAGCGTTTGATCTCATTGATCACACTATTCTACTTAGGAAAATGCAATGTTATGGTTTCAGTCCAGCAGCATCACTTTGGTTTCAGATTTACCTAGAAAACAGGAGACAGACTGTATTCTTTAATGGCAGTTTTTCAGAAGAAAAAAAACATCTGCTGTGGCATACCGCAGGGAAGCTGCCTGGGTCCATTCCTGTTTTCTATGTATACAAACGATTTGCCTTTAGTCTTACAAAAAGCTAAAATATCTATGTATGCAGATGACTCAACAATTTATTCATCACAATCTACAATCAATGAGCTTCAAAGTGTTTTAGCAGAAGAATTAAGATGTGTTCATCAGTGGGTTATAAACAATAAACTAGCCCTAAATATCGATAAAACTAAATGCATTGTTATTGGAACCAGATATATGCTGCTGGATGAGCCCAAAATAAATCTAACTTTGAGAGATACAATTGTTGAACAGGTACAAGAGACTAAACTTCTTGGTGTAGTAATTGATAATAAATTGTCTTGGTCCAAACACATCAGCTCTGTAGCACAGAGGATGGGCAGGAGTCTCTCCATGATTAAAAGATGTTCACATCTGCTTCCGTCTAACATGGTAGGAGATGTCATAAAAACCCTTGTGCTCTCACAGTTAGATTATTGTTCTGAAATCTGGTCTTGTGCTGCTGTCTCTCATATTAAAAAACTTCAAACAATACAAAATAAGGCAGCTCGTTGTGTTCTTAAATGTCCTTATAGAACTAATGTAAAATGGATGCATGATACGCTATTATGGCTAAAGGTTAGAGAGAGATGTGATGCCTCTTTGCTGAAATTAACAAGAAATGTTATAGAGTCTAAACTACCAAATGTGTTTTATCAAGAGCTGTCTTTTAGTTCTGATGGGCACAGCTATGAAACGAGACATGCTACAGATGGCAGATTTAAATTACCTAAAATAAAAACTAATTATGGTAAAAATACTATCAAATTCCGATCCATGTCTATGTGGAACAATTTACCAAATGACATTATTTATTCGAATAATAATCAACAATTTAAATTCTTATTAAAGAGGCATCTGCTCTCTAACTAAACCTGTTATTGTATTGTGTAAAGTTGTTTGCATCGTAATTTCATAGTGATGAGGTCTCTGTTTGCCATCATGTAATGTAGGTGCGTTCGAAATAAGCCCCTACTACCTGGAACCACTGGCCAGTGTCAGTGTTGACATTGATATGATCAAAATTCGAACGCACCTACAAAAATACGGTCCAGTGTGTGTGTGTGTGTGTATGTATGAATGTATGTGTTGTTGTTTTGTGTTTTTATTTCATATGTGTATGTCCGCCAAAGTCTCTTTATTTGTGATTACTGTATGACTCCAGGAAGAATAGCTGCTTTTACACAGCTAATGGAGATCCAAATAAATACAAATACAAGTGAAAGCTTTCAAAATCTGATCATTTGTTTAAAGAATGTGGGCTGAATACGAACATAAATAAAACCAGTATTGTCACTAGAATTCACAGCTTTTTCTGTTTCTCTTGCTGCCCCCTCCCTTCTATTAGTGATCACCTAAATGATGGTCTGAATGGACCGGAGCCTCCTGCCTGAGGGTCCATGTCCAGGGTGGGAAGGCTCAGCTACTATCCGACCTGCACCCCCATGAGTCCTGGAGAGATTATTTAGTAGAAATGTTGCTTCAGATTAAACTTGTCATCAAACATAAATCCTGAATAATTCTTGTTATAAAAACCACACAAAAAATTATTTCTGAATCAAAGCCTCCTTAAATTTAAAATAACTTTTGAATTTTATTGAACAATTCTTTACAGTCTCAAAGTAAAAACGTGTCACAGGATTCGTCTAAATATATTTCCTAGAAGTTAAAATAGGGTGATGAAATCTCAGATCAGGCATGGGCAAACTACAGCCCACGGGCCGCAGGCAGCCCGTTAAACGTTTTAATCCGGCCCACCTAACGTGAAAAAAATAAAACAAATAATTCTTGTTAATCTTTTATTTCACTCCAATTCTGATATTTGGTCACTAGATGGTGCCAAAGATACAACAACGCTGCTCCATTAAAATGTGTGTGTCTGTGATTCGCTCGCTGTTAAAATAAACAGTGTGCACCGATATGGAAAGCCATCGGGGCCAATACATGCACGTAAACAAGCACGTTAGATGTTAAAACAAACAAAATGTTACATCAAGTGATTGAATTTCAGATCTAGTGCCGCTAGATTTAAAATCTAACGCTCTTGATGTAACATTTAAGGCTTGTTTACAATGTAGCGTCATTCTATCGGTCTAATCTAGCGATTACCAACGCTTGCCATCCATCTGCTCCTGTTCCACCCCCCGTGGTCAAATGTAAGAACTCAATGTGGCCCGCCAACCAAAAAGTTTGCCCACCTCTGTCTTAAATTATGGAGCTAAAAGTTTGCTGTAATTTTGTTACTTTTTACAAACAGTTTTGTTGATATTTTGAAGATTTCTGAGGGTTTCCGCAGGGTTTCCTATCCCGACTATAATTTGTGTCAAAGACCGTCCCTCCTCTTCGCGCTAAGCAGGCCATCACAGACAAGCGAGTTAGGCGTCCGGTAGTGTGATTTTTTTTTTTCATTAAAAAACGTCTTCTTGAAAATGTTCCTATTTATAAATAACCCTCCCTCTTCCGACTCCTCACAAATAAAATATGACATTTCGGGCTTGTTTCGGGCTCGGGCCCGCGAATCACGTTGATTGGTCGGGCTTGGGCCGGGTCGGGTTTTAATATCCGCTGGCCGGGTCGGGCTGGACTTTTTAGGCCCGTCTATCCTCTGAGTGGAAGGTATATGCCTTCCATTTTGATAAACAAGTCTGGGGTGTTTGCCTTTAAATAGGCACCAGGCTGACGATGCACCACTGCTCAGCATCAAGCTAATCACCCAGGTGTTTGAGATTAGACTGGAGTCCAGGAGAGAGAGGAAGGTCCAGGGTGCCCACTGGTGGCAGAGTGAGGGGATCATGACATGACAATCTCATTCAAAAGCTAGATTATGGGACGTGTATGGACAGTTTGTAAATCTAAAAGCCACTCTCAAAGTTCCTAGTGACAGCAGCGTGAGAGGATCTGCGATGTTCAAAGAAGTCCTGTCCATTTCTGTTAGAATAAAAAGACGGATAGAAGTGTCTGGATGTGTCTGGATGTGTGTGGATGTGCCTTCAGGCCAGTGGCAGAATGTTTTGATTGGATGATCTGTCAGAAGCTACAGTTTGTGACTGATGTGGTGGACTGAAAAAAAAAAATCAACAAACAGAAGACGTGTCACAAAAAACACAATGTGAGCCTGGTTTGTTTTACTTGTCAACACATCTTCACTTTGGACTGAAATAAAGATGAGTTCCTGTGGTTTTAAATCTTTCCTGACACGTGTCAGGATCCCACCACTAGCAGAACATGACAAACACACACAGAAACAAATACTTAGACATGTGCAGAGACCTGTAGAAATTAAACTTTTAAACAGCTCTGATTGGGTACACGTCCCATAGACCCATAATGATTTCCAATTAATCAGACAATTTAACATTTTTTCAATGAGAGGGATCCAAATGTAAAAGTGAGGTTACAGGGAGAAGAGATAAAGAAGGTGGAAGATTTTAAGTATCTAGGATCAACAGTCCAGAGCAATGGAGAATGTGGAAAAGAGGTGAAGAAGTGTGTGCAGGCAGGCTGGAACAGGTGGAGAAAAGTATCAGGTGTGCAACAGCAGAGTGATTAAAGACCCGGCCTCTCGTTTACTCCACCCAGTCTCATTTTACCTGCTGCAGGGCAAGGCTGTCACCCTTAATACGCCTCTTTCCCTCCAGATGATGATCTGACTTCCTGCCTTTTGAAATCACTGTTACTGACATGGCTTCCGTCTCATTTGTCACCACCTCCGCATGCAGAGGAGGAAAGGTTCAAGTACGTCCTCTGATAGCTTCTACTTGGATGTGGCGTCTCCCAAAAAACAGAAACTCTTCCTCTTTCATGTATTCCTTTCAGATTTCATGACGTACTGGTGATGACGTCTCATCTCCGAGTTTTTATCAGGAACATCCATGTTCACTCTCTCTGGATTATCAAACCAAGAACCATGGAGGAAAGAATGAATCCGTTCTGTTCCATCGTCTTCCGCTCATCTGGGGCCGGGTCGCGGGGGCAACAGCCTCAGACGAGAAGCCTAGGCTTCTCTCACCTTGGCTACATCCTCTAGCTCACCCGAAAGGATGCCGAGTCGTTCCCCAGCCAGCTGTGAGACATAGTCTCTCCAGCAGGTCCAGGGTCTGCCCCTTGGTCTCCTCCAGGTGGGATGTGCCCGAAACACCTCACCAGCGAGGCGCTCAGGGCGCATCCTGACCAATGCCCGAACCACCCCATCTATCTCCTTTTGACCTGGATGTGGAGCGGCTCAACACAGAGCTCCATCCGGATGGCAGAGCTCCTGACACGCTCTATGAGTGAGAGCCCAGCCACCCTGTGGAGGAAGCTCATTTCAGTCACTTTTATCCGTGATATAATTCTTTTGGTGACCACCCACAGCTGGTTACCACGGTGAGGGTAGGAACGTAGATCCTGGTTACCATGGTGAGGGTAGGAACGTAGATCCTGGTTACCATGGTGAGGGTAGGAACGTAGATCCTGGTTACCATGGTGAGGGTAGGAACGTAGAATTAATAAATAAAATAATATTACTCCATTGATTACTCTATTCATCCCTCACCGGGGAAATTTGTGTGCTGCACTCCTTACACCGCAGCAGGTTGCCCTTCGATGGCGCCAATGGTGGGAGAAACGGGGGTTAGGTGTCTTCTCCAAGGACCATAGACGGTGGTCTCAATGGGAATCGAACCTGCGACCTTCCGGTCCGCGGACGAGCGCTTATTATTTTATATAATTTATTAATTTATTATCTTATATAATCTAATAATCCCGCTTTTTAAAAAGTTTCCATTGTGCAAATTGGATTTTTTTTTTTTTTTAGAGCTTTCTAGAGCTTTTTAGAGGATTCCAACGGGATCCTAAACGCCTGGGTCATTAGCCTGAAGAGTGTGAAACATTCTTCAGAATTGTTTTGTAGTTTCCCTCATCGTACTGATCAAAACCGTCTGGAGAGTCCGAACAGGGACAATATCATCCTGCTTCATAAGTCACTGGCAATCAAAGGAATTTCTAATGACGACTTCAAGAGCAAAGCAGGGATCGAGACTGAGGCCAATTTAATGATGGCTGCCGAAAGGATTCGGCCATCAGGGAGTAAACGTCTCCGAACAAAAGAAGAGAAAGACTTAATGTGTGTTTAATTTCTTTTAAAATAGTTTAATGAATCAGACATTTTAAAGAGTTTCAGGAAGCAACAATTGCAAGTTTTAGATGGTTTGGGATGTGGTTGCTGAGATGGAGATAGAGAGATGGAGGTGACCAGGATGAACAGGGCCAGAGGAACAGCACATATTCTTCCTCCTCTTTGGTCTTCCTCTAGTCCTCTTTCCTGGTGGTTCCAAACCCAGCATCCTTCTTCTGATGTACTCTCTCTCTCTCCTCTGCACATGTCCAAACCATCTCAGTCTGACCTCTCTGACTTTAAAACCTCTAACATGTGCTGTTCCTCTGATCCTGTCCATCCTGGTCACTCCCAGAGAGATCCTCATCATCTTCATCTCTGATACCTCCATCTCTGTTGCCTGTCTTTTCCTCAGGGACACTGTCTCTAGACCAATCAGCATGGCCGCTCTCACCAGACTGTCTCTAGACCAATCAGCATGGCCGCTCTCACCACACTGTCTCTAGACCAATCAGCATGGCCGCTCTCACCACACTGTCTGTAGACCAATCAGCATGGCCGCTCTCACCACACTGTCTCTAGACCAATCAGCATGGCCGCTGTCACCACACTGTCTCTAGACCAATCAGCATGGCCGCTCTCACCACACTGTCTCTAGACCAATCAGCACGGCCGCTCTCACCACACTGTCTCTAGACCAATCAGCATGGCCGCTCTCACCACACTGTCTCTAGACCAATCAGCATGGCCGCTCTCACCACGGTTTTGTACACTTTTCTTTTCATTTTAGCTGAAACTCTTCTATCACACATCACACCTGATACTTTCCTCCACCCGTTCCAGCCTGCCTGCACACGCTTCTTAACCTCTTTTCCACACTCTCCATTGCTCTGGACTGTTGATCCATGATGTTGACTGAGGTTGTGTAAACTCCAGACTGTGAAATCTTCCTCTTGGTCTCTCTGATGACGTGCTGTGCCATTTTAAAGGACATTTGTTTGTATTGGAGTCTGTATTCTTCTGAATCTTCTAAAACAGGATCTCTGAGTTAGTTTCAATAGTTAAATAAATACTTACAATAAAAGGGGTTGTTTTACAGGAAGGGTGTCAAAGTCCGGTCCTCGAGGGTCGGTGTCCTGAAGGTTTTCCATGTGTTCCTGCTTCAATACAGCTGATAGATGTGACGTGAAATCAACAGCCAATCAAATTTGGCACGATGACTCACTAATCAGGTGTGTAGATCCAAGAACACATAGAAAACCTTCAGGACACAGATTCTCGAGACCCTAACTTCTACACTTGTGTTCTACCGAAAGCCAAGATGAGGAACAAACTTCATGATGTTTGATGGAGACGCTTTTATGTTCAGGATTATTAGCAGATCTTATTTTCCTCCAAAGTTTGGTCCTCCAGAAGCTGAAGGTTCTAAATATGTTTCTGTAATTTTGTGTCAGAAAATAAGAATCACAAAATTGTCAAAAAACCCTGCTTTATGTTGGAAACTACAAGGTCTTTGGATTCAGTGCCTGACCTTTACGCACACACACGTTGGATTTAATCCAAAAAGATTAAAAAACAGGTTTTTTTAAAGCCCCTCCGGCCTCTGTTTGATTCTTTTATTCACCATTACTGCGGTTCTTCATCACCTTGGAAGAAAATGATTTTCCCAAACATTTGATTGAGAAGTGAGGCTCGTGTCCTTCGTTTGTGTGTGTGTGTGTCCGGTGTTCATCTGTGTAAAAAATCAAGGACAATATTTCTGCTCATGTTCATAGTGATAAACATGAAGCAGAGCTTTGAATTTAAAGGAACAGAATCTTTGAAAAGCAGGATTTATGTTTACTTCTTTTCTCGAAGCACCTGGTTCATTTATCCAGTGGATTCCTTCCTATTCCTGGTCCCCACTCAGCCCTGCCCAATGGGTGTGTGGTCAACACAGCGTAAATCTTGCTTGTGGCTGCAAATACAGTGAAAATTGCAAAAAAAAAGAGCAAAAGTAGAGCATATTTCTTTTGTACTTGTTACTGTGAGAGTACGTGTGTGTGAATGAGAGGGATCCAAATGGAAAAGTAAGTTTACAGGGAGAAGAAATAAAGAACGTGGAAGATTTTAAGTATCTAGGATCAACAGTCCAGAGCAATGGAGAGTGTGGAAAAGAGGTGAAGAAGCGTGTTCAGGCAGGCTGGAACGGGTGGAGGAAAGTATCAGGTGTGATGTGTGACAGAAGAGTTTCATATAAAATGAAAGGGAAGATGTACCAAACCGTGGTGAGAGCGGCCATGCTGATTGGTCTAGAGATAGTGTGGTGAGAGCGGCCATGCTGATTGGTCTAGAGACAGTGTGGTGAGAGCGGCCATGCTGATTGGTCTAGAGACAGTGTGGTGAGAGCGGTCATGCTGATTGGTCTAGAGACAGTGTGGTGAGAGCGGCCATGCTGATTGGTCTAGAGACAGTGTCACTGAAGAAAAGACAGGAAACAGAGATGTTAGTAGCAGAGATGAAGATGCTGAGGATCTCTCTGGGAGTGACCAGGATGGACAGGATCAGAGGAACAGCACATGTTAGAGGTTTTAAAGTCAGAGAGGTCAGACTGAGATGGTTTGGACATGTGCAGAGGAGAGAGAGAGAGTACATCAGAAGAAGGATGCTGGGTTTGGAACCACCAGGAAAGAGGACTAGAGGAAGACCAAAGAGGAGGTTCATGGATACAGTGAAGGAAGACATGAAGATAGTTGGTGTGACTGAAGAGGATGCAGCAGATAGGGTTAGATGGAAGAAACTGACTTGCTTTGGCGGCCCCTTGGTGGGATTTGGATTAAAACCAAAATGAGGGCGAGACCACACGGCCACCCGTTCTGCCCTTTAATCTCCTTCAGTGGGATTTTCTCAGCGGGTGGAAGCAGTGGTCAGAAACTATGTGAAAGGGTTGTGTAATCCCAGTCAGATTATACAGAAATGCTGGCATGTTGTGCCACCCGAAACACTAGCGGAGGACACGCCAGGAGCGTAGGTCACTGATATGATGATGCCCGTGTGGGGGCTGATGTTTTAATGACAGATTCTGGCTGAAAGGACCTTAAATGTGTCCAGCTGCTTTAATCCACTGGAATGTGCCCTTCACACATGTTTATTAAGGAAAGTAGATTATGAGCGGGTACAACAAAGTCAGAGGACAGGAGGAAATGCTGGTTGTGGTAAGGGATGGATATCGATGAGGATTTATCAATACTAGTCTTCTTATCGATACCGCTTAACGAACCGAATCTTTAACGAATCTCTTATCGAGTTAGGGGGCGGAACTGGAACCGATAGCGGATCCGTTTGGACCAGCGATTATCGGTCCGGGTAAAATAACGGCCAAGGAACCAGTTCCGAAAAAAAAAAACGGTTCTCGGAACACATCCCTGGTTGTGGTGTGAATGTTATGTTGAGGTGAGTGAAACGGAATCTAAACGCGGACTCAGAGTGAAAACCAGAATCTTTATTGTAAACATGGATGGAGATGACTGGCAGGGAGAGACGATGGATTCCCGTGCTCGGCCAACAAGCTGGCAGGCGGACGGAGAAGCAGGGCTGGTTTTCAGGGGAAAACAGTCGGATATTAGTTTCAAGGCTTTATTAGAAAGATAGATAGATACACAAAGCCGATGATTGTTACCGGAAGGTGAACGATAGTCAGGCATTGGCTGAAGGTTCGTCTGATGAATAAATAGTAGAGCTGATGAGGAGTAGATGTGGAGCAGGTGTGGGAATGGGAGGAGTTGTGGGTGTGGAAGGAACGCTGGAGGACGGAACGGGATCCCAACAGTGACGAACGTATCTGTGTGTTTCAGCAGTAAAATGTTTATTAATCAGTTTTTCAGGAAGTCAAACTTTTAACCAGAGGAGGCCATCCAAAAGTAAATGGGATTATTTTAAAGATGCCCGGCAGGAGGCCTGAAGAAGATGAGGTTTATAGAGGCAGTGAAGGTAGTTAGAGTTAGAGAAGAGGATGCAGGAGAAAGGTAGCCAGGCTAGTGCCACCTACGGTATAGGTATCAAACTCTAACCCGTGTGTTAAATTTGGCTCAGAGTAGAATTTCTGTATATATAATACGTGAAGCCATGACTGATGAAAGTGGCCCAAAATGTCTCGATGCAATGGACAGAATAAAAAACCCTCTATTCTCTGTTTATATTGTGTAATAATTAAGATTTGTTTGTGTCTAATTCCGTTTTAATTAGAACCTGTTTGGGGAATTTGAGTTTGACCCCATTGATGTAGAGCCTCCACTTAATTCCATTTTACTCTGACAGCGAGTCAGGTATTACAGGCATAGTTTATGATTGCAGTGATCGGAAAACATCCTACTCTTACAGACAACAGAGATGACGGCGTGACATGAACACAGTGTCTGTCCGCCATGTTTGTAGTTCTGTATCTGAAAAAAGGAGCTCAACCATGCTATATGGTCCATGAGGGCAATAATTTTCAAGATTTAGAATTTAAAACTACAGAGAGCAATCTCTACATGATCATCTGGCTAAAAAGAAAATCTTGCTGTTATTAACGGTCATGCGTCAATGTTGCTGGCACGCTGGCATTGTTTAAAACAGCCTTAAACACGGCTCACCTGAGTCATGTACATGTTGTAACTGCATAAAAAATAGGAACTGAGTCAATTTATGTAGGAAAACTACTTTTTAAAAATTAATAATAACTTAATTTATCCATGAAGAACTTCATCAGCAGACAGAACATCGGGATTAACACAGGCAGATTCATAAAAACCACATTCATAAATACATAATAATAAAAAAACCATTTGGTCATCACTTCCTCAACACATGGCCACCCATCACAAGGCCCCTCAGCCATTCAGCAGTCGGATTGAGGTAAGTACGGAGCTAAACTCTTTATCCTGTACATCAATGATTTGTGTTACACATCCAAACTAACAAATTATGTACTATTTGCAGACGACACTACTCTTTATTTTTCAGGAAAAGACCTGAACCAAATTAGACAATTAGTAGAAAGAGAATTGGGTAAAATAAAAATATGGTTTGACATAAATAAATTGTCATTAAATATTGAAAAAACTAAATGTATTATTTTTACAAAACTAAAAATACCTAATCAAATACAAATTATGCTTTATAACACCCCGTTAGAACGAACATATAATAGTAAATTCCTTGGAATGATTATAGATCATAAATTAAGTTAGAAACCACACAGAGGATGCAGGCGATAGGGTTAGATGGAAGAAACTGACTTGCTGTGGCGCCCCCTGAAGGGAAATCCCAAAAGAAGAAGAAGAACACAAAACAGCACAATATAAACCCAGCTGTCTTTTTTGTTCATTTTGTCTGCATGCATGTTTTTTATGTGACAATCTTTAAACTCTGAAACACTGAAGATGTGTCGCTGCTCATCCTGTGACCAATAAATCATAGCTTCCTCTGAGATACACTTCCACATACATTAAGAAGCAGGGATACCCAAAGTCAGTTCTCTTGGGTCACATAAAACACACCTTGACTCAAACCATGTTGATCCAACATTCAAATAGTTCAGCTCAATAATAAAACAGAAGAAAAAACATGTTTAATGGACAGTTTTAAACTGTCCATGATAAAAAGATGGCAGCAGATGTGATGAGATGTGACTGGAAGGACATGAAGAAACAACGTGATGACGAGATCAAGACGAGATGTGGTTGGACGGGACCAAAGAATAAGTCAATGTCAATATGCCTCTAACTGCCCCGTATGCTATAGATAAACCTATTCCATCCCCCAACTGCTTTACATCTGAAGTTTACTCAATCATTTTGCCCGTTGTCGACTATTCTGATACAATTTATCTAAACACATACAGTATGCTTCTTCACGGAGGTGTTTAATCAGTCTTACGTGGGATTTTTTATAAATACATCAGCATTACATGGTTTCTAGCTTCAGGATCATACTGGACTCAGAAAACCTCGTCCTTCTATCGGCTTTCATCACAAACTCTTTGAAAAGATGTTGCAAAGTTTTGGCCTTGAAGGCTGACAAAGAAAGAAAGACCCCTCCCATCACCCTGGTTAAAGTGGCTAACTCCATCACATTGAAAAGAAGCTCTCACGGCCATGTCAAAGTTCTTCTTTTCTGGAAGTGTATGACGGTGAGTCAGAGTGGTTTTGAATGGCAGCGGGGTTTATAAAGCCTGCGTGGATTCGGAACGGAGAACACTGGGAGCCACTCTGTCACACAGACACATGCAACACATCCTGCAACAAAAAACAAGGAAAACTTTTCAGCATGAAATCTCTCTTACCGTTTCTTTTCTCGCTCTGGTTGGTGTTGCACAGCTCGTCAGCCATCATCACAGGGGTAAGTCCGAAAAATCAGAATGAGATGGAGATGTTTTTATTTAGAACTTAAAAAAAGATAAGAAAAAAATCCATACTGTATTATTACATGTGTATATAGCATACATATATATAAATATAAGAAATATATATGTATATATTTACATGTATCTACATATTTGCATCCTAATTTTTTTAATGATATATTTCTATATAAATAAAAGTTTGTACATTTATTTGTATTAAAAAATGTATGTAAATTTACATGTTAATTAACATGTAATTATGAATCAGACCCCTGTTGATATTTAGTATATTTTGAGAAATATAATAATAACATAATGAATTTTATTTAAAAGTGCCTTTCAGGACAACCAAGGTCTTTTGGGTATTTTGGGGACATTTTTGGGGGATATTTTTGGTGATATTTTTTGGGGATATTTTTTGGGGGTATTTATTGGGGGGTATTTTTGGGTATGACCCAAACATGTCACAGTGAAGCCTCCTCTTAAACTGTCTTGTATGTTTGAATTTGGCATAGTTTTAAATCGGATGCCCTTCCTGACAAAACCTCTGTGATTTTCTGGGCCTCCCTCTCCATGGCACAACCATGTGGATGGTTAGTGTTTAAATATTTCACTGAGGAGTACGACATCTAGATGTGCAATGAAAATAAATAAATAAATAAATAAATAATAATAATAAATTAGTAAATAAAAAAAAACTAAAGTATGTAACAGCAACATTTGGAACATGCTAAAAAAACAATTAAAAAAAACAAAAAAAACCCAGTTAACAGGTTAATATATAAAATTATAAAACTATGTAACCCGATAAGTAAATAAAAATAATTTAATTGTTTTTTATCATCATGCTTTTCAAATATTTTTATGTAAACATTTATTCATGATTAAACATAATGTGTTTATTTAAAATTACAAGTAAATTTTAATCAGAAAACTTTATTAATCCTAGAAGACGTTTGTTTTACAGCTTTCTTTGGCAATTTACTGCACCACAAAACATCTCATTAAAACAACACAAAAAAAAGATCATCAAAATCACATTAACAATAAAAAATAATAAAAGCACAGCTTGGGTCAGACCAGACCAGTCCAGTTAAGAAACCCCATACAAACATCCAGTTAAAGAAAATCCATGTAAACCAAGACTAACTTAAGAATTTAATTCCCAAGGGAACAAAAGAATATGAAGAACGTTCATCGACCTTACAGGGACAAAAAAAACAACGTCTTGAAGGCATTGAAATAAATTCAGTGCATAAAGGGTGGTTTTATTGAAAATGAATTCAAAATAAAACAAATACTTTTAAAATGTCTTTTTTTCTAAAAAATTAAACGTCATCCTTATTATTAATATTCCGTTTTGTCAGTTTTTAATGAATGATGAACATTTATTAAAATTACTGTAAATAAAATAAAAAAATATGATTGGATGATTTCATACCCACTTCTTCTTCTTCAAAAAAAAGATAAAATCCTCCATCTTTGAAACAAAATGTGACATTTTTGCGTCACAATATAAACATAGTTTTTTGTGACATTTTTAGTTGCTTTTAATTACATTTTTGATGCAGTGTTTTGTTCTATTTAAGTGTTTTTAAGAGTGTGTTTATGTGTGTTTAGATGTGCTGCGTCTTGTGTTCTTTGTGTGTTGTCTACTATTAATAACAGTACTCTGAGACTCAACAAGATTTTTAAGAACGGCAAAGACACGGATCTGATTTCACAAAAAGAAAATAGAATTTGAATTGAATTGTTGTTTATTGAGCATGAAAATAAAGTTCAATATTCCAAGGACTTTATTCTGAAAAACCAAAAAACAAGCAGCTTCAAACACAATGAAACCCTGACTGAAGAAAACAAGAAAAAAATGTCGTGTATTTTTGTACATGATTAATTTTTAAAATCAGTTTTATAAAAACTTAAAAAAATATCTTTTATCTGGTGGCGTTTTCAGACCGGCCAATCAAAAACAAGCTCTCTCTGATAAGCTTTACTTTTATAGCAGGTTACCATATGTCATGTGGTGTGTGTGTGTGTGTGCATATACCTGTGTTTGTGCCTGTGTATGTACGTCAATGTATGTTTGTGAGTGTGTATCTGTGTATGTATATGGACACACATGTGTGTCTGTGCATGTTTACATCCATGTGTTTGTGTGTGAATCGGTCTGTACGTACTGTATGTACATATTCATGTGTGTGTGTGTGTGTGTGTGTGTGTGTGTGTGTGTATACAGGCCTGTGAGATGGACTCTCAGTGTGCAGGTGGGATGTGCTGTGCGGTCAGTCTGTGGATTCGCAGTCTGAGGATGTGCACGTTGATGGGACGAGAAGGAGACGACTGCCATCCGTTGAGCCACAAGGTGAGAGAAACATCCCCCAAACTCTGACGCCATGACGGTAAAAATAAAAATAAACAATATTTATCACGACATTTGAAGAAATTTCATTGTTATGCCTTCATGCACAGAATGTATAGGAGGTACTGAGCACTTACAAACACAATATGTCTCGTGCTTATAGAGTATGGTTTAATTCCGTGCCCCAATGATCCTAGGAGCTATGTTGTCCAGGGCTTAATGTCCCTGGTAGGGTCACCCAAGGCAAACAGATCCTGGGTGAGGGGCCAGACAAAGCGTGGCTCAAAACCCCCCTATGAAGAGATCAAGCATGGCCAAGTTGCCCTTGCCCGGACGTGGGTCACCGGAGCCTCCTCTTGGGGCCAGGCCCGAGGGTGGGGCACGAGAGTGAGCACCATGGGGCTCGGCCGGGCTTAGCCCAAACAGGGGACATGGGCCGCCCTTCTAGTGGGCTCACCACCTGCAGGAGGGGCCATAGGGGTCGAGTGAAGGAGGAGATGGGCGGTAGCCAACGACGGGGACCCTGGCGGTCGGATCCTCGGTTGCATAAGCTAGCTGTAGGGACGTGGAATGTCACTTCTCTGGCGGGGAAGGAGCCCGAGCTGGTGTGTGAGGTCGAGCAGTTCCGGCAAGATATAATTGGACTCGCCTTGACAAAAAGCTTGGACTCTGGAACCAGGCCTCTTGACAGGGGCTGGACCATGTTCTATTCTGGAGTTGCCCCAAGTGAAAGGCGCCAAGCTGGAGTGGGTGTACTTGTTGCCCCCCAGCTCGGCTCCTGTGTGTTGGAGTTCTCCCTGGTGGACAAAAGGGTTGCCTTCCTCCACCTTTGGGTGGGGGGACAGGTCCTCACTGACGTTTGTTGCTATGCACCGAACGGCAGAGCAGACTACCCGCCTGGGAGACTTCAATGCTCACGTGGGCAACGACAGTGAGACCAAGATGGGACTGATTGGGAACAAAGGGGAACGCTGCTTTGGTGGTCGTTAAGGCAAAGGGCCGGGCTTGGGAGGAGTTTGGCGAGACCATGGAAAATGACTGTCGAACGTTTTCGAAGAAATTCTGGTCCACCATCCGGCGGCTCAGGAGCGGAACGCAGTCACCATCAACACCGTTTACGGTGGGAATGTGGAGCTGCTGACCTCGACTCAGAACGTTATGGATCGGTGGAAGGAATACTTTGAAGACCTTCTCAATCCAAACAACGTGTCTTCCGATGAGAAAGCAGAGTCTTTGGAATTCGGGACGGGTCTTCCTATATCTGGTGTCAAGGTCGCCGAGGTGGACAAAAAGCTCCGCGGCGGACGGGCTTCGGGGGTGGATGAGATCTACATGGAGCTCCTGAGGGCCCTGGATGGTGTTGGGCTGTCTTGGCTGACACGCCTTTGCACCATTGCATGGACATCGGGGACAGTGCCTCTGGATTGACAGACCGGAGCGGTGGTCCTTCTTATCAAGAGGCTGGACCAGAGGGTGTGCTCCAACAACCAAGGGTTCACACTGCACAGCCTCCCTGGGAAGGTCTATTCAGGGGTACGGGAGAGGAGGGTCTGTCGGTTTGTCGAGTCTCAGATTGAAGAGGAGCAGTGTCAGTCTAAATTATATCATGTGTGGGGACTGTAACCAATAAACGAGGTCAATGCACGTCCATTTTATTCTGTAAAGAAAAAGACCTTTAACCTCTTTATCTTTATTTAGGTTCCTTTCTTTGGGAAGAGACTGCACCACACCTGCCCCTGCCTGCCTAATCTAGCCTGCGTTGCCACAGAGGGAGGCAAATTTAAATGCCTCTCCACGTACAAGTATCCAGATTACTTCCTCTGAGGACCAGGATTACCATCTGTACGTCTTCTGAGCCCTGTTTTAAATGTATTTCTATTGTTTTGAATAGATCTATATTTCATATCGCAGCATCTTCTGCTTGTATTAAACTATTTATTTAAAGGAAAATGATGTGTGGTTCATTTCACCCCACAGAGCTCACTCACACTTGTTAATTTAAACTAACCAATCAGAATATGGTGAATATTTTCAGTATAAAATAAAAACTCTTATCTATTTTCTTGTATTTGCAAAGCATAGAAACTAATAATAATAATGCATATTATTTATTACGGAGATTGTGATCTCCAGCTCTCACTGGATCGATTTGCCGCCGAGTGTGAAGCGGCCGGGATGGGAATTAGCACCTCCAAATCCGAAACTATGTCCTCGCCCGGAAAAGGGTGGAATGCCCCCTGCGGGTCAGGGACAGGGTCCTGTCCCAAGTGGAGGAGTTTAAGTATCTCGGGGTCTTGTTCATGAGTGGCGGAAGGATGGAGCGGGAGATCGACAGGCGAATCGGTGCAGCGTCAGCAATAACTAGGACGCTGCATCGGTCCGTCGTAGTAATGAGAGAGCTGAGCCGAAAAGCAAAGCTCTCGATTTACAAGTCGATCTACGTTCCTACCCTCACCGTGGTAACCAGGATCTACGTTCCTACTCTCACCATGGTAACCAGGATCTGCGTTCCTACCCTCACCATGGAAACCAGGATCTATGTTCCTACCCTCACCATGGTAACCAGGATCTACGTTCCTACCCTCATCATGGTAACCAGGATCTACATTCCTACCCTCACCATGGAAACCAGGATCTATGTTCCTACCCTCACCATGGTAACCAGGATCTACGTTCCTACCCTCACCATGGTAACCTAACCCTAGCCCTAACCCTTGTATAACCCGACACCTGAAGGCCGCTGCACAAATACCTTCAGGTGTCAGAAATCAGGCAGATTAGGGGAGGCCCTGGGTTCCCTCTGGTGATGGGCAAAGGAACCATGACAATTTATTAGTATTATTTGTGACAGATTAATGACAGATATTTACAGATGACAAAATCCCAATTTTTTTCTTTCCTATTTATTTAATAGGAAAAACACATACAGTTAAAAAAAGAAAAGAAAAAACTTTCCCAGTTTAGATTCTGAGTGGAGTCATACCATAATGTCCTGACAGCCATGTTTTGTTTATTATACCATAACATGAACTGCATCACGGTTTGTTACAACAGGAAAAACCCACTCTGAGACTTGTACAGTCTGAACTTGGCCAGATGTGTTCAATTTTGTATGAAATTCTCCCAAAAAATTGTGTTTATTTATGTGGTTCATTTGAAATGGTACCAGGTGTGATGTGTGACAGAAGAGTTTCAGATAAAATGAAACGAAACGCGTACAAAACCGTGGTGAGAGCGGCCATGCTGATTGGTCTAGAGACAGTGTGGTGAGAGCGGCCATGCTGATTGGTCTAGAGACAGTGTGGTGAGAGCGGCCATGCTGATTGGTCTAGAGACAGTGTGGTGATAGCGGCCATGCTGATTGGTCTAGAGACAGTGTGGTGAGAGCGACCATGCTGATTGGTCTAGAGACAATGTGGTGAGAGCGGCCATGCTGATTGGTCTAGAGACAGTGTGGTGAGACCGGCCATGTTGGTTGGTCTAGAGACAGTGTGGTGAGAGCGGCCATGCTGATTGGTCTAGAGACAGCGTGGTGAGAGCGGCCATGCTGATTGGTCTAGAGACAGTGACACTGAGGAAAAGACAGGAAACAGAGATGGAGGTAGCAGAGATGAAGATGCTGAGGATCTCTCTGGGAGTGACCAGGATGGACAGGATCAGACGAACAGCACATGTTAGAGGTTTTAAAGTCAGAGAGGTCAGACTGAGATGGTTTGGACATGTGCAGAGGAGAGAGAGAGAGTACATCAGAAGATGGATGCTGGGTTTGGAACCACCAGGAAAGAGGACTAGAGGAAGATCAAAGAGGAGGTTCATGGATACAGTGAAGGAAGACATGAAGATAGTTGGTGTGACCGAAGAGGATGCAGGAGATAGGGTTAGATGGAAGAAACTGACTTGATGTGGTTCCCCCTGAAGGGAAATGATGAAAGGAGAAGAAGAAGATTTGAATCTGGACAAATAGAAAAATATTACCAAACTGTACCCCTGCAGTTTGACAGTGCTTTTAACAGAAGCTGAATTCCAACATGTTTCACCATAGGGGCTTTTTTTTTCACATGGCATTAAAACCCAAAGGATTAACATGAGTATAAAGCTGCTGGTGCTACGTTCAAGATTTAGATTGTTTTGAAAATACTAAGACTTATCAAACATTTGTAATGAACAGAGAGCTGGTTTAAAAAAGCAATTTAAGAACACCAAGATTCATAAAATTAGAAAATCATACACATTTTGCATTTTTTTACGTCACAGTAATCGAAACTGATGGTTTCAGGGTCATAAATCCTCACGGCTTTGTTGTACATACTCTCGATACATGAGACAAAATGAGTGGAAATAAAAGACGTTCAATGATAAACATTGTCACACTAATATTAGATTGGACACTCCGTTGAATGTCTCATTTGTCCAGGAGTCATCCAGCATAGACAGGCTTAGAGATGTCCTCTGGACAGTGTATTTGAAACCTGAGAAGTTTTGACTTTTGACAGATTTCCAGATGGAAGTAGAAATATCTCGATCGTCACACACACTGTCCAGAGGATAACTTTGAAACCTTCTCTATGATACTTTTTTAAATGTAATTTTTCGAGTATCCATCTTGAAGCCGTTGTGCTGAAAGAATTTGGGAGATGATTGGATGTTGATTGAAATTCCTGGAGCTGATGGGGTGTATGATAAACATTCTTCTCAGCCAATCACAGCAAAGAAACATTAGGACAGATCAATATTGCTTTGGATAGAAAAACAAATGTTTCACAACATTTTGATAACGTTGTTGACAACCGGTCATGTCGTTGAATGATTCTCACTTTTCTAACATTAATCTGCAGGAAAAAGACGTCTTACATGACACATCGCTTATTTTTGAACCAAGTAAAGAACAAAGTGTCAGTTCACTTATAACTGGTCCACCAAAACATAGAGGATTTAGACTGTACTACCTCAGAAAGCTCAGGTCCTTCAACGTCTGCAACAAGATGCTCTCCATGTTCCACCATGCCATCATGGAGAGTGTCCTGTTCTTTGCTGTGCCCGCCTGGGGAGCTGGTATAAAAACAAAGGACGCCAACAGACTGAACAAGCTGGTAAAAAAAGCTGGACATGTGGTTGGCTCACCCTTGCCTGCGTGGAGGAGGTGGCGAGGGACAGAATGAATTCTAAATCCCTCCCACCCTCTCCATGAATCTGTGGACCATCTGAAGAGCAGCTTCAGCAACAGACTCCTGCAACCCCGCTGCTCATAGGAACGGTATAGGAAATCATTCTTAACATCCTCCAAACTATTTAACCTTTCACTCACAATGGTTAAAAAAAAAATGTTGTATGACACTGTATGATTATAACACTGCAGTACTTAAATTTACCTTTGGGGATAAAAAAATTCAATAAAAGTTAGTCCAGTCTGTGTCTAACTGTATTGTTTTTTATTTGTTTATGTTGACCTGGTCACAGTCTGGTCTATATCCATGTTGACTGTTTGGACGGGTGTACAGAAAATCAAAACAGCCCAAAACAAAAAGGAAATAAAAGTGACAAATGTGAATAATTTAGACAGACATTTTAAACTTTACCACCAGTTTACCACCCATCCTCCACAGGGTGGCTGGGCTCTCACTCAGAGATCGGGTGAGGAGCTCTGCCATCCAGGAGGAGCTCGGTGTCGAGACGCACCTCCTCTAGGTCGAGAGAAGCCAGATGGGGTAGTTCGGGCTTCTGGTCAGGATGCCCCCCAAGCGTCTCGCTGGTGAGGTGTTTCGGGCACATCCTACTGGGAGGAGACTAAGAGGCAGACCCCGGACCTGCTTGAGAGACTATGTCTCACAGCTGGACAGGGAACAACTCAGAATCCTTCTGGGTGAGCTGGAGGATGCAGCTGGGGGTAGAGAAGCCTGGGCTCCCCGTCTGAGGCCCCCATGACCCTACCCTCGGAAAAGCGGAAGACGAAAGAACGGAACTAACAGTTATGGAACGTTTCCTTAGTGGATCTCAGAGGGTCTCTGTGGGGGTCTGAGTGAATCTCAGAAGGTCTCTGTGGGGTCTGCGGTGATCTCAGAAGGTCTCTGTGGGGGTCTGTGTGGATCTCAGAAGGTCTCTCTGGGGGTCTGAGTGGATCTCAGAGGGTCTCTGTGGGGGTCTGAGTGGATCTCAGAAGGTCTCTCTGGGGGTCTGAGTGGATCTCAGAGGGTCTCTCTGGGGGTCTGAGTGGATCTCAGAAGGTCTCTGTGGGGGTCTGAGTGGATCTCAGAGGGTCTCTGTGGGGGTCTGCGTGGATCTCAGAAGGTCTCTGTGGGGGTCTGAGTGGATCTCAGAAGGTCTCTCTGGGGGTCTGCGTGGATCTCAGAAGGTCTCTGTGGGGGTCTGAGTGGATCTCAGAAGGTCTCTCTGGGGGTCTGCGTGGATCTCAGAAGGTCTCTGTGGGGGTCTGTGTGGATCTCAGAAGGTCTCTGTGGGGGTCTGAGTGGATCTCAGAGGGTCTCTGTGGGGGTCTGAGTGGATCTCAGAGGGTCTCTGTGGGGGTCTGAGTGGATCTCAGAAGGTCTCTGTGGGGGTCTGCGTGGACACCCTGCAGGAGAACCCCCCTCTGAGCCTCATTCGGAGCTCCTTATTGAACAGGAAGCAGATGAAGGGATTCACTCCAGCCTGCGCAAAGCTCATCCACACCGCCGCGGAAAGGTAGACCTGCGACACGTGTGCGCCACGCGCAAATATCCTTAGGTAACAGGCGTAGACGTAAGGAGCCCACATGATGAAAAAAGTCAGTGTGATGACGTAGAACATCTTCCCGATGCGCTTCTCCTTCTTAAACTCATCCAAAACCAGCAGCCTGCGGGTCCCTGCGTGGGAGGCTGCTCTGATCCCCACCAGGGTGGGAGGAGTGGGTCCATATCCAAACCCTGAGATCCAGTTAGCAGCGGCCTGTCCGGTGGCACCTGGACCGTGGAAGGTCCAGTTCTGGCTGATGGCTGGAACCATCTGATCGGGCTTCATTTTGCGGTGGTCGTAAACAAAGCAGAGCATCTTGATGTAAACAACGTGCGTGGAAGCGACGATGACGAGCAGCATGAGCAAAAAACCCAGCGTGTCGTTCACCTTCACATTCCTGTGTTCAAACACACACTGATCCTCCTCGTGGATGAACCTGTACGACCCCACCTCAAAGAGAGGCGGGAAAGCCATGCACATGGAGAGGATCCACGCCACGCAAATCACCGCCGCACAGCTCCACGCGTTCATGCGCTTGGAGTAGAAGCGGTGGTGCGCGATGGCCATGTAGCGCGTCAAGCTGACGCAGAGAAGCAGGAACGCCGCGTGGAAGCAGAGAAGCACGGACACGAAGGACGTCATCTTACAGCAGAGAGCCCCGAAAGGCCAGATGGACCCACTGGAGACAGAGACCAGCACGAAGAGGAAACACACTGCTGCGCGCACCGCGTCCCCCACGCACAGGTCCAGCAAGAAGAAGTAAGGTGGTCTGTGGAGGGAGGGGTCCCTCACCAGCAACAGGGACAGGGACGTGTTCCCCAACAGACTGGTGCACATGATCAACCACAGAGATGCCAGTTTAACCGCGTGTGCGTGGCTGTGGAAAGACGCGCTGCTGTTTGCCATGTGAGCATCAGGAGGGATGGAGAGCACCCCCATCCAGCAGGGCTCTAACAGCAAAAACGGACCCCAGGACAGCAGTGGGACTCCCTGCAGGTTCTGTCCTCCATCCCGCGCTGAGACAGATCCATCCTCAGATCCACCAGCAGCGAACCCACGCTGCAGCTCAGTGGGCGTGGGAACATCCAATGGTATGGCAAACCAAAGGGGTCCTAAACCAATTAGAATCAAGAATGTTAGCAAATAAAATAATGATTTTTTTTAATGTGTTTTGGAAACAAAAACACTTGTTAATAAAAAAAAACTGAAAATATGAGAAATCATGATGATTCTAAGTGTATTTTAAAATGATAACTTTATGTTAAACAAATGGAGATTTAATAACGCCATCGTAAGCACCACCATTATCCTCCCACAAGAAGAGGAATCTCCTGACTCCTCTGAGACGAGAGAAGCCTGATGGGGTGGTTTGGACATCTGATTAGGAAGCCTCCCGAAAGTGTCGCTGGTGAAGTGTCTGGAGCACGTTCAACTAGGAGGAGATCGAGAGTCAGACCCTGGACCTGCTGGAGAGACTATGTATGTCTCACAGCTGGACAGGGAAAATGTCAGGATCCTCCCGGGTGAGCTGGAGGATGCAGCCGGGGTGAGCGAAGATTGGGTTTCCCGTATGAGACTGTTGCCCGGGCGACCCGGCCCCAGAGAAGCAGGAACAGAAAAAAAGAGAAATAAATGTGTTAAAAGATCTTCCAGACTCTTTAAATAATGGACATAAAATGGTATACTGTACGTTCAAATGTGTGTACATTGTGTCATGACGTGGGGTGCAGGTGGAAGGAGGAGGACCCAAATGAGGACAACAGACAGGATTTATTTTGAATGGTGGTTCAGTGAAGCTGTAAATTAAAGTAAACAATCAATGGATGGATGAATGGATGGATGGATGGACGGATGGATGGGTGGACGGGTGGACGGGTGGATGTATGGATGGACGGGTGGATGGATGGATGGATGGACAGGTGGATGGACGGATGGATGGGTGGACGGGTGGATGGATGGGTGGATGGATGGACAGGTGGATGGACGGATGGATGGGTGGACGGGTGGATGGATGGGTGGATGGATGGATGGACAGGTGGATGGACGGATGGATGGGTGGACGGGTGGATGGATGGACAGGTGGATGGACGGATGGATGGGTGGACGGATGGATGGGGGGTGGATGGATGGATGGCTGGACGGGTGGATGGATGGAAGGGTGAGTGGGCGGGTGGATGGATGGGTGGATGGACGGGTGGATGGATGGATGGGTGGGTGGATGGATGGACGGGTGGATGGACGGGTGGATGGATGGGTGGATGGGTGGATGGATGGATGGGGGGTGGGGGGTGGATGGATGGATGGCTGGACGGGTGGATGGATGGAAGGGTGAGTGGGCGGGTGGATGGATGGGTGGATGGACGGGTGGATGGATGGATGGATGGATGGGTGGATGGATGGATGGGTGGATGGATGGACGGGTGGATGGATGGATGGATGGGTGGATGGATGGGTGGATGGATGGATGGACGGGTGGATGGATGGGCAGATGGGTGGTTTCTAGTTATTGTTAAGGATTGTGCATCTTGGTCAGGCAGCCAGGAAGACCGGGCTAGAGTGGAAGGTATGACCCAACATTGAAAAGTAGGCAGACTGCCCAAAGACCTTCAGGTGTCAGAAATGAGACTGATGAAGGGAAGGCCCCGGGCTCCCTCTGGTGGTGGGCGAGGGAACCATGACACATTGTTAGCGGTAGCCTACATATGACCAGGTGGATGAATAGAAGGGGTCACACAGAATCCACATTCTATCTTTGAAACCATGCCTCACTGGATTACACCCGTTACTTTCCGTTGTGTCCGCTTATCCGGGCTCGGGTTGTGGGGCAACAGCTTCAGACAGGAAGCCCAGACTTCTCTCACCCCGGCTGCATCCTATACACCTCAATAGCAAAGTGCTCGGGAAGCATCCTAACCAGATGCCCGTGTCATGATGTGGAAAGAGGAGGACCCAAATGCAGGACGTAAAAACAAGGTTTAGTAACACAATTCGGGTAAGTCTGTAAAGCAAGGGGCGCAGGATCAACTCAAGTTTAAATAACAACAGAGTCCAAAGATGGTCAGGTAACCAGGGTGACCTGGATGGAAGGGATGGTAACACCCCACATGGAAGTCTGGGGTGATTGCCCTTGAATAGATGACAGAGTCCACAGATGTGTGGCATCAGGAATCAATCTCAGGTATCCCTAATCAGGGTGATGAGGAACATCCATGATTCAACATAAAACCAGTGACGAAATCTTTCTTTATTTTGATTGATTGATCGTCCTTTATTTTGAAAAAAAAAAAAAAAGACTCACAAAGCAGTAAATCTTTTTTTTTTTTTTTTTTACGGTGCTTAGTTTTAAAAACAGATGTAAAAACAAACAAAAACATGACCTAAAAAAGAGTTGACGAAAGAGGGCAAATAACACGCCTCCACCTCTATGAATGTGTGACCTTGACCTTTGGTTGGGTGATATTGGACACATGAATAAAAGCAAAAAAAATGAATGAATTACATTGAAAGTGTAAAGTTTTCTTTCCACGTGATCTTTTCTCCACGTGTAAATGTGTGTTAGAAAGTGAGCAGGATAAGGATCAGTGTTTGGGTTTTTAAAAAGCTTTGATAAATATTATAAGCACAATATGGTCTGTAACAGCGCTCCCTGGTGAAATAAACCAGAATGATTCCGTTCTTATGTCTGGTTCTCAGTATGATTTGTGTTCTTTCAGCTGATTTTAATCCTGCTGCAGCTCAGAGTAAATCCCCCCCAAACACACGTCAATCCAAAGAGTTCAGAAGTTTAAAGGAGTACTTAAAATTTACACAGATCTGAACCTCAAAGGGATGATCCCACCAATCACAGAATAGGAACTATAATGATAGTTAAACTGTTCAGTTCCGTTCCGTCGTCTTCCGCTTATCCGGGACTGGGCTGCAGGGGCAACAGCCTCAGACGGGAAGCCCAGGCTTCTCTGACCCCGGCTGCATCCTCCAGCTCGTCCAGGGTCTGTTTCTTGGTCCCCTCCCGGTGGAATGTGCCCAAAACGCCTCACCAACGAGGTACTCAAACCACCCCATCTGGCTTCTCTCGACCTGGAGGAGGAGAGCCTCGACACCGAGCTCCTCCGGGATGTTAGAACTCCTCACCCAATCTCTGCGTGAGAGCCCAGCCATGTTTATCTGTACAAACATAAAGAAGGGGAAATTTGTGGGGCGGAGCACACAGCCCTGTGGTGTCCCGGTGTTGAGAATCAATGGTGCAGATGAAAGCTCTCATCTCCTCACCATGTGGGGCCTTGGTGAGGAACTCCCGAACCCAGGAGCAGAGAGATCAGAATGAAATTAGAATGAGCTCTTATTTAATCATCTTTTAGATACATTTCTTGTTCTTGATGGGAATCCCACTTTCATGTGGATCTCCTTGGGGTTTCTTCTTCTTTTTTCACTACTGTGTTTTTTGGGCAGAGGTTTCCTCCCCTAAAAGGTGGGCAACTTTTTGACTAGTGGGCCAACTAGGGTCCCATTATGTGACCAAAGGGCAAAACCCTGAAGAGACAATTTGAAAAACTAGCTTTGCATTTTTTGATAACAAGAATTCTATATTTTCTGTTAATTTTTCTCTCTTTTTTCTCCCTCATCTCTGTGAGAACGTTAATATATATATATAGATATATAGATATATCTATATATCTACGTATATATATACAAAAATGTCTGGAGGAATTTTTTCTTTTTTTTTTAAAGCAGATTAGAATATTCCAACAAGGAGAATCCATATCAACAAGATGCATCCATTGTCATTGGGAATGACAATTCCCAACTAAATTGTCATTGGTTGGGAACACTGAAAAGGCAGGAATAATAATAAAAAAGAAAGGCGGAAGGAAAATGTTTACTTTTGTTTGGTGGGCCAGATTTAAAGCCTTGGCGGGCCACATTTAGACCCCGGACTATAGTTTGGCATCCCCTGTTTCAAAGGCAGCAGTTCTCTAAAATTGTTTAGTTAGTGTTTATAAATTTGTCTAAAACCATTTTTATGTTCGTCTTTTAAAAAAATATGTACTACGTGAAGCACGTTCAGACTGAAGTTTAGTGATATTCAAATTAAAATGAATAAAATGGTTTTTTTTTTTTAGTGTTAAAGAATTGATCAGAGTGAGACCTCCTCAATTGAACTGAAAGAAAAAATTATCAGAGTGAGACCTCTTTCCTCCTATTTACTTTCTGTGATGGACGAACGATGACGTAACATGGTTGTACGTCACCAGGCGGAAAAGCGGTAACGTGAATTTACCGGAGCAAAAAATCACGTTTTTATTAACAAAACTCACAACATTAACAGCGAAACAAGAGAACAGAGACGGAGAAGACTTAAAATAATCTATTAGTCAGTAATGGCGGTTCCAGCAGCTCATACGGCGGCCCTGAGCGGTCAAACCTCTGCAAACAGCATAGACATCGACGAGAGAGAGTTGGAGGAGATCACAAAGAAAGATCGAGAAGAAGAACGAAGCAGTCTGCCTTTACATTCTCCATGGACCTTCTGGTTGGACAGGTAAACCTGAAAACATTCAGTCCACTCTGAAGAGCAGAGAGAAGACAGATAACAACAAGGCCAGAGGTTTAAGAAGGCCTGAAAACAGATTAAAGACTCTGAATAAACACACGAATAAACAGAAAGAGAAGTACTAATCTGTCACCAGGAGGAGATTATTTATTAATTTATGTTAAAATACCATTAAATGCATCACTTTCTTTTTAAAAACGTTTGAAATCAATACTTTTCTATTTCTAAATGTACAAAATATGATCAATATTATCAAAAATTTTCTCTGTACCATTTCAATACTTCCTACCGTCACCATGGTAACCAGGATCTACGTTCCTACCATCACCATGGTAACCAGGATCTACGTTTCTACCCTCACCATGGTAACCAGGATCTAGTTCCTACCCTCACCATGGTAACCGGGATCTAGTTCCTACCCTCACCATGGTAACCAGGACCTACCTTCCAACCCTCAACATGGTAATCAAGATCTACATTCCTACCCTCACCATGGTAACCAAGATCTATGTGCATACCCTCACCATGGTAACCAGGACATATGTGCATACCCTCACCATAGTAACCAGGATCTACGTTCCTACCCTCACCATGGTAACCAGGATCTACGTTCCTACCCTCACCATGGTAACCAGGATCTACGTTCCTACTCTCACCATGGTAACCAGGATCTACATTCCTATCCTCACCATGGTAACCAGGATCTACGTTCCTACCCTCACCATGGTACCCAGGATCTATGTTCCTACCGTCACCATGGTAACCAGGATCTACGTTCCTACCCTCACCATGGTAACCAGGATCTATGTTCCTACCCTCACCATGGTAACCAGGATCTAGTTCCTACCCTCACCATGGTAACCAGGATTTACGTTCCTACCCTCACCATGGTAACCAGGATTTAGTTCCTACCCTCACCATGGTAACCAGGGTCTACGTTCCTACCCTCATCATGGTAACCAGGATCTACGTTCCTGGCTAACTGTAAAGCTGCCGACGCTACTAGCACCCACAGCTTGTTCACTCAAACACACATTTTAGAACTTTTTTTGTTAAAAAGTTGCAGATTGTTTGAATTTGCAGACTTTGGTTGATTTTGCATAAATAGTTGCGATCGAAACATCAAAAAATCTTGGAGGGAGGTTTTTCTGCTGCATCAACTACTTCTTAATCAGACCACTTTATCCCTATACAAGCAAGCTGAGTGATCAGCTGAGAACAGCCTGACCAATCAGTTGGCTGCTCGGTCACATGAAGACGGATAAAAAAATTTACAAAGTATTTTTCTGTTTGCAATCAGCCAATCACAAGGCTTTGATATGACGATGTGAATTTAATATTGATAAGTTTAGTAGCCCAACTGTGTGTCTATCAACCTAGTCAATAAACAAACTGTTATATCGCAATTAAAAAATAAAAAGTAAGGCTGGGAAACAAATTCTAACGTAAATATGGACTCATTCACGGATTAAAACACAGCTCTGCTTTCTGAAATATAATTGTTCATTTTGTTTTTATGGCTTATTTTGATTATTTATAAGTTTAATTAAAATATGTTTCAGTTCAGAAAGAGACTTCATTTATTTTCACTGGAAGTTTTGTTTACATCGTATAAAATAAACTTTCAGAATCTACAATTTTGTAGTTTATTTGAATTAATCATCTGATTAACCGGGATATTTTTTTCATGGTTTAAAATATGTTTTTTTTTTTCAGGTCGTTACCGGGGACGACGGCTGCAGAATGTGAATCCAATCTAAAGAAGATCTACACAGTACAAACCGTCCAGGTGAGCTGTCGTTATTAAGCCTCCTTCAGATAAAAATTACAAGAACTCCAGCTGGTCTGAACATGTTGTGAGCCTCGTGATCTGAGGCGTCTCAGTTTGAGTGAAACATGAAGTAAAAGTCTGACGAACCAAGGAATCAATGATTAGATTGGCAAAATATCAACTCATACGGCCTTACATGTGGGTGATTGTTTCTGTGGAGGCGTGTCTTCTTCTTCTTTCAGCATCTCTCTTCAGGGGGCGCCACAGCAAGTCAGTTTCTTCCATCTAACCCTATCTGCTGCATCCTCTTTGGTCACACCAACTATCTTCATGTCTTCCTTCACTGTATCCATGAACCTCCTCTTTAGTCTTCCTCTAGTCCTCTTTCCTGGTGGTTCCAAATCCAGCATCCTTCTTCTGATGTACTCTCTCTCTCTCCTCTGTACATGTCCAAACCATCTCAGTCTGACCTCTCTGACTTTAAAACCTCTAACATGTGCTGTTCCTCTGATCCTGTCCATCCTGGTCACTCCCAGAGAGATCCTCAGCATCTTCATCTCTGTTTCCTCCACTTTCTGTGAGGTTGTGTAAACCTTAAAGAGGCCGACTCTTTTTCAGGTGAGACGTACGAAGAGCGAGAAGAACATCTCACAGGAAACTGTGATCAGAACAATTCAGACCACCGTCATTTCCTGCTCCGTCATGTTGCTGCTTACACTTTCAGTCTTTGGTCTCAAACCTACAGTTAGTGGATTTCTAAAAAAAATAATTAGTTTAAACTGAAAAAACCTTTTGGAAAACCTCAGACAGCTTTTTGGAACTACAGACATAGCAAGCCGGTATAAGCCTGTGTGCCAAATAAGAAGTACCTACTGGCTCCAAAAACACCTCAGCATTCAGAATGTTGAAATGTTTGATTGACAAATTTGACTTAACCAATCACAGCTTGAAGCCAGACTGTGAATCAAACGGATTGGCTGTAGTCGGGGTCTCCAGTGGGCGCGATGTGTACCATCCAAAAGATACCAATATATACTTTCTTAGGGTAGAGCTGTGCACTGTAGAGTACCGCATTATGTTTAGGAAACAAACACTTTAAATTCTTTCTTCACATCCAGACGTTCTTCTCTAAATTGTCTTTTCACATTCTAATAGGACGCTGCATCGGTCAGTTGTGGTAAAGAGAGAGCTGAGCCGGAAAGCAAAGCTCTCGATTTACAAGTCGATCTAAGTACCTGCCATCACCATGGTAACCAGGATCTACGTTCCTATCATCACCATGGTAACCAGGATCTACGTTCCTGTCATCACCATGGTAACCAGGATCTATGTTCCTACCATCACCATGGTAACCAGGATCTACGTTCCTACATTCACCATGGTAACCAGGATCTACTTTCCTACCCTCACAATGGCAACCAGGATCTACGTTCCTACCCTCACCATGGTAACCAGGATCTACGTTCCTACCCTCACCATGGTGACCAGGATCTATGTTCCTACCCTCATCATGGTAACCAGGATCTTTGTTCCTACCCTCACCATGGTAACCAGGATCTACGTTCCTACACTCACCATGGTAACCAGGATCTACGTTCCTACACTCACCATGGTAACCAGGATCTATGTTCCTACCCTCACCATGGTAAACAGCTGTGGGTGGTGACCGAAAGATTGAGATCGCGGGTACAAGCGGCCGAAATGAGCTTTCCACCGCAGGGTGACTGGGCTCTCACTCAGAGATCGGGTGAGTAGCTCTGCCATTCGGGAGGAGCTCGGTGTCGAGCCGCTCCTCCTCCAGGTCGAGAGAAGCCAGATGGGGTGGTTCGGGCATCTGGTCAGGATGCCCCCGAGCGCCTCGCGGGCGAGGTGTCTTGGGCACATCCCACCAGGAGGACACCAAGGGGCAGACCCCGGACCAGCTGGAGAGACTATGTCTCACAGCTGGCCGGGGAACGACTTGGGATCCTTCCAGGTGAGCTGGAGGATACAGCTGGGGAGAGAGAAGCCTGGGCTTCCTGTTTGAGGTTATTGCCCCAGAGACCCGACGCCGGAACAAGCGAAAGATGACGGAACGGAACATCCAAATGTTCTTATGTAAATTCTTCCTGCACTTCCGGACGTTCTTCAATGTCACTAAGGAGTGACTTAGTGAGGTAGCCTCCATTTGGATCGCTCTTATTCTGTTTGGGAAACATTTTAGATAAAAAAAACACTACAAATAAACCATTTCTTTTCACCTTTAACAACTTTCTATTTCTGGTTCCAGCAAGCTTAGCAGGCAAGACGTGGGGTACACACAGAGCAGGTCTGTAGTCTGTCAGCCGGCCAGAGACATTCACACCTTCTCTGAAACTGATCGATTAGTTTCTAGAACAAATCTCGAGGATTTAAACCAACAATTTCATATGCAAAAAATTAGCATAAAATATTAGCAAAAAATATAAAAAGTAGAGTTGCTTAAAAATAACTGAAATATTTTCAATCATTTACGCTTTACTGAAATTAATGAGAAACTTCTGTTTTTTATGAACACGTGAATAAATTTTGTTGAAATTGAACAAACTTTTTATACAAATGTGAAAAAATAAACCAAAAAAACTGAGAAAAATGCTAAAAACCTGTCAGTGAATTCTGCAGCGCTCTCTGCTGGATGCATCCCATAACAACAGTTTGAATGGCTTAATGAAGAAGTGTGTGTGTGTGTGTGTGTGTGTGTGTGTGTGTGTGTGTGTCCTATTATCATCATCATCACTCTTTACCAGAGCCCAGTCAGCTCCACCGACTCATTCTGACTTCTTTCTTCGTTTCCAGCTATGATCGGAAAAACAACCGCCAGCTGAGGAGAAAATCTGGACGGAATTCTTCACACATTCCTCAGAAATTCTGCCGTCATGTGTGACTCAGCTCTGGGTTCTAACAACTAACCTCGTATCTCATCAGAAACTCTTTCTAAAACCTTTAAATTCAATGTGTCCACAGAGAAAATGGGATTTTCTGCTGAGTTAAACACAGATTAAAACTGTATTTACTTCTGTTTAATCAGTAAGAGATCTGGTTCAAATGCTTTATGGTTTTTAACAGCGACGGTTGTGGACGCTAAAGATGGAATTCTTTTATGTAAACTAATCATAGACGAAAAGAAATGGAATCCTATTTATTTAATCAGGAAATTAGTGACTCACAATTAGGTACATTATGTGTCATAGCCCAGCCTGTCCAGTAGAGAGCATGGACATGCAGAATCTTTAACCTGGGACTGATCAGCTTTTGAGAAAAAAAAATGATTTATTTATTTTCATTGAGGTTTCAAATATTTCTGGGGAAAATGAACAGCTTTTTTTGAACAAATTAATAAAAGTGAACCATGGTGAGGGTAGGAATGTAGATCCTGGTTACCATGGTGAGGGTAGGAACGTAGATCCTGGTTACCATGGTGAGGGTAGGAACGTAGATCCTGGTTACCATGGTGAGGGTAGGAACGTAGATCCTGGTTACCATGGTGAGGGTAGGAACGTAGATCCTGGTTACCATGGTGAGGGTAGGAACGTAGATCCTGGTTACCATGGTGAGGGTAGGAACGTAGATCCTGGTTACCATGGTGAGGGTAGGAACGTAGATCCTGGTTACCATGGTGAGGGTAGGAAAGTAGATCCTGGTTACCATGGTGAGGGTAGGAAAGTAGATCCTGGTTACCATGGTGAGGGTAGGAACGTAGATCCTGGTTACCATGGTGAGGGTAGGAACGTATTTTCTGGTTACCATGGTGAGGGTAGGAACGTAGATCCTGGTTACCACGGTGAGGGTAGGAATTTAGATCCTGGTTACCACGGTGAGGGTAGGAACGTAGATCCTGGTTACCATGGTGAGGGTAGGAACGTAGATCCTGGTTACCATGGTGAGGGTAGGAACGTAGATCCTGGTTACCATGGTGAGACTAAAGCTGTGAGTGTGGAGGTCAAAACCTGATCCCATTGGTTCTGATCTTTTTTTTTTTTAAACCAATGTTTTATTTATTCTTGTTTCTTTTTTCTACACTCATATAGTCTCTCTGAATGTTGTTTCTGTGTGTGTGCAGATGTTCTGGAGTGTGTATAACAACATCCCTCCGGTCACAGCCCTGCCTTTGAGATGTAGCTATCACCTAATGCGTGGGGAGCGGAGACCACTCTGGTAAGTATGCCATCAGAAGTTTTAATGAGATCTATCCCCTCCGTCTCAACACGTCTCTGTTTTCCTCCTCAAAAATAAATACCGTTTCCATACCGTCATCTTCCGCTCATCCGGGGCTGGGTCGCGAGGGCAACAGCCTCAGACGAGAAGCCCACGCTTCTCTCACCCCGGCTGCATCCTCCAGCTCACCTGGAAGGATCTCGAGTCATTCGCCGCCCAAACTTGAGACATAGTCTCTCCAGCAGGTCTGGGGTCTCCCTTCTGGTCTCCTCCCGGTGGGACGTGTCCGAAACACCACACCAGCCAGGCGCTCGGGGGGCATCCTGACCAGATGCCAGAACCATCCCTATCTGGATTCTCTCGACCTGCAGGAGCGGCTCGACACCGAGGTCCTCCCGGATGGCAGAGCTCCTCACAAGATCTCTGAGTGAGAGCACAGCCACCCTGCGGAGGAAGCTCATTTCAGCCGCTTGTATCCGCAATCTCATTCTTTCGGTCACCACAAACAGCTGGTTACCATGCTGAGGATTGGAACATAGATCCTGGTTACCATGGTGAGGGTAGGAACGTAGATCCTGGTTACCACGGTGAGGGAAGGAACGTAGATCCTGATTACCATGGTGAGGGTAGGAACGTAGATTCTGGTTACCATGGTGAGGGTAGGAACGTAGATCCTGGTTACCATGGTGAGGGTAGGAACGTAGATCCTGGTTACCATGGTGAGGGTAGGAACGTAGATCCTGGTTACCATGGTGAAGGTAGGAACGTAGATCCTGGTTACCATGGTGAGGGTAGCAACGTAGATCCTGGTTACCATGGTGAGGGTAGGAACGTAGATCCTGTTACCATGGTGAGGGTAGGAACATACAGTAGATTCTGGTTACCATGGTGAGGGTAGGAACGTAGATCCCGGTTACCATGGTGAGGGTAGGAACGTACATCCTGGTTACCATGGTGAGGATAGGAACGTAGATCCTGGTTACCATGGTGAGGGTAGGAACGTAGATCCTGTTACCATGGTGAGGGTAGGAACATACAGTAGATTCTGGTTACCATGGTGAGGGTAGGAACGTAGATCCCGGTTACCATGGTGAGGGTAGGAACGTACATCCTGGTTACCATGGTGAGGATAGGAACGTAGATCCTGGTTACCATGGTGAGGGTTGTTTTTTTCTGTGGAAGTTCTTGGTTCATTTTCGACCTTTTCTCGGCAAATTTTCACAAAAATATCCAGTTTATTGAGAGAAACACAGCGTGCTTCAAGGGAGCAGCCATTTGCAAAGACAAACCTCACAATAGTTACGAGATCATCCTCCGATTGGCTGCTACTTTTAGCCATACATGACGCATGGTCTCCATTTCCGGAAATTCGGTTGGTAGGATTAAGATCAACCCTCACCACCACCACCGACGAGGACGGAGCAATAAGACCTAAAAATAAAACTCACATACTTTAGCACGTCTTCAGGCTTAGCAGCATGCTAACATGTCAGCTCAGTGCTCTAGTTTAACATCATGGTTTGGATTGTTTACATGTATCCGTTCCACCTGTCTTGATGTGTCACGCCCTCATTCTAACATCTCCAACAGGGAAGAAGAAAGTAACGCTAAAGGAGGCGTCTGGAAGATGAAAATCCCAAAAGAAAACAGTGTAAGTACCTCTTGTTTCTGTCTTTTTTATCCAGCTGTTACCTGATTGGCTAACAGCTGTTTGTGTATTCCAGGCGGTGGTTTGGAAAGAGCTGCTACTCGCCACCATCGGGGAACAGTTTACAGATAACTGTGCTTCAGGTAACGTCCAGGAACGCTCCGTGGAGACCACATCCCAGTCTAACTCCTCTAATGCTGTTTCCTCCACAGAAGACGAGGTGGTCGGCGTCAGCGTTAGCGTTCGGGATCGGGAAGACGTTGTACAGATATGGAATAGAGACGCTTCGCTCGCTAACGAAGCTAACATCTTGGGCAAAGTTTACGAGCTGCTCCCCTTCATATCCTTCAAAGCAGTTTTTTATAAACGTAAGTAAATAGGTTTTTTTTTTTCTTCTTCATGCAGTGAGTTCCAACAAGAGGTGCACATACGTGATACATGTCCACACATCAAACGGAATGTGCACCAACACGACGAACCCCAGGGCAGGGGTTAGCACAGTGGCCTCACAGCAAGAAGGTTGTGGGTTTGAGTCCCGGGTGGGGACGAGGCTTTGAACACTGGACCTGTGTATGGGTGGGTTTCCTCACACCCTCCAAAAACATGTCTGTTTGGTTGATTGGTCGGTGCCAAATTGCCCCTAGGAATCAGTGTGTGTATGTGTGTGGCCCCAAGACAGACTGGCGACCTGTTCAGGATGTGCCCTGCCCCTGGCCTTGAATCAGCCAGGATGCCCCTGTAAACCTGTAAGGGGAGGTGGTTGCACATAAAGTCGCTTCACATATTCACTATTCATTCCCTCCATACCAGGTGATGGTAAGCTACTGTTGTAGCCACAGCTGCCCTGGAGCAAACTGACAGAAGCGAGGCAGTCATTTTGGGCCATCAGCCCTTCTGATCATCACCAACCAATCACACACACACCATCCAGACTAGGCAACGTGGGTGAAATGTCGTGCCAAGGGACACAACGACAATTTATTCTCAAAGGCCGTCCGACTATCATCTTCTTCGGTCACACAAACAATCTTCATGCCTTCCTGCCTTCATGACGAAGGGAGAAGAAGATTCTGTTTTACTTAAACACGTTATTCCCGACTCTGGTTGTCCCTCAGGTGCTTGATGAGTTCTAGGTAACATATCCAGGTGCTACGTCCTTGATTTATGAAGCTTAGAGAGAGTTACACTGATTTTGATGAATTCTTAGTTTGTGTAGAGTAAGCAACGTCATTGAGCTGATGAAAAATATTTAGTCAGCAAAAGATCTACAGTGTTCTTTTGTTTGAGGTCTTTTGTTTTAACCTTCCACCTCCTGAGAAGAGACATATTCTTCTTCTTCTTCTCTCGGCATTTCCCTTGAGGGGGCACCACATCAAGTCAGTTTCTTCCATCTAACTCAGTGGTTCTTAACCTGGGTTTGATCGAACCCTAGGGGTTCGGTGGAGCCCCTGCCGCGGAGGTCCGCCCCTCAGCGTAGTCTGCAGTTAGTGGGCACAGTCATTGAAAGCTTCCTGCTCTGGGATTTCCTACCGGTCCGCTGGATAAGCAGCAGCGTGAGACCTCCTTCTTAGTCGAGACCACACACTGGAATTAGCCCGTTTTCTCCCAAGTGCTGATCCAATGAGCATATGAGCATATAGTGGGGTTCTGTGCCTCCAACAAGGTTAAGAACCACTGCTCTAACCCTATCTCCTGCATCCTCTTCGGTCACACCAACTATCTTCATGTCTTCCTTCACTGTATCCATGAACCTCCTCTTTGGTCTTCCTCTAGTCCTCTTTCCTGGTGGTTCCAAATCCAGCATCCTTCTTCTGATGTACTCTCTTTCTCTCCTCTGCACATGTCCAAACCATCTCAGTCTGACCTCTCTGACTTTAAAACCTCTAACATGTGCTGTTCCTCTGATCCTGTCCATCCTGGTCACTCCCAGAGAGATCCTCAGCGTCTTCATCTCTGCTACAAACATCTCTGTTTCCTGTCTTTTCCTCAGTGACACTGTCTCTAGACCAATCAGCATGGCCGCTCTCACCACACTGTCTCTAGACCAATCAGCATGGCCGCTCTCACCACACTGTCTCTAGACCAATCAGCGTGGCCGCTCTCACCACACTGTCTCTAGACCAATCAGCATGGCCGCTCTCACCACACTGTCTCTAGACCAATCAGCATGGCCGCTCTCACCACACTGTCTCTAGACCAATCAGCATGGCCGCTCTCACCACACTGTCTCTAGACCAATCAGCATGGCCGCTCTCACCACACTGTCTCTAGACCAATCAGCATGGCCGCTCTCACCACACTGTCTCTAGACCAATCAGCATGGCCGCTCTCACCACGGTTTCCTCCACACTCTTCTATCACACTGAGAAGAGGCTCATTAACTGTTTTAAAGCTGAAACCTGAGATAGTTTTGTTTTATTTCTCTGCTTTAAATATTAACCGTGAACTCTTCTGGACTCTTTCAGCTCACATGGACCACCACGCCTTCGAAGGAGGACGCTCAAGACATTAAACTTAAAAGCACTTTTTTTTTTCTATTCCTAAAACCTGAACTTTGTCCCTGCCTTCTTCACACGAGGCCACCAACCACCAACTAGCTGAGATTTTCTTTTTTTTTTTGCTTCCAGCAAGAAAAACATTGATATATTTTTATAACTTTTAACGACCGCTGCCTTCTTTTAAAACAGTAGGTTTTTTTTTAGAGAATGTCCATCCAGCCGAGCTCCGAGCCAACCAGAAGGTTAGCACCGTGCCAAAGCACCCTCCTGCTGTTTGAACGTCTGGATTGTAAAAAAAGGGGGTTTTATTCCACTTGGATGAAACGAATGTTCCATTTGTTCCTTTTAAATCTTCATCAAGTGTTTCGTCCAATCAGGGGAGTTCTTGAAGATTTTGCACATGACTACTTTTTTCCTGCTAGTCGTAAAGTTAGATTTTAGAAAGTTTATACTACTTTTAATCCCAGATTTTATTTTTAATATTAAAACTGATTTTAGTAGCTTTATTTTAAGAGGAAACATGTTTTTTTTGGGGGACGTTTTCGTTCATGAAGTCACCCCTTCTACTAAAATAGAGCCACTAACCGTTTAAATGAGGAAATGCTGCGCGATTTTCTGATCGTTTTGTTTTTTAAATGTTTTAATTTCTTAGATTTCTAGTTTAAAAAAATCCCAGACTTGCTTTTTATGACATCAGCAGTTTTTTTTTAAACCAATCACGATTAAAAACGAGAAGAATGAGATTTTATTGTTACATAAAATGGACTTGAAAGTTCGTAAAGTTCCGAAAGTTTTCAGAACGTCTCACATTTTCAACATTTTTTAATGTCAAAAAGCCTCATTTCAAAATGGATTAAATCAATTTTCTTCCTGAAAAATCCTTTAAAAAAACATCCAATCATGGGAATGTTCAAAAAGCTCCGTTTCGTTCCGTCGTCTTCCGCTTATCCGGGTCGCCGGGGCAACAGCCTCAGACGGGAAGCCCAGGCTTCTCTCCTTCCGGCTGCATCCTCCAGCTCACCCGGAAGGATCCCGAGTCGTTCCACGGCCAGCTGTCCGGGGTCTGCCTCTTGGTCTCCTCCCGGTGGGAGGAGCCCAAAACACCTAGCCCGCGAGGCGCTCGTGGGGCATCCTGACCAGATTCCCGGACCACCCCATCTGGCTCCTCTCTGTTCAAAAAGCTTTGTTTGAAAAACATTAAAAATAAAAAGCGTGAAAATAAAATGTTCACAAGTGTTCACAGACTTTGCTCAAAAATCAGAAGCCCTTTTGAATCTGATGCCAAAATGATCCAGTGTCTTTTGCCCACTGCAAAGAAAGCTGCCCTCAGCTTTCTTTGGACAGTTTGGACCATTCTTCTTTGCTGTACCGCTTTAAGTACATCGTCAAGTTGGGAAGCTTGATGAGGTCTGGGTTCTGACTGGGCCTCAGAGACATTGACAAAGTTCTGAAGCCACTCCTTCCAAATCTTGATGGTGTCATTTGGATCTTTGTCCTGCTGAAAGAAGAACCGTTGCACCTCCAGGATGTGTCTGTACTAGTCTTCCAGTTCCTCCCCACGGCATGCTACAGCCGCCACCGTGCTTCATTGTAGGGATACTATTGTCCTGTTGATGAGTGATGCCGGGTTTTCTTCAAGCAGAACGCTTGTCATCACTCCAATAAGTTCTATTTTGGTCTCAAAAGACCACAGAATTTAGTTTCTAATGGTCTTCAGAGTCATTTAGGTACCTTCTGGCAAACTGCAGATGGGCTTCCATGGGATTTTAGTTAGAAGGGGCTTCAGTCTGACCCACTCTACATGTCTGATTGTTGTCTTGCTGCAGAGTCGGTTTTCATCTAACGCTCTGACAGAGCGACTATCAGGTCATTGGTCACCTTCCTGATCAAGGCCCGTCTCCCCAAACACCCAGCTTAGATGGCTGGACGGATTTAGATGGCCGGAAGAGTGCTGTGGTTCCAAATTTCTTCCTGTTACAGACGATGGAGGCCACGGTCCTCATTGGAACCTTCGAGGCAGCAGACATTTTTCCGGACGCTTCCCTGGCCTTTTTCCGAAAGGCAATCCCGTCTCAGAGGTCTACCGACAGCTTCTTTCTTTACCTGCTTCCTTTGAGCTTAAACATGCACCGTTAACCCTGGAACGTTACACAGACAGGGGGCGTACCCTTCCACATCATGTCCAATCCACTTGGTTTACAAGTTGGTGACACATCGGTGATATTTAGAGCTCGACAGCAGACACTGTGAATACTTGTGTACCTTCCTAGTTAAGCATACTTTCCATTTCGTCATCTTCCGCTTGTTCCGGGGTCGGGTCGCGGGGCAACAGCCTCAAACGGGAAGCCCAGGTTTCTCTCATCCCAGATGCATCCTCCAGCTCATCCGGAAGGATTCCAAGTCGTTCCCCAGCCAGCTGTGAGACATAGTCTCTCCAGCAGGTCCAAGGTCTGCCTCTTGGTCTCCTCCTGGTGAGACGTGCCCGAAACACCTCACTCGCGAGGCACTCATGATGCCCGAACCACCCCATCTGGCTCCTCTCGACACCGAGCTCCTCCCGGATGGCAGAGCTCCTCATCTGTTCTATGAGTGAGAGGAAGCTTATTTCGGCCGCTTGTACCCACGATCTCATTCTTTTGGTCACCACCCACAGCTGATTACCATGGTGAGGTTAGGAACGTAGATCCTGGTTACCATGGTGAGGGTAGGAACGTAGATCCTGGTTACCATGGTGAGGGTAGGAACATAGATCCTGGTTACCATGGTGAGGGTTGGAACGTAGATCGTGGTTACCATGGTGAGGGTAGGAACGTAGATCCTGGTTACCATGGTGAGGGTAGGAACGTAGATCCTGGTTACCATGGTGAGGGTAGGGACGTAGATCCTGGTTACCATGGTGAGGGTAGGAACGTAGATCCTGGTTACCATGGTGAGGGTAGGAGTGTAGATCCTGGTTACCATGGTGAGGGTAGGAACGTAGATCCTGGTTACCATGGTGAGGGTAGGAACGTAGATCCTGGTTACCATGGTGAGGGTAGGAACGTAGATCCTGGTTACCATGGTGAGGATAGGAACGTAGATCCTGGTTACCATGGTGAGGGTTGGAACGTAGATCGTGGTTACCATGGTGAGGGTAGGAACATAGATCCTGGTTACCATGGTGAGGGTAGGAATGTAGATCCTGGTTACCATGGTGAGGGTAGGAATGTAGATCCTGGTTACCATGGTGAGGGTAGGAACGTAGATCCTGGTTACCATGGTGAGGGTAGGAACGTAGATCCTGGTTACCATGGTGAGGGTAGGAACGTAGATCCTGGTTACCATGGTGAGGATAGGAACGTAGATCCTGGTTACCATGGTGAGGGTTGGAACGTAGATCGTGGTTACCATGGTGAGGGTAGGAACATAGATCCTGGTTACCATGGTGAGGGTTGGAACGTAGATCCTGGTTACCATGGTGAGGGTTGGAACGTAGATCCTGGTTACCAGGGTGAGGGTAGGAACGTAGATCCTGGTTACCATGGTGAGGGTAGGAACGTAGATCCTGGTTACCATGGTGAGGATAGGAATGTAGATCCCGGTTACCATGGTGAGGGTAGGAATGTAGATCCCGGTTACCATGGTGAGGGTAGGAATGTAGATCCCGGTTACCATGGTGAGGGTAAGAACGTAGATCCTGGTTACCATGGTGAAGGTAAGAACGTAGATCCTGGTTACCATGGTGAGGGTAAGAATGTAGATCCTGGTTACCATGGTGAGGGTAGGAATGTAGATCCTGGTTACCATGGTGAGGGTAGGAACGTAGATCAACTTGTAAATCGAGAGCTTTGCTTTTCGGCTCAGCTCTCTCTTTACCACGACTAACTGATGCAGCGTCCTAGTTATTGCTGATGCCGCACCGATCCGGCTGTTGATCTCCCGCTCCATCCTTCCCCGACTCGTGAACAAGACCCCGAGATCCTTAAACTCCTCCATTTAGAGGAGTTTAACCCAGAGTTAACCAAACTTTCATTTTAATTTTAATCTCAGAAATCATGTTTTTTTCTGTTGAAATGAGGCTCTTTTAAAAATGTTATCATTTGTATGAAAAGAGAAGATTTGGAATGAGTTTCTGTTTGATTGTTTTGGATTTAAAGTGATGCTGGAATGCAGAAAGCGTCCGATCATGTGCGTCTGATCGTCTTCTGTAAGCGTTGAACCATGTCTGCCTGCTTCAAGCTGAGATTTTCTCTTGTTTTCTGTCTCGTCCATCATTTAGTCAGAAAGAAACGTTTTATTTTTCACACTGATGTGAACAAACTGAATAAAGCAAAGCTCCTCGTTTGAATTCAGACTTCTTTCTTTACGCACTGCAACACGGTAACACGTTAACACGGGTAACACGTGTAAATTGTAGCTTTTACTGATCGAACAACATAAAACGAGTAGATTCGGTTTTATTTAGAGTTAAAAAAAAATTCTACAAGCAGCGTAAACACATGATGTTCCAGAAAGCAGGAACAAGGTAGGAACGTAGATCCTGGTTACCATGGTGAGGGTAGGAACGTAGATCCTGGTTACCATGGTGAGGGTAGGAACATAGATCCTGGTTACCATGGTGAGGGTAGGAATGTAGATCCTGGTTACCATGGTGAGGGTAGGAACATACTGTAGATCCTGGTTTCCATGGTGAGGGTAGGAACGTAGATCCTGGTTACCATGGTGAGGGTAGGAACATAGATCCTGGTTACCATGGTGAGGGTAGGAATGTAGATCCTGGTTACCATGGTGAGGGTAGGAACATAGATCCTGGTTACCATGGTGAGGGTAGGAATGTAGATCCTGGTTACCATGGTGAGGGTAGGAACGTAGATCCTGGTTACCATGGTGAGGGTTGGAACGTAGATCCTGGTTACCATGGTGAGGGTAGGAACATAGATCCTGGTTACCATGGTGAGGGTAGGAATGTAGATCCTGGTTACCATGGTGAGGGTAGGAACGTAGATCCTGGTTACCATGGTGAGGGTAGGAACATAGATCCTGGTTACCATGGTGAGGGTAGGAACGTAGATCTGGTTACCATGGTGAGGGTAGTAACATAGATCCTGGTTACCATGGTGAGGGTAGGAACGTAGATCCTGGTTACCATGGTGAGGGTAGGAACATAGATCCTGGTTACCATGGTGAGGGTAGGAACGTAGATCTGGTTACCATGGTGAGGGTAGTAACATAGATCCTGGTTACCATGGTGAGGGTACACTGTGTGTCCTTTAAATCAAGACATTGTCCTCGCTTCCTTTGAAGACCTAAGCTGTCCAGCTTCAGGCTCTCATTGGCTTAGTAAAGCTTTCACCTATAAAAAGGTGGAAATAAACCTAAATACAATACGTACAATGAGACAAAAAAAAACCCAAAAACTACTTTATTTTTATTTAAATTTATTTGCATAATTTGCACTAAAAAATGCAGTTTAGAAAAAAAGAGATTTAAAAAAAAATTTGATAAAAAATAATTGATTTTATTTGATGCAAATTAAAATAAAACTTAAGCTTAAAACTTAATTAAAAAACAAGAATAAATTAAATAAAACGATCTCTTTATAATGAAATCAATTAATTTGAAACATAATTAAATAAAACTTAAGCATCAGAAACAGTTTTTACATGAATTTGTCATGTCTACATCCAGACAGCAGGTGGCGCTCTCCACCAAGAAAAGAACAGCCAATCAAAATAATACTTTGTTTTTTATTCTTTTCAATTGAAATAATTTATCTGTTTTTAAATGACTTGCAAACAAAAAAATGAAATAAAAAAAAGCAGAAATAAAATAAATTATTTTAAATTTGCATAAAATAAAAGTTAGAAAATAAAAAAAATGTCAAAATTCTAATAAATGATTATTTTTCAGGATCTAAATTTGTCTTTTTTTTCAAATTGTTACAAAATAAAAGCAAACAAAAATATTTTATTTTAAAATTTATTTTATAAAAACAAACAAAACCCATTTTAAAAAGTTAAGATGTTTTTTTTTAAAAAAAAATATATAAATGTTGCACGTTTTTAAAAAGTTAAAGATGAATAAAAATCTTCTTGAAAAAATTAAAATTAATATTAAAAAACTGTTTTTTAGGATTTAAATGAGTTTTTATAGTCTTTTTACACTTTGGTGTTAAATTTATCTAAAAAAAAAATCTGACAAAGAGTTGTTTTTAAATGAGTTTAAAAGTGAATAAAATATTTATTTATTTATTTATTTTAAAAAAACAAGTTGTTTTTCTTCTGGATGTTTTAAAAACGTTAAAAATGATTTATTTTAATACAAAGTTTAGTTTTTTTTTTAGTTTTTTTTTAATTTTCAGACTTGATGAATTTTTTAGAGTCTGTTTTTTTTATTTATTTGACTTTATTTATGTTTTAGGATAAAAAAAAAAAAAAAAAAACTGAAAACTTTCACTTTTTGTGGTTTAAAATTTTTTTGAAGTAAATTTAATAATTTTAACAAATAATTTTACCATTCCCTCTTTTAACACTAGAGCTACCAACACCGTCAGTTTGACGGTTCTCAGACGATGACGTAAAACTCATGTCGTGACGTCATCTGTGACGTTCCTGTTTTTTTACTGTTTCATAATTTTTTTTGTGTTTTTTGTTGAAATTTAACTGAAATAAAAGACTGCAAACGAGTTGTGAGTAATTCCTCCTACTCCCACACCTGTCATTTTGACGCCTCCATTAAATACATCGTAACTTTTTTCCCGCGCCTGACCGGAGCGTGGTTACTGTTGCCTAGTAACGGTTGTGACGTCACTCAGGTGAAATCAGGTGAGCAAAAACGGGTTTGAGAAGACGTTTCTTCGTCGCTGAAGTACTTTCGTGTATGACGTCATCACCATAGCGCTAATCGTCAAATTGACGGCGTGGGAGTTCTAGTAGTTCTAGAATTTGTGTTTGTTGAAACCGTCTCAGTCAATTGAAATAAAAATAAATAAATAAATAAGGTGGAGAAAATAAAAATAAATAAAAAAAAAAAAAACGGAAACTGACTCAAATTTAAAAATAGATTTTCAAAATAAATGCTATCATATTTGTTTAAATCGGGAAGAAAATAATTAACGTTTGATTTGAATGTAATTTATTATAATTTGTCGTTTTTTTAAGAGAAACTTTTAATGAACCAATAAAAAAAAATAACATGAGAAAAAATACAAGTTTAATTTAATTATTTCAAAATAAAAGACTATTTTTAACTTTAATTTTTCTTATTTTTGTCTCTTTATTTTGCTTTTTTTTTAATAGTTTAAAGTTTGATGTTTATTTAAAACAATTAAAACCATGTTTTTTGTTGATTTTTACAAATTATTAATTATTTTTTTAAATATTTTAAGGTTTAACATAATTTGGAATTTTCATGTCTGGATGAAGCCCATCTGCAGCTGAGATTAAATCTGTTAGAAAACAGTAAAAATAAAGTACAAATTAGTTAAAGTGAGAAAAAACGTATTTAAAAAGTGACTTTTTGATGGAAAAACGTACAAAAAAACTTCGGATTCAGATGTTATTAAAATTCAGTGAATTTTAGCGCCATCTTTTGGAAAACACTGGAACTGCAGAGAAAAAACCCCCAAACTTTTTCACTAAGGCTCAGAGGTTGGTATGTCGGTGCCACAGCAAGAAGGTCAGGGTTTTGAGGCCCGAAGTAGGGACGATGCTTGGAACAATGCCCTGCCTGTGTGTAGTTTGCATGTTCTCCTCATGCATGTGCAGGTTTTCTATGGTATCCTCCAAAAACATGCATGTTAGTTTGAGTGGCTGCTAGAAAACTATCCCGAGGAATGACTCTGTGTGTGTGTGTGTGTGTGTGTGTGTGTGTGTGTGTATGTGTATGTGTGTGTGTGTGTGTGTGTGTGTGTCTGTGTGTGTGTGTGTGTGTGTGTGTGTGTGTGAGACCATGTAACAGACTGGCGACCTGTTCAGGATGCACCCTACCTCTCACCTGTGATCAACCGGGATGGACCCCAGCAGACCAAGCAGTTCAGAAAACAAAAGAAATCTCTTCATGTTTGAAGGACCATATTCAAATATTTAGCGTCCCAATTTGGTCCGCGGGCCGTAGGCTGGTCACCGTTAATATAAAACAGCAAAAAAAAAACAAATCAAATCAAATAATAACTGTTATGTTTTTATTTTCAGACGTTTTTATTTTTTAAATAGAATCGTTTTTAAAAGTGGGTGAGTTAATCACTCCGCGGGTCTCTCTCTCTTTTTAGAACATCACAGAGTCTAAAACTCACGCGTGATCGTGGATGGATGATTTTTTTTTTCTCTCCTTCGCGCACACGCATCGTTGTTTACACAGCAGGTGGATGTGACGTCACGCGCTCTGGACAACAACAACAACAAACAACAACAAGAAAAAAGAGAAATGTCGGTTTTTCTGAGGATTTGAAACGCGTTTTAGTTCAGCTTGAAATCAACGATCTGGTGAGAACACACACACATACACACACACACACACACACACACACACACACACACACACACACACACACACACACACACACACACACACACACACACACACACACACACACACACACAGCGCATGTCTCCCTCCGCACACACAGGTTGCTCGAAACGCGTCTTTTTTACGGTAAGTTTTTTCTTTTCTTTACTTTTTTTCTTCTTAAATCTTCTGAAAAAGTTTCAAAGATAATTTTAAACGATTTGTTTCTTGTTTTTTTTAAAAGATTTAAATAAAAACTTATCGTTTTTTAAACTAAAGTCGAAGCAAAATGAAGTTTTTAGGAGTAAAAAGAGGTTTTTTTTTTACGTGAATCTCCGTTTTTTTTCCGACTTTCAGTTCGTTTGAAGTTTAAAAGTTTTAAGAAAGAAAAACTAAGAAAAAAGTCGTGATTTTTTTCTTTTTTTTACGTTTTTTTTCCCACGTGTTAAAAAAAAACGTTTAAAGTTAAAACTAAATTTGATCAAAATTTTATGTGATTTTTTTCTCAGATTTTTTTTCTCCTAAAATCAAACTTTTCTTCAGTTTTAGTTTAAATTTGACAAAGTTTTTAAAATAATTTCAAAGTTTTCTTTTTGACTTTTTAACCTTTTTAATTTGACTTTTTAGTCATTTGTTGAAAAAATAACCAAAAAAAAAAAACTGCATTCATGAAATAATGTGAATGAAAAATGAATAAAAATAGGTTTTAATAAAAATATAAAATATTTAAAAAATAAAAAAAAACATAACAAAAACTGTTAAAAAAGTTTTGTTTTTTTTTATTTGAAATATTGAAAATCAGGCATGAGTGTGTGTGTGTGTCTGTGTGTGTGTGTGTGTGTGTGTGTGTGTGTGTGTGTGTGTGTGTGTAGTTACTGATAGTGATATTTTGTTCTGTAATAATCACGTCTACGTGCATCCATGGATATGAATGTAATGTAACATTCGTAGTAATAACTGTTCCGTTTCGTCGTCTTCTGCTCATCCGGGGCCGGGTCTCACAGCCTCAGACGGGAAGCCTAGGTTCTCTCACCCCAGCTGCATCCTCCAGCTCACCCAGAAGGATCCCGAGTCGTTCCCCAGCAAGCTGTGAGACATAGTCTCTCCAGCAGGTCCAGGGTCTGCTTCTTGGTCTCCTCCCGGTGGGACGTGCCCGAAACACCTCACCAGCAAGGTGCTCAGGAGGCATCCTGACCAAATGCCCAAACCACCCCATCTGGCTTTTCTCGACCTGGAGGAGGAGTGGCTCGACACCGAGCTCCTCCCGGATGGCAGAGATGAGTGAGAGCCCAGGCGTCCGGCGGTGGAAGTTCATTTTGACCCCTTGGCCAGCGTAGATCCTGGTTACCATGGTGAGGGTAGGAACGTAGATCCTGGTTACCATGGTGAGGGTAGGAACGTAGATCCTGGTTACCATGGTGACGGTAGGAAAGTAGATCCTGGTTACCATGGTGAGGGTAGGAATGTAGATCCTGGTTACCATGGTGAGGGTAGGAACGTAGATCCTGGTTACCATGGTGAAGGTAGAAACGTAGATCCTGGTTAACATGGTGAGGGTAGGAACGTAGATCCTGGTTACCATGGTGAGGGTAGGAACGTAGATCCTGGTTACCATGGTGAGGGTAGGAACGTAGATCCTGGTTAACATGGTGAGGTAGGAACGTAGATCCTGGTTAACATGGTGAGGGTAGGAACGTAGATCCTGGTTACTATGGTGAGGGTAGGAACGTAGATCCTGGTTACCATGGTGAGGGTAGGAACGTAGATCCTGGTTACCATGGTGAGGGTAGGAACGTAGATCCTGGTTACCATGGTGAGGGTAGGAACGTAGATCCTGGTTAACATGGTGAGGTAGGAACGTAGATCCTGGTTACCATGGTGAAGGTAGAAACGTAGATCCTGGTTAACATGGTGAGGGTAGGAACGTAGATCCTGGTTACCATGGTGAGGGTAGGAACGTAGATCCTGGTTACCATGGTGAGGGTAGGAACGTAGATCCTGGTTAACATGGTGAGGGTAGGAACGTAGATCCTGGTTAACATGGTGAGGGTAGGAACGTAGATCCTGGTTACTATGGTGAGGGTAGGAACGTAGATCCTGGTTACCATGGTGAGGGTAGGAACGTAGATCCTGGTTAACATGGTGAGGTAGGAACGTAGATCCTGGTTAACATGGTGAGGGTAGGAACATAGATCCTGGTTACCATGGTGAGGGTAGGAACGTAGATCCTGGTTACCACGGTGAGGGTAGGAACGTAGATCCTGGTTACCATGGTGAGGGTAGGAACGTAGATCCTGGTTACCATGGTGAGGGTAGGAACGTAGATCCTGGTTACCACGGTGAGGGTAGGAACGCTTGATACCGAGTTCCTCCCGGATGGCAGAGCTCCTCACCCTTTCTGAGTGAGAGCCCAGCCACCATCCGGAGGAAGCTCATTTCAGCCGCTTGTATCTGTGATAATAACCTAACTTATCGTTTTAAGCCTCTTTTATAACTTGGATTTAAATGTTTTAAGACTTTTTAAAACTATTTTTCAGACTTTAAATAAATTTAAAGTGAATGTTTTTTATATTTTAAAGTGAATAAAAGCAGTAACGCGTTGGCGCGCGTGAACGTCGGCATCTGGCAGAATTCTCCTGAAAAGATAGAAAAAGAGAAGCTGCAGCTTTAACAGCTCCTGCTGGCCGGGCTCCCTCCTTCTTGCTCTTTGGATTAGTCATTGTCTGAAGCAGGAAAAAAAAAAAAAAAAAACACTTTTTTTTGTAGAAGTAAAGTAAACAGCCTCCAACAAGCGAACCTTGACAACCCAGATTAAGGAAAACATTGGAGATCAAACAGTGCTGCTGCTGGGCTGTTGTCATGAGCTGCCTGAGAGAGAGCTGCAGACTATTTGAACAGGCTTTGTGTGCTCACTTATGCAGAAATGGACCTTCACAAACGCTGAGCCAGGTTTTAAAACACAGGATGAGCTTTCTTCACAACTTTTCCTGGCCTTGCTGTTTGACTCCAGATCGACGGAAACACTGCAGCTCTCTGAAATGCCTTCTTAGAAATATGAGATCTCAGATGCTCCTGATCAGCTCTGGTTAAATTAGACCATTTTTAATTTTAAAGTCAGACATCATGATTCCGCTCCAGATAAAATGATACAAACATACCATTGATTACAACCGGAGCGTGTTGATCCCTACCCAATCCGGCCACACCATTGGTAGCACAGCTCGATAGTAAATTCATTTATCTACCTCACCAGCGAGGCGTTAGGGGGTACATCTTGAACGAACCACCCCATCTGGCTTCTCTCGACCTGGAGGAGGAGCGGCTCCACACCGAGCTCCTCCCGGATGGCAGAGCTCCTCGCCCGATCTCTGAGTGAAAGCCCAGCCACCCTGCGGAGGAAGCTCATTTCGGCCGCTTGTATCCGCAATCTCATTCTTTCGGTCACCACCCACAGCTGGTTACCATGGTGAGGGTAGGAACGTAGATCCTAGTTACCATGGTGAGGGTAGGAACATAGATCCTGGTTACCATGGTGAGGGTAGGAACATAGATCCTGGTTACCATGGTGAGGGTAGGAACGTAGATTCTGGTTACCATGGTGAGGGTAGGAACGTCCGGGGTCTGCCTCTCGGTCTCCCCGAAACACCTCACCAGCGAGGCACTTGGGCGGGTGAGGGGGGGGCATCCAGACCAGATGCCCGAACCACCCCATCTGGCTCCTCTCAACTTGGAGGAGGAGCAGCTCGACACCGAGTTCCAGCCGGGTTCAGCCCGAACAGGGGACATGGGCCGCTCTTCCAGCGGACTCAGCACCTGCGGCAGGGGCTGTAGGGGTCGGGTGAAGGAGGAGATGGGTGGCAGCCAACGCCACCCGTTTTTACTTGCTAAATTACAGTTGGCATCGTTAGCGTAGCCTGAAAGGTAAACAGATTCATCAAACGATACTGGTACTGTAGTAACCCGACGGGTAGCTGAAAATAACAGGACACCGAGAAATGGGGGGAACAAAAAGTAGTAACCTCATGGAGATCCAAATGAAGGAGGTGTCCCTATCCTGCATCTATCTTTACAGCTATTAATCTGAAGCAATCAGTCCATAGACAGTAGGCAGTAGTTGGGGAATCAACCGACCGCATGGTTGATATCTTTTTAACTACAGAACTACAAACATGGAGGACGGGGGCTTGTGTTATGTTTTCCATTTGCTGTAGTTGTAAGCAAATGTCCACAATACCTGACCTAGTGGATGGAGTCAAATGAAATTGAGCAGAGGTGTTAAACGGCGCCAACTTGGTTAACTCCAAAGTACTTTTCTCAGAACTTTGGCACTCTTTTTTTTTGCCCGGGATCATTAGAGAAGAGTTGAATAGATTCTACGTAAAGTCAGATGGTGGTGCATTTGAGGGAACTTCGTAAATCTGAGTGTTTGGAAAAAAGGCATTCATACAAAAAATCTATATGCAGCTGATGGTGACAGTGTTGCTGATCGTAGACGTCCGGTGAAAGCGTAACATCAGCCTGTTTTATTCGGTCAAGATAAAGTTTTAAGACCATAAACAAACTTAGAAACTTTCTTCATCCTGGCACTACCAGGATGGTCTCTTTTAAATCCTCTCAGAGTTCAAAACTTTATTTAAAACTGATTATGACGGCTTGATGGTGACAGCTTGTGTGTGTGTCTATGTGTGTGTGTGTGTGTGTACGACAAAACACACACATAAGGATGGCACACCAAAACCAGTCTCATTCTGCAGTTTTTACCAGACAGATAAGCTTTAGTCTAAACAGTACTCTCGGCGTTGCCGTGGTAGCTGCATGGCAACGGTGCAAACATGGCGTGCACTATTTTATTTTGAAAAGACGGCCTATCTCTTTCCTGCTGCACTGCGAAAGACAGGGCCTGCTCTGGTTCTGACTCAGTTAGCCACCAGCATCTTTCACTGACAAGAGACCGCAATCAGGAAGATACACAGTGTTTACCAAAAGAAAGAACTCACGCGGTCTCAAATGTGATAAAACGTATCTTGTAAGAGCGGGAACATCAGTGACTCATTCAAACGTATTGCAAACAATGCGACGTATTCTTTTCCACGACGTTTGATTGTCAAGAATTTTCATTTTTACTTTTTTAATCCTCTGAAGTGTCTCTTTGTAAACTTTACTTTGTTATTAAACATATTTTTTTCAAGTCGCTCCCTTATTGTTTTTGTAAGTAAAAACACCCACGTTTTTCTCATCCCTCATTGTAATGTTGAAAAGGATATTACATTTTTTTATTTAAATTGTTCTAAAATAAAAGTTTGTCTTTTCTTTCCATGTTTTCACACAAAATATCATCGTTAAGATATCGGATTGAAAGCTGTATCGATAATAGAGGCGGTATTGATAAAATCGTCCCGATCCGCGTCTTTACACACGTACTAGAAACGTAGTTCCTGGTTACCATGGTGAGGGTAGGAACATAGATCCTGGTTACCATGGTGAGGGTAGGAACGTAGATCCTGGTTACCATGGTGACGGTAGGAACGTAGATCCTGGTTACCATGGTGAGGGTAGGACCGTAGATCCTGGTTACCATGGCGAGGGTAGGAACGTAGATCCTGGTTACCATGGTGAGGGTAGGACCGTAGATCCTGGTTACCATGGTGAGGGTAGGAACGTAGATCCTGGTTACCATGGTGCGGGTAGGAACGTAGTTCCTGGTTACCATGGTGAGGGTAGGAACGTAGATCCTGGTTACCATGGTGAGGGTAGGAACGTAGATCCTGGTTACCATGGTGAGGGTTGGACCGTAGATCCTGGTTACCATGGTGCGGGTAGGAACGTAGGTCCTGGTTACCATGGTGAGGGTAGGAACTTAGATCCTGGTTACCATGGTGAGGGTAGGAACTTAGATCCTGGTTACCATGGTGAGGGTAGGAACGTAGATCCTGGTTACCATGGTGAGGGTAGGAACGTAGATCCTGGTTACCATGGTGAGGGTAGGAACATAGATCCTGGTTACCATTGTGAGGGTAGGAACATAGATCCTGGTTACCATGGTGAGGGTAGGAACATAGATCCTGGTTACCATGGTGAGAGTTGGAACGTAGATCCTGGTTGCCACGGTGAGGGTAAATTGAGTCATTCTAATTCACTTTGACCTTTTCTTTTGGGCAAATTTGAGGGAGAGTGAAATGTGGTTACAGAATGACACACGTTTATCTTTGAGGGGGATTTTCTTTTTAGGAAAAAAAACTAAGTTTTATTTGCATTTTTGATTCATTCACATCATAAAAAGAGAGTGAAACGGATCTGTCTTAATTATAACAAAGAAAAAGATGGAGGATCTTTTCAGAGTAAAGGTTAGTGTTTTCCTCCCGCGGTGAAAGCGGCACCTGATTGGTCAGACAGTGGTCAGCTTTCAGGTGAACGTGGTGCTCCTTCTTGGTTACCCTGGAGATGACAAAAGACTCCGAAGGGCAATTAACTCATCTGTTTGTTGGCGTCCTTCTCTGTCATCTCTGGTTTGTCTTCATTGCTGTTCCTGGTTTTACTGGTCAGACACAGATAAAGAGAAAGTGGAGCCCAAGGTGTGGGAGGTATGCCTCCGCCTGTTCTACGTCTCAAACTGTATCATGAGCGGTTGAGGTCTGATCAACTGTTAAAGTTTGTTTCATTTCATCATCTGAGCTGCTTATCCCTAATGTGGTCACTGGGGTGTCGGAGCCTATCCTAGATGATTTCAGGCAAGAGGAAGGATGCACCTCGAACAGGTCACCAGTCTATTAAAGGGCAGCACTAGCAAATACACAACCATCCACACACACGCATTCCTAGTGGCATCTTCATAGCAGCCAATTAGAGAGTGGGAGAAAACCCACACATACATACATGGGAAAACCCACTCTGGCACTCAAACCCCTGACCTTCTTGCTGTGAAGCCACCGGGCTAACCACTGCACTACCGTGCAGCCCATGTCAAAGTTTATTATGGAACGTAGATCCTGCTCTTACCACTGTGAGGGTAGGAACGTAGATCCTGGTTACCTAGTGAGGGTAGGAACGTAGATCCTGGTTACCATGGTGAGGGTAGGAACATAGATCCTGGTTACCATGGTGAGGGTAAGAACGTAGATCCTGGTTACCATGGTGAGGGTAGGAACGTAGATCCTGGTTACCATGGTGAGGGTAGGAACATAGATCCTGGTTACCATGGTGAGGGTAAGAACGTAGATCCTGGTTACCATGGTGAGGGTAAGAACGTAGATCCTGGTTACCTAGTGAGGGTAGGAACGTAGATCCTGGTTACCATGGTGAGGGTAGGAACATAGATCCTGGTTACCATGGTGAGGGTAGGAACGTAGATCCTGGTTACCATGGTGAGGGTAAGAACGTAGATCCTGGTTACCATGGTGAGGGTAGGAACATAGATCCTGGTTACCATGGTGAGGGTAGGAACATAGATCCTGGTTACCATGGTGAGGGTAGGAACGTAGATCCTGGTTACCATGGTGAGGGTAGGAACATAGATCCTGGTTACCATGGTGAGGGTAAGAACGTAGATCCTGGTTACCATGGTGAGGGTAAGAACGTAGATCCTGGTTACCTAGTGAGGGTAGGAACGTAGATCCTGGTTACCATGGTGAGGGTAGGAACATAGATCCTGGTTACCATGGTGAGGGTAGGAACGTAGATCCTGGTTACCATGGTGAGGGTAAGAACGTAGATCCTGGTTACCATGGTGAGGGTAGGAACGTAGATCCTGGTTACCATGGTGAGGGTAGGAACATAGATCCTGGTTACCATGGTGAGGGTAAGAACGTAGATCCTGGTTACCACTGTGAGGGTAGGAACGTAGATCCTGGTTACCACGGTGAGGGTAGGAACGTAGATCCTGGTTACCACGGTGAGGGTAGGAACGTAGATCCTGGTTACCATGGTGAGGGTAGGAACGTAGATCCTGGTTACCACGGTGAGGGTAGGAACGTAGATCCTGGTTACCATGGTGAGGGTAGGAACGTAGATCCTGGTTACCACGGTGAGGGTAGGAACGTAGATCCCGGTTACCATGGTGAGGGTAGGAACGTAGATCCCGGTTACCACGGTGAGGGTAGGAACGTAGATCCCGGTTACCACGGTGAGGGTAGGAACGTAGATCCCGGTTACCACGGTGAGGGTAGGAACGTAGATCCTGGTTACCACGGTGAGGGTAGGAACGTAGATCCTGGTTACCATGGTGAGGGTAGGAAGGTAGATCCTGGTTACCATGGTGACGGTAGGAACATAGATCCTGGTTACCATGGTGAGGGTAGGAACGTAGATCCGGGTTACCACGGTGAGGGTAGGAACGTATATCCTGGTTACCATGGTGAGGGTAGGAACGTAGATCCTGGTTACAATGGTGAGGGTAGGAACATAGATCCTGGTTACCATGGTGAGAGTAGGAACATAGATCCTGGTTACCATGGTGAGGGTAAGAACGTAGATCCTGGTTACCACGGTGAGGGTAGGAACGTAGATCCTGGTTACCATGGTGAGGGTAGGAACATAGATCCTGGTTACCATGGTGAGAGTAGGAACGTAGATCCTGGTTACCATGGTGAGAGTAGGAACGTAGATCCTGGTTACCATGGTGAGGGTAGGAACATAGATCCTGGTTACCACAGTGAGGATAGGAACGTAGATCCTGGTTACCATGGTGAGGGTAGGAACGTAGATCCTGGTTACCATGGTGAGGGTAGGAACGTAGATCCTGGTTACCACGGTGAGGGTAGGAACGTAGATCCTGGTTACCATGGTGAGGGTAGGAACGTAGATCCTGGTTACCATGGTGAGGGTAGGAACATAGATCCTGGTTACCATGGTGAGAGTAGGAACGTAGATCCTGGTTACCATGGTGAGGGTAGGAACATAGATCCTGGTTACCACAGTGAGGATAGGAACGTAGATCCTGGTTACCATGGTGAGGGTAGGAACGTAGATCCTGGTTACCATGGTGAGGGTAGGAACGTAGATCCTGGTTAGCACGGTGAGGGTAGGAACGTAGATCCTGGTTACCATGGTGAGGGTAGGAACGTAGATCCTGGTTACCATGGTGAGGGTAGGAACGTAGATCCTGGTTACCACGGTGAGGGTAGGAACGTAGATCCTGGTTACCATGGTGAGGGTGACCACGGCCTTGCTGTTAGTCACTGTTCACGTCTGTTTGATCCAATCCCCTCTCAGACCGTTCAGCCTTCCGTTGTCTTTGGCTGCACAGTTTGAACATCCAGCAGTTTTTGCCCGGTCTCCACATAACACATTAAACACCAGTAAGACCCGTAATGCCACTATTTCATGCCAGTTTATCCCAGCTTTTAGGATCTAGAATATTTCTACTTCGTGTGATTCCTGTAAATATTTGCTCATAGTTACCTGAGCTTCTTAAACAGACGAGCAGAGGACGCGCTGACCCGGTTTTACACCGGTCTTTAGAGAATCTTCACAAATATACCAACATTAATCAAAGAGCTGAAACCAGTCTGAGGGTTCTGGTTCTGTTCTCCTTCTGCTCCTGGAATGTCATAAAAAAAAAAAACATGAGACACAGGTTTGTGTTTAAAAAGAAAAAAAATGCAGGTAAGCTGAAGATATTCAGGTCAAAGGGGTTCGGACACATGCTGCTGCGGTTAGGACCTCGGGGGGTATGGAGCTGGTCCGCAGTTCACGTCAATCTACGTTCTTACCCTCACCATGGTAACCAGGATCTATGTTCCTACCATCACCATGGTAACCAGCATCTACGTTCCTACCCTCACCATGGTAACCAGGATCTATGTTCCTACCCTCCCCATGGTAACCAGGATCTATGTTCCTACTCTCACCATGGTAACCAGGATCTATGTTCCTACCCTCACCATGGTAACCAGGATCTACGTTCCTACCCTCACCATGGTAACCATGATCTACATTCCTACCCTCACCATGGTAACCAGGATTTACGTTCCTTGGGACACATGCTGCTCATCAAGGGCCGGGTCATGGGGGCAACAGCTTTAGACGGGAAGCCCAGGCTTCTCTCACCCGGCTGCATCCTCCAGCTCACCAGGAAGGATCCCGAGTCGTTCCCCAGCCAGCTGTGAGACATAGTCTCTCCAGCAGGTCCGTGGTCTGTCTCTTGGTGTCCTCCGTGGTATCCACCACGTATCTTTACCTCCAGTGTGGTTCGTGGGCCACATTGAGCTCTAACACGCTTGTTTACGTGCGTGTATTGGCCTCGATGGCTTTCCATATCATAGAGGCTGCCATCTATTGAGGAAACATTAGAACTGCAGGAAAATAATACATTAACAAGGTTTATTTATTTATTTATTTTTTTTAAGTTCGACAGCCGGATTAAAACGTTTAACGGGCTGCATGTGGCCCGCGGGCCGGAGCTTGCCCATGCCTGGTCTAGATCTTTGAACACTGAGCATCATAAAGCACTCTGATTGGCTGAATAAAAGTTGTCCCTGTCTAATGAACAGTCGGCCAATCAGCATGCAGAACACAATGCATCAACTGAGACTCAGATAACAGCACCCTATCAAAAATAAAGCCGTATGTACCTGTGGACTTTTGTCAGGTTGAAGTGTGGTTTTAGTCGTTTCAGTAACATTTTCATCTCCATGGTAACCGTGCTGTTTTGTTTGTGCTCGCAGGGCGACATGGAGAGGAAGTGAAGATCTGAAGCAGTGAAAGTTGGTTTCGTCAGAACTGTAAGCGATCCGTCTCGGCTTGAACTTTCATTTACACAGCCACACTGCGGAGCTTTGATCTGTTGTGATTACTGAAACCTCAGAAAGTCATGACTACGCTGGGGTGTGTGTCCGTCACTGACGTTTTCAACGACCTGTCACACCTCGATGTGGATTAGGGGACGTAAACGAGGGACGACTTTAAGAGATTCTGTTTGATTATCTTAATTTTAAACGATGATAAATCTTGTTTGACCGGATTATAATCTTTCATTTTAACTGAATATAATCCATCCGACTGAAAAATAATGATTTAAACAGTAAAAATTTAAAGTGAATCAATCACAAAATACAAAGTGTAATTTTGGCTCATCTCGGATCCTTTAAAGATTGTCAGGTTCGTTCTTTTTTAGAGTCAGGTTTTCATTCGTAATATTGGTTTTTAAGTGATTTCATTGTAAGAAAGGACCCGCGACAGACTGGCGACTTGTTCGAGGTGTACCCAGGCCACTGTGCTAACCACTGCACCCCAGTACCGCCGCAGCCAAAAAAAATGCTACTTCAAAATAAAGTTGGACAAAAACAAGCTGCACAATTTTAGTCAAAAATTTCAGAGAAGTTTGCAGTCAATTTGCCTGCGTGTGTGATAAAAATATGTCCGTTCCATTCTGTCGTCTTCTGTTCATCCGGGGTCGGGTTGCGGGGGCAACAGCCTCAGACGGGAACCCCAGGCTTCTCTCACCCCGGCTGCATCCTCCAGCTCACTCAGAAGGATCCCGAGTCATTCCCCAGCCAGCTGTGAGACACAGTCTCTCCATCAGGTCCAGGGTCTGCCGCTTGGTCTCCTCCTGGTGGGATGTGCCCGAAACACTTTACCAGCGAAGCGATCTGGGGCAACCTGAGCAGATGCCCGAAACCACCCTATTTGGCTCCTCTCAACCTGGAGGAGGAGTGGCTCGACATCGAGCTGCTCCCGGATGGCAGAGCTCCTCACCCGATCTCTGTGTAACAGTCCAGCCACCCTGCGGAGGAAGCACATTTCGGCTGCTTGTATCTGCAATCTCATTTTGTCGGTCACCACCCACAGCTGGTTACTATGGTGAGGGTAGGAACATAGATCCCGGTTACCATGGTGAGGGTAGGAACGTAGATCCCGGTTACCATGGTGAGGGTAAGAACGTAGATCCTGGTTACCATGGTGAGGGTAGGAATGTAGATCCTGGTTACCATGGTGAGGGTAAGAACGTAGATCCTGGTTACCATGGTGAGGGTAGGAACGTAGATCCTGGTTACCATGATGAGGGTAGGAATGTAGATCCTGGTTACCATGGTGAGGGTAGGAACATAGATCCTGGTTACCATGGTGAGGATAGGAATGTAGATCCTGGTTACCATGGTGAGGGTATTATGAACTAAAACGTTCCGCATCAGGATGAACGTGTTCCTCAGCCTGATCAAGCATCACTCAGAATGAAGGAGAATGTTTCAGGACCTTCCTGCTCTGAGTTGGCAGAGCCAGCCTAATAAGAACCCTAACATGGCAGGGCCTGCTCTTCCATCATCATCGTCTCTCGTTGTGCTTTGATCATGTCTTTTTTGGGGCGCTTCAGTCCGGCTTAGCTCCTGATAAGCCATCAGAGCACTCAGATCTCAGCCGGCAGCTCCGTCGGCTCGAGGAGAGACAAGCAACGAGCTGCAATGCAAATGTTGTTGACAGTGTTTCTGCAGCCGTTCTTCGTTCCTCTGAATCCTACGAACGTTCGTCATCTGTAAAGAAAAGCTTTTATTTCTCCGTCTTTTCTTCTCGGGGAACTCTGCTCCTCTTGTTGTGTCGTTTTGTTTTGGCTTTTTTTTCACCCTGTTGGCGATTAAAGCACCTTTTAATTACAGCCGCATATTAATTGACTCAGAAACACATGTGATTTAATTACTTTACAAACTGTTGTGCTCAGATGTAGCCGTAGCCGCGGTTAGCAGATCCACGCTGACTTTGAAGTGCAGCGAGCCGCTGCACATAAAACATCATTTTGAACCCCCCATTATGAAAGCCCGCTCCTAATTGACGGGTTGCTGCTTGTTTATTTGATATATATTTACAAGCTGGGAGGTAATTGGGGAGTAGTAATTACCCAAGATGCAGTGCTGTGCTTAAGCAAAGGTGCGAGCACGCTGATGAGCGTGGCGCTCAGATGAAAGTGTACAGGTTAGCGCCATCACCCTGGAAGGTTGTTAAAACACTTGACGGGTAAGAGTAGAGATGGCTAATTGGACCCGTGTCCCTTATTGTTTACCCGGATGATGCAGCATGTGATTAATGACACCGTACTTTTATCTTTTTTCTTTTTATCCAGTTGTTAGCGGTCGTACCTGTGCAGTTAAAAGCAGCCATAAAGGCCGGTGCGTGGAGGGGATCTGAGTTCCTTCTTAGATAAGGGTCTTGTTAACTGAGATTCATTAGTTTCTAACTTGGACTGGATTTCAGGACGTAGTTTGGTCTGGTCATTGTGATGCTGTGATTGGCTGTGATCGCCTTCAGTAGTGTTCCATCCGGATCAATCAGGTCGTTAGTAATTATTTTATGGTTAAAAAAAAACATTTTATTTTACTGAATTGATACAAATAAGAAAGAAGTTTAGGCTTCAGATTAAAAACTTCACAATAAAAGTCTTTATTAAAAAAGTATCTTATTGTGAAAACAGCTGTGAGACACAAAACCGTAGACCAGGCATGGACAAACCACGGCTGGTGGGCCACATGCGGCCCGTTAAACGTTTTAATCCGGCCCACTGAAAATAAAAAAAATTAAATAAATAAACCTTGTTAATGTTTTATATCCCTTCAATTCTGATGCTTCCTCACTAAAGATACAACAACACTGCTCCTGTTAAAATGTGTGTGTCTCTGTGATGCCCATGCTGTCAAAATAAACAGTGTGCACAGATATGGAAAGCCATCAGGGCCAATACACACACGTAAACAAGCGTGTTAGATGTTAAAACAAAAAAAATGTTACATCAAGTGCTTAGATTTCAAACCTAGCGCTGCTAGGTTTGAAATTCTCGCAGCTTGCAGTTCTTTACTTTGTTCAATTCACTTTGAAAAGTCCATCTCAAAACGGACCTTGAAAGAAAATCATCCTACAGATGTTCCGTTCCGTCGTCTTAAGCTTATCCGGGTTCGGGTTGCGGGGGCAACAGCTTCAGACAGGAAGCCCAGGCTCCTCTCACCCCGGCTGCATCCTCCAGCTCACTCGGAAGGATCCCGAGTCGTTCCCCGGCCAGTTGTGAGACATAGACTGCCTCTTGGTTTCCTCTCAGTGGGACGTGCCCAAAACATCCCACCAGCGAGGCGCTCGGGGAGCATCCTGACCAGATATCAGAACTACCCCATCTGGCTCCTCTCGAGCTCCAAATGTATTTCTTTAAATTCTTCAGTAACTGTTTGTTGAATAAAAAAATTTCCAACAACAAAACAACGGTCCTGTTCGTGTCGGACGCATCTGACGCTGTTTGCTAGACTAGCTGCTCTGCTTTGTGACCGTTCAAACATCAGGGCATTGTGTCATTGGTTTCCTCGTGCCCAGCTAAGTTTCTGTCTTTTTCTACCTTCAAAAATTTTGAATATTTATTTTCTAAGTCACCAACAAATTAATACGGTTGGTCAGTAAGAGTGTTGCCATGGGAACCATCGTCCACACTCTTTTGCTTGTGGAACACTTCACCACGGTTGCCCAATGGCGACTCGACATTACTGTTCATGAGTATTTTCAGGAGCCACCGGCTCGTTTAAGGATGATTACATATTCATCAGGTCATTTGCATAATTCATATTTGAGTTGTAGAGGCGTGATTGGGCCGGGATGGATTTTAAGCTGGCACATGCCTAAGATTTGTTGTAGGTGAAAACAAATCTACACAATCCTTAGTAAACGAAGCCCGTGTTGATTTTAGCCAACCTAAGCAACAAATGCTGGCTGAAATGTGATTGGTCAAATGCTGTGATACCAAACCATACGTTTAGAAGGTGTGCAGCTATCAAAAAGACGTGAAAGAAAATGTGGAATTTTATTTCATATGTTTTTAAATTGAGCTCAGATTAAATTATTTCAGTGAGAACCAATCAGATCTCTGCTAGCCATGTGGGGGCGTGTGGGCGTCGCTTTACTGAGTGCGTAACCATGGAAACGCTCACAGTTTCTGAGCTTCTATCACTTTCAGATCGTCCATTGGGCACCCGTCTTGTCGCCTCCGTCTTGTCGCCTCCGTCTTGTCGCCTCCGTCTTGTCGCCTCCGTCTTGTCGCCTCCGTCTTGTCGCCTCCGTCTTGTCGCCTCCGTCTTGTCGCCTCCGTCTTGTCGCCTCCGTCTTGTTTACCATGTTGGTTACCATGGTACCATGGTTACCACGATCCTGGTTACCATGTTGAGGGTAGGAACGTAGATCCTGGTTACCACGGTGAGGCTAGGAACGTAGATCCTGGTTACCATGTTGAGGGTAGGAACGTAGATCCTGGTTACCACGGTGACGCTAGGAACATAGATCCTGGTTACCATGGTGAGGGTAGGAACATAGATCCTGGTTACCATGGTGAGGGTAGGAACGTAGATCCTGGTTACCATGGTGAGGGTAGGAACGTAGATCCTGGTTACCATGGTTAGGGTAGGAACATAGATCCTGGTTACCATGGTGAGGGTAGGAACATAGATCCTGGTTACCATGGTGAGGGTAGGAACATAGATCCTGGTTACCATGGTGAGGGTAGGAACGTAGATCCTGGTTACCATGGTGAGGCTAGGAACGTAGATCCTGGTTAGCATGGTGAGGCTAGGAACGTAGATCCTGGTTACCATGGTGAGGTTACCATGGGAGGCGTCTTGTCGCCTCCGTCGGATGGAGTTTCAGAAAAATCCACCTGTTTGACCGTACCCGCTTCGTTTGCTCCTCGTTCTGACCCTACCACAACGGGCAGTCCTCAGGGTAGAGTCTTTGGTCCTAATGATGTTTATCACCCCGGTAAACGCCGACTCCCTCCAACGTGGCATGGGCGATCCCATGAGCTCCAGCGACCGCGCTGTCGAATTTGGACATTTTTTCCAGCTTTTAATGGATCAGCACGACTTTGTGATTCAGATATTTTTATGCCTCCGCCCATTCAGCACCCCGGCTGTCCATCCAGCTGTTCTTCTAAAACCGCCCACAGTTACTCAGTACCTACTACAAATGGGTCATGTCACTAAAAGTAAAGGTCAGAAATTTTTCTGAACACACCTTTAGGAGACCCAGTTTTAAACCAGACCCTGACCGGTGAATATTGATCCCCTCTGTGATGTGGGCGAGTCGGGGGTTTTTTGTTTGGAACTCGTTGTTTTATTCCTTTGTTAGAGTTCAGGGTTTGTCTCTGAGTGATGTGGTTTTCTGACGGTGTCTTCCCCTGCGCTTGATGATTCAGTTGACCTGAGACTGGGTTAGCGTGCAGTGTGGTGCTGTGTGGTGTTTGCCACCCAGTTCCACGCTCACACACTGACACACACTCTGTGCCTTTCCTTCTCTCCAGCAGTCAGAAATGTGCAGCTTGTTTTTGAGCAGGTTGTGTGATCGCCTCCTCTCCCAGTAGAGCCTCAGATATTGTTGTTGTTTGCCTGTATTGGTTTGAGTGTGTGACTTGCCTTACCCCGCGCTCCTTTGAGGGAGTTTGTTTTTGTTCTCGGGGTTGTAAATAGGGTGTGGCGCCATTCCCAAACCACCCAGTCGGAGATGGTTATTTTCACAGGAGTTTTGTGTTTGTTTATGATCCCGGGCTCCGGATTAACCAAGGTTAAAATTATGTGTGACTAACTATTGGATGGATGTGGAGACGAAAAGATAAAGTCTTTCTCTTGCTTTAATGATTAAAAATATCTCTTTTTATTCCTTTTCTTACAGCATTTAAGACACATTAAGCACCCTGGCTGTTTGTGTACAAGTTTTTTAACCCAATTTTTTCCGTTCTGTTCCGTCATCTTCCACTTGTTCCGGGGTCGGGTCGGCCGGCTGCATCCTCCAGCTCACCCGGAAGGATCCCGAGTCATTCCCCGGCCAGCTGTAAGACATAGTCTCTCCAGCAGGTCCAGGGTCTGCCCCTTGGTCTCCTCCCGGTGGGACGTGCTGAAAACACCTCGCCCGCGAGGCGCTCGGGGGGCATCCTGAGCAGATGACTGAACCACCCCATCTGGCTCCTCTCGACCTGGAGGAGGAGCGGCTCGACATCGAGCTCCTCTCGGATGGCAGAGCTCCTCACCCAATCTGTGAGTGAGAGCCCAGCCATCCTGCAGAGGAAGCTCATTTCGGCCGCTTGTACCGCAATCTCATTCTTTCGGTCACCACCCACAGCTGGTTACCACGGTTACCATGGTGAGGGTAGGAACGTAGATCCTGGTTACCATGGTGAGGGTAGGAACATAGATCCTGGTTACCATGGTGAGGGTAGAAACGTAGATCCTGGTTACCATGGTGAGGGTAGGAATGTAGATCCTGGTTACCATGGTGAGGGTAGGAACGTAGATCCTGGTTACCATGGTGAGGGTAGGAACGTAGATCCTGGTTACCATGATGAGGGTAGGAACATAGATCCTGGTTACCATGGTGAGGGTAGGAACGTAGATCCTGGTTACCATGGTGAGGGTAGGAATGTAGATCCTGGTTACCATGGTGACGGTAGGAACGTAGATCCTGGTTACCATGGTGACGGTAGGAACGTAGATCCTGGTTACCATGATGAGGGTAGGAACATAGAGCGACTTGTAAATCGAGAGCTTTACTTTTTGGCTCCTTTCTCTCTTTACCACGACGGACCGATGCAACGTCCTAGTTATTGCATATGCCCCACCACTTTTCCCCATATTTTCTAAATGGATTTGAATGAAACTGGCCATGGTTACTCAGTACCAGTTATAGATTAACCACGTGGGGTGTCAGTACCATGCCACCAAAAGTCAAGGTCTTAAAATTGACAAACTTTACACTAATGATTTCAAACTAATCATCACATAAACCTCAGTCAGTCAGTCACCTTCTTAACCGTCCATCCTTGACGGGGTTGCCGATGCCTATCCTGGCTGAGTCGAGCGGCAGGGTACACCCCAAAAAAGGTCGGCAGTTTGTCGCCAGGCCACACACATACAACCATAGAAACTCTCACTCATTCCCGGGGGCAACCATGTAGTGGCCAGTCAACATAACACGTATGTTTTTGGAGGGTGGGAGGAAACCGGATACCCGGAAACAACCCACGCAGACATGAGGAGAACATACAAACTACACACAGAAATCCCAGTGTTCCAGGTCTCGAACTTAACGAGCGTCAACTTATTCTTTTTGAATAAAATCTGCAGTTTCTTCACTGCGTTGCCATCCCTGATGTAGTGTTATCTGGACAGGAGCGATGCAGGGTGAAGTAGAGAAGGTGGATTAGAAGCGTGTTTACCCTCCTCTTACATCAGCTTTCCTTTTGTTGTGATGTTTTTTATTTTTTATGAACTCTGAGTTTTAGTGAAGCTCGATTGTGTTTGTTGTTGTCTGAGTTTATCTTCGTGATGCTTCGGACTGCAGGCAGGAACGCACAAACCTTGGGGTTATTTCAGCCCACTCAAAATGAACTCACACACACACACACACACACACACACACACACACACTGTCACAGTAAAAGGGTGGATGTGTCACCTGCAGGCTAGGGACAGGGTTCCACCCCAAGTGGAGGAGTTTAGATATCTCAGTGTCTTGTTCACGAATGGGCCGGGAGATTGAGATACAGTCACCATGGTAACCAGGATCTACGTTCCTACCCTCACCATGGTAACCAAGATCTACATTCCTACCCTCACCATGGTAACCAGGATCTACGTTCCTACCCTCACCATGGTAACCAGGATCTAAGTTCCTACCCTCACCATGGTAACCAGGATCTACGTTCCTACCCTCACCATGGTAACCAAGATCTACATTCCTACCCTCACCATGGTAACCAGGATCTACGTTCCTACCCTCACCATGGTAACCAGGATCTAAGTTCCTACCCTCACCATGGTAACCAGGATCTACGTTCCTACCCTCACCATGGTAACCAGGATCTACGTTCCTACCCTCACCATGGTAACCAGGATCTACGTTCCTACTCTCACCATGGTAACCAGGATCTACGTTCCTACCCTCACCATGGTAACCAGGATCTACGTTCCTACTCTCACCATGGTAACCAGGATCTATGTTCCTACCCTCACCATGGTAACCAGGATCTACGTTCCTACCGTCATCATGGTAACCAGGATCTAAGTTCCTACCCTTACCATGGTAACCAGGATCTACGTTCCTACTCTCACCATGGTAACCAGGATCTACGTTCCTACCCTCACCATGGTAACCAGGATCTACGTTCCTACCGTCACCATGGTAACCAGGATCTACATTCCTACCCTCACCATGGTAACCAGGATCTACGTTCCTACCGTCATCATGGTAACCAGGATCTAAGTTCCTACCCTTACCATGGTAACCAGGATCTACGTTCCTACTCTCACCATGGTAACCAGGATCTACGTTCCTACCCTCACCATGGTAACCAGGATCTACGTTCCTACCCTCACCATGGTAACCAGGATCTACGTTCCTACCGTCATCATGGTAACCAGGATCTAAGTTCCTACCCTCACCATGGTAACCAGGATCTACGTTCCTACTCTCACCATGGTAACCAGGATCTACGTTCCTACCCTCACCATGGTAACCAGGATCTACGTTCCTACTCTCACCATGGTAACCAGGATCTACGTTCCTACCCTCACCATGGTAACCAGGATCTACGTTCCTACCGTCACCATGGTAACCAGGATCTACATTCCTACCCTCACCATGGTAACCAGGATCTACGTTCCTACCCTCACCGTGGTAACTAGTGTGGATGGTGACCAAAAGAACAAGATCCCTGATACAAGCGGTTGAAACGATTTTCCTCCGATGGGTGGCTGAGCTCCCTTTCAGAAATAGATGGAAGAGCTCCACCGTTTTGGGAGGAGCCAGGAGTGGAGCCGTTGCTCCTACAGGGCGAGAAAAGCCAGATGGGGTGGTTTAGGGTTAGGATTTCTGGAGGAACCACTGGAGACGCTATGTCTCACGAATGCCTTGGGAGTCTTCTGGGTGAGCTGAAGGCTCAGGTTTAATCCTTTGAGAACATGATTTCGGGGGGATTGAGACCCGGGGAGAAGGCACAAGGCTTGAATCACTGACCTTTCTGTGTGTAGTTTGCATGTTCTCCCTGTACATGTGTTGGTTTTCTCTGGTTTCGTCCAAAAACATGCATGTTTGGTTGATTGGCTGCTAGGAATGAGTGTGTGAGTGGATGGTTGTATGTCTGTGGCCCCACGACAGACTGACGAGGCTCCGGTACCCCTCGCAATTTTGTTAGAGACAGATGGGTTGAAAGATGAAGGAATATTTTGTCACCTGTTTGTACGATGATCTGTAGAATGTTTTCTCTATAAAAAGACCAAACCAAAAAGCAGACCTTGTGAAATAAAAATGAAGCAATCATTTCTTGTTTAAGAGATTTAGTCTTTTTTTCCCCTCATTCGATGTGGAAGCTAAACGCTGCTTCAGAGTCATGACGACTCTCAGCGGGGCTGTGGAGAGTTAAACATCGTTTAAACCCAGAGCTGGATGTATTTTCATAAAGCCAAGCAGATTCTGTCGTTTAGAAAACAGACTGACGTAAAGACAATGAGTGGGTGAGTTAGAAAATAATCAAGTGAAACCATAATTACTGCTTATTTTGTTTCAGGTAAACAGCATGACAGCAGAGCGTGTATGTGAGCACTGGACGTAAAGCTTAGTTTGTGTTTGTCAGACAATAAATAAGATCATTTGAACCATAACTGGAGGGTGGAAGGTGGAGAGAAGAGGTGGAGGAGACGCTGGAGAGGTGGAGGTTTGAAGATTAGTCAGAGTAAAACAGAGTACATGTGTGTGAATGAGAGGGATCCAAATGGAAAAGTGAGGTTACAGGGAGAAGAGATAAACAAGGTGGAAGATTTAAAGGACTTAGGATCAATGGAGAGTGTGGAAAAGAGGTGAAGAAGCATGTGCAGGCAGGCTGGAACGGGTGGAGGAAAGTATCAGGCGTGATGTGTGACAGAAAAGTTTCAGATAAAACGAAAGAGAAAGTGTACAAAACCGTGGTGAGAGCGGCCATGCTGATTGGTCTAGAGACAGTGTGGTGAGAGCGGCCATGCTGATTGGTCTAGAGACAGTGTGGTGAGAGCGGCCATGCTGATTGGTTTAGAGACAGTGTGGTGAGAGCGGCCATGCTGATTGGTCTAGAGACAGTGTGGTGAGAGCGGCCATGCTGATTGGTCTAGAGACAGTGTTGTGGGAACGGCCATGCTGATTGGTCTAGAGCATAGGTGGGCAAACTTTTTGACTCGCGGGCCACATTGAGTTCTAACATTTGACAAGGGGGAACAGGATCGGATGGATGGCATGCTTTGGTAACCGCTAGATTTGACTTATAGAATGACGAAAGACAGAGCGTTAAATTTCAAATCTAGCGGCGGTAGGTTTGAAATCTAAGCGCTTGATGTAACATTTTGTTTGTTTTAACATCTAACACGCTTGTTTTCGTGTGTGTATTGGCCTTGATGGCTTTCCATATATACAGCGCGCCATCAAGTGAGGAAACATCCAAATTGCAGGAAAATAAAACATTAACAAGATTTAATTTTCTGCGGGCCGTAGTTTGTCCATGCCTGATCTAGAGACAGTGTGGTGAGAGCGGCCATGCTGATTGGTCTAGAGACAGTGTGGTGAGAGCGGCCATGCTGATTGGTCTAGAGACAGTGTGGTGAGAGCGGCCATGCTGATTGGTCTAGAGACAGTGTCACTGAGGAAAAGACAGGAAACAGAGATGGAGGTAGCAGAGATGAAGATGCTGAGGATCTCTCTGGGAGTGACCAGGATGGACAGGATCAGAGGAACAGCACATGTTAGAGGTTTTAAAGTCAGAGAGGTCAGACTTAGATGGTTTGGACATGTGCAGAGGAGAGAGAGAGTACATCAGAAGAAGGATGCTGGGTTTGGAACCACCAGGAAAGAGGACTAGAGGAAGACCAAAGAGGAGGTTCATGGATACAGTGAAGGAAGACATGAAGATAGTTGGTGTGACTGAAGAGGATGCAGCAGATAGGGTTAGATGGAAGAAACTGACTTGATGTGGGAAATGCTGAACGAAGAAGAGAAGATTCCTATTTTTTGTCTTCAACTTGAACGTTTCCTCCCCTGCTGTAAACATGACGATCAGCAATCAGCTGATCTGAGTTATCGGATGTTTTTCTAAAAGCTTTTTCATGTCGTGGGTACGGCGTCCATGATGTACAAGCTTTTAATGTGTTGACCAATCAATTCCTCACACTGAAAACAACTCCAAGTGAGATATGAGCAGATCAATCTTTTCATATCTGCTACAGAGAGAATCCGGGCCAGACTTTTGAGTGCATTTCTGTGTAGTTTCTATGCAATCGTACGCCGTGATTGAACGGCTAATTCAAAGAATTTTAATCACTCTGACCAGGCCTCTTGCAGTGTCATCTTTTTTAGCAAATGCCCCATAAAATGAATAGATGAGCGCTCTCTTTTTAGAGCGTAATGGTTACATTAGAATATGAGATGGATGGTGGATGAAAACGCCGGGCGCTTCATGGGCTCGTTCTCTTTCACTCAGTCACTCTGATCGCTTTCATCAATAGAAAACCAGAGAAAAAAAGTCCTTCTGGGTCACTGTGAAGTGTTTGTTTGAACCTCGCAGGAGGAGAATTAAAAAAAAAAAAAAAAAAAAAGAGTGGAGGTGAGGAACGGGGCTGCACGATGTATCAATTTCAAATCGATATGAGGATATTAATATCTACGATTAGCTGTGATTTTTTATGTTATTTTTTAATACACTTTGCGCTCTGACAGACTCCGTTCCGTCATCTTCCGCTTGTTCCGGGGTCAGGTCGCATGGGCAACAGCCTCAAACGGTAAGCCCAGGCTTCTCTCACCCCGGATGCATCCTCCAGCTCACCCGGAAGGATCCCGAGTCGTTCCCCGGCCAGCTGTGAGACATAGTCCAGCAGGTCCGTGGTGTGCCTCTTGGTCTCCTCCCGGTGGGACGTGCCCAAAACACCTCGACCGCAAGGCACTCGGGGGGCATCCTGACCAGATCCCCGAACCACCCTATCTGGCTCCTCTCAACCTGGAAGAGGAGCGGCTCGACACCGAGCTCCTTCCAGATGCTACAGCTCCTCACCCGATCTCTGAGTGAGAGCCCAGCCACCCTGCAGAGGAAGCTCTCAGACTGGGCAGGTCAATTAAATCCGGCCAATCAGGGACGGGCTTATTGCTGGGTGTGAGTGACTCTGTCTGTAAACACTGCTGTTTGCTTTTAAAATGATAAAAAATTAAGAAAAAATGTTGGTTAAACGGGCAGAACGGTGGCGCAGTGGCCTCACAGGAAGAAGGTCTTGGGTTCGAGTCCCGGGTGGGGACGAGGCTTGGAACACTGTCCTTTCTGTGTGGAGTTTGCATGTTCCCCCTTGTGTTTGCGTGGGTTTCCCCCAGGTACTCCGGTTTCCTCACACCCTCCAAAGACATGCATGCTAGGTTGATTGGCCGGTACCAAAGTGCCCCTAGGAGTGAGTGTGTGTGTGGCCCCGCGACAGACTGGCGACCTGTTCGGGGTGTACCCTGCCCCTCGTTTTGAATCAGCTGGGACGGGCTCCAGCACCCCCCGCAACTCCATATGGGATAGACGGATAAGTAGGTGACTGACTGTTGGTTAAACTTGGCAGTGCGTCTGGCTGCGCGTCTGGCCGTGGGTCTGGTTGTGTGTCTGGCCGTGGGTCTGGTTGTGCGTCTGGCTGTGGGTCTGGTTGTGCGTCTGGCTGTGCGTCTGGCTCCTTCATTTCCACCCCCTCCTCTTGAAAGCAGCCCTAGTGAGAACACTCAAAGTTGTAAATTGTGAAGTAACTGTTGCAGCGCTTGGCTAATGTGTGATTTCATGCTTGTGTTTTGTTTGTGTGTGAGTCCCTCCACCTTCTGTGGCCCACCCCGCTACACCCTTCCTCAGCAGATTGAAAGTGACAGCTTTTTCCAACCGGTGATCTCATAGCTCTTAAGTTGTGTGTTGTTCTCATCAGGGTCGGCCACATTGTGCCAGGCGGTATGTAAACAATACAACAGACAGTTTCTCATGGCTTAAGTGACATTTGTTTGGCTGATGATTCATCTGAGAGAGGAAAACTACTTCCAGTAGTCAGAGAGTGATTCACTCTGCGTTCCTTCTACTGGACTCAGCGTTTTAAGATCAGAGTCCATCGAAGAGTTAATTACTTCAGAATAAAAAGCAACAATAAAAATGATGTGGTGGAGAGAGAGCTGAGCCGAAAGCAAAGCTCTATGTTCCTACCCTCACCATGGTAACCAGGATCTACGTTCCTACCCTCACCATGGTAACCAGGATCTACGTTCCTACCCTCACCATGGTAACCAGGATCTACGTTCCTACCCTCACCATGGTAACCAGGATCTACGTTCCTACCCTCACCATGGTAACCAGGATCTACGTTCCTACCCTCACCATGGTAACCAGGATCTACGTTCCTACCCTCACCATGGTAACCAGGATCTACGTTTCTACCCTCACCATGGTAACCAGGATCTACGTTCATACCCTCACCATGGTAACCAGGATCTACGTTTCTACCCTCACCATGGTAACCAGGATCTACGTTCCTACCCTCACCATGGTAACCAGGATCTACGTTCCTACCATCACCATGGTAACCAGGATCTACGTTCCTACCCTCACCATGGTAACCAGGATCTACGTTCCTACCCTCACCATGGGAACCAGGATTTATGTTCCTACCCTCACCATGGTAACCAGGATCTATGATCCTGATACATAAAGCTAGGTGGTAACACACGGAAGACGCACAATTTACCAGCTGCTTTCTCATGTTTTGAACGGTTTATTTTAGCCCAACTGTCATGGCGGGTGTTGTCCATTGGCGTACCCCCGTGAGGGATTTTTTTTTTATTTTTGCATATACTTTATTCACCCCTCACCGGGAAATTTGTGTGCTGCATTTTATCGCAGCAGGCTGCCACCTATGACAGCGCCAATGGTGGGAGAAACGGGGGTTAGGTGTCTTCTCTAAGGACCCTAGATGTGAACTCAGTGAGATGGAAACCCGTGAACTTCTGGTTAATTTCCAGTCCGCGTTCGAACTCTCTAACCACTAAGCCACCGTCTCTCTGCTCCTATTTCTCCCCTCACACCGTCTCTCCTAAAGTATACAGTGTTATTATTATAAAGGGAAATGGAAACTCCTCCTGAAAGGCCGTGTTTGACCTGTCGCACCATCGGATAGACAGTACCCTCTCCTCTGCACATGTCCAAACCATCTCAGTCTGACCTCTCTGACTTTAAAAGCTCTAACATGTGCTGTTCCTCTGATCCTGTCCATCCTGGTCACTCCCAGAGAGATCCTCAGCATCTTCATCTCTGCTACAAACATCTCTGTTTCCTTTCTTTTCCTCAGTGTCACTGTCTCTAGACCAATCAGCACGGCCGCTCTCACCACACTGTCTCTAGACCAATCAGCATGGCCGCTCTCACCACACTGTCTCTAGACCAATCAGCATGGCCGCTCTCACCACACTGTCTCTAGACCAATCAGCATGGCCGCTCTCACCACACTGTCTCTAGACCAATCAGCATGGCTGCTCTCACCACTGTTTTCTACACTTTCTCTTTCACTTTAGCTGAAACCGGATTAAAACTGAAGCCGGATTGAGATCCAAGCTTCCGTAAACTTAAGCTGTGAAACTGACAGATCGTCTGTTTTGATGCGTGAGTTTGTGAACGTGTCTCGACATCGTTCGGCTGTTGTTCCAACTGAAGAGAGACGGCTGATTAGTTTCGTTTCCAGGTTGAAGGTGTCTGTGTTTGAAGATACGGTGGTAAAGTCTGTGAAGCTCGAAGGCTCTCAGTAAAACCAAGAATGTTTCTCTTTATGGGGATGAAAATGATTTGCATAGAGTTTGTCCCTGCTGATTAAAGCTGTTTAGACTTTTCGGTTTGGAAGCCCTCCAATTGAATTTTCTGCCTTTTAACACGCTTGGGGAGAGGGGAATATGGTTTTCATTCGGCCTCCGGCTGGATTTCCTTCTGGTCTTCCCCAGTCTTTTCACATCACTCCGACAATTAGCCAGCAGGTCCGTCCCAGATGAGGAACATAATTAAAGAGCTGGCATAATAATTACATTGTGTTTATTGTCTGTTTATGTGTTCCACTCAGTGTGAGTGACTGTAATAAACCGGGGGATGAATAGGATTTTGTTTGGTTTACACGACGACGCCTCCTTTACATGCTTCTTTGGAGACGTGTGGAACTTAGTTTTTACCGAAAATCAGAAAAAGTCTAAACCCCACATCCGGAGGTTTTAAACCGGGATGCTGCAGAACGCATGGTGACCAAATGATGCAGCTTATTCCTCTCCTTGTTTCCACACCGACTGCCAGATTCAGACGTGGTAACCAGATGGTTTTCACATGATGGAGACGAAATGAAACGTCAGAAAAAATGCTGGACGATATCAAGAAAATATCAAATTAAAGCGATATTAGTAGATATCGTGATGTCGGTTCGATATCTGATATTTATTACATTTTTAATGATGGTTTCTAATAACGCTGCAGAAGCTGGCCTGCGCGGCTGCCTGCTGAGTTTCTGTCCCGTCTTCTGCTATGTTTTGTCTCAATCTAGACGTTTCATTTTGAGCGAACTTTGGACGTCATTTTGGACTTTGTTGTTTTGTGTCAGACAGCTGATTTTTTCTAGAAATCGTCCGGCTAGCTCCCAAAGACTAGCTCCCAAAGACTAGCTCCCAAAGACTAGCTCCCAAAGGCTTGCTCCCATTGGCTAGCTGGTTATGAAGTCATTCTGCTGTTGACATCCATGTTGACATGCGCTACCAGCTGCTGGCTCTCAGAGCCACGTCCGTCCTGGCTGGAGGAGTTGGTTCAGTCCTAAGGGAGCTGAGGAGAAGGAGACGGTCTAGAGGAGGTGCTTCGGACCCTGTGTTTTTACGGTTTCGATAGAAACGTCCGGTTGCTCGCTTGAGGAACTGGAGGCGCTCACTTGGACCCAGTGAAACACAGAGAGACCAGTTCAGTGTTCTTCACTGCGGCCTGGTTTTGTGGATCCATTCAGGACTCCAGCTTTTGGGTTGCCAGGTTGGACACAGTGCGACCGGACTGGGACGCCAGTGGAGAGGGGCGACGGGGCATCAAGGTGTTTACACTGCAGCACTCAAATTTCCTTTGGGTTAGAAAAATAAAGCATATTCAATAAGTTATTTTAAAGGGTTAGGATTAGGGCATCTAAGGTTCGGCCCAATACTTAACCCTAACCCTTAAAAATCATTGGAAAATTTTAAAGAAATCGTGCCTTTTTGGTTTAATCTGTCAAACTGTAAAGCAGGGTACACCCTGAACAGGTTGCCAATCTGTCGCAGAGCCACACACACTCGTTCTTAGGGACAAGTTTGTAGCGGCCTTATCAAACTAACATGCATGTTTTTGGAGGGTGGGAGAAAACCAGAGCATACACAGGGAGAACATACAGACTCCACACAGAAAGGCCAAGGATTCAAACCCTGACCTTCTTGCTGTGAGGCCACTGTGCTAACCACTGCATCACTCTGCAGGCCTAAATCAATTCATAAATTACATAGATTAACTTTGGTATTAGGTGGCACGGTGGCACAGTGGGTAGCACAGTGGCCTCACAGCAAGAAGGTCGTGGGTTCGAGTCCCGGGTGGGGACGAGGCTTGGAACACTGTCCTTTCTGTGTGGAGTTTGCATGTTCTCCCCGTGTCAGCGTGGGTTTCCTCCCACCCTCCAAAGACATGCATGCTAGGTTGATTGGCCGGTGCCAAATTGCCCCTAGGAATGAATGTGTGTGTGTGGATGGTTGTATGTGTGTGGCCCCGCGACAGACTGGCGATCTGTTTGGGGTGTACCCTGCCCCTCGCCTTGAATCAGCCGCAATGGGCTCCGGCAACCCTCACAACCCCGTAAGGGATAGACGGAAGGTGACTGACTGAATTTAATTTCATCTTCTGAACCCCTAACAAGGTCGCAGGGGTACTAGAGCCTATCTCGGCTGATTTAAAGACAAGAGGCAAGGGTACACCCGGAACAGGTTGCCAGTCTGTTGCAGGGGCACACACAATCATTCCTAGGGACGATTTTGTTGCAGCCAATCAACCTAACATGCATGGTTTTGGAGGGTGGGTGAAAACCGGAGCATACACAGGGAGAATTTACAGATTCCACACAGAAAGGCCAGAGATTCAAACCCTGACCTTCTTGCTGTGAGGCCACTGTGCTAACCAATGCGCCTCCATGCAGCCCTAAATGAACCTCTTACATTTAAATACCAGCACTGGTACAGCGCCTTGGTATCGGTCCAATGCTGGTATGGCTGCACCCCTGATAAATACTGACCTCCATTGGAGGATCAGGCAGGAGATCACAGTGAAATATTCTGTTAACGGGGTGCAGCCCTCGTAGGGACGTTTGTGTTTACTCTTTGGTTTCTTGTGACAGAATTACGCAGCCAGTTGTTTTGGAGTGGTATCAGCTTGTCAGCAGATTGGTTTGTTTATCTTATTTAAAAAAAAAAGAATGCCTCGTCTGCAGCTGTCATTGGCCGGGCTGTTTTCTGTAAAAGTGGTGAACTGTGTCATCTCCAGCCACTAACAACCAACAGCTGCAGCTCCAACCACCAGCGCTACACACACACACACACACACACACACACACACACACACACACACACACAATGTGGAACTGATTTTCTAATATGTGGAAATAAATAAACAAACCATATGAGGGAAAAAAACGAAACAATGCCACAAACAACGCAGGGCTTATGCAAATGGAGTGAAATGTGTTGGTGGATCGATAAGCCGTGTTTGTTTACAGGAGTGGTCGCTTAACTCGGGGAAGTTTGCAGATTTTTTTTTATCTCCAGTAGCAACCCAAAAACATCTGTTTAACTTTCCTCCGTTTTTTACTGTAAATGTCGAACCCACACGTTATGATGAAACATACCAAGTATTTGTTTTTGTTGCTGAGTGGATGCACAAGGCTCCAGATGTGCGGAACATTGTGGTGGGAGAGGGGGTCAAACTGTCAGTAGGTTATAGGTTAAACTTAAAGGAAGCCCTGCAGCAGCCTCAGGATTAATTAGGGATGAGATCTTTATGGGTGAGGGGTGTTTATGTCACCAGGTTTGGCTCTTTTACTTTTGGAAAAAATGAGTTTTGTGTGTGAGTTGAAGTGCAGGGCACACTCGCCTGCATCTGTTTTCTCCATTAACGACTCGTCCCGTTGTTTAGCCTTCTCTCTCACTCACCTTGTAATTGTTTCTATGTCTTAAGCAGAAAATGGTAATGCTTTGCAGGACTCATCTCTCCCACAGAATGGCTCTCTATCACACTCTCACATTCTTTTAAAAGGGGAAAAGGAAGATGAATTTTGCCCATAAAGGCTGCAGCACAAGGGCTTTTTATCCTAAATGGCTTTGGGGATTGTTATCTGTGGGAAGTGTGTCCTGCCTCCGTCGTGTTCAATCAAGTGTCCACTTAGCTGTGACCGGGAGTAATTGTTCCCAAGTGGGCCACACACTGACCTGTTAATGTCTACATTGACCCTCTAACCTTGTCAGCACGTCTTAGGGAGGAGTTTAAATCATGTGGATCTCCTCCATGTCTTTCCACCACTGGGTCAAGTGGGCGTTGGTCTTGAAAGACCACTTTCTTGTAATTGTCCTCAGCAGCATGGGTCAGCTAGGGGTGTTCCCAAAGATTGGCTCTTATTAGATGAGGTACCGACGGTGGCTTGACTTAATGGGTCAGGCCATTGATCCGATTCAAAACCAATGTCCCTAGCTGCAGTTTGAGTCTCCACTCTACGGAGAGCCATTAAAGATGTCTGCAACCTTTTAAGAATATTATCTCATGCTTACACAGAGCTGCTGCTTCGAGCATCAGGGGTAGAAAATCTTATCATTTTAAAACATAAACCCTGAAGATGGTGAACAAAGATGGAAACACAACATGCTTGGGTTTTCCTTCATCTCAGTCACAGTCTTTAAAACAGTATGTTGTTGCATGATTTAAGACAACATGGGCAAACATTTTTGATTCGTGAGCCACATTTGACCAGGTTGCCGGAAATGGTACTTAGGATCAACAGTCCAAAGCAATGGAGTGTGGAGAAGAGGAGAAAAAGCATGTGCAGGCAGGCTGGAACCGGTGAAGAAAATTATCAGGTGTGATGTGTGATACAAGAGTTTTAGCTAAAATAAAAGGGAAAGTGTAGAAAACTGTGGTGAGAGCGGCCATGCTGATTGGTCTAGAGACAGTGTGGTGAGAGCGGCCATGCTGATTGGTCTAGAGACAGTGTGGTGAGAGCGGCCATGCTGATTGGACAAGAGACGGACTAGAGACAGTGTGGTGAGAGCGGCCATGCTGTTTGGTCTAGAGACAGTGTGGTGAGAGCGGCCATGCTGATTGGTCTAGAGACAGTGTGATGAGAGCGGCCATGCTGATTGGACAAGAGACGGACTAGAGACAGTGTGGTGAGAGCGGCCATGCTGATTGGTCTAGAGACAGTGTGGTGAGAGCGGCCATGCTGATTGGTCTAGAGACAGCGTGGTGAGAGCGGCCATGCTGATTGGTCTAGAGACAGCGTGGTGAGAGCTCCCATGCTGATTGGTCTAGAGACAGTGTGGTGAGAGCGGCCATGCTGATTGGTCCACAGACAGTGTGGTGAGAGCGGCCATGCTGATTGGTCTAGAGACAGCGTGGTGAGAGCTGCCATGCTGATTGGTCTAGAGACAGTGTGGTGAGAGCTGCCATGCTGATTGGTCTAGAGACAGCGTGGTGAGAGCGGCCATGCTGATTGGTCTAGAGACAGCGTTGTGAGAGCTGCCATGCTGATTGGTCTAGAGACAGTGTCACTTATTCAAAGACAGGAAGCAGAGTAGTGAGTTTAATTTCACTACTAAATCTCAAAACACTGAGTTTCTAATCAGAGTCTGAAATTTCCAGCAACATTTTTTCATCAACTCGACTCTCAGATTTTGTTTTTGGAATAATTATTTTTTCTGTTGCTTTCAGAAGATATCAAACCCAGAAGGAGACCCAGATGGGTTTAACTGAAACCATAATTTGGCACCTTCTGGACAACCCAGTTAACCCTCTTAAACAAGGCTGGACAGCTTCAAATACCTGCCTAAGCTGCTGGAAACTCACAAATGAGTTGCAGTTAACACACATGCTGTAAAGTGGCTGAATGAGGAGTTCTTTCAGACTCCGACGTGTAATTTGAGTGAAAAAGTGGGATTATAACCATATGTTTTCACAGTCAGAGCCAAAGAGTGTCGAGCAGCTGGCAAACAAAATAAGGCCACAAACTGGGAGTGCTTCCCTGCTCTGGCTTCATGTCTTTGTCCCAACACGTTGCATATCTGAAAACGTTGGGGTCTTTTTTTTATGGACAGACAGTTAAATTCCAGTAATAAAAGTCGTTTTTTAAAGAAGACCAAGAATTCTCAACTTATAGTGTTTAGAAATAAACTTAGAACATTTTGTTTGATCAGAAGCGACATTTTCCGTTACGTTCCGTCTTCTTCCGCTCATCCGGGACCGGGTCGCGCGGGCAACAGTCTCAAATGGGAAGGCCAGGCTTCTCTCACCCCAGCTGTGTCCTCCAACTCACCTGGAAGGATCCCGAGTCGTTTCTCAGCCAGCTGTCAGACATAGTCTCTCCAGCGGGTCCGGGGTTCTGCCTCTTGGTCTCCTCCCGGATGCTTGAACCCCCCCATCTGGCTCCTCTCGACCTGGAGGAGGAGTGTCTCGACATTTAGCTCCTCCCGGATGGCAGAGCTCCTCACCCGATCTCTGAGTAAGAAGCCAGCCACCCTGCTGAGCTTTGATTAGGAACCTCAGATACAGTGTGAAACCCATTGAGTTCTATTCTTTTAAATTCTGTATTCTGGGACATGTATAAAAAATGACCTTCCTTAATGTGGCTATGAACACAATCCATGGCTAAAAACAACAGTATTTGTATGGTTTTGAAATAAGAAGCATATAAACCGTATTTTAAAGAGCAACCTTCAATGAGGTCAGTCAGTCACCTTCTTAACCGCCTATCCCTTGCGAGGTTGCGGGGTGGCGGGGGTGCATTCCCAGAGTTGAGACTTTAAGGCTAATAAAAAGAACGGAGACGGTGGCTCCGTGGTTTGCCCGCGGACCGGAAGTTTGCGGGTTCGCATACCACTGGGTGTTTGTCTAGGGTCCTTGAAGAAGACACCTAACCCCCTGTTTTCTTCCACCATTGGCACAGCTGTGCTAACACAGCTGGTGTGTTACATACGTCCTTCAGGTCTGGATCCGACCAGAAAGCAGCAATTGGTTAAAGCAGAAACGTACACACCCTGTGTGGAGCGAGTGAAGGTCAGACTGTTTCCACAGTTCAGGGCCAATGGAGAGTGTGGAAAAGAGGTGAAGAAGAGTGTGCAGGCAGGCTGGAATGGGTGGAGAAAATTATCAGGTGTGATGTGTGATAGAAGAGTTTCAGATAAAATGAAAAGGAAAGTGTACAAAACCGTGGTGAGAGCGGCCATGCTGATTGGTCTAGAGACAGTGTGGTGAGAGCGGCCATGCTGATTGGTCTAGAGACAGTGTGGTGAGAGCGGCCATGCTGATTGGTCTAGAGACAGTGTGGTGAGAGCGGCCATGCTGATTGGTCTAGAGACAGTGTGGTGAGAGCGGCCATGCTGATTGGTCTAGAGACAGTGTGGTGAGAGCAGCCATGCTGATTGGTCTAGAGACAGTGTGGTGAGAGCGGCCATGCTGATTGGTCTAGAGACAGTAGCACTGAAGGAAAGACAGGAAACAGAGATGTTTGTAGCAGAGATGAAGATGCTGAGGATCTCTCTGGGAGTGACCAGGATGGACAGGATCAGAGGAACAGCACATGTTAGAGGTTTTAAAGTCAGAGAGGTCAGACTGAGATGGTTTGGACATGTGCAGAGGAGAGAGAGAGAGTACATTAGAAGAAGGATGCTGGGTTTGGAACCACCGGGAAAGAGGACTAGAGGAAGACCAAAGAGGAGGTTCATGGATACAGTGAAGGAAGACATGAAGATAGTTGGTGTGACTGCAGAGGATGCAGCAGATAGGGTTAGATGGAGACACTGACTTGCTGTGGCGCCCCCTGAAGGGAAACGTCGAATGGAGAAGAAGACTGTTCTCATGCATCGGGTTACGAATAACGTTCAAACACGGTAGAAACCTACGATCTTTAAATCTTCTCTAGTCTGGTTTTCATCCTCAAAAATCATCGCTGAGGTTTTTTAAAACGACAAAAGAAGACGTAGTGACCTCTTTCTCTGATCAGAAGATCTGAGCAGGGATAAATCCACGCAGAGTGAGCCCGTCTGTTGGGATCAACATATTTTTGGGAGTAATGACAGGCATGCTAGTGAGTAATCAGAAGGGTCTTATCTGGGGCCGATGGACGGCTCAGGAATGTGGACGGACTGTTGAAACAACAGCCCCGCTAATGGGGTTAGCCAAATTCCTCGGCGGTGAATTATGAGGAGTCGGGACGTCGCGGCTTGTTGTGTCTGGCCGCGGAGCAGCACGACGACACGTTCAAGTAGAGTTATAGATTTAGTTTCTCATGAAGTGGGACCAATTAACTGGGAGTTGGATCGCTCTGCTGTGGCAAGAAGAACACAACCACATTAAAGAGCGGAGCTGTATGCACATACATCAGCAGCCACACATGCAGTGACACGGCCAGAGGCAGCAGCCCTCTCTTTCTCTGCCATATTTGCATGCTCTCAGTTGTTTGTGTGTGTCATTAACATCTTTAAATCTGTTTATTCGACAACAGACAAATGCTTTGGAATTTTTACTAGTTTTTTAAATAAACAACTAGACTTGTTTCAGTTTTTTTTTTCACGGTGCAAGAGTTGCATCATTAAAATGAGGAACATGTCGAAGAAAAAAGTGATTTATCAACAAGAAAGAGACGAAAGTAAACCTGGAAAATTAACATGATGTTCCTTCTTATAGAGAAAAATAATGTGTTTACTGTTGTTACAACATGGGGTCTATTTTTCTTTTATTCCTCCGGCTACGGCGGACGTCATAGCCGGGGGAATACGAGGGTAGGAACGTAGATCCTGGTTACCATGGTGAGGGTAGGAACGTAGATCCTGGTTACCATGGTGAGGGTAGGAATGTAGATCCTGGTAACCATGGTGAGGGTAGGAACGTAGATCCTGGTTACCATGGTGAGGGTAGGAACGTAGATCCTGGTTACCAAGGTGAGGGTAGGAATGTAGATCCTGGTAACCATGGTGAGGGTAGGAGCGTAGATCCTGGTTACCATGGTGAGGGTAGGAACGTAGATCCTGGTTACCATGGTGAGGGTAGGAACGTAGATCCTGGTAACCATGGTGAGGGTAGGAACGTAGATCCTGGTTACCATGGTGAGGGAAAGAACATAGATCCTGGTTACCATGGTGAGGGATGGAACGTAGATCCTGGTTACCATGGTGAGGGTAGGAACGTAGATCCTGGTTACCATGGTGAGGGTAGAAACATAGATTCTGGTTACCATGGTGAGGGTAGGAGCGTAGATCCTGGTTACCACGGTGAGGGTAGGAACGTAGATCCTGGTTACCATGGTGAGGGTAGGAACGTAGATCCTGGTTACCATGGCGAGGGTAGGAACGTAGATCCTGGGTTAGCACGGTAAGGGTAGGAACGTAGATCCTGGTTACCATGGTGAGGGTAGGAACGTAGATCCTGGTTACCATAGTGAGGGTAGGAACGTAGATCCTGGTTACCATGGTGAGGTTAGGAACGTAGATCCTGGTTACCATGGTGAGGGTAGGAACGTAGATCCTGGTTACCATGGTGAGGTTAGGAACGTAGATCCTGGTTACCATGGTGAAGGTAGGAATGTAGATCCTGGTTACCATAGTGAGGGTAGGAATGTAGATCCTGGTTACCATGGTGAGGGTAGGAATGTAGATCCTGGTTACCATGGTGAGGGTAGGAACGTAGATCCTGGTTACCATGGTGAGGGTAGGAGCGTAGATCCTGGTTACCACGGTGAGGGTAGAAACATAGATCCTGGTTACCATGGTGAGGGTAGGAACGTAGATCCTGGTTACCATGGTGAGGGTAGAAATGTAGATCCTGGTTACCATGGTGAGGGTAGGAACGTAGATCCTGGTTACCATGGTGAGAGTAGGAACGTAGATCCTGGTTACCATGGTGAGGGTAGGAACGTAGATCCTGGTTACCATGGTGAGGGTAAGAATATAGATCCTGGTTACCATGGTGAGGGTAGGAACGTAGATCCTGGTTACCATGGTGAGGGTAAGAATGTAGATCCTGGTTACCATGGTGATGGTAGGAACATAGATCGACTTGTAAATCGAGAGCTTTGCTTTTCGGCTCAGCTCTCTCTTTACCATGACGGACCAATGCAGCGTCCTAGTTATTGTTGACGCCGCACCGATCCGCCTGTCGATCTCCCGCTCCATCCTTCCTCCACTCGTGAACAAGACCCTGAGATAAACTCCTCCATTTGGGGCAGGACCCTGTCCCTGAACTGCAGGGGGTATTCCATCCTTTCCGGGCGAGGACCAGTCTTGTATTTGGAGGCACTGATTCCCATTCGCTACTAATTGTTTTGATTTGCTTTCAACAAGAATTTGTGAGAAAAATGACTAAAAAATCCTCACAAAATTTAACACAATTTTTTAATTAGATTCAGTCATTTTAAAAACATTTAGGTTTGTTTTTTTTAACTTCCAAGAGGTGTTTTAATGGGAATAAACTGGTTGTGAAGCCGTAGCGAGTGTTTCACGTCTGGATGGAGTGAGCTGTTTAATGTGAGCGTTTTTAAGTGTTGAATGAGTTCATAAAAAGAAAAAAACCCACAGAGAACAGTTAGTGTGATGAAAGAGTTTTTTTTCAGATATACTTCACATCTCTGTCACACCTTTTTTTTTTTCCTCTTCAGATTGTAAGCATGTAGGGCAGGTGACACCAAGGAACAGGTTAGTCATTTAGAATCCTGATTTGTGGAAGCTCACGTGTACTTTTGCCAGTTCTGATGTCATATCGGTACATGGGGGCCGAGTGGACCGTAGAAGGGACTTTCCCCACCTTTCACTTCCTGTTTGTAATCGTCTCTTTCCTCTTCCTTCTCTCTTTTTGTTTGTCAGATCGTCAGCGGCGCACTGATTGGAAGAATGAAGCGCCAGTCAGCTCTGCAGCACTGATCAGGTACGTCCTCCTCCTCCTGCTTTATATTAACCATTAAAACTTCTCAGGTTTAAACTTCAATTCTATTTTTAAAAATAATTTTTCACTGAAAGATTAAAATAAGTCATTAAAATGGTGTAAAATTACAATTATTATTTTGACTTTATGGCTTTTTAAGTGTGTTTTTTTTTTTGTAATTAATTTCCTCCCAAACACTTAAAATCTCAGTTTAACCTCCTATTTTTCTATTTTTCTTCCATTATTTTTCTAAAATTGTGCGATCAATCATTTAAAGTTAGTTTTTGTGAGTTTGAGGAATTTATTCTGATCATTTTTCAAGTTAAAACGCACGTGAAACACTTTTTTAAAAGAGGATTTTCCCAAAATTTCTGAAGGGATTTGAATCAATTTGTTTGATTCAAATTGATTACTGAGTAAATACTCAGTACCTACTATAGATGAAATGATTAAGTTGTAGGGTCATGCTGCCAAACAACTGCACTGAAAAGAGGCGGAATCCCCTGCAAGTCAGGGTCCTGCCCCAAGCGGAGGAGTTTAAGTATCTATGGGTTTTGGTCACGAGTGGAGAAAGACGGAGCAGGAGATCAACAGACAGAGATAGGCGCAGCGTCTGCAATAATTAGGATGCCACAATGCTCCATCGAGCTAAAGAAAGAGCTCAGCTGAAAATCAGAACTGTCTTTACAGGTCGATCAGACAGTTTTATCTGAAAAAACAAACTCTTTTCAGTTGATGTTGGTAAATAGCTCAGTGGTAGAACGTTCGTCCTTGGACCAGAAGTTCTCCGGAAGTTTGCGGGATCGAACCCCACTGAGTTCAAGTCTAGGTGTCCTGGGGGAGACACCTACCCCCCCTTTCTCCCACCACTGGTACCGTCGTGGCAGCCTGCTGCGGTGGAATGCAGCAAACAAATTTCCCCGGTGAGGGACGAATAAAGTATAATTCTTTCTTTCTTTTTAAATCACATGAAGACAGACACAAATATATTTAAATAATTTAATATTTCATTTATTTTTTAACTAAAATAGTTAGAATCCACGGCCAAAAACAATCAGATGGTGTCAGGGAACCAATGAATTAATCAAAGAATCAAGAACTGGTTTTTTGTCAAAGAAAATTGACAGATTTGGAACTTGGTTTGGCATCATGTGCAAAATCAAACATAAAATCTTGAAAAAAAAGATAAAAAATATTCTATAAAATAAAAATTCCTCTGAATGTAGCAACAGAAAATAAAATGTGGTGCAAAGAAAAAGATAAAGTGACAAGCAACAGGAGAGCGTCGAGTTAGTAAAATATTCTTTTACGTCTTTATTCTGGTGTGTTTATGTGACGGAGAGAGATAGCACTACCTGAAGGGAGCATGCAATGTGTGCGCTTCCTGTTCACGTTAGAATGTGGGGGGTGGCGGAGAAGAAAATCCACGGACAGTCCAACCCGGATTCTCGATGGGAGGGCTTGTAAAAAACTCAAACATGAATGAATCAGAAAATAACTTCAGGAATGTTTTGTTGTGGAAAAACATTCAAAGATTTAAAAACTCCAAAAGTGGGTTTTGCATATCGCCCTCAATAGACTCTACTTTTCAAATATCCGATATATCAGGGGTCCCCAACATTTTCTGCGCCACGGACCGGTTTAGTGTCTGACAATTTTTTCATAGACTGGTCTTAAGGTGACGAAACCAGCCTGAAAAAACTGGCTTTTTAAAATCAATAATAATAAACTTAAAAACACTTTGTCTTCACAAGAAAATTTATTAGCAGCATCTTTATAACATGGAAACATTCTCTCTGCTCGAATGCACTTTGGTTGCTATGGTAACGGTAAACATACCTTCAAAATAAAAGACTTAATAAAAACAAGAAGTGAGTAAAAATACCAGTTAGGCTCCTCCCACTAAGACTAGATCAATCAGAGTTGTGAGTTTGTTTTGCTGGAACCAGACAGTTCCATCTTGACCTGAAACCTGAAGAGTGTTTCTAAGGTCCAGTCTGATTCGTAACTCTGTGACTCCCCTTAAAGAAGCTTCCTGTAGGTCTTTGGTTTTTACTCATTTTGCTAGTTTATGGGTTTAAATTTAATGGGATGAGTCATTGACGGATGTAAGGATGAAAATCTGGCGACTTTTCAAAATAAAACCTCATTATGGCTTGAATAATAAACCAAATGAAAATAATAGAAGTTATTTCTTCTTTCTGTTCGGCCCGGTACCACAGGGCCCACGGGCCGGTCCTGGTCCGCACCCCGGTGGTTGCATGTATCATCAGTAATGCTTTATAACAGAACCTTGAACCAGAGCTTCTGTCGATCTCGTGCAGCCGCTGTTTATCAGTCAAAAATCTTTTTTTTTCGTAAGAATTGAAAGTGAAAGAACTTTCGAAAGAAAAGATTTTGAATTCTAAGAATTTGAAATTTCGTGTGAAAACACTTTCTATTTTTTGCCAAAAAGTTTCAACCATACAAAAGAGTTTTAGTGAAAAAACACAATGAATATTTTATTCATTCCTCAACGGGGAAATTTATGCGCTGCATTACACCGCAGCAGGCTGCCACGATGGCACCAATGGTGGGAGAAACGGGGGGTTCAGTCCCAGCTAACGATTTAATGTTCCCATAACGTTCTGGGAAGGGTTTTTAAAGGTCAACAGAACGTTTCGTAAAATTAATTTTTGTTTCTCTAAAGGGGAATCAGAAAGTTTTATGATGGTAGAGGAACGATATTTTTTGGTTTTTCTGATTGGTTCTTTATAAGGTTCTCAGAATGTCCCTCTAACCTTAATTTTAACCTTCAGGGAGCTGTTACACAATGTTCTTAGAAAGTTCTCTGAACGTTCATGTAACCTATGAAACTAACCGTCAGGCAACCCTCACAGAACCTTCATAGAACCTTCTCACAACCTCCTCAGAACCTTCGGCTAACCTCAGATAAAAAAAAACCTTCCCAATATGTTCAGGTAACCCTTACAAAACCCTCAGACAACCTTCTCAGAACGTTCTCCTAACTTACCATCTGTAACCTTCCGGTAACCCTTACCTAACCTTCGTAGAACCTTCTCACAGCCTTCACAGAACCTTCAGCTAACCTCAGGCTCCACTTCCAAGGCCCCTAGACATGAACTCAGTGGGATTTGAACCCGTAAACTTCCGGTTAACTTCCGATCAGAGGGCAAACGCTCTACCACTGAGCCACCGTCTCCAACATGTCAGACTGAACTCATTTTTATTTTTCTAGGAGCTCCCGTCAGATTACGTTTAAGTTGGTAGAAAAACGTAGGTCAGAATTCGAGGAGGTGCCTGAAATGTGTTATCATTGTTTTCTTTCATTTTTGTAAACAAACACTTTTTTTTAATATATAATTTATTTAACATTTACTTTGATTTTTTTAAATATTTCTGAAGACTCTGAACATCAAAGTCCCAGGTCAGATCAGGCCGTGTTAAAAGTCGATGAGAGACTGTAAACACGTCTTCCCGCTCTCTGTGAGATTTAATAAACTCTCCAGACACGCTACGTCCACTCCATCATCCTCACATTGTTTGCTTTTGTTTGTCCAAGTGTTTCATGTGCAGTGCGTGTAGTCGTCCCTTCCCAACAAACGTCGGCTTGTTTTCTTTACCTCGTAAACTGTGGAAGATGTTTGAGGATGATTGTCTTTGAAGAGAACCGTCCTCATCCTGTCGTCTCTGGTTAGGAAGAAAAGAACAAAACAAATCGAGACCTTTTTCCAGGTTTGAAACATTTAAGAAGGAAATGATCCCAAGATGTGATTTAATGTCCTGGACTTTAGAAAACATTCATTCACGAATCCTGAACCTCTAACGTTGACATGCTTCTGTCGGCTTGTTTGGGATTTTTGTCGAGAAAGAAGAAGAACTTTGGGATTAAAAAATAAATAAATAAGTTTTTATAACTTTTCAAATTGTCACTTTTGTGATTTGGAATTCTTTTTTTTTTTTAAACTAGTTTGAGTGCTGTTCAGTTTGGGTCTCTTAGAGTCTGGCGTGCACGCATTCAGTGCCGTCGAGCATCTGGAATCTCTTTCTTCTCATTTTATTTATTACAAAAACACCCCGTGTTTTTTTTTTTTTGGTCCAGGTCGAGACAATTAAGCAGATCCAAAGAAGACGAATTCAGAAATGAAAACGTTACTGATTCACATTTTAAATCACAAAATGTGAAAAAGTCAGAGGCCGGCGAGAAGGCTAGTTTAGGTTTACTCACTGGTCCAGAACGAGCTGGAGAGATGAACAGTTAGGCCCCGCCCACACGTCCATACGTAGCTGGGTATTTTTAAAAACGCATATCTGCTGTCCTCCGTTTTAGGAAAACACTCGCATCCACACGGTGCCATATAAATACGCTTCTGAGTGCGGTTATAAGCATGCCAGACCAGTAGTTGGCAGTATTAAGTGGAGGAGGAGGTAGGCTTATATGATGAATAATCGCCGATTGCGACGCATTTCTCCTCCTTTGCTAGGGCTACGTGTGGGCGGAGCCTTAAGCTACTTGTGGGCGGGGCCTTAGGCTAGGTGTGGGCGGGACCCAAGGCTACGTGTGGGCGTAACCTAAGGCTACACGTGAGCGTGGCCTAACGCCACGTGTTGGCGAGGCTTAAGGCTATGTGTGAGCGGGGACTAAGCCTATGTGTGGACGGGGCGTAAGGCTACGTGTGGGCGGGGACTAAGGCTACGTATGGGCGGGGCCTGAGGCTGAATGAGGGCGGGGCCTAACGCTACGTTTGGGCGGGCCCTGAGGCTACGTGTGGGTGGGGCCTAATGCTACGTTTGGGCGGGCCCTGAGGCTACGTGTGGGTGGGGCCTAAGGCTACGTGTGTGCGGGACCCAAGTCTACGTGTGGGTGGGGCCTAAGGCTACGTGTGGGCGGGGCCTTAATGAATCCTCCACATTCTGTGGCCAGAGGCAAAATAAAAAAAGAAAGGGTGTGTTCCGGAAAACAAAATCCACGTCTAAGAACAACCTGGTCTTACAGAGGACTCCTCAATGGACAGAATGGCTCACAAATTACTAAAAAAAAAAAAAAAACCACTTCAGGAATGTTTTTGAGTTGAAAACATTCAAACACTTCCTCCATAAACCAGCTGGTCTCTGGTTGGTCTCTGGTTGAACTCTGATTGGTCTCTGATTGGTCTCTGGTTGGTCTCTGGTTGGTCTCTGGTTGGTCTCTGGTCTCTGATTGGTCTCTGATTGGTCTCTGGTTGGTCTCTGGTCTCTGATTGGTCTCTGATTGGTCTCTGGTTGGTCTCTGGTCTCTGATTGGTCTCTGATTGGTCTCTGGTTGGTCTCTGGTCGGTCTCTGATTGGTCTCTGGTTGGTCTCTGATTGGTCTCTGGTTGGTCTCTGGTCTCTGATTGGTCTCTGGTTGGTCTCTGGTTGGTCTCTGATTGGTCTCTGATTGGTCTCTGGTTGGTCTCTGGTTGGTCTCTGATTGGTTTCTGGTTGGTCTCTGGTCTGTGATTGGTCTCTGGTTGGTCTCTGGTTGGTCTCTCGTCTCTGGTTGGTCTCTGGTTGGTCTCTGGTTGGTCTCTCGTCTCTGGTTGGTCTCTGGTCTCTGACTGGTGAAAAAAAGTCAGAAAATCGCAAAAAATCGCAAAAAAGTAAAAAAATTGCAAAAAAATTGCAAAAAAGTCGCTTTGTGACTTTTTGTGGAAAAAATCGCGAATAAGGGTTGAAAATCACAAAAAAAAAAAAGATGATTGAAAACATCTGGATTCCTCATTACTAATCATGAGACCGCTCAGACGGGTCCGTACTGCCCCGTCATGGTGCGTAGGAGCAGGACTCTGCTTTGTTTGGTGTGCAGGGGTCTCGCTGTCCCCCTGTTCACCTCTAAACCCAGCTCTGATTGGCTGAATGCTTTCTGCACTATGCTCTGGCATCATGCCAGCCTGCTGCCAGCCATGCTGTGCCCCCTGATCAGAAGAGAATGTGACATTTGTGCAGAGGTAATGGAATCTGCTTGCAATTAAATCTCTGACTGTGAAGAGGAGCCTATCTCCTCCCTGTTTCCCCCCATCTCCTGCCATTCCCAGCAGCAGGGGGGGTCAGGCGCGATGATGAAACCGTCCCAGCAAGACCTCCACTCACCCACCTCCTCTCCCCCTCCCCCTTTACCAATCTCACTGTCAGGTTGGGTTTTTTAACTTCTGAAAAAAGTTCTGCTTCTATCTGAAAATTACCGTATTTTCACGACCAAATGTGCACCGTATTTAAAGCCGCAGTACCAGATTTGTCTGCTCTGTATTTAACACACACACATAAGCCGCACCTGATGATTGGGCGCGGGTTTTATATACATATCCTCTACTACGTACGTCCGCCTTACAAAAACACACACACACACAAGCAGACAAGTGTGTATATTTAAAATAAATCAGGAGTAAAATTGAGTTTGTTTTTATTTAAATATTAGTTACAGTCATTATAAAGTCATTTATCAAATCCATCCAAGTCCTCATCCTCTGTTCCGTCATCTTCCGCTTGTTCCGGGCCGGGTCGCAGGGGCAACAGCCCAGGCTTCTCTCACCCTGGCTGCATCCTCCAGCTCACCCAGAAGGATCCTAAATCATTCCCCATCCAGCTGTTAGACATAGTCCTTCCAGCTGGTTCGGGGTCTGCCTCTCGGTGTCCTCCTGATGGAACGTGCCTAAAACAACCGTGTTAGGTTGATTGGCCGGTGCCAAATTGCCCGTAGGAATGAGTGTGTGTGTGGATGGTTGTATGTGTGTGGCCCTGCGACAGACTGGTGACCTGTTCGGGATGTACCCTGCTGTTTGCCTTGAATCAGCCGGTATGGGCTCCGGCACACCCCGCACTGACTGTGTCTTCATGCTTAAAAATGTCACTAACGGAGCGACAAATTCATACTTTTGTTAGGATATAATTGTTTTTTTTCTGGCTTTTTTATTGGTTGTGAGTCTGACCGGCCCCAGGGGGAATTGAACCAGGTTCTTTCAGTCAAAAGACAGTGACTCTGCCACTAAGCCAACGCCCCCTGGCACTAGAATATAATTGTTTTTGATGATGTATCGTAAACGTCTATCGGCCCATCCCAACTAGCACTCGTCTGTCATTGAATTTGGCGTGACCCTCCAAGAGGGACAGGCACGCCATGTGGAGCATTTCCCTTGAACTTGTGTAGGAGTTGTTCCTATCTGTGTTCCTTGTCCAGCCCGGGTGGACAGAGGTGCAGGATATCCAGGTCAAGGTTTGTCTAAATCCTCCCTTTTCACTCGCACCCTTTGTTGAGCTGCCTGTTGGAAACAATCTGAGTCTGGAATCATTTTCTCATTTTATTTTGATTATAAAAAATGTCCCTTTTGTTTCTGAAGCTTTAAAGTGACCGCTTTCCTCGGCCCGTTCAACTTCGGCCCTTTTTTTTTTTTTTTACACATTCGTGATGAATTATTCATGTCACAAGCGGGCGGGCAAAGGGAGTATTATCTGTGAAAATAAAAGGGTCATTCTGTTTCTTCTTTTTTCTTCAGCCAAGGGTTAATTTGAAGCAACAATCAAACGAACCTCCCCATTTCCGCGCTGCTACGGGTCGTAATGAAAAGGATTTATTCACTAACATCCTGGTAAACAAACACTTTTCCTCTCGCCAGCAGCGGTCCGGCTAGCCTGCGTTCCGTGATAAAGTAGAGAAATCTTAGCTGGAGGAAGGAGAGAGAACGCGGCTCACTCCATTAGTGTCATTGGAATGGTGAATTAGATCAGGCTGACAGATAGACGTGGAAAATTGTTTTAATTGTATAATTATCTCTGCTCAGCCACTTGTGCGGAAAAGTGCTGTGATGTGGGTGAAGGCCAGGGAAGAGCACATTTGGCCCTTATGTGCTTATTTTGTCTTTGCACAGGAAATGAACAACAATCGGGGGTCCTGAGGATAAAACATAAACACACCCAAACGCGCAGACACTCGCTCACACTCCCCCTGGGCAGGCTGAGACATGCTCAGCGAGATGCTGCCCTTTAAAGCGATGTCTGGCCAGTGAAACGTCTCCTCGGGCTAAGACGCCTGGAACCGTCTGATCAGTTTAACAAAACCAAACAGAGAAAACGGTTCGTTTAATGTGGATGTTTCTGACCACGGGGTGGATCACGGGCTCTGGTCTCACAGTCTGACCAAACTGATCCAACGACGCTGGAAGCCGAAAATATACAAATACATTTTTAGAACAAGAGAGAAAACTTAAAGAAGGAGGAAAATATGAAGTTTAATCACATGAAATACAAACTTAGGAGGATCTACGTTCCTACCCTCACCATGGTAACCAGGATCTACGTTCCTACCCTCACCATGGTAACCAGGATCTACCTTCCTACCCTCACCATGGTAACCAGGACCTACGTTCCTACCCTCACCATGGTAACCAGGATCTACGTTCCTAACCTCACCACAGTAACCAGGATCTACGTTCTTACCCTCACCATGGTAACCAGGATCTACGTTCTTACCCTCACCATGGTAACCAGGATCTACGTTCCTACCCTCACCATGGTAACCAGGATCTACCTTCCTACCCTCACCATGGTAACCAGGATCTACGTTCCTACCCTCACCATGGTAACCAGGATCTACGTTCCTACCCTCACCATGGTAACCAGGACCTACGTTCCTACCCTCACCATGGTAACCAGGATCTACGTTCCTACCCTCACCATGGTAACCAGGATCTACATTCCTACCCTCACCATGGTAACCAGGATCTACGTTCCTACCCTCACCATGGTAACCAGGATCTACATTCCTACCCTCACCATGGTAACCAGGATCTACGTTCCTACCCTCACCATGGTAACCAGGATCTACATTCCTACCCTCACCATGGTAACCAGGATCTACGTTCCTACCCTCACCATGGTAACCAGGATCTATGTTCCTACCCTCACCATGGTAACCAGGATCTACGTTCCTACCCTCACCATGGTAACCAGGACCTACGTTCCTACCCTCACCATGGTAACCAGGATCTAGGTTCCTACCCTCACCATGGTAACCAGGATCTACGTTCCTACCCTCACCATGGTAACCAGGACCTACGTTCCTACCCTCACCATGGTAACCAGGATCTACGTTCCTACCCTCACCATGGTAACCAGGATCTAGGTTCCTACCCTCACCATGGTAACCAAGATCTACGTACCTACCGTCACCATGGTAACCAGGACCTACGTTCCTACCCTCACCATGGTAACCAGGATCTACGTTCCTACCCTCACCATGGTAACCAGGATCTACGTTCCTACCCTCACCATGGTAACCAGGATCTACATTCCTACCCTCACCGTGGTTCTGTGTAGAGTTTGCATGTTCTCCCTGTGTATGCGTGGGTCTCCTCTGGTTACTCCGGTTTCCTGCCAGCCTCCAAAAACATACATGGTAGGTTGATTTGCCGCTATAAAATTGCCATTGTAGTGGGTAAATGAGGGTTTGAGTGGACGGTTATGTGTGTGTGGCCCCTCGACAGACTGGCGACCTGTTCGGGGTGTATTCTTGAATCAGCTGGTTAGGCTCCAGCATCCCTGTCACCCCGTTAGGGATGGACGGTTAGGAGATGAATGAACAAATTTTAGACGCAACTTTTAAAAAGTAAAACCATCACTTTTTTTTCTTTATTGATGCCACTTTTTGAACATTTTTTTTACATAGATTTTGATCTCAGATTTTATCTTTTCTACTTTTTTAAGTGAAGTTTTGGTTTCAAACAGCTTCGTTTGTGTTTCGTCAGAATCTAACTTCCTGCTTCTTTAAAAGTAGCAAAAAATAAAGAGTTCATTTGATCTGTTTGACTTTAGAACTTACGTACCCGTCTGATTGGGGCTGTAATTTTTAGTATGAACCTCTTTCTGGATTTTTAGAGTTACCTGAGATTACTGATGGGCTTCCGGTCGTGTCCGGACAGATCACTTACTGTATGATTTCTCAGAGCTCCATGTGTAGAGCGGATCCCGTCCAAACAGTGATGCGCTGCAGTCAGCAGCTGCATCCAAGTACGAAAGAACAGCTTGAGGAAGGTGGGCTGGGATGAATCAGCTTCTTCTCACTGGTTGAAATGAGAAGCTTTTGGTGGTAGTCCAGCTCACAAACACGAATCATTTTAACGGTTAAATTTGTCAACATCATCAAACCGTGTCACACAGTTGAGCGTCGTCCGACTCTGAAAAAAAATCAACGCCAAGGTTTCGTTTTTGCCTCCTGAACTGCTTATCCTTAACGGGCTCACGAGGGATGCCGAAGCCTGTCTCATCTGATTTCAGGAGAAAAGCAGGGTACACCCCAAACAGGTTGCCACTACACACACCACTATCCACATACACACTCATCCTAAGGGTTATTTTATAGCAGCCAATCAACCTAACATGCATGTTTTCAGAGGGTGGGATGAAACCGGAGGACCTGGAGAAAACCCACACATACATGGGGAGAACATGCAAACTCCACACAGAAAGACTAGTGTTTCAAGCCTCGTCCCACCCAGGGCGTGAGCCCCAACCATCTCACTGTGCACCAACAAAACGCCCTGTACAGTGATCCCTCACCATAATGCGGTTTACTTTTCATGGTTTTGCTTCTTCCCAGATTTGCATCGTGCAGTCTGATTGGCTAAAAAGTCACTCCGCTTCTTTTCTAACCGTACGTCAATAACGTTGCAGTTTAATATGTACACGTGTGTAAAACAGCTTGAAAAAATTTACATTATGTATGTGCAAATTCTCTTACATTATGGGTCTTCAAGTTTCCTCTAAGACCCATAATGTCGACAAAACGCTCTGGACCGACAGACGCACCTGCGGCACGGCCCGAAAGGCAACGGGAGATGATCTATTGCAGATAAAGTTAAACTTCTGGACGTGCTTAGAGAAAGGGAAAGCTATACAGTTGTAGGTTGGCATTTTTGAATAAATTAATCTTCCGTTCGTTCCATAGCGAACTGGTTACCAAACCATGCCATCCATCTGCCATCCATGCCATCCATCTGCCTCTTTGTCAAATGTTAGAGATCAATGTGGCCCACGAATCAAAAAGTTTGCCCGCCTCGGCCTAGACTGAAGCAGGTGTTTGGTCGGTCTACCGTTGTGAGAGGGGCTTCTTCTGTAGAACACGTAAAACACACAGGTTCTACGTGTTCTTTAAACAAAATATATTGAGATTCTGTAAAGATTTGTTTTAGTTCCTTCAACAACACTTTTTTGAACCACTTCATATCTTTTTTTTTTTTTTTTACTCATTCTATTCATCCCTCTCCAGGGAAATTTGTGTGCTGCTCTCCTACACCGCAGCAGGCTGCCACGACGTCGTCAATAGTGGGAGAAACGGGGGGTTAGACGTCTTCTCCAAGGACCTTAGACGTCCACTCAATGGGATGCGAACCTGTGAGCTTCCGGTTGACTCCGGTTGTTCGCGGGTGAACGCTCTAGCCATTGAGCCACCGCCTCCTCCCACGACATGAATATTTTAATCATATTTAATTGAGAAACGCAGTAGGCTTAAAAAAAAAAAAAAAAAAAAAGGTTGTTTTGATGGTAATTTAAGAAAATCAGATGTAAAAAATGACATTTTAGAAAAAAACAACCAAACTTTGAAGTTCTGCTGAATCGCATGTGAACGGAAAGTTTCTGAAACTCTTTCTGAGACTTGAAACCTGTGTTCGGTCTGAGGTCTGAAGAGGGGGAAACCCCGGTTTAATTTCTACTGGTGGCATATCAGGTGGTCCTTGGGTAAAACCATGAGGTACCGTTTGTTTCTGACCTCGTGAGACGAAACATGAACGATACACCAGCGCAGGTGGGACGCCGAAACACCCTTTTTTTTTTTACTCATTTATTTTGCGGGGCGGTACGGTGGCACAGTGGGTAGCACAGTGGCCTCACAGCAAGAAGGTCATGGGTTCAAGTCCTGGGTGGGGACGAGGCTTGGAATACTGACCTTCCTGTGTGGAGTTTGCATGCTCTCCCCGTGCCCACATCGGTTTCCTCCCACCCACCAAAGACATGCATGCTTGGTTGATTGGCCGGTGTCAAATAGCCCCTGGAAATGAGTGTGTGTGGATGGTTGTATGTGTGTAGCCCTGCCACAGACTGGCGACCTGTGCGGGGTGTACCCTGCACCTCTCCTTGAATCAGCCGGGATGGGCTCTGGCACCTCCTGGAACCCCATAAGGAATAGACGGTTAAGAATCTGACTTACTGACTTTTATTTTGCCGTAAAAAAAAAACTGAAAACAGCCTTTAAACATAAAATTAAATCATTTTTTGGACTGAATTTCTCAACATTAGTTAAAAAAATACTGTAAAAAATACTTTTTTTTTAACATTAAACATGTTAAAGTTTAGAGTTTGTCATGTGTGACTTGTCACCTTCGTCATGCTCTGCTGTTCACGTGCATCTCCTCCATAACGCTGCGGGGGTTAGCAGGCAGCGGAGCTCCTTTAAGGAGCCTCGTGTTGGTTTAATGTCTCATGTACTACAGCACAGACGAGGTTGTAAGGCCAGGGCGGGGTTTACACTGAGTGGTGTTTTCCCGACTGCACGGGGAGCCTCCTTCAGGATAATGAAAGGTGACAGGAAGGACTGGAGGTCTGGAGCGAAGCCTGGGCAGCTGGTCAGAGCAGGAGAATAGGAAGCAGTGTGCGTCGGGGCTAAAGTGCAGCCAGAAGCAAATGAAAGCTCATATCTACCATCTCCCTCGCCTCCATGCACTTTCCTGTTTGGACTTGAAGGTGATTGGGGAGCCAAGGCGGTGACAGTTGACGGAAGCTGCGCGGAGGAGAGAGTATTTATTTACAGTGAGATGCAGCGATGCTTGTTCAGGATGCGGTTTCACACAGGATGTACCCCCCCTCCACACACACACACACACACCTCCTCCCATCTTCCTCATCTTCCACCCTCACATTACAATCCCCAGGTTTGATCAAGGATAGGAAGTGGGTTACAGCAGCGGGTTGTGTAAGACGGTCTGGATCCGACCATCAGAGAGTCTGGTGTTTGTTCATAAAAGTCAAACACAGAGTAAAGGATTCTATCTGTCCTCGTCAAAGAAAGAGGGATTAATTAGTACCGTAATAATAATAAAAAAAGAATAGAGAGGACATAAGAGGAATGTATGCTCTAGAACAGGGGTGGGCAACTTGGTACCCTGGTGAGGGTAGGAACGTAGATCCTGGTTACCATGGTGAGAGTAGGAACGTAGATCCTGGTTACCATGGTGAGGGTAGGAACGTAGATCCTGGTTACCATGGTGAGGGTAGGAAAGTAGATCCTGGTTACCATGGTGAGGGTAGGAAGGTAGATCCTGGTTACCATGGTGAGGGTAGGAACATAGATCCTGGTTACCATGGTGAGAGTAGGAACGTAGATCCTGGTTACCATGGTGAGGATAGGAAGTTGATCCTGTTTACCATGGTGAGGGTAGGAACGTAGATCCTGGTTACCATGGTGAGGGTAGGAATGTAGATCCTGGTTACCATGGTGAGGGTAGGAACGTAGATCCTGGTTACCATGGTGAGGGTAGGAACGTAGATCCTGGTTACCATGGTGAGGGTAGGAACATACATCCTGGTTACCATGGTGAGGGTAGGAACGTAGATCCTGGTTACCATGGTGAGGGTAGGAACATACATCCTGGTTACCATGGTGAGGGTAGGAGCGTAGATCCTGGTTACCATGGTGAGCGTAGGAACGTAGATCCTGGTTGCCATGGTGAGCAGTCATATCATTACATCTTGATTTGTCAGACTGGGAATTCTTAACGTGTCACGGTTTTGCTCGACTAGTGTATCAAGTGTTTGAAGTTTGTGCCAAGCCATAAACCCTCCGCCCCCCTGCTCGCCCTCTGAACGTACCCCACCCTGCCCCTGTTTAGTTTTAAACAAATGATTCTGATTTATGGAGGATTTATGACAGACACACCCAGCTTAAGGGAAAAAAAATGTTCTTGATCCCATAAAACAAACATAAACGCAAACAATTAAATAATTTTTAAAAAAGCCCAAAGAAGAAAATTCTGGTAAATTTTCACAGATATTTAATTAAATAAAGATAATTACATGATGCCACAGGTTGGCGTTTCTTACGCCCACGTTTGATGAAATTACTACTATTACACTTCCAAACATTTAGGAGCAAAAAATGACCTGAAAAGATCCAAATAAAAGAAAATATTAAACCTTATGAATCTCTTTTGGAGAGCAGGTAAATTTCCTCGTTACGGATCCTGATTGCTTGACTATTAAACCTGTAATTAAAGCATAATTTAATCTGAAATTCCAGGTTTTTAGGGGTAATTTAAAAAAAAAAAATAAACAAATTGAAACATCAGAAAATCATATAAAATCAAATAAAATATAAAATGAAAAATTTTTACCTGGAAGTGGAGTAGTTTAAGTATCTCTGGGTCTTGTTCACGAGTGGGGGAAAGATGGAGCAGGACATCGACAAGCGGATCGGTGCCGCGTCAGCAATAACTAGGACGTGGTAAAGAGAGAACTGAGCCGAAAAGCAAAGCTCTCGATTTCCAAGTTGATCTACGTTCCTACCCTCACCATGGTAACCAAGATCTATGTTCCTACCCTCACCATGGTAACCAGGATCTATGTTCCTACCCTCACCATGGTAACCAGGATCTATGTTCCTACCCTCACCATGGTAACCAGGATCTACGTTCCTACCCTCACCATGGTAACCAGGATCTACGTTCCAACCCTCACCATGGTAACCAGGATCTACGTTCCTACCCTCACCATGGTAACCAGGATCTACGTTCCTACCCTCACCATAGTAACCAAAATCTACATTCCTACCCTCACCATGGTAACCAGGATCTACGTTCCTACCCTCACCATGGTAACCAGGATCTACGTTCCTACCCTCACCTTGGTCACCAGCTGTGGGTGGTGACCGAAAGAATGAGATCGCGGATATAAGCGGCCGAAATCAGCTTCCTCTGATTTCCACCCTGTTTGGGTGAGGAGCTCTGCCATCCTGGAGGAGCTCAGTGTCGAGCCACTCCTCTAGGTCGAGAGGAGCCAGATGGGGTGGTTCGGGCATCTGGTCAGGATACTTCCCAAGCGCCTCGCTGTTGAGGTGTTTCGGGTATGTCCAACCAGGAGGAGACCAAGAGGCAGACCCCGCACCCGCTGGATAGATTGTGTCTCACAGCTGGCTGGGGAACAACTCAGGATCCTTCCGGGTGAGCTGGAGGATGCAGCCGGGCTGAGAGAAGCCTGGGCTTCCCATATGAGGCTGTTGCCCCAGCGACCTGACCCCGGATGATCGGAAGAGAAAAGAATGGAACGGAAAAGAGTTTTTCTCTTCTAGTTTAAACCAATTCTAAACCACAAACTGGTATCATATTTATAACATATTTCCAAATGGTGTCTCTATTCTCTTTCAAAGCTTTTCTACGACCTGTTTAAACTGTGTGATCGAACAAGCAGCATCATTAGGGTCAAACGTAAACAAAACTATTGTTTTGTTGGTGTAAAAACTCTTCATAAGCTTTCTCCTAGTGTGTTATGATGTGGACCACATCTGTCTGCTCCTAGCCGACTTTTACGACCAGGTATTCATGAGGACTGTGTCTAAACTCAGGAAAAAAAAAATAGACATCTGTTAAAGCTGGGATTGTAAAAGACATGCATGTGCGGCTCTCATGATCCAGTTCTGATTGTCACGTTTTTTACACACCGTTTCTGACTTAAAGAGATAATCTGGACCATCTTTCAGGTGTGTGTGTGTTTGACTGGGTTAGTTTTTACAATCCCTTCGTCCTCACAATGTGGAGCAAACATAAAGCACCGAGGGTTTCCGTGCATCCATACTTCTGGAACACTTTTTCAAACCACAGAAGGGTCAAAAGTCAAACACTTGATCTCTGATTGGTTTTCAGAGGTTAAAAAATGGCTAAATATGTTTTAAAAACACCAGAAACTAAAAAAATAACTGCAATAACACTGTAATAAAAAACTGCCTGGAGTTAACCAGTACCAACTATTGATGAACCTACAAGGTTTTCAGCGTCAGGTGACTAAAAGTCAAGGTCCAAATCTCAACGTCAGAAATTTATGAAGCAGGCATTTGATTTTTCTTAGTCTTACGCTTAAGTGTTTTTCTCCTTCCATCATTTCCCTTCAGGGGGCGCCACAGCAAGGCAGTTTCTTCCATCTAACCCTATCTGCTGCATCCTCTTCGGTCATACCAACTATCTTCATGTCTTCTTCACTGTATCCATGAACCTCCTCTTTGGTCTTCCTCTTGTCCTCTTTCCTGGTGGTTCCAAACCCAGCATCCTTCTTCTGATGTACTCTCTCTCTCTCCTCTGCACATGTCCAAACCATCTCAGTCTGACCTCTCTGACTTTAAAACCTCTAACATGTGCTGTTCCTCTGATCCTGTCCATCCTGGTCACTCCCAGAGAGATCCTCAGCATCTTCATCTCTGCTACAAACATCTCTGTTTCCTGTCTTTTCCTCAGTGCTACTGTCTCTAGACCAATCAGCATGGCCGCTCTCACCACACTGTCTCTAGACCAATCAGCATGGCCGCTCTCACCACACTGTCTCTAGACCAATCAGCATGGCCGCTCTCACCACACTGTCTCTTGACCAATCAGCATGGCCGCTCTCACCACATTGTCTCTAGACCAGGGGTCGGGAACCAATGGCTCGCGAGCCACCTGTGGCTCTTTTGATGATTGCATCTGGCTCGCAGATAAAACAAAATATTCTCACTTGTTTTAATCCATCCATCGATTTTTCACTGCTCATGTCCTGTTCAGGGCTGCAGTTTGCTGCAGGAGCAATTGTCCATTATTTTAATTGGATGATACTGGCCTACGTTGGCCATTGCTAGGTAAACAAGCAAACGCCCCCTTTTGAATCAGTATGCTCAGCGTTGCCAGGTGTACGATAATTATCGTATTTGTACGATTTTTTTGTCCTCCGTACGATGTACAATCAATAATTGTAAAAAATGCTCAAAATACGATCATTTGAACGTTTCTTGTCTGTGTAATTGGGTTAGTTGTTCACAACAATGCGTCTGTTTGTCGGAGTTATTTTTTTTTATGAACCCTGAATGCATCAAACAAAGGAACAGATGAATGATTGGCTGAAAGGTCCGGTCAATCATTGTGGCTAACGATTGGTTACATTGGGGCGAGTAGCCCCGCCCACAAAGTTATAAAGACCAGGGACGTCAATTTGCGTGTTTGAGATTTGTTGCGGACTCGGAAATTAAAGCGTTCTTCTGATGTTGAAACACTGAACTTTTGATTAAATTATCAGTTTTAAAAAAACAACAACAAAGAAATAAAAATCTCTTTATTATTTTCAGTCTGCAGTTATTGTTTAAGTCTTTGCTGAAAATGTTGTAGATGGTATTTTTATAAAAATAATTTCGATCTGTGACGCACTATTTTATCTTCAGAAACAAAGCTAATTGAACTGATTAATCCATAAATAGTAGTGGATGAAGTATTTGTGCTTAAAAGCATCCAAAATGTTATTGATCAGTTTATAAAGACTGACTGAGGAGATTAAAACTACACATCACTTAGATTTTGTATCATGTAGCTAGATGTTGGGGTTAGCATTAAACAAAACCTTATATGTATATATAATAATAATAATAATAATGCATTGAACTTATATAGCGCTTTTCTAGACACTCAAAGACGCTTTACATTTATATACATATGCATTATTCATTCACTCCATACAATCATTCACACACACACAACATTCATTCCTGATGATGGGAGCTACCATGCAAGGCGCAGACCACTATCATCAGAAGCAACTGGGGGTTCGGTGTCTTGCTCAAGGACACCTCGGCATGGACTCTGGGCGGGGGATCGAACCTGCGACCTTCCGGTTACGGAGCGGTCGCCCTACCCACCGAGCCATCCTTCCCCCAAAATATATATAAATTTATATGTACTGTCGCCTAACTCCCGCCCCTACTGATTTCTTTTAAATGTATTATATGGCTCTCACTGAAATAAATTTCCAAATATTTTGTTTTCATGGCTCTCTTAGTCAAAAAGGTTCCCGACCCCTGCTCTAGACCAATCAGGATGGCGGGTCTCACCATGGTTTTGTACACTTTCACTTTCATTTTAGCTGAAACTCTTCTATCACACATCACACCTGATACAACTGATAGGCGGAGGGGTTCCTTTAATAAATGAAACAAATAAAAGTCCACTGGTTGCTGCATGGAAACCAACAATCTGGCACAGGCCGAGGGTGGAAGGTGGTTTATGAAGCTTGCTGATTGCTGATCGCCTGCTGGGGGTGAGCAGGTTGCCATGGAGACAGAGACCCTCTTTGAAGCAGGAGAAGGGATCACAACAAGTCCTAGCTAGAGATTTAAATGAGTATTTAAACAATAGAAAAAATAAAAGTAAAACGGACCAATAACCATCCAGATATGGCGTATCAGCTCCACCCCAGACCGACGTCGTGCCATCGTTGGGAGAGAAGACCTCTCAGACTTCAGCACAGACGTATTTATTGTTGTAATTTTTTCATTTTTAAAAGCTGATTCACCTTCACGCTGCTCACTAAAAGCTTCTGATGATCTCATGTAAATAATTTTGTGATTTAAAAAGGGGGCCAGGGTGGTGCAGAGAACACGGAGCCAACACGCAACATTCATCACCGAGATGACGAAGAATAATAACCCTGAAAAATGATCAACTATGATAATGTGATATTTTCCAACAATAAATACACTTTGGACCAAAAAAAGAGAGAAAGATGGGATGAAAAGGAACATAGAAGAAAGAGAAAATCTCCTCAGCAGCAAGTGAGGGCATAAATAACGTGTGGCACATCTTTTACCTTCTTCAATTATCTGCCTTTTGACATGCAAGCTGAGCATAGTGTAATTAACATCTCAGGAGATAATGGGGTCGCCACTCACTGATCAATCTCACACATAAATTATCTCCTTTTACCAACCCGATCGCCTGCTTTCTGGGTCGGAAGTGTTCCAAAGCAGTTTTTTTTTTTTGGGTGTGGGTCTTTAATAAAACTGGTAATACGACTAATGACTCATCCAATTGAGCTCATTAAAAAAAAAAGAAGCATCAATTAGACCCAAATTTTACAGTTTTTTTCCTTGTCTGTAAACAATAAATCGTCGTGGTAAAAAAAGAGCTGAGCCGAAAAAAAAGCTCTCGATTTACAAGTCGATCTACGTTCCTACCATCACCATGGTAACCAGGATCTACGTTCCTACCCTCACCATGGTAACTAGGATCTACGTTCCTACCCTCATCATGGTAACCAGGTTCTACGTTCCTACCCTCACCATGGTAACCAGGATCTATGTTCCTACCCTCACCATGGTAACCAGGATCTGCGTTTCTAGCCTCACCATGGTAACCAGGAACTATGTTCCTACCCTCACCATGGTAACCAGGATCTACCTTCCTACCCTCACCATGGTAACCAGGGTCTACGTTCCTACCTTCACCATGGTAACCATGATCTATGTTCCTACCCTCACCATGGTAACCAGGATCTATGTTCCTACCGTCACCATGGTAACCAGGATCTACGTTCCTACCCTCACCATGGTAACCAGGATCTATGTTCCTACCCTCACCATGGTAACCAGGATCTACATTCCTACACTCACCATGGTAACCAGGATCTATGTTCCTACCCTCACCATGGTAACCAGGATCTGCGTTTCTAGCCTCACCATGGTAACCAGGAACTATGTTCCTACCCTCACCATGGTAACCAGGATCTACCTTCCTACCCTCACCATGGTAACCAGGGTCTACGTTCCTACCTTCACCATGGTAACCATGATCTATGTTCCTACCCTCACCATGGTAACCAGGATCTATGTTCCTACCGTCACCATGGTAACCAGGATCTACGTTCCTACCCTCACCATGGTAACCAGGATCTATGTTCCTACCCTCACCATGGTAACCAGGATCTGCGTTCCTACCCTCACCATGGTAACCAGGATCTACATTCCTACACTCACCATGGTAACCAGGATCTATGTTCCTACCCTCACCATGGTAACCAGGATCTACATTCCTACACTCACCATGGTAACCAGGATCTACGTTCCTACCCTCACCATGGTAACCAGGATCTATGTTCCTACACTCACCATGGTAACCAGGATCAACGTTCCTACACTCACCATGGTAACCAGGATCTACGTTCCTATCCTCACCATGGTAACCAGGATCTACGTTCCTACCCTCACCGTGGTAACCAGGATCTAAAAGCTAGTGTTTGTAAAATTCTGTTTCTGTCCTTCTTTAATATTTCAGAGACGCTACAACTAATCATTCTATCAATTTTGATCGTTCTGACAAGTCGACTTAGAAAGGGAATTTACTGCTAAAAAAAAATTACAACCCTAACCTGTAAAGTTTAATTATAAACACCACGTTGGCTGAAAGATTTACTTCTTTCATTGATCGTGTTGCCTCAACCTGCCTGGACTTATCTGAACAGGATCATCATTGTTCTGTTTCGATTGTTCCCTTCAGGTGTTTAAAAACGACTTCAATCATTTTTAAAATGTATGCTGCTGCATTTGGGAGTCCCTCCTTTCAATCATGGTGGTTTCCAAACACCCGGGGCGGAGGGATAACTTATTATCATACAAAGTAGAACATCAGGGATCTTACGAGCTGATACGTACGACCGCTTCACTGTGATAACAAGAAAAAAATATCATCAAGGTGTCAAATAAAATGACTCTGCCTGCTCTGTAACACAAACTGTACTGATACTGAGTGGCCGAGGTGTTTATGGTGAACACTATTGAGTGTACAAACCCGTGGTGAGAGTGGCCATGCTGATTGGTCTAGAGACAGTGTGGTGAGAGCGGCCATGCTGATTGGTCTAGAGACAGTGTGGTGAGAGCGGCCATGCTGATTGGTCTAGAGACAGTGTGGTGAGAGCGGCCATGCTGATTGGTCTAGAGACAGTGTGGTGAGAGCGGCCATGCTGATTGGTCTAGAGACAGTGTGGTGAGAGCGGCCATGCTGATTGGTCTAGAGACAGTGTGGTGAGAGCGGCCATGCTGATTGGTCTAGAAACAGTGTGGTGAGAGCGGCCATGCTGATTGGTCTAGAGACAGTGTGGTGAGAGCGGCCATGCTGATTGGTCTAGAGACAGTGTGGTGAGAGCGGCCATGCTGATTGGTGTAGAGACAGTGTGGTGAGAGCGGCCATGCTGATTGGTCTAGAGACAGTGTCACTGAGGAAAAGACAGGAAACAGAGATGTTTGTAGCAGAGATGAAGATGCTGAGGATCTCTCTGGGAGTGACCAGGATGGACAGAATCAGAGGAACACATGTTAGAGGTTTTAAAGTCAGAGAGGTCAGACTGAGATGGTTTGGACATGTGCAGAGGAGAGAGAGAGAGTACATCAGAAGAAGGATGCTGGGTTTGGAACCACCAGGAAAGAGGACTAGAGGAAGACCAAAGAGGAGGTTCATGGATACAGTGAAGGAAGACATGAAGATAGTTGGTGTGACCGAAGAGGATGCAGGAGATAGGGTTAGATGGAAGAAACTGACTTGATGTAGCGCCCCCTGAAGGGGAACGATGGAAGGAGAAGAAGAAGTGTATGTGGTGACCAGGATCAAACAGTCATTTGTTTACGTTTTTTTATTTTTGACCCTAATCTTTGGGATGTTGAGTTTTGGTTGCATGATCCTGGATACTAATCAGTTCATCGATAGTTGGTAGTGACTAACTTTAGTTTGATTAAAATCCCTTCAGAGGTTTAGAAGAAAATGCCAGTCACAAAGTGCAATGGCAGTATGGGTGCAACGACAGCCCGAGTCTGGACAAAGACTACAGATACTTTCATCTTCTGAACCACTGATACCTAACAGGGTTGTGGGGACGGGTTGGAGGTTGAGGGGGTGGGGGTGCGGCGGGAATGCCGGAGGTTTCGAAGCCAAATATTTCTTAAGTTTACGACTTTTTGAACATATTTAACAAGTTTATTTTGTTATTGAAAGGAACATCAAAGATTGACTATTTTTGGGAAGAGCACTCACTCTGAAGAAAATAAAAAGAATCTTTAAAAGTGTGAATCAAATCAAATTTTATTTATAAAGAACTTTTTCAACACAAAGTCACACTAAGTGCTGAAAAAATCAAATAAAAACTTAAAAACATCAAAATTCAGATCATTTAAAAAAACATAAGTAAAAAAAAGAAAAATCCACCAAAAATCACACACTCACACAAAACACTGCACGTGGATCGACATTTACACAGCGCCACCTCGCTACCCTCATACGCCCATCCCTTACCAACCCCATTTCACCTGAACGCTAACAACTGTCTCTTTAACTGAAACAAAAACAAGCATTCAACCTGATGCTGTGAGGAAATAATAACTGGGGATCGACCCCCATTAGGAGTCAACCTGCCATGACTGTAGCGGCCAAAACCAGATGTCTCACTTTGATTTTTTTTTTCTTTTAAACAAACTACATATTTATCTTCTTTACAATTTAAATGTAAGCAGAGACGGGGAGACGGTGGCTCAGTGGTTAGAGTGTTCGCAGGTTCACATCCAACTGAGTGCACGTCTAGGGTCCTTGGAGAAGACACCTGACCCACCATTGGCGCCCTCATAGGTGGCAGCCTGCTGCGGTGTAATGCAGCACACAATTTTCCCTGTGAGGGATCAATATAGTATAAAAAAAATATATCATACATTTTTATTTTTCTGTTATAATTTTGTTTTTAGGTAACTGACATAGTTTGAATTCCTTCTTACAGCTTCTGTACTTCTGTAACAAATGTACATATTATATGCTGTAATAAAATGTATGTATCAGATGGTAAACATGCTTCAGTTATGATCCGTTGTGATACGTATCGTTATCGTGATTTAAATTATTTATGATCTCTTCGTATCGTTCAGGGTGGTTGTGTTTGAGATGATGCCAATCCCCCCAGCAGCCCGTCTCCTTATCTTGTCTTCATGTGGTTTACGTCTCGTGTTCCTCCTCTTTGTGTCTGTAAACTTCTTAAAGGGGACATTTTGTACTTTTAAGAAGAAAGATGTTGTTTGTGTTTTCTGTTGCTGAAAGAGCGTCACAGCGTGTTTCCTGTGGTTTCTAGTCTTGTCTCGAAGCGCTGCAGTGTGCGCTACATGCGCACGTGAATGCTTTTTGCACCTCTACAACATACGTGCACACAAACATGCCCGAGTCCTGCTGTCGGTTTCACACGTCAGACCAGGAGCCAGGCTTTGGTCCTCACGCTTCAGAATCTGCAGAGCGGGAAGTTTTTGTGCATCACCTGGCGGACGTGTTTTAACAGAACGTGCTGGGGAACAAATTTCAGAGGTTTAATATGAACATATGTGTGTTTGTTGAGGTAGTTTTTAAATAAATACATTTAAATTTGGAAATAAATTGATAAAAATATACATAAATCTGTAGATTTCAGTCTAATATTTTTGGTTTGTATAGTTTTTAACCTCACATGACCTTGTGATTTGTAGTGACAGGAGGGAAGAGGTGGAGGAAAAGCTGGAGAGGTGGAGGTTTGAAGATTAGTCAGAGTAAAACAGAGTACATGTGTGTGAATGAGAGGGATCCAAATGGAAAAGTGAGGTTACAGGGAGAAGAGATAAAGAAGGTGGAAGATTTTAAGTATCTAGGATCAACAGTCCAGAGCAATGGAGAATGTGGAAAAGAGGTGAAGAAGCATGTGCAGGCAGGCTGGAACGGGCGGAGAAAAGTATCTGGTGTGATGTGTGACAGAAGAGTGTCAGGTAAAATGAAAGAGAAAGTGTAGAAAACCGTGGTGAGAGCGGCCATGCTGATTGGTCTAGAGACAGCGTGGTGAGAGCGGCCATGTTGATTGGTCTAGAGACAGTGTGCTGAGAGTGGCCATGCTGATTGGTCTAGAGACAGTGTGGTGAGAGCGGGGATGCTGATTGGTCTAGAGACAGTGTGGTGAGAGCGGCCATGCTGATTGGTCTAGAGACAGTGTGGTGAGAGCGGCCATGCTGATTGGTCTAGAGACAGTGTGGTGAGAGCGGCCATGCTGATTGGTCTAGAGACAGTGTGGTGAGAGCAGCCATGCTGATTGGTCTAGAGACAGTATGGTGAGAGCGGCCATGCTGATTGGTTTAGAGACAGTGTGGTGAGAGCGGCCATGCTGATTGGTCTAGAGACAGTGTGGTGAGAGCGACCATGCTGATTGGTCTAGAGACAGTGGTGAGAGCGGCCATGCTGATTGGTCTAGAGACAGTGTGGTGAGAGAGGCCATGCTGATTGGTCTAGAGACAGTGTGGTGAGAGCGGCCATGCTGATTGGTCTACAGACAGTGTGGTGAGAGCGGCCATGCTGATTGGTCTAGAAACAGTAGCACTGAGGAAAAGACAGGAAGCAGAGATGGAGGTAACAGAGATGAAGATGCTGAGGATCTCTCTGGGAGTGACTAGGATGGACAGGATCAGAGGAACAGCACATGTTAGAGGTTTTAAAGTCAGAGAGGTCAGACTGAGATGGTTTGGACATGTGCAGAGGAGAGAGAGAGAGTACATCAGAAGAAGGATGCTGGGTTTGGAACCACCAGGAAAGAGAACTAGAGGAAGACCAAAGAGGAGGTTCATGGATACAGTGAAGGAAGACATGAAGATAGTTGGTGTGACTGAAGAAGATGCAGGAGATGGGGTTAGATGGAAGAAACTGACTTGATGTGGCGCCCCCTGAAGGGAAAAGCTGAAAGAAGAAGATCGTTTTTAACCTCAGAAGGCGTGTAAACGGTAACAACGTGAATCCAACCTAATAAAAGTTGAGTTCTTAAGCTCATAAATGGTGTTTAAATCCCTCAGTAAGGATAAGTGGAGGATCTCTCTGGTTTCATCTCACTCCTGCTCTACACGTTCAGCTCTTCCACAGTCTTTATGTTGCAGAGAAAGACCTGAGCATTCTGAGATGCCAGCCTGCAGTATTTCAGCCTTATCTGGGCTCGAGGTCTGTACTTTAATGGGCTCTATTGATCCAAACAACATCAGAGGTTGCGGTGATGTTATTAAGGCAGAGATAACTTCTGTGTAATTCCACTCCAACAATATATTAGGCTTTTATTGGTCTAAATAACTTTGCCTTTTAGACAGTAATGCAGCAGTAAGTCACCGCGGCTCTTCATGTCGGCAGGATCTTAATAAAGCATTTCCTCTGGACATCCTGCTGCGGAGAGAGTGAAAAACGACAGGTTAAAAGGCATGCTGGGAAGTTTCCATGCCATCACTGTAAATTATCTCTTCTGAATGCATAAATAAAGGTAGGAGAGAGTTGCGAACAGGAAGGAGTAGGGGGTAAGGGTGGGAGGGACGGGTTTGTTCAGACTTTTTCCAGCATGTGGAGGTGCTTTAAACAAGAGGTTTGAAGGGGAGCCAGATCAAATACAGACATCTGTAAACATGTTTGTACAGGTTTTTATTATGTATATTATTATTGTGTACATAAGAACGTACCTCCTATCGTCCAGCAAGCCAAAATGTGTCGCATATAGAAGACCCCTGAATCTGCTGATTTGTCTCTTTGGCTTTATTATGTTCAGTCTTTGGTTTTTAATCTTGTTTTTGTATTTTGAATCACTTGATCTCGGAAGTAGCTCCATGCGTCTCGGAGGCACACCGGCTCCACTCAGCAGAAACATCGTACTATGGCAGGCATGGGCAAACTATGGCCCGCTGGACCCCATGCGGCCCATTAGACATTTTACTCCGGCCCGCCGAACTATAAAAAATAAACCATGTTAGTTTGATTTTTCTTGATTTTTTTTTTGGTTCGTCACTATCACAACAACACTGCTCCCATTAAAATGTGTGTGTCTCCGTGATGCGCACACTTTCAAAATAAACAGTGTACACAGATATGGAAAGCCATCGGGTCTAATGCACACACGTAAACAAGCGTGTTAGATGTTAAAACAAACAAAATGTTACATCAAGGGCTTAGATTTCAGACCTAGCGCCGCTAGATTTGAAATTTAACGCTCTTGATGTAACATTTAGTGCTTGTTTAAAATCTAGCGTCATTCTATTGGTCTAATCTAGAGGTTATCAAAGCATGCCATCCATCTGATCCTGATCCCAGGGGTGAATACAGGATTTTCTAAAGGAGGGGCGGGGGCACCCATGATGCTCGCCAGTATAGATGGGTCTGGGAGCATTCCCCTCCCCCAAACTTTTTTAAAAAATAAGTCATCTTTCTGCATTTTGGTTCATATTTTAACCGAAGTTTACAATAATTAAAGTAGTAAAAACACTTTTAATTTGTCAACCTAGAGGGGGATGGCACGCCCAATCCCCTCTGCCCCTTGGGTCCGGCCCGCTTGTCAAATGTTAGAACTCAATGTGGCCCGTGAGTCAAAAAGTTTTCCCCCCCTGATCTCCGCCTGAGCCTCCTCACACCACGGTTCTGTTCATACCTATCCGGCAATCCGTCACCATCGATGCCTTGAACGTGGACCTCCGGTCCAGAGGCTTGTTTTGGGGCCATTGGATTTGTTAATAGTGTTTCTGAGGATTTATATTATTAGATTTTTGGACGTCCTGGGATTTAAAGCGAAGGAAGTGACAGTCAAAGCACTCAAATCCTGCCGGTTAGCATTAGCATTACTTTTCTATTGGAGAAAAAGGAAAAAAAAAAACAACAGTTTTGGGTAAAAAGATGTTGAACATAGAAGAATAAAAAAAAAAAAAAGGAAGTTTATTGTTCATCAGCGACTGAATTTAGAGCCATTTATTATAACAGACAGCCACAAACTGAGAGCTGGAACGACCTGGTCGGGGAGGTTAGGGCGAGCATGCTAAGAGCTAGTTAGAAACTCTGGCTGTTTCTAGGTTTACCCATCTTTACCTTCTCACGTTTCAAATTTTCCATAGCGATTTATAGTACTCTGGGTACTGAAAAGACGCTCTCATTTGTTATTATTCCGTACCGTCATCTTCCGCTCATCCAGGGCCGAGTCACGGGGGCAACAGCCTCAGACAGGAAGCCCAGGCTTCTTTAACCCTGGCTGCATCCTCCAGCTCATCTGGAAGAATCCCGAGTCATTCCTTATCCAGCTGTGACACATAGTCTCTCCAGCGGGTCTGGGGTGTGCCTCTTGGTCTCCTCCCGGAGGGACCTGCCCGAAACACCTCACCAGCGAGGCGCTCGGGGGGCATCCTGACCAGATGCCTGAACCACCCCATCTGGCTCCTCTCGACCTGGAGGAGGAGCGGCTCAACACCGAGCTCCTCCCGGATGGCAGAGCTCCTCACCCAATCTCTGAGTAAGAGCCCAGCCACCCTGTGGAGGAAGCTCATTTCGGTCACTTGTATCTGCTATCTCATTCTTTCGGTCACCACCCACAGCTGGTGAACATAAATGTTATTATTTTTAGATCATTTTTTTGTTTGGTTGCTGCTTTTTTTATGTTTTTGACCTTTGGGTGGAAAAAAAATGGTGGCTGAACCAGAAAAACTAATGTAAAAAAAAAATTAGTGGTGAGAACCCAAATCAAGCCACTTTGATTGCAACAATAATAAAGTAGTTTTCAGCATTTATGAGGTAAAATAATAAATAAATTTGAAGAGGCGTTGGCTCAGTGGTAGAATGTCCGTCCTCGAACAAGGAGAAGCCTGTTCAATTCCCACTGAGACAATGCCTGAGAATCCCTGGAGAAGACACCTAACCCCAAATAAGAAGGTGACTAACTTCTATGTGATGTTCAATGACCGCGTGTAAAAACAACGTTTCAGTCAGTCATCTTTTCATCCGTCTGTCCCTTTCAGGGTTGCGGGGGGTGCCGGAGCCCATCCTGGCTAATTTAAGGCGAAGGCCAGGGTACACCCCAAACAGGTCGCCAGTCCATCGCGGGGCCACGCACACACTCGTTCCTAGGGGCAATTTGGCACCGTCCAATCAACCTAGCATGCATGTCTTTGGAGGGTGGGAGGAAACCGGAGTACCCGGAGGAAACCGACGCAAACACGGGGAGAACATGTAAACTCCACACAGTAAGGACAGTGTTCCAAGCCTCGTCCTCCCCCGGGACTCAAACCCACGGCTTCCTTGCTATGAGGCCACTGTGCTACCCACTGCGCCACCAAACCGCCCAATTAAAAACTTTTCTTATTGATCGTCTTCATAACGTTTATGATTCATACGTAAATAAATACCTGGTCACCATGGTAACCAGCTGTAGGTGGTGACCGAAAAAATGAGATTGCGGATACAAGCGGCCGAAATAAGCTTCCTCCGCAGCGTGGTTGGGCTCTTACTCAGAGATAGGGCAAGGAGCTCTGCCATCCGGGAGGAGCTCGGTGTCGAGCTGCTCCTCCTCCAGGTTGAGAGGAGCCAGATGGGGTGGTTCGGGTATCTGGTCAGGATACCTGGGCTTCCCGTGTGAGGCTGTTGCCCCCGCGAACCGACCCCGCATGAGCGGAAGACGACAGAACGGAGCCCACTTCATAAAGCGTTTGTGGAAGGTTTAAATTTATCATTCAAAACACGTTTCTTTTATCGCTACAATTATTTAGATGCTTTTAAAATGTTTACTTCCTCATAAATTAAATTAAACATAATAATATTTAAAAAAAATGGCTGCTTTTATTTTAACACTAAAAGCAGGAAGAGTAAATAAAAAAGTGGGAGGGGTTTAAAAAAAATCTTCCTAGTTTTTTATTCCAGTTAAAACTAAGTATAAACATCCAGATGTAATAATCCGGTTCTTTCAAGGACGGAATATTTCTAATAGTTCTAAGAAGTAACAAACCCATTTATCTAGCAGTGAGCGGATGGGGGGACGGGGTGGGGAGGGCCGGGTAGGGGGCAGGGCGGGATAATTTGCAGCTATTTAAAGCCTTGCTTTTTGGTAATGAATTATTTTGTCATCTCCTCTGTGATGAGATTCATCTTTAATAACTGTAACAATTATTTTATTAAAAAGGAGAAGCCATGCATTATGGCTATCTCAGCGAGGTCTGAAGCTGGAAGGAATTCTCATTAAGAGCGTTAGATGACCCCGGTGTGCTTTCAGCTGGATGTCCCGCTCAAATTACATTAGGTGTCAACAATTTTAGCGTCGCAAGTAAGCAGTCATATTTACACACGCTTGCTTTTTCATTTGCAGCCTGACACCAGGAGATGGATTAAAAAAGATACTAATATTCTGATTAAGTCAGAAAAAAAAAAAAAAAACCTGTTCAAAGTGTTGACTTTTTAATATGAGGCCAGCTCCTCGCCGTCATCAACACACACATAAATCTTTGTTCAGAACTTTTGAGAGCTTGATATTATTTTTGTGATTGGTTTAGCGGGTGCACGGCGAGCGTCGAAGTGTCCACGGCGATGGGAAGCAGCTTGTTTTCCCTCTGATTGATTCCTCGGTGTTTTTCCAGAAGCATCCTGTGTTTGGTTTCACACGGTGTGCTCCTAATGGTTGCAGGCCCAGGGTTGCTGCTAATGACACGGTTGTAATTGTTTGTCAGTGTGATAATGTGTGATTTCCACGTGAAGCTGGACGTTTGATGAAGGAGGGATGTTGTCAGGAAGACAAAGTGCCCTCATTTGTCAGCGGTTTAAATGAGCTTCTCTGCAGACGTCCTCTTGGTTTTCATCATATTATTCAGAACATTGAGTGAAAAAATAAAGAGATTTTTTGCTGCAGAAACTCAGATGAAGTGGATTTTTAACTGAATATTTTCATGGTTTATTCTGTGCTGATTTGAAGGAAATATCTCAACGTTATTTCCAGAAAGAAAGAAGTGAAAGTTTTGAAATCATTTATTCTTAGTTTTTCGAGCAGTAACCACTTCCCTAAACATCCTCCAAACAGATAAATATGGATTTACATACGGTTTGTTGGGCAAGCGTCGCAGCAGCTTCTCTCAGTGAAACACAAGAATAAACCAGAGGGAGGGGATCTGCCTCCCGCCCCTTTTTGGTCCACAAAAAAAAAAGAAGAAGAAGAAAGGAAAGGGGACTAGTCGATCTATCCCCTCACAGGGCCAGTGAATGGGCACCAACATGTAGGAAAATGACTCTTATTTTTTAAAATATTCTGGAGGGGAGAGGGAGCAGAATGCTCCCAGCCTCCCCTATACTGGCTTTATCAATGACCTCCTCCCCCCCTTTGAAAATCCTGGGTCCACCCCTGTAAACATCCCCGTTGTGACAGAATCTGCACCCTTAGCGTTCCACCTCGTCACTCTTTTTGGATTAAACTGGTCATAAAATGGTTAAAACACGTTTTTGACACGTTTTTAAATAAATTCTGTTTATTTTTTAAAATATAATTCTAATTAATGACAGTTGGTTTAATTCTAGTATTTATTATTGGTTTAATTAGTTTTTAAAAATAATGATATTTTATTAATAAAAGTGTATTTTTTTATCTCATTGTTTTAAAAAACTTTTGTAAAAAATTAGTGTTTAATGAATAAATTTACAAAATATTTGATGTCTTTTCATCATTTTTTTTTTTTTTGCTCCCATTGTTTATATTTGAGTTAAAAAAACTGTTTTTAGTAAAAATGCTTTTCGAACTTTAAAATAATTTAAAAAACAAACAGAAAAATTAATTTTGACAAAAAAAAAACAAACTCAGCTGTTTTTTAAAAAAAATTCAATCTGCAAAAATTAAAAAATACACTAAAGTTATTAGATTTTTTAATAAAAATTCTTTAGAAGTTTTTAAAAATTTAATTCTATTTCAGTCTAAAAAAGTCTAATAAAATAAAATCAGATGTTTTGATAATTTAAATCATTTCAGATAAAAAATTTTATTTTACTTTCTAGGTTTTTTTTCCAGCAAAAAAAGGGTTTTAAAATCCTTTTTTCACTTCGAAACTTATTCAAACACCAAAGTTTTTAAAAATAAAATCTATTTTAATTTAACTGCATAATTTTTGTTTAAACGAATGTAAAATCTTTAATTTCCAGAAATCCTCCTCATTTTTTACTAATATTTCCTCCTTTTTTTAAAATCTTCTATTTAATCCGTGACGTGTTTTGACGTCTCGTCTCCATGGTAACATCATCAGGCACATAACCGCTCCAGCTGAAGGTCAGCGTTGTTCTACTGACATCATCTTTTCCAAACTCTTTCATCCGGTCGCCCCTTCTGTTCCTGATTAGTTGGGACTACATACGGTGGGTTTCGGAGGAGTTTAATTCTTAACGAGCGAAACACGCCAGACAAAAACGAGGTGACCAGAAAGGGTCTCTCACTGTCACAGTTTCTACCTCAGATCGATCTGTGATTGGCTGAGCTGCTGTAGGACAGATTGAGGATGAGAACGGGGGGTGCAGTGGGGGGGTTCTTATCTTTACCTGGCCGCTCAGCACCGCTCATGTACGTTTTTTTTTTCCTTCAAGGACAAATGGTGTAGCAGGCAGATCCTGAGCGAAGTCCCTGAGCTCTTGCCAAGCAGCAGATCCCTTTTCAGCACCAGCTGTTCTCTCAGATACACCAGGCCGTGCTGAAATACTCTTAATATAATTCTGAGGACTCAGGAGAACGCTCCAAAACAAGCGTGCCAACGAGGAGAGCGTTGAATTTTTCATCACTGGGCTTCAACTGGCTGAGTTAGTGGGCAGCGCTCTCATTCATGAGCAGATGTTCAGAGCGGTTACGCTCTGCAGTTAATGTGAACTTACTGGCCTCTTCGCCATTGGCTGCAAGGACGTTGGCAGCTACATGGCATCTGAGAATTACTCCCAGTAAAAAACTACAGCCCTAGAAAGCGTTGCACCGGCCTTTTTTAGCCACCGGAGTTGGATCCCGGGATGGGAGGGGGGCGGATCCTGACAGCTCATCCGTCTTGCTTCGGACAGTGATGAAACACTCGCCATCGTTTGTTCGGGGAAATTTCTGCAAATAGATACGTTTTTAGAGTTTTTACATTGACTCTTAACGAGGGGGGGAGATGGGCAGGGGGACAGAAGGGCCTGAAGGTGGTGGTCCCTGTTGTTTAAAGAGGGAGGGTAATAATTCTTATCTCGTTGCGTCTCCAGCGCTCCTTCACTTTTGCGGACAGTTTTACAGATTTTCCTCTTCGGCCATTTTTTTTGCTCGTTACTAAGATATAAGACGGCCAAACTTACACTTGATTGGCTCACCAATCAACCAACCGGCAGGCTGGTATGGGTGGAGGAAAGTATCAGGTGTGATGTGTGATAGAAGAGTTTCAGATAAAATGAAAGTGTATAAAACCGTGGTGGGAGCGGCCATGCTGATTGGTCTAGAGACAGTGTGGTGAGAGCGGCCATGCTGATTGGTCTAGAGACAGTGTGGTGAGAGCGGCCATGCTGATTGGTCTAGAGACAGTGTGGTGAGAGCGGCCATGCTGATTGGTCTAGAGACAGTGTGGTGAGAGCGGCCATGCTGATTGGTCTAGAGACAGTGTGGTGAGAGCGGCCATGCTGATTGGTCTAGACACAGTGTGGTGAGAGCGGCCATGGTGATTGGTCTAGAGACAGTGTGGTGAGAGCGGCCATGCTGATTGGTCTAGAGACAGTGTGGTGAGAGCGGCCATGCTGATTGGTCTAGACACAGTGTGGTGAGAGCGGCCATGCTGATTGGTCTAGAGACAGCGTGGTGAGAGCGGCCATGCTGATTGGTCTAGACACAGTGTGGTGAGAGCGGCCATGCTGATTGGTGTAGAGACAGTGTGGTGAGAGCGGCCATGCTGATTGGTCTAGAGACAGTGTCACTGAGGAAAAGACAGGAAACAGAGATGTTTGTATCAGAGATGAAGATGCTGAGGATCTCTCTGGGAGTGACCAGGATGGACAGGATCAGAGGAACAGCACATGTTAGAGGTTTTAAAGTCAGAGAGGTCAGACTGAGATGGTTTGGACATGTACAGAGGAGAGAGAGAGAGTACATCAGAAGAAGGATGCTGGGTTTGGAACCACCAGGAAAGAGGACTAGAGGAAGACCAAAGAGGAGGTTCATGGATACAGTGAAGGAAGACATGAAGATAGTTGGTGTGACCGAAGAGAATGCAGGAGATAGGGTTAGATAGAAGAAACTGACTTGCTGTGGCGCCTCCTGGAGGGGAACACCGAAAGAAGAAGAAGAAGAAGATCCCTCACCGGGAAATTTCTGTGCTGCATTTCACCGCAGCAGGCTGCCACCTATGACGGCGCCAATGGTGGGAGAACTCGCAAACTTTCTAACATCTGAGCCACCGTCTCCATCATAAATACATGTCTTCAGTTTCCCTGTTGTTTTGGCCACTGAATTCCCCCCTCCTCTTGCTCCCTATTCCGTCCCTATTCCAACATGTGCAAGACAAAGCGTAACATTTACACATGTCTGAAGAAACAGGGCAAAGTTCATCAGTTGCGTTTACTTAAAAATTGCTCCCCTTAATGAGAGGAGGAACTGAGCATGAGCAGACTTCCTGCTTATGTTGTATGTGGGCGTGCTGGAGAACAAAAGCAATGGGCAAGAACAACTTGGAGTTTGAATAGAATCCAAATACTAGACAGGAGAGCTTTGCAAATGACTCAGACATGCTTGAATGAAACAGAAATGAGGCCCCGGATGAGCGGGAGACGACGGAACGGATCTGAACGGATCGAAACGGAAGGGATCCGAACAGAACGGATCAGAACGGAACCGATCGGTGTATTTTTGATGTTCAAACATGTTAAAAACCTCTAAAAAAAAGTTAATTTGGCTCAAAAACTTCTTTTAAATGAACAATAAAATGTGAAGAATTATCACGTTACCCTTGAAAGAGGAAACGAATTGAAAGAAGGCAGTAACGGTTTGGCTGCGAGCTGAAAGCAGCTGGTGCTGTGGTCAGCCCGGTGGGTTATATCCCCTCCCCAGCCTGGTGTTCCAGACATCTGCACAGCCGCGGTTTGATGTGGCCGTATAGATGTGTAATGGTTTTCCTCTCGCTAAGCGAAAGGCCGCGTGATTGGTTCAGCAGAAGGCCCGCCAGTCATCTGCAGTTTGTGTGAAAGTCATCGCGGCCGAGTCGTGCACGTGGGACCCGAGTCGTGCACGTGGGACCCGAAGAGTGCAAATGACAACGCTCTTGTTTCCTCGGCGCGTCTCATTTTCACTTTCTAATTGCCCGTTTTCAGGTTGGCTTTACGAGAGCGAAAACTAATTAGTGTTTCTAAATTCAGACGGAAAAAAAAAAAAAAAAGAGTGAGTTGGTGTGATTGTTCTGGTTTCCTCTCCGAGCGTCAGGAAAATAAGACGGATCAGTCTGTGATGTGTAAACTCAAAGTGTCTCTTGGCATTTGGGTGGAGTTTGGGGCCGCGCCGGCTGCCCTCTCGCCTCTCTTTGTGATCCGTGGGAAGTTTGGAGTTGTGTTTTAGGCGGGGACGTCCTGCTGACGGGATGAGTTTACAGTAGCTCTGACATTAACCGTTACCTTTATTCAAAGCTCTCCAGCTGCAGCGAGCCCTCAGGAAGCACTTCCACATGGGCGGCCCGGCGAGGCGGGAACCTACCCTGTTTGAGTTGGCAAGGCTCTCCCTTCTCGGGGAAAGTTTTGCTGGCTCTGCAGAAAGGCCGGTGGCGTGGTGGTGGTGATCCAGGGGGCAGGATGGCCTCTCTCCACCTCTCCTCTCTTTCAGGAAACACATTTAGTCGTTTGTTAAAGCTCGGCTCGGCTGGGAGAGGCTCAAGCTGAACATCCTGAGCGCTGACAGTAGAACGGGGTGGACTCAGAGTGAGAGACCACCCACAACAGACATCATGACCAAATAAAAACAGTTTAAGTGACATTTTCTGCCAAAATGAAAACCTCAAGGGCTGAAAAACTATGTTAAAATATTCAATTTCAATGTTTTTTTTAATGATATTTTTATTGGATATTTAAAAGTTATTATGTAACAGTTGGGGTGGAATCAAAGCCTCCGAATTCAACCAGGATCTACGTTCCTACACTCACCATGGTAACCAGGATCTACGTTCCTACCCTCACCATGGTAACCAGGATCTAAGTTCCTACCCTCACCATGGTAACCAGGATCTACGTTCCTACCTTCACCATGGTAACCAGGATCTATGTTCCTACCCTCACCATGGTAACCAGGATCTATGTTCCTACCCTCACCATGGTAACCAGGATCTACGTACCTACCGTCACCATGGTAACCAGGATCTACGTTCCTACCCTCACCATGGTAACCAGGATCTACGTTCCTACCTTCACCATGGTAACCAGGATCTATGTTCCTACCCTCACCATGGTAACCAGGATCTACGTTCCTACCCTCACCGTGGTAACCAGGATCTACGTTCCTACCCTCACCATGGTAACCAGGATCTATGTTCCTACCCTCACCATGGAAACCAGGATCTACGTTCCTACCTTCACCATGGTAACCAGGATCTACGTACCTACCGTCACCGTGGTAACCAGGATCTACGTTCCTACCCTCACCATGGTAACCAGGATCTATGTTCCTACCCTCACCATGGAAACCAGGATCTACGTTCCTACCTTCACCATGGTAACCAGGATCTACGTACCTACCGTCACCATGGTAACCAGGATCTACGTTCCTACCCTCACTATGGTAACCAGGATCTACGTTCCTACCCTCACCATGGTAATCAGGATCTACATTCCTACCCTCACCATGGTAATCAGGATCTACATTCCTACCCTCACCATGGTAACCAGGAATAATTAATGTTTATTTTTTATTGATCCCTCAGCAGGAAAACTTGTGCGCTGCATTACACCGCAGCAGGCTGCCATGACGGCATCAATGGTGGGAGAAATTGGGGGTTAGGTGTCTTCTCCACAGACCCTAGACGTGAACTCTGTGGGAATCGCACCCATGAACTTCCAATTGACTTCCAAACCCTCTACCACTGTGCCACTGCCTCCCTTAAGCTTGAACAGTTACTGACTTAAACAACATATACTTTGGGTCAAATAATGACAAAAAAATATCAGCACTATGTAGAACGCACTGTAACGACAATAATACCAGAGCCAGAGTGGTTACCATGACAACAATAGGGACTCAAAAACGGCTGCCAATTTTTTAAACCAAGTCATTGGGCGCTGAGTCTTTTTGGAGCCAGCAGGTACTTCCTACTGATGTGGGCAGTGGCTCGGTATACCCAGGTCTTACACATAGAGTCTTGATTCTAACCGACCGGGTACGAAACATGACCGTACTTGTAAACCACACTCTATTTTTATTTCCCATCAGCGCCGCGGGGATTGGGTCCTCAGAAGCCAGTAATTAAAAACTGCTTGATCTCAGGTTGGGGAGGGGCAGGGTTTAAATGCTCCGATGAATTTGGACCCAGTTACAGTTTTGTCATTATTTGTTTCGTCGGGGGAATTTTTTATTTGCTAAATATGTTTCACACATTTTTAAATGGAAGCAATTTAAATCTGACCGAGTGAATATTAATTAGCAAGTGACCCGTTTTGGGTCCCTTTACTACTGTGTGTGTGTGTGTATGTGTATATGTGTGTGTGTGTGTGTGTGTGTGTGTGTGTGTGTGTGTGTGTGTGTGTGTGTGTGTACACTCTACCCTCATTAACCAAATAGCATCAGATTTGATGTTTTTTTTTTAAATAATTTTCCCCTTTTTCTCCTTTTTCCGATCTACCTTTTTTTTCTCACATCTTCCCACGTCCTTGTCGTCCTTGTCGTTCTTCTCGTCGTTTTCGTCTCTGCTTCTTCATCGTTCACTCAACGCTTCCCACCATGCTCTCGTGGACCAGCTAGGAGACTCCGGTGGTGACGTACGGTGGAGCTCAAAGTAAGTTCTTCACTTTATTTTTTTATGATAACGACATCACATAACGAGTGCCCGTGTTTGTGAAGATGTATCACTGCACATTAAACGTGTGGACGCACTGTTCCATGCCAACATGCCAAGCAAAGGAAGTAAAAAATGATGCATTAATTCATTAAAATCATTAAAAAAACGTGTTTTTTTTTTTTACTAAAAACACTGCTAAAGTTTAAAAAATATGTGTAAATATTTTGTATAAATGTGTTGTGTTCAATGACCGTCGTAAAAAACAGAACTCATCAAATATTTAGAAGACAAACATGTTTTTAAATTATTATTTTTTTTTTTACATTCAGTCAATTTTCTCAAAGCCTTATGTGACCAGGATAGCTGGGTCAGGATTGGGTGGGGAGCACCAGAGAAGCAGAGGCACAGACCATAAAAAAAGTTACTGTATAACATTATTAATTTAAAGCATTTAAAATGACAGTCCTTGAAATAGCTCATGTGTTGGGGTTTAGCCCACCTGCACCTCCTCATCCCGGTTCACAGCCTTCACGGGCCCATTAGTCATCCCAGGTCTGCCCTCTACTGGCCCTTTTCGTCGTCCTGGGTCCACCCTCTACAGGCTCATTCGTCGTCCCGTGTTCGCCCTGTATGGGCCCCTTTCATTGTCCCAGGTCTGTCCTCTTAGGGCCCCTTTTGTCGTCCTGGGTTTGCCCTCTTTGGGCCCATTCATTGTCCCGGGTCAGCTCTTTACATGCCCACTTGTCCGGACTGCCGACTGCGGGAACCTCCTCCGCCGGTGGGACCCGTGAAGGACACACTGTGTCTCTTTTGAGCCATAACCCTCACCAATGGTGGTGTGCAGGCTAACACACCACCATGCCACCAGCCCATAGTTCAAACAGGAGTGATCCCCACTGTGTGTTTTGGCTGCTGCTTCTGCTCTTGCCCTCCTCTCCTCTGACCCCAGCCGCCTTTTAAATAGCATTCAGGGACTGCACCACTGCTATTTCTGCATCCCATGCTGTGTGAGTTCTATGTGAGGCTGAAGCAGTCATGGGTGTTCGTTCCGTTGTCTTCCGCTCATCCGGGGCCGGGTCACAGGGGCAACAGCCTCAGACAGGAAGCCCAGGTTTCTCTCACCCCGGCTGCATCCTCCAGCTCACACGGAAGAATCCCGAGTCGTTCCCCAGCCAGCTGTGAGACGTAGTCTCTCCAGCAGGTCCGGGGTCTGCCCCTTGGTCTCCTTCTTGTGATGCCCCCGAGCACCAGCAAGGTGCTCGGGGGCATCCTGACCAGATGCTCAAACCACCCCATCTGGCTCCTCTCAACCTGGAGGAGGAGCGTCTCGACACCGAGCTCCTCCCGGATGGCAGAGCTCCTCACCCGATCTCTGAGTGAGAGCCCAGCCACCCTGCGGAGGAAGCTCATTTTGGCCGCTTATCCGCGATCTCATTCTTTTGGTTACCACCCACAGCTGGTTACCATGGTGAGGGTAGGAACGTAGATCCTGGTTACCATGGTGAGGGTAGGAACGTAGATCCTAGTTACCGCGGTGAGGGTGGGAACATAGATCCTGGTTACCATGGTGAGGGTAGGAACGTAGATCCTGGTTACCGTGGTGAGGGTAGGAACGTAGATCCTGGTTACCGTGGTGAGGGTAGGAACGTAGATCCTGGTTACCATGGTGAGGGTAGGAACGTAGATCCTGGTTACCATGGTGAGGGTAGGAACATAGATCCTGGTTACCATGGTGAGGGTAGGAACGTAGATCCTGGTTACCATGGTGAGGGTAGGAACGTAGATCTTGGTTACCATGGTGAGGGTAGGAACGTAGATCCCGGTTACCATGGTGAGGGTAGGAACGTAGATCATAGTTACCATGGCGACCTTTTTTAATGTTGTTACTTTCACCTTTGGTTTCATGACCCTAAAAATTCAATTGGTTTATCTGCTATTGATTCTGAGTAACTGTGGGCAGTTTCATCAAAATCCCTCCAGTTTTTTGGGGCTATGTACGGACTCACAGATGCACGGACAGCTGGAGTGTTCTGTCAAAATGATTATATAAAAGCAGCGGGCTCCGACCATGAACCTGAAAGGATCCTAGAAGTCTTCCCTCCGTGTGTGTGTGTGTGTGTGTGTGTGTGTGTGTGTGTGTGTGTGGTGTAAACACATGAAACAACAAACAGCCGACGCCTCTCTGCTGAACTATTTGAAGCTGGAGGTGTGTAAACACCAAACACGGTTAACCTTGACCTTAAACCTGCTGTTTGTTTTACAGTCGTCCTTGACCAGGTGTGCTTTACGGTTCCTCTTCAGGTGGGGTCTTCAGGTCAGCCGGAGAAGACATGATGTTTTTGTTTCTGACGTGTAAACAGTTATTTCGAATAAGAATGAAGGCTCATTTTCTCTTTCTGATTGGAGCTTGGTGACCGTACGGCGACGTACAGCCGGTTTTTAATAAAGCCCAGCTGCTGAATGATCAAATAGAGCCCCTAATTAAGGCCTGAGTGTGCGCCCCGTGTAAAACTCTCCCAGGAATGCTAACAACCTGTGATATTTCCCCAGGAATTTGCAGCACAGGTCTTAGAAAAGGAGCCAAGCTGGAGAGAGAGGAGGGGCGAGCCAACATGTTGTTCACATCCGTGTCAGATTGAGGCTAATGAAGGACAGACTGATCCTCGGATGCAAGCACTAAGTAAATGATCCCTCTTTGAATATATTAAAACCCCATAGAGGCGTCGCAGCTCCCCGCTGTGCCCACGCCGGTCCAAAGACTCGTCACGGTGTTCCATCATGTCGTATCCTGTTCAGTTTGGTTTACAGCAGCAGTCTTACATCGACTTAGGTGCCACACAATTATCATTTCCAGGTTGGCGCGCGTGGAAAAACAGTGTGATAGTAAATGGAAAATATGAGTGTCGTGTCATTCGACGATGTAAATGAGCCTTCTCAAATTTTTCCCCACCCTCTCAGAGGGACGGCATTTACATAACAGGCCCAGGTTTGATCTGCATGCAAATTTTTCCGAAACAAACTTTGCTTTTTTTTTTTCTCAAATCGAAACACATGCTAATCCAAAACCATTTGAAAATAATCACAAAAATAAGACCGAACGGAAAAAAAAAAGAATGAGAGTTGTTATTCCTGAACTTTTAGAAAGTAATTTATAAACGCGTGGAAATGATTCTTAAACTGGTTACAAAGACACTTCTGAATATTAATTAAAGTCCCACAGAGATCTGGATTGTGAATGGCCCCCTCCCAAGCCGCCGCTGCTTTCCATTTATAAACACCTCTCAGCTCCTCTAGTGCCAGGCTGCGTCCGCAGCCCGAAACAATGTCGTTTGATTTCTGCTGATAGAGCATGTGGACTTCATAGATGGATGGATTGGATGGATCCAATTAGCCGTGCTCATTGCTCCACTATTTAAGCTGACAGCAGAAGTCTTGTGTGAAATAGCTTTCATTCTACTCCCTGTTTTTTTTTTTTTTTTTTTAATCCTCCGGCCGGCGAAGTCGTTTTAAAGCTCGTAAAAAGCAAACAGTGAAAAATGCACAACGAATGCAGGTTTGATTTACTGGATTGGACAAGATAGAAAAATATGGGATTGTTGGCAGAAATTTTTTAAGCTGTTTTTAAATGTTTTGTTCTGTTTTTTAAACAGAGTACATGTGTGTGAACGAGAGGGTCCAAGAGGAAAAGGGAGGTTACAGGGAGAAGATAGAAAGAAGGTGGAAGATTTTAAGTATCTAGGATCAACAGTCCAGAGCAATGGAGAGTGTGGAAAAGAGGTGAAGAAGCATGTGCATGCAGGCTGGAACGGGTGGAAAGCTAAAATGAAAGGAGAAGTGTAGGAAACCGTGGTGAGAGCGGCCGTGCTGATTGGTCTAGAACAGTGGTTCTTAACCTGAGTTCGATCGAATTCTAGAGGTTTGGTGAGTCTGTCTCAGGGGTTCGGTGGAGCCTCGCCTCTGAGGTCCGCCCCTCAGTCTAGTCTACAGTTAGTGGGCACAGTCATTGAAAGCTTCCTGCTCTGGGATTTTCAACCGGTCTGCTTTGAGGTCGCTGGTTTATGCAGCAGAGTGAGACCTCGCCATCAGACCGCTTAGAGAGGGCTGTATATGTGTCTGAGTGAGACTCCCTACCGGTCCGCTGGATAAGCAGCAGAGTGAGACCTCCTTCTCAGTCGGGTTTAACAACACCTTCTTTAATAACCCTCCGTCTGACCAGAGGTGTGCGTCAGTGACATTGGGTTAGCGTTAGTGATGCTACTAAAGAAAGGTTCGGTGCCTCCAACAAGGTTAAGAAACACTGGTCTAGAGACAGTGTGGTGAGAGCGGCCCTGCTGATTGGTCTAGAGACAGTGTGATGAGAGCGGCCATGCTGATTGGTCTAGAGACAGTGTGGTGAGAGCGGCCATGCTGATTGGTCTAGAGACAGTGTGGTGAGAGCGGCCCTGCTGATTGGTCTAGAGACAGTGTGATGAGAGCGGCCATGCTGATTGGTCTAGAGACAGTGTGGTGAGAGCGGCCATTCTGATTGGTCTAGAAACAGTGTGGAGAGAGCGGCCACGCTGATTGGTCTAGAGACAGTGTGATGAGAGCGGCCATGCTGATTGGTCTAGAGACAGCGTGGTGAGAGCGGCCATTCTGATTGGTCTAGAAACAGTGTGGAGAGAGCGGCCATGCTGATTGGTCTAGAGACAGTGTGGTTGAGAGCGGCCATGCTGATTGGTCTAGAGACAGTGTGGTGAGAGCGGCCATACTGATTGGTCTAGAGACAGTGTGGTGAGAGCGGCCATGCTGATTGGTCTAGAGACAGCGTGGTGAGAGCTGCCATGCTGATTGGTCTAGAGACAGTGTGGTGAGAGCAGCCATGCTGATTGGTCTATAGACAGTGTGGTGAGAGCGGCCATGCTGATTGGTCTAGAGACAGCGTGGTGAGAGCTGCCATGCTGATTGGTCTAGAGACAGTGTGGTGAGAGCGGCCATGCTGATTGGTCTAGAGACAGCGTGGTGAGAGCTGCCATGCTGATTGGTCTAGAGACAGTGTGGTGAGAGCAGCCATGCTGATTGGTCTATAGACAGTGTGGTGAGAGCTGCCATGCTGATTGGTCTAGAGACAGCGTGGTGAGAGCGGCCATTCTGATTGGTCTAGAAACAGTGTGGAGAGAGCGGCCATGCTGATTGGTCTAGAGACAGTGTGGTTGAGAGCGGCCATGCTGATTGGTCTAGAGACAGTGTGGTGAGAGCGGCCATACTGATTGGTCTAGAGACAGTGTGGTGAGAGCGGCCATGCTGATTGGTCTAGAGACAGCGTGGTGAGAGCTGCCATGCTGATTGGTCTAGAGACAGTGTGGTGAGAGCAGCCATGCTGATTGGTCTATAGACAGTGTGGTGAGAGCGGCCATGCTAATTGGTCTAGAGACAGTGTCACTGAGGAAAAGACAGGAAGCAGAGATGTTTGTATCAGAGATGAAGATGCTGAGGATCTCTCTGGGAGTGACCAGGATGGACAGGATCAGAGGAACAGCACATGTTAGAGGTTTTAAAGTCAGAGAGGTCAGACTGAGATGGTTTGGACATGTGCAGAGGAGAGAGAGAGAGTACATCAGAAGAAGGATGCTGGGTTTGGAACCACCACGAAAGAGGACTAGAGGAAGAACAAACTCAGTTCCCGGAGGGCCGGCGTCCCTGCAGCCGGTAGATCTCATGCGTCCCAACCCAAATACGTTCATTGAAACGAATCAGAAATCAATGATGATTGCAGCACTAATAATTTCACTTGTTTTATGTTGATCTATTTTTAAAGATCACGTCTTGTGAACCTCTTAAAGGGACACGTACGCCACTAAATAAGAGCTGTTGTACCCACCGTGTCCTTTAAGAGCTCCTGACCCCCACCACGCTCCTACAAAGGCCCCTTATAACACACTCTTGTTTATAAGCCTGAGAGAAGCAGCGTGTAGCTTCGGTCCTACTCGGCCTCAACGCAACATGACAAGCAACAGATGTGTCACACAAACCCGAATCAGATCATCCGTCCAGCTCGTGCACACCATCAGACACGTTGTGATGAGGCGGCGCGCTGCTGGCAGATGAGACAAGGCAATGCCTCGTCTGCTCCCAGCTTCCTGTCTGCTAAAGGACGGGCCTGTTTTTTAGGCTGTTTGACACTCATAGTCACTTTGTCATGTGGGGGTGCTCGCCGCGGCTCTGATCACATGTACACGCCGCGTTCAAAGAGCGTCACATCAGCCGGGTGACAGGTAGACTCCCAGTGAGACAACAGCCAGAAGGGATGTCCTTTTCAATGCGCCGCGCCGGCACAAAAACACAAAATAACATCACACGACACGGTCGTGAACGCTTTCATGTTGTCTGTTTGGGGTTTGGATGCAGTCCCACGGATCCACGCAGCTTCATGTTAACTGATGGGGGTACGAGGCCAGCAGATGTTAGCTTCACATGTTTATGACATTCTGAGAAGCCCGATCCGCACTGTCGAGAAAATAATGCGGCTTTTTTTTGGAGAAAAATGTGAAGCCATCAACAAAAGAAGTGAAGGTGCATCTGCCTGACTGAACATGTTCGACACACTGTCACCCCACATCTGTTTACCGCGCCGCGCTTTAAATCCACGGGTGTAATTGAGCTATTTTCCCGAGGGCAGCTGAAACCCACACTAACTTTTAAAGCGTGGGGGGAAGTTTTTACTGATAATAATCAACTCTGCTATGTAAATATGGCTTATCAGCTTTGCCAATTTGGTTAAGTGGCATGTACGTGGGTGATTCACACATCCAACTCTCTGGCTGTGGCCAAATACGGTAGCTGTGGTGATTCCGTTTGAGTACACAGAGAGCCCGATCGAAAAAATACAGATGAAATACAGATACAGTTAAACTTAACGTCGTGAAGCGGTTTATGGAAATATAAAACATCTACATCTAAAATGCATTATTTTAATATTCAAATTTTACCACCAAACAATATCCTGCATTATGTGGCGTTAGGATTTGCATACGACTCTGTTTGCTGCAGCGGGTAAAACAAGGAAACAGAGGGTACGACGCGGAGCGCAAACAAAGCGTTAGTGTGTAGATCGTAGGGAAATAAGTCACGATAAGAGTCGAACTCGTGACGGACGATTAAAATGTTAGACCGGGGTGGGGAAACTTTTTGAATCGCGGGCCAGATTGAGTTCTAACATTTGACATGCGAGCCGGATCCGGAGGGCGGGCGAGGAGGAGAGGTCCGGCATATAAAAAAAGTGTTTTTATTACTTTAATTATTTTAAACTTTGGGCAAAATATGCATAAAAATACAGAAAAATTACTTATTTTTCAAAATGTTCAGGGATGGAATGCCCCAAAACCCCCTAAACTCCCTAAACCGGTGCTTGTTTTGTCTTTGACTTCCCAAGTTGTTCCCCAGCCAGCTGTGAGTCATAGTTTCTCCAGCAGGTCTAGGGTCTGCCTCTTGGTCTCCTCCCGATGGGACGTGCCCGAAACACCTCACCCGCGAGGTGCTCGGGGGCATCTTGATCAGATGCCCGAATCTCCCCATCTGGCTTCTCTCGACCTGGAGGAGGAGCGGCTCAACACCAAGCTCCTCCCAGGTGGCAGAGCTCCTCACCTGATCTCTGAATGAGAGCCCAGCCACCCTGTGGAGGAGGCTCATTTCGGCCACTTCTACCCGCGATCTCATTCTTTCGGTCAACATCCACAGCTGGTGACCATGGTGAGGGTAGGAACTTAGATCCTGGTTACCATGGTGAGGATAGGAACACAGATCCTGGTTACCATGGTGAGGGTAGGAACGTAGATCCTGGTTACCATGGTGAGGGTAGGAATGTAGATCCTGGTTACCATGGTGAGGGTAGGAACGTAGATCTTGGTTACCATGGTGAGGGTAGGAACGTAGATCCTGGTTACCATGGTGAGGGTAGGAACGTAGATCCTGGTTACCATGGTGAGGGTAGGAATGTAGATCCTGGTTACCATGGTGAGGGTAGGAACGTAGATCCTGGTTACCATGGTGAGGGTAGGAACGTAGATCCTGGTTACCATGGTGAGGGTAGGAACGTAGATCCTGGTTACCATGGTGAGGGTAGGAATGTAGATCCTGGTTACCATGGTGAGGATAGGAATGTAGATCCTGGTTACCATGGTGAGGGTAGGAACGTTGATCCTGGTTACCATGGTGAGGGTAGGAACGTTGATCCTGGTTACCATGGTGAGGGTAAGAACGTAGATCCTGGTTACCATGGTGAGGGAAGGAACGTAGATCCTGGTTACCATGGTGAGGATAAGAATGTAGATCCTGGTTACCATGGTGAGGGTAGGAACGTAGATCCTGGTTACCATGGTGAGGGTAGGAACACAGATCCTGGTTACCACGGTGAGGGTAGGAACGTAGATCCTGGTTACCATGGTGAGGGTAGGAACGTAGATCCTGGTTACCATGGTGAGGGTAGGAACGTAGATCCTGGTTACCATGGTGAGGGTAGGAATTTCTGGGCCAAATAATTGTCTGTTTATATATGCTTTTAGATAAAAAATTTTACCCCAAAAAAAGCCCAAAACCTTCTGTTTAAACAGAGAAGAATCACTGGTCTGCTCCACGACATCCTCACAATGAAACGAAGAGGAATCACAGGGTCTTTATTCCATATGCCGTGATGACGACTCCCTCTTAATGAATAATTAACGGATGAACGGAGCCTGTTACTTGACACTTCTTCTCTTTGGTGTTTAAATTTAGCTCGTGTCGTTGTCCAGCAGGGTGATTCATCCTTCATCAGTCTTCATGTGTCTCCATGAAATATTTCTTTTTGTCATCATATCGGACGTTAAAACGCGTCGGCTTCTAATTAGGCCGTCTTAGATGCTAAGAGGAGACGACCACATGCAACGCAACAAGAGGAATGATTTCAAAATCCATCTTTGGGAAGAAAAATCCTTTCTTTTTCTGGTTGAAACCCGTCCAATCAGGTTAACGCAGCGTGAGGTCTGAATACAGCTGTTCATCTCGTCCAATAGAAACATGGACGTCTTCTTTACGTCCAAACAGCTTCAGCTCTATTTTCTGTTTTTTACTTTAACTTTTGAAGCTTTATTTCTTCCATTAACTTAAAAAATGTCTGCAGTATTTTTTCGTTTTTATTGAATTATTCATGCACATATTGAATTATTGAGTGGAGATAATTTCTGATCAGATTAATATTAACTCCGTGTGAAATATTAATGACCAGTGTTAAAAATGATGATCTTACAGAAGCATTAATTTAATCACAAACAGACAGAAGCGTGCTGGAGTTGCTTCAGACGAGGTTGGGGTGTTATGAAATTTTACAGAGCTCTATTTTGTTCATCTCTCTTCAGCCGCCGGATCTACCTCTAGGCCGACGGACACGTCACCACGGGGAGGGGGTGGGAGTGGGTGGGTGTCATGGAGGTTTCAATGGTCACCTTGTCCATGGATGACCTGAATTATGACCAGTTGGGGGGGATGAAAAAAATCAAGATGTTTGGGTGTCTTAGTTCTGAGAGCCAAACTGTAGAACTCCCTACATACAAATAAAATAGCATGTATTACTTTTCTTCTTCTTCTTCCATTATTTCCCTTCAGGGGGCGCCACAGCAAGTCACATATCTGCTGCATCTTCTTCAGTCACACCAACTATCTTCATGTCTTCCTTCACTGTATCCATGAACCTCCTCTTTGGTCTTCCTCTAGTCCTCTTTCCTGGTGGTTCCAAATCCAGCATCCTTCTTCTGATGTACTCTCTCTCTCTCTCCTCTGCACATGTCCAAACCATCTCAGTCTGACCTCTCTGACTTTAAAACCTCTAACATGTGCTGTTCCTCTGATCCTGTCCATCCTGGTCACTCCCAGAGAGATCCTCAGCATCTTCATCTCTGATACAAACATCTCTGTTTCCTGAGATGTATTACTAACTCTTCTTTAAAGTGAGAGGTGATTTGATGCTCTTCATCATCTGGACTAGAACCTGACTGGTTCTTCAGGTTGATGATATTTGTCTCTAGCGAGAGATCAGTAATCAAGAAAAAAAGATGCTGCAGATAAAAATATTTTGCTCAAACATTCAGATTTCTAGAGTTTCTTTACATGCATCACACATCCCAGGTTTTGACATGAAGGAAGAAAGCAGAAACAGACTTATTTAATCTTTTTCATCGTCCTCTGTGCGTTGTATGAACAAATTAGCAAGTTTTTTTTCTCATATTGCATAATTTGAATAATAAAATACTTGAGTTTAACTTTATATAAATGTGTGTGTTTAAAGGAGACACCATCATTATCACTTTGTCAGGTTGGGTGTAAGGTAGCGGACACACGCGCAGGACAGCGTGCAGTTCCAACAGAATCACCCCATCTGGCTCCTCTCGACCCGGAGGAGGAGCAGCTCGACACCGAGCTCCACCCGGATGGCAGAGCTCCTCACCTGATCTCTGAGTGAGAGCCCATCCACCCTGCGGAGGAAGCTCATTTCGGCCACTTGTAATTGCGATCTAATTCTTTTGGTCACCACGCACAGCTGGTTCCCATGGGTGTTGTTTCTAGATTTATTTCTAGAAACAACTCAAGAAGTAGTTTCTATAATACAGTAGAAACAAATCAGATCCAAAAATAAAGTACTTATGTTAGTCACTAACATCTCAAGAAATACCAACACAGACGACTCGTAGTCTAAAGAAGACATCAGACAACCTGCAAAGAAACAAAGACAAGACACACATCATGTACAGACAGGACGGAGAGACAGTAAGACACACATGTGACACATTAGGAAGAGAGCTGGTAATCACCAGAATGAAGAGAGAGCACGTGGAGGGGAAGTAGAGACACCTGGAATGAGAGGGAGGTCGAATTTCAAAATAAAACATAAAAACAACAATAAAATAAAGTCCCTGACCCACAGGGGGGCATTCCACCCTTTTCCGGGTGAAAATGACTCTTATTTTTCAAAATGTTCTGGGGGAGAATGTTCCCAGCGCCCCCATTACTGGCGAGCACCATAGGTGCTTGTTTTTTCTATGACCTCACAACCCCCTTTAGAAAATCCTGGATCCGCCCCTGTATGAGTCAGTGTACAGCCGGTGGTTTAAAGACCACCCCCACTTCCTGTCTGAGATCCACAGAGAAGCAAATTATCTCAAATATTTGCTTTTTAAATTATTATTGAATGAAGACATGAGCCCCCCGGTGGTCGTCCCGGCTCCTCGGTGTGTCTTCGTCTCATTAACAGAACCACGTCGTCCTCTAACCTGTGGCCAAGTCCATCACATGTGAACACGTGCCTGCGTAAAGCCGACCGTTTCCTTCAGCGAGCGAGGCCGTGGTCTAATTAAGTTCACCTCGGGATGAACGCCCAACGGCCTCCACTTCCTGTTTGAAAACATTTTGTCTCCTAAGATCCAAAAATAAACTTTTTTTTTTCCCTCAGAAAAATACTCCAAACCCATTTGATGGGTTTCGCTAATGGCAATTATTTTACTGAGCTAATTAAATCTGGGAACGTTTTTTTTTTTTTAAATCTCTGCTCTCCTTCAGGGATTTGTCATAATATCACTCTCTCCTCCGAGCAGCGTTAGTCATCTACATCACACACAAAAGGATTCTCAGCCTCGTTTTATTTCAAACATCTTCATTGAGACCATTTAACCCGGGTCCTTTTGGCCTGTGAAGGTTGCGGGTTCAACCTCAGAGCGGTGAGACCGAATCCCCACGAAAAGCAAATCTTCATGGATCGTCTCTGTTGTTTGATGAATAAAAGAAAAAAGGACAACAAGTTAAAAAAAAAAAAGCTTTAATGACTGAAGAAGAATCTGCTTTTTGTTCTGCTCTCTTTCAGCGGGTGATTAAGGTCTGTGGGGAGATAATTACGCTTTAGTGTGGAGTTAATGAAACGAAAACTTCTCTTTTATTCTCAGAAAGAAGGACCCATCTTGTCTTGTTGTGGTATCTGCAGACGGCTCACACTTTGGCAGAGAATTGGTTCGTCCCCCTCCCACCCAGGCCTGAGCGACAGCCTGTGGCTGATATGATGGATCTTGATTGTTTTGTCTTCATAAAAACAAACTCTCAACGATCACAAAATAAAACATAAAAAAAGACACAACAAAGACCAACAAGAATAAGTCGATGCCAACGTGTCAAACAACATGTCTGCCCTTCATCATGACCAGTAATGGATGGTTGATGTCTGTGCGGTAACGAGGTAGACGCGGTGATTTGTAGTAATAATGTATGCCTTATTCGTCCCTCCAAGGGGGTATTAGTGTGCTGCATTACGCCGCAGCAGGCTGCCATGACGGCACCAATGGTGGGAGAAACGGGGGGTTAGGTGTCTTCTCCAAGAACCCTAGATGTGAACTCAGTGGGAACCGAATCCGCGAACTCCCAGGTCCGAGGGTGAACAATCTACCACTGAGCTACCGCCTCACCCTAAATTTGAGCGCTGCAGTTCAAATAGAAAGACAGGATGACGAGAGGATGAACGGTCTTTTAAAGAGTGTGATTGAGGACGGTAGAAATGATTCCCTACACTGCTCCTCCGAGCTGTGGGGTTGCAGAAGTCTGTCAATGAAGCTCCTCCCAAGATGGTTCACAAATTCATGGAGGGTGTGGGTGTGGTTCCAACCACAGATCCAGTCCTCCCGGTCAGCTAGTTTAGTTTGCTGGTCCGAGGGCACACACTCTACCTCTGAGCCACCAAATTTGTGACCAGGGACTTTGCGATCATAGCCCTGGAAATGTAATCAGTTAATCTATTGTTGGTACTGAGTGACTAACGGCTACAGAAATACGTTTCGTTAAACTATTCCTCTTAAATAAGTTTGAATTGTTTACTCGTATTATTAGAACTAGTTATTCGTTCCAGGCTCAAAGTGACGTAAATAATACTGATCTTTTAAGAAAAAAATCTATCATGAGGAACTATATGATAAACATAGAATGAATACATCTGTATCATCAGCATATTGATGCATTTTTTCAACCAAAGCAGCAAAAAACTTCATCATTTAAAGATCCAAAGAAGTTTTTTCAGGTTTTTCACAAGTATAAATAAATAAATAAACCGTGGTGAGAGCAGCCATGCTGATTGGTCTAGAGACAGTGTGGTGAGAGCGGCCATGCTGATTGGTCTAGAGACAGTGTGGTGAGAGCGGCCATGCTGATTGGTCTAGAGACAGTGTGGTGAGAGCGGCCATGCTGATTGGTCTAGAGACAATGTGGTGAGAGCGGCCATGCTGATTGGTCTAGAGACAGTGTGGTGACAGCGGCCATGCTGATTGGTCTCGAGACAGTGTGGTGAGAGCGGCCATGCTGATTGATCTAGAGACAGTGTGGTGAGAGCGGCCATGCTGATTGGTCTAGAGACAGTGTGGTGAGAGCTGCCATGCTGATTGGTCTAGAGACAGTGTCACTGATTCAAAGACAGGAAACAGAGATGTTTGTAGCAGAGATGAAGATGCTGAGGATCTCTCTGGGAGTGACCAGGATGGACAGGATCAGAGGAACAGCACATGTTAGAGGTTTTAAAGTCAGAGAGGTCAGACTGAGATGGTTTGGACATGTGCAGAGGAGAGAGAGAGAGTACATCAGAAGAAGGATGCTGGGTTTGGAACCACCAGGAAAGAGGACTAGAGGAAGACCAAAGAGGAGGTTCATGGATACAGTGAAGGAAGACATGAAGATAGTTGGTGTGACCGAAGAGGATGCAGGAGATAGGGTTAGATGGAAGAAACTGACTTGATGCGGCGCCCCCTGAAGGGAGATGATGAAAAGAGAAGACGTTCTCTACCCAGACGGTGGGTTCTCAGTGGGTAAAATGGCCTTGGCACATTGTCCCCAAGGGATGTATTTACATGTGTGCCAGGTTGTATGTGTTAACGTGGCCCTTGTTTCTCCGGTGTCATGCCCAGGTTGTTACAACCACTACCTGGTATAGGCTCCAGCTAACATGTACCAAATGACACCGTTTATTCAAACATCATAACAACACACAGCTTTGAATTCATGACCTAACAACAGGGGGCGCCATATGTGTCATGTGAGTTTGGATGCCCCTTCAGAGCGAGACGAGGTGTTGGCCAAGCTGGCCCCCCGCACTCTCTAACCCCTCCTCTCACATTTCATCATCTGTTCTCCCGCGCCAAGCCACTCTGGATCCATCTGTTGTTATTATTTTCCACCGATAATTGGCCTCAACAATGAAACGCCAGTGCCCTCTCCCCAACTCTGGCCCCTTTGAAACCAAACACCCTGTTTATTTTCCATAGCTCTCATTCCTGCTTTTCCCCCAACCCCCTACTCTAATATACACTCCTCTCTCTGCTTCGCATGGAAACGACTGACCACCTCAGTGTGTGTCACTCAGCGTCTGATGCTCCTCTTGATTTCAACCCCCCAGGACATTCCCTCCTCTCATCACGCACCCCGCATTCCTCTATAAAGAGAGTAAGACAGACAGACGATGAGAATCTGAGACCTGGAGGATGAAACGGCTCTTTAAAGGAGGGGTTTTTAGGTTTCATTCCCAAATAAAAACACGTCTGAATTGGTTTTTATTTCATTCGTCAGTGTTTGAATGTTTTCCAAATTTTCCATCAAATTTTATTCAGTTGTTCTTGGCCATTGATCTCGTTCTTAACCACGCCCACATTCTAGCATTAGCAGAAAAGGCTAGTGGCTCAGTGGTAGAGCGTTAACCCGCGGACTGAAAGTCAACCGAAAGTTTGCGGGTTCGCATCCCATTGAGTTCACATCTAGGGTCTTTGGAGAAGACACCTAAACCCCCGTTTCTCCCACCATTGGTGCCGTAGTGGCAGCCTGCTGCGGTGTAGGAGTGCAGCACACAAATGTCCCCGGTGAGGGATGAGTAGAGTGAGTAAAAATTAAAAATGCTAGTTTTGCTAGCTCAGGATCCTTCCGGGTGAGCTGGAGGATGCAGCCGGGGTGAGAGAAGCCTGGGCTTCCCGTCTGAGGGTGTTACTCCCGCGACCCGGCCCCAGATGAGCAAAAGATAACGGAACGGAAAAGTTCTGCTTACTAAATTTTTTTTAAAATACTTTATTAATCTCTCACGGGAAATTATTGTGCTGCATTTCACCGCAGCAGGCTGCCACCTATGACGGCGCCAATGGTGGGAGAAACGAGGGACCCTAGATGTGCACTCAGTGGGATGCGAACCTGCGAGCTTCCGGTTTGCGGGCGAACGCTCTACCCACTGAGCCACCATCTCCCCTGAGCTATAATACTAGGATTACCAGAATTCTAGAACTACTAGAACTCCCACGGCTGTCAATTTGATGACTATCGCTATGGCGATGACACCATACATGGATGGGCCTCACTAACTGACTAACGTCTTCTCAAATCCATTTCTGCTTACCCAGATTTCACCTGAGTGGCATCACAACAGTTACCAGGCAACCATGACAGCGCTACTGTCAGACGGGAAAAAAGTTACAATACCTTTAATAGAGGTGTCAAAATGACGGGTGTGGGACTTCGAGGAAGAATTAGCAGAACTTGTTTTTATTGTTTTATTTCAGTTAAATTACAAAAATATTATAAAAAATGTGGAAAAAGTTAAAAAAAAACGTAATTATAGTAATTAGACGTCAATTTCTGAGAGCTGTCAAATTGACGGCTTTGGTAGTTCTGTACTTGAAGTCTGAAACAATATTTACACTGTGTCGTGCACATGCCTAAGGGTATCGAGAGGAGGGGGCAATTCATAGCATCAAAAACAAATGTGATGCTTTAAGTAAATGTATTTAAAAAACATGCTTTATAAAACTTTTCAAATGCCAGTTTGTTTCTGGCCGTGGATTTTGTTCTTTGACTCACCCGCGTTCTGGCCGAACCAGGAACAGGAAATGCCGTTTTTATTTAAGGGCACCAAAATAAAAACATGGGCTAGGTTTGCCAGCTTGATTGTTTGAGCTCCATGTGGAACACATTTCCATCTGAGGAGAAAAAGTCAAATAAAATCTGAGAGTTGATTCTGTTTTAACCTGCAGAGTGTGGGCCGCGTGGGGCGCGTGGTCCGCGTGGGCAGAGCTGCTGCCCTGCTTCAGATTAAAAATGCAGGAAGAGAATAAACACAAACACTCAGTAGATGAAGAAGGGTCAGGGAGCAGCCGCTGGAGTCTCACCTGTCCTGCCCTCTTTAATTAGACTGAAACGAAAACAAACGAACATCAGCACGGTCACAAAACCAAGAACGAAAGAACTGAACGTTCGGTCGTCTTCCGCTCATCCGCGGTCGGGTCGCAGGGGCAACAGCCTCAGACAGGAAGCCCAGGCTTCTGTCACCCCGGCTGCATCCTCCATCTCACCCAGGAGGATCCTGAGGTGTTCCCTGTCCAGCTGTGACACATAGTCTCCCCAGCGGGTCTGGGGTCTGCCTCTTGGTCTCCTCCCAATGGGACGTGCCTGAAACACCTCACCAGCAAGGCGCTCAGGGGGCATCCTGACCAGATGCCCGAACCTCCCCACCAGGCTTCTCTCGACCTGGAAGAGGGGCTGCTCGACACCGAGCTCCTCCCGGATGGCAGAGCTCCTCACCCGATCTCTGAGTGAGGACCCAGCCACCCTGCGGAGGAAGCTCATTTCGGATGCTTGTATCTGTGATCTCATTCTTTAAGTCAACACCCACATCTGGTGACCATAGGTGAGGGTAGGAACGTAGATCCTGGTTACCATGGTGAGGGTAGGAACGTAGATCCTGGTTACTATGGTGAGGGTAGGAACGTAGATCCTGGTTACCATGGTGAGGGTAGGAACATAGATCCTGGTTACCATGGTGAGGGTAGGAACGTAGATCCTGGTTACCATAGTGAGGGTAGGAACGTAGATCCTGGTTACCATGGTGAGGGTAGGAATGTAGATCTGGTTACCATGGTGAGGGTAGGAACGTAGATCCTGGTTACCATGGTGAAGGTAGAAACGTAGATCCCGGTTACCATGGTGAGGGTACGTACGTAGATCCTGGTTACCATGGTGAGGGTAGGAACGTAGGTCCTGGTTACCATGGTGAGGGTAGGAATGTAGATCCTGGTTACCATGGTGAGGGTAGGAACGCAGATCCTGGTTACCATGGTGAGGGTAGGAACATACAAGTAGATCAACTCATGAATTCAGAGCTTTGATTTTCTGCTCAGCTCTTTCTTTACCACGACGAACCGATGCACCGTCCTAGTTATTACTGACACTGCACCGATCCGCCTGTGGATCACCCGCTCCATCCTTCCCCACGGTCCTCGCCCAGAACTGAACGGTCTTTATTTACACCCTGAAACAGAACTTAAAGTTTTAGGAATGAAGATTTCAACATGAAACCTTTTAATTACCATCGAATGTTTAATTAAAATGTTAAATATTACATTTAATTAACTGAAGTGGGTCATTTTTTGGTTTCTAGTTAACAAAAGAATACCTGCTCGTTTTTACTCGTCTCCTCCTCGGGTCGGGTCGGGCAGAGACGCCGGAAAACTCTCAGCACCAGGGTTCCCTCAGTCTTTGGTGGGTGGGTATTTTTTTGTTTCACCAATCGTTCTGTTCTGATCGTGACTGGACCTGAACAGTCAGTCAGCTTCTTAACCATCTATCCCTTATGAGATTACAGGGGGTGCCAGAGCCCGAGGCAAGGGGTAAGGTAGACCCTGAACAGGTCGCCAGTCTGTCGCGGAGCTACACACACACTCATTCCTAGGGGCAGTTTGGCACTGGCCAATCAACCTGGCATGCATGTCTTTGTAGGGTGGGAGGAAACCCACAAATTAGGATCAGGATTCTTCCGGGTGAGCTGGAGGATGCAGCCGGGTGAGAGAAGTCTGGGCTTCTCGTCTGAGGCTGGTACATCTGCAACCTGGCCCTGGAGAAGCGGAACCTGGACCTTTTTTTTGTTGCTCAGCAGAAACACGAGGATGGGTCTGGAGGTCCTGAAGGATCAAACAGGCCTGACCTTCTTTGTCATCCAGAGGAAAACCAATCTGAATATGGAGGAAGAAGGTGTCGGACGTGGTTTCTGTGTGCGTGTCAGAAGGAGACGTTGTTTACATTCTGTTTGGGTGTTACAATAAAACGTTGGGAAGCGGCCAATCAAACAAAACTTCCCCCAAAACACTGACTTTTTTCATCTTTATGAGACTCGGTCCTGTTTTCATTCTAATAGAATAAAGTCAGAGGACGAGGGGGACACAGAGTGCACTCAGAGGGGGCGGCGGAGCGGGGAGGGGGGGGTCCGTATCCTACAGAAAGCAGCTGCTTTCACTGAAAAGTGACTCATGCTTTAGATTTTTCTCTGCTTCGGAGCGCAGACACCGACTCGGAAAATATTGTGCACACGCCCTAAAAACAAACAGCAGTGACCTGTTGTATAGATACCAGTGACTCCGCACACACACACACACACACACACACACACACACACACACACACACACTCAGAGATCTCGTTTTATTTACACTATGTTCCCATTAGACATCCATCAACCAGGAGGTGTGCTCCACTTGTTTTTGTTGAATCCAAACACCCCGTCAAACCCGGGCTCTGATAAATAGAGCACGTAGATTGAATCTGATCCAAAGTGGTCCTGGATGGGCCGTAAAGAACGACCAGACATCTCTGGCAGCTTCCTATTGACAACCATTGAGCTGAGTCCTAATTAATATGGTAATGATGTGTGAAGGTTCATTAACAAGTAGCCGTAGATACAGTAGTGAGCATGCTCAGAGTAATTAATGGAATAACTTTACTTAGTGGTAAATATTCATGGGTCCTCGTGGTTTTTGTCTGGGTTGTATGGAGAGAGGACAGGCTGTCCATTAGAGGGGCTGAAGAGCCGTCCACCATCAAAGCAGCTTTTTGTTGGGGTTCGGAGCGTTTCATTTGGAGGGGTATTAATTCATATTTTCAACATGCAATCGTTCAACAAAAGCCGAAGGCAGCGATAACGCGGCTGGGACTGGAGGGCACATTGTGAAGCTGCGACCTCTTCACGAATAGGAAAGTCCACTTCACAGGTTTGGAGACAGGACACAATGAGCGTGTGTATCCACGGCCGTGCGTTACCGCTGCAGAGACTCTTTTCTCTGAAAACACACACAATAACACTCCTGTGATTCACATGCAGAATAAAAAGCTCTTGTTTTTTTAATCTGATTCTGTAAAGGTATCACTTTAATGTTCCACACGAGCCTCCTGCTGCGACTACAAGACATTTCTTTGTCAAAAGTCATTTGTTTTTCTATTTTCCACCTTGTTTAACACGATAGAGACCAAACGTCGTCTCGGAATTTTGCGGAAAACCTTGCAAAATGCTCCTGAGTTTCCTTTGTCTTTTAAAACGGTTGCATTTTGATTCATATCCTGAGCTTCGGCCGCTCACTGAGCATGCACATGAGCCACCTAGGTGGGTAATTATCTCAACCCGGAGTCGTTCTGTTCCCTAAAATCTCAACGCAGGAGTGTGTGATGGGTTCGGTTTTCCCAACCGGGCAAAGCAGCGTGTGCTTGTTTATCCTCACCCCTCCGTCTTTGCCCCCCCGCTGCTCTAAATGGCAATATTACGGCCCTGTGCTGTTTGAAATGGAGACAATTATCTGTTTAGGTATTACAAGATGGGCATTATGTTACAAAGCAGAGAAAAAAAAAGAGGCGTGCAAGCTGCACACGAGGATCCTGTTGTCGGCTTTTCTCCGTTCCGTCGTTAAGATGATGGAACATTTATCTAAATGGATGTTATGCATTGGGTAAACTCATTTAGCTCCCGGGGCTTTTTCAGGTGATGGGAATTAATGATGTTTAGTACTTTGAAACAGAAAATATCTGTCATTTGTCACCTCTCGCTATTGATTTACGATTCCATTGATGAGATGTTAATTGAAGTGTAATGAATCACAATAATGGGGTAGTTATGTTGGGAATGGTCCATCCTGGATGATTCTTCAGGACCAGCTACGTGTTGATTTGTGGTTTTCAACAAAGACATTTTACTGCTAATTAACGCCCAAACGGTCAAACCGGGCTGGGCTGATTTCCCTCTTATCTGCCTCTTGGTCTCCTTCCGGTGGGACGTGCCTGAAACACCTCGCCCACGAGGCACTCGGGGGGCATCCTGACCAGATGTCCGAACCACCCCATCTGGCTTCTCTCGACCTGGAGGAGGAGCGGCTCGACACCGAGCTCCTCCCGGATGGCAGAGCTCCTCACCCGATCTCTGAGTGAGAGCCCAGCCACCCTGTGGAGGAAACTCATTTCGGCCGCTTGTACCTGCGATCTCATTCTTTCGGTCACCACCCACAGCTGGTTACCATGGTGAGGGTAGGAACGTAGATCCTGGTTACCATGGTGAGGGTAGGAACGTAGATCTGGTTACCATGGTGAGGGTAGGAACGTAGATCCTGGTTACCATGGTGAGGGTAGGAACGTAGATCCTGGTTACCATGGTGAGGGTAGGAACGTAGATCTTGGTTATCATGGTGAGGGTGGGAACGTAGATCTGGTTACCATGGTGAGGGTAGGAACGTAGATCCTGGTTACCATGGTGAGGGTAGGAACGTAGATCCTGGTTACCATGGTGAGGGTAGGAACGTAGATCTTGGTTATCATGGTGAGGGTGGGAACGTAGATCTGGTTACCATGGTGAGGGTAGGAACGTAGATCCTGGTTATCATGGTGAGGGTATGAATGTAGATCCTGGTTACCATGGTGAGGGTATGAATGTAGATCCTGGTTACCATGGTGAGGGTATGAACGTAGATCCTGGTTACCATGGTGAGGGTAGGAACGTAGATCCTGGTTACCATGGTGAGGGTAGGTACGTACAGTAGATGGGAAATGTTGGACTTTTCATTCTAAAAACACCTGTAAGCTCCAAAAGAAGTCTGACAGTCTTAAGTCTGACAGTCTTACCTACCGGGTAGGTACGTAGATCCTGGTCACCATGGTGAGGGTAGAAACGTAGTTCGACTTGTAAATGGAGAGCTTTACTTTTCGGCTCAGCTCTTTCTTTACCACGATGCAGCGTCCTAGTTATTAGTGATGCTGCACCGATCCGCCTGTCGATCTCCCGCTCCATCCTTCCTCCACTCGTGAACAAGACTTTTTATCCGTCCAAACAAACAGAGTTTTTTTTACTCAAAACCGGCGTTTTTGTAAACTCCGGCCAAAGTGGAGATTTTAGAAAATCCGTCTTTGCGTTTGCGTGTGGAAAACGTAGATTTGCGTTTTATGCGTCACTACATGCGACAAGTAGTGCGTCCTTGTTTGGGCAAATGGACCCAATCGATGATGACTTTTAAAAGTAATTCCACCTCCATGTCGGTCCACACAAACAAGACGCCTGGCGCCATGTTTCATGACTAGAGAGGTGCTCTGATTGGACAGCTCAGAACGTATGTTAAAATCCATACTGCCACTACTGGTCTGGCATGCTCATGACCGCACTCAGAAACGTGTTTATACGGCTCCGTGTGGACGGGGTCTCAGATATACAGTTACACAAACGCTCGGCCACACTTTTCACCTGCCAAATGTAAATGACAGAAAAAAAAACCAAGAGCGACTTTGAGTTTCTTTTCTTTCATATTTGGATATGCTTTAATGCTTTTATTCAAATTCACCTGCGATCGAGGCTCACAGTCACTTCTCAGTTTACCATAAAAATAAGATTTTGTTTCCTTCTGCTGTACCCTCCCCCCCCCTCCACACACACACACACACACACACCTCCTCCATATCCTCCTCCGCCTGGGTTGAGTGCTCAGTCAGGAAAGCTGCGTGCATGCAGATGAGGGCCACTCCTGATGGGTAGCGGGGGGGATTCCCGTGCAGATATGCAGTACGTTCACCAGCAGGGGGGGGCCGACGTTAGTGCCCTCCATCTTTTTAAGATGAAAAGTTTTTGTCTTGCAAATAAAGCGTGCACTCAGAGACAGGCCCATTGTTTTGAGTTATCAGTGGGAGTCGTTGTAGTTAACAAGAGATGAAGTGACAAGAGCAGAGAAAGAAACGGGACGTGTCTAAAGGCTGGAGTGTGCCGCTCAGGCAGGTACACACACCTTCACACAAAAACCGGATTTCTCTCCACATGTTGGACTTTGGTGTCAGCTAGTTTAGTCGTCCGACCTCTGATAGCGAGCGTTAATTGTTTGATAAACATAGATGGTGTTTTATTTTGTGTGTGCAGGGTGAGGAGGCCGCTTTCCCAGCGCTGGATCTGCTTTGAATAAGGTAAACACGCAATCATTCACCAGGAGGCTGAACGCGTCGGGCGACGCTCGATTGAACTGGTTTGATAATTAACTCAAAGCAGAGAGCTTCTCGTTGTTTGTGTACTGTAGTCTGTCTGTAACCGGGTGTTGGACAGGTGCGCCCTGCTTCTGTTGTTCTGGGTCCAGCAGGGTGAGTAGTAACGGGCGGTACGGGTCTTTGATATGATAATACCATGTTTACAAAACAAGCAGGCGGTGTTCCAGCACATGTCTGTGTTTCTGATGGTGTGTGTGCTGGAGCTCGTGAGCTGGTGTGTGTGTTCTGCGTCGCTCCGTTCTCCTGCTCGGTAACTCGTTGTGACTTGCAGCTCAGGTGTCGTCTGCGTGTTGCAGGTGATTACAGAGCAGAGGCTAATTTACGATGTGAGTCTCGATAACTCTAATCTGACATCTCTGGAGATTTACTGAGCAGCTGAAACGGGTCGAGTAAGAGTTTATTCTGTTTAAGGAGAAACCTTTTAGAGACAGACTCAAGTATTTCTTCAAGAAAAATAAAAGAAATTTAAGTTTGACCAAATATTGATAAAATATTTACATATACAAGTCAATCTACGTCCATTTACGTTCCTACCATCACCATGGTAACAAGGATCTACGTTCCTACCCTCACCATGGTAACCAGTATCTACGTTCCTACCCTCACCGTGGTAACCAGGATCTACGTTCCTACCCTCACCATGGTAACCAGGATCTACGTTCCTACCCTCACCATTGTAACCAGTATCTAAGTTCCTACCCTCACCATGGTAACCAGGATCTACGTTCCTACCCTCACCATGGTAACCAGGATCTACGTTCCTACCCTCACCATGGTAACCAGGATCTACGTACCTACCCTCACCATTGTAACCAGTATCTAAGTTCCTACCCTCACCATGGTAACCAGGATCTACGTTCCTACCCTCACCATGGTAACCAGGATCTACGTTCCTACCCTCACCATGGTAACCAGGATCTACGTACCTACCCTCACCATTGTAACCAGTATCTAAGTTCCTACCCTCACCATGGTAACCAGGATCTACGTTCCTACCCTCACCATGGTAACCAGGATCTACGTTCCTACCCTCACCATGGTAACCAGGATCCACGTTCCTACCCTCACCATGGTAACCAGGATCTACGTTCCTACCCTCACCATGGTAACCAGGATCTACGTTCCTACCCTTACCATGGTAACCAGGATCTACGTTCCTACCCTCACCATGGTAACCAGGATCTACGTTCCTACCCTCACCATGGTAACCAGGATCCACGTTCCTACCCTCACCATGGTAACCAGGATCTACGTTCCTACCCTCACCATGGTAACCAGGATCTACGTTCCTACCCTTACCATGGTAACCAGGATCTACGTTCCTACCCTCACCATGGTAACCAGGATCTACGTTCCTACCCTCACCATGGTAACCAGGATCCACGTTCCTACTCTCACCATGGTAACCAGGATCTACGTTCCGACCCTTACCATGGTAACCAGGATCTACGTTCCTACCCTCACCACATTATGAAATTAAACTGCCAAAGGTTATTCGATACCAACTACAGATGAATTGATTAGTATTTCGGTTTTCAATGCAGTTTGAACTTTCAACATGAAAAAGTGAAAATAAGGCAGCTGGAGGCTTTCTGTTCAACGCTTCGGCGTAAATTCGGTGTAACAAATTAGAACCTAAAAGCAGGTCCCACATCTTCATCAACTTCAGGTTCCTCGGTCAAGACGCTGCCTTTTACGGCTGCCTGCTGCTGTGCTTCCTGTTACTTTAGCATTTAATCGCCATCTTTCTCTGAATTTCTGTCTCTTCTTCTGCTATGTTAGTCTCTTTCTGAAGATTTTATTGTGAGCGCACTTTGGACGTCATTTTGGACTTTGTGATTTTGTGTCGGACACCTGTTTTTTTTTACGAGAAATCGTCCGGCTAGCTCCTAACGGCTAGCTCCTAACGGCTAGCTCCCAACTGCAAGCTCCCGATGGCCAGCTCTGACAACTAGCTGGTTATGGAGTCATTCTGTTGACATGTGCGACCAGCTGCTGGCTCTTGGAGCCACATCCGTCGTGGCTGGAGGAGTTGGTTCAATACCGGAGGAGTTGAACAGAAGGAGACGGTCTAGAGGAGGTGCTTCTTGTGTTTTTATGGTTTCCATGGAAACGTCTGGTTGCTCGCTTGAGGAACTGTAGGCGCTCACTCGGACCCAGTGAAATACAGAGAGACCAGTTTGGTGTTCTTCACTGCGGCCTGGCTTTGTGGATCCATTCCAGACTCCAGCTTTTGGGTTGCCAGGTTGGACACAGTGCAACCGGACCAGGACGCTGGGGGTTTGGGGCAAGGGGCATCGAGGTGTTTACACTGCAGCACCTTCAAGGATTAATCAAGTATATTCTATTCCAGGAAGTGAAGACGAAGACGCATCCTCAACAAAAATCTTTGGTAGCATAACGTCTTCAGGCTGCTACGTTCTGTTTATCTCGTCTTAAAACCGAGTGGATCTTCTGTTTCAGCGTCCACGTCTCTCCTACACGCCGGCCTGTTGGTGCGTCAGGAAGCAGTTCGCCTCCACGCGTTCCGGTCGGCCCTCTCCAGATGTCAGATCATCCCTGAAATCTTTAAAATGCTTGTCTAATTAATGTTAATGTGGTAAAATCAGCTTAATTATTGACACAAGCCTCCGATGTGATTTTGATTGCATCAGTGAAGCAGAAATCCCCGTGGCAGCTTATGGGATTATTGCGTCTTGTTGTGTAAAGCTCTTTTAAAGTGCAGCCGAGTCAAACAGGGCCGAGTGTGTGAAAAACATATGGTCCTCGCTTTCCAAAAGGATCAAGCCTACGTGAGGAATTATGGATAAGGAAGTGGAAATCCAGGCTTAAAGTGTTCTGACAGACGTTTTCATTCAGATATCTGTAGCGTTTATCATCACAGAGGTGTATCGGCCCGATAAGACCGCCTTTCTTCCAGATTTGATATTTTTTATTTCGACGTGACGACAGAAAAAAGTCAAAGTATCAAATGTTCTAGTGATTTTTTTATGTTTTGCTTTTAAAAGGAAACATAAAGTTTTTTGCGATCCCTCCCTCGCTTTACTTTCTGCTGAACTTTCTTTGTTTAATCTACTTTTTAAAGAAGTGTTGAGAATAAACAAGTGGCTTCATGATTTCGGAGCGGCAGAAAGGTCGTGCATAGATTTATTCCCGGATGAAACCGGGCCGTCGGTAATCGTTCCCTTGACTGCGTTTATTGCTTACTTTAAAAAAGTCATTTCTTTATATCAGCATCAAGCTGAAAATTGCCATGTATTAGTATTAGGCTTGGTAAGCTTCTAATTCTGTGGCATTTACAGCCGGCTGTGTTTCCATGCATTTATAACACTTTGATTCTTAAGAGCTTCTTTAATCGCTTACGCCTTGCTTGGAACATAATAAACAACTGGCTGCGGCCAAAGTGCCACATGGGGGAGATTTTCAGCCAGAAAAAAATAAATGCTTATGTCAGTGGTCGTTCAGCTGCTGCTCGGCGAGCTTATCTGTTGTACTTACAAACAGAAGCAGCCCGAATAACGACGCCGGGCTGCAGGGAAATAAAAAAATATCGTTGTAAAGCAGCGGTTTGTTTCCACATTTTACTGGATGATTTAGATCATAAGATAAGTCTGAGTTTATTTCTCACCTGGTCGCCGTCTGACCCGTCCCCAGGTCTGTATCAGCACACTCTGGCCCACAGAATGTGGAGGAGGCACTAAGGACTTTGGCTGTTGTGAACACAAAATTTCCCAAAACACAAAGGTTTTTAATGAAACTGCCTGTGATTACTCAGTACCAACTATAGATGACCGTAATGGATCATCTGCATGTTATCATATCTTTCTATGACCAATAGAAAGTGAACTCCAGTCCTTTGGCTTCACAAAGACGGAGATTTTGAGGCGGGGCCAAAAGGAGGAGGGGATAATAGACAACACCCGCCATGACAGTTGGGGTAAAACAAACCTTTCAAAACATAAGAAAGCAGCTGGTAAATTGTGGGTCTTCCGTGTGTTACCACCTAATGTTATGTATCAGTATGAAGAGGAATTACCACCAGGAATACACCCTGTACTGATTGGTAACGCTTTGTTTTGAGGCTCACACACATAAGCTGTTACATGACCAAAGTTCCCAGATGTCCGACTTCTTCCACACATTCACCAAAAACAATCCTGGCGATAGACCATGCAGATCACTGCTAGCGGCTTTCAGATGCACAGCTGCAGCAGCAGGAGATTCCTAAGAAGGCAAGATGGTGCAGCGGTTAGCACGGGGACCTCACAGTGAGAAGGTCGTGGGTCCGAGTCCAGGGTGGGACCAGGCTTGAAACACTGGTCTTTCTGTGTGTAGTTTGCCTGTTCTCCGTATGTGTGGGTTTTTGCTGGTTTCCTCCAAAAACATACATGTTAGGTTGGCTGCTATCAAAATTCTCCTTGGAATGAGGGGGTGTGTAGTCCAACTGGTGACCTGTTCTCAGTGTATCCTGCTGGGATTGGCTCCGGCACTCCTGCTACTCTGCTTGGACTAAGCGGCTCAGAGAATGAAACTATTTTTCTTTTATTTTTGAATTACTGCTCTGTCTTCTGAACCGTTTATTCCTAAGTACAGTTACCGTAATTTCACGGCCATAAGGCGCATATAAAAGTCTTAGATTTTCTTCAAAATGAGCGGTATGCCTTGTGTGTGAGAAAAGGCGAACCTGAAAGAAAAGGCATGAGAACGTTAAAGAGTGAAGTGTGAGCGGCGTGGGAGCGATGGATGACCGAAGGGTGGAAGGCAGCGCCGGGCGAGTTACGCTACAGTTTGCCAATGGATTGTAGATGCTTGGACTAACGTGTCTGCTGGTACTGTTATCCGAGCTTTCTCAAAAGCTGGTATCCTTTCTGAGGAGCCGCACAGTACAGACAGTGACTTTGACAGCGAGGAGCGAAGTGGACCTGCTCTGAAACAGAGGATGAGGACTTTGATGGATTTGAATAAAGACTATTACCGGTAATGTGTTTGTTTGATATCGTTACTACTTAAATAAAACACAACCAAACTCAGTTTTACTCCTGATCTATTTTTTAATACCCACATTTGCATGCTTGTGTGTGTGTTGTTGTAAGGCGGTGTGTGACTGAGACTGCGACTTTTCGTACGGTGCGCCTAATGGTCGTGAAATTACGGTACTTTACTTTGTAACTGGATACTTTTAGAATACTCTACCCTACGGTTACATGGCCGCCATTGAGGCTGATCTTGGAATACTGAATGAACACACGGTTTAAAATATAAAAGTAACTTGTAAGTAGAGTAACTTAGTTACCGTAGGAGTACTGGTATAGAAATGAATTACATACAGATGTACTGAGTATATGGATTTAAGTAATGATGTGTAATATGTTACAATTTTAGAGTAATTTACTGAGTACCAGCGTTTGTTACCATCAGAGACACGCTGACAGACTGTGTGGTTCTGTTTCTCACGCCGTCTGCTTGTTACACAACATCCTCAGATTGCATCAATGCCGTGCCACGTGGGTGGAATCCTGCACATAATCTTATCACCCGCGTTTAATCTCGAAACTACTTAAAACATATTTTTGGGTGAAAACACACACGTGGGGTTTCAATTTATTTTTCGATCAGCCTCCAGCGGATACGTCTCTTCTCGGTCTGAGAAGGGAACCGGTTACCAGGTGCAGGCGTGTTGATGTGTGATTGACCGAGGTGACACAAGTAAGCAAAAAATGAAGACGAGTCTTCTCGCCGGCGGAAAAAAGAAGATCATAAAAGTGAAAGAAAAAGTGACAAAGTCCATTTTTTCGCTCTGACTTTGTGATTGATTTGTTGTTTCTTTCTGTTTCTGTGTCGCTTTTTAAAACGCTGACACTTAGAACGAAGAGCAACGTTCTTTCCTCGAACCGATTCACGCAGGTGTTTTCTTCTAAACACATGAGATTGTCAACACGCCGTGTTGTTTATTATCTGAGCATCGATTTAAATCAAAGCAAATTTTATTTATAAAGCACTTTTTTAACACAAAGTCACACAAAGTGCTGAAAAAAAACAAATAAAACTCAAACATTAAAATCCAGATCATTAAAAAAAAAAAAAAAACAGTAAGTCAGAAAACAAACATCCATCAAAAGTCAACCAGAAGTTCACAGGTTTGATTCCCACTGGGTGCACGTCTAGGGTCTTTGGAGAAGACACCTAACCCCCGTTTCTCCCAGCATCAGCATGGTCGTGGCAGCCTGCTGCGGTGTAGGAGTGCAGCACACAAATTTCCTCAGTGAGGGACGAATGAAGTGAGTAAAATTTAGAAAAAAAAAAAAACCCCACTGTAAACATGGATCGATGTTCAGCACACCCCTCATGTGCCCGTCCCCCATTTAACCCGAACCGCTAGTTACTGTCTCTTTAAGTGAAATAAAAATACACATCCGGTCTGATGCTGTGAGGAAATAATAACTGGGGATCGATCCACACCAGGAGTCGGTCTGCCCAGGACTGCAGAGAACAAAACCACAGGGGTCCACCTGGACCCAGGAGGCATGGGCACCCACAGAAGCCACCTGGCTGAAGTGAGGCACCTGCACTACCCAGTCAGACCGCCACAAAAAGAGATTCCACACCTGAGCAGGCAGAGCTGGTGGGGTGGAGGATCCCCATGAGGAAACATTGGAATAAGACACAGAAAAAAACAATAGAATAAAAACTAAAACCTAAAAACGAAACTAAAAACAGGTTAAAAAATATTTAAGAAATTAATCAGAAAATAAAACTGTGTAAAAAACAGGAAAATAAATAAACCGATTTCATTAAAAAGCAAATATTAATCAAATCATTTTTAATCATCACCATCCGGCAGGAGCTCGGTGTCGAGCCGCTCCTCCTCCAGGTTGAGAGGAGCCAGATGGGGTGGTTCAGGCATCTAGTCAGGATGCCCCCCGAGCACCTCGCTGGTGAGGTGTTTCAGGCATGTCCCACCGGGAGGAGACCAAGGGGCAGACCCCGGACCCGCTGAAAAGACTATGTCTCACAGCTGGACAGGGAACGGCTCGGGATCCTTCCAGGTGAGCTGGAGTATGCATCCGGGGTGAGAGAAGTCTGGGCTTCCCGTTTGAGGCTGTTGCCCCCGCATGACCTGGCCTCAGATGAGTGGAAGACGACGGAACAGAACGGAACATTTTTAATCGAGATCGAGAGAAGCCAGATGGGGTGGTTTGGAGTTAGAATCCCTCCTGGACGTCTTGATGCTTAGATAAATCAGGTACATCCCAGTAGGAAGAGGCCCAGATGCAGACCCTGGACCCTGCTCTACACAGACTGTGTCCCACTGCCGACCAGGGAATGCCTTGGGATCCTCCTGGTTGAGCTGGAGGATGTGACCGGGACGAGAGAAGCCTGGGCGTCCAGGCTGACGGTGTTGCCCTCGCAACCCGACCCCGTGTAAAAAAGTAATTACTTGTAAAGTTTAAACGAAACTTTAAAAATCAACACTTTTTAATAAAAAGGCCCCTTTAAATTAATATCGACTCTTATTTTGGCGAGGCAGAGTTTTCCGCTCACCTCTGGATTCGTTCGTGTTTAATCTGAGAGCCGTTCCACACGTTTTCTCCTGCAGGAAAGAAAAAGTTTCTATTTGGAGAGTTTTTAAACTCCTATCTCTTCTTTGCTTTCTCTGTTTATTTTCAAAAACAAAATCCTCTTTAGGGATAAAGCACCTGGAGGGGGGCGCGGGGGGGGAATGAGGGGGGGGGTACTTAATGGAATGGCTTCAGCCCCGTGCAAATAAACAGCTTGCATTTTTCTGGTGTGAGATTAGGAACGAGGCTGAGCGAGGTGGCTCAAAACCAAACATAGAAAGTCAACATGTGGAGAGGACACAAAGAGAGGGGTTACACGTTCTGTTTGAGCTGACTGCACGGCTGCAGGACTGCACGGCTGCAGGACTGCACGGCTGCAGGACTGCACGGCTGCAGGACTGCACGGCTGCAGGACTGCATGTGATCCTTGGAAAGACTTCATGCTAGTCTGATGGCCTTTTCGAGGGAGAGAAGCTGAACTGTGAGTCAGAGCGGGCGGAAAATATCCGAGTCTTTGTTTTCAGAAGCTCCACGTACACAAATAGGTTTTTATTAACCTGCAAACGACGATAAGGAGAAACGAGGGAAACGCAGGATCCAGCTGTTTGAAGGCCGAGCTTTGTTTTTAAAAAACAAAACTTGACTTTAGTTAAAAAAGAAAAGCTTTAAATCCTCACGTTTTCACTAATATGTCTCTTTTTTTTTGGGTCAGAGTTAAATTGGTCTTATTTTATGATCATGATGTTTTTTCTCGTCAGCATTTTAACCATTTTTTTGTGACGATCACATATTTTGTTACATCAAATTATTTTTTATGATCATTTATTTTGTTTGTTTTTTTGTCAGAAAATTTTTTAGAAAAAAAGTTGATACATTTTTGCAACAACGGAAACTTAAATCTTTTTTACGGCTTCATTGTTCTAGAAGTTTTAACGCTGGTTAACACTAGGACTGCCGCAGCCATCAATTTGACTGCACGTCACTTTGATATGCTAATTAGAATAAAGAAAACAACCTAGGAGGCTGACCTTTTATGACCTTTAACATAAACTTGTTTTTTATTTTATCATTTAGTTTTTGTGTTCTAAAAATGAACATTTCAAAATGTATAGGCATTTTATCTCCTTTAACCTGCATAACTAGGACGCTGTATCGGTCCGTCGTGGTGAAGAGAGAGCTGAGCCGAAAAACCAAGCTCTCGATTTACAAGTTGATCTACGTTCCTACCCTCACCATGGTAACCAGGATCTACGTTCCTACCCTCACCATGGTAACCAGGATCTACGTTCCTACCCTCACCATGGTAACCAGGATCTATGTTCCTACCCTCACCATGGTAACCAGGATCTACGTTCCTACCATCACCATGGTAACCAGGATCTACGTTCCTACCCTCACCATGGTAACCAGGATGTACGTTCCTACCCTCACCATGGTAACCAGGATCTACGTTCCTACCCTCACCATGGTAACCAGGATCTACATTCCTACCCTCACCATGGTAACCAGGATCTACATTCCTACCCTCACCATGGTAACCAGGATCTACGTTCTTACCCTCACCATGGTAACCAGGATCTACGTTTCTACCCTCACCATGGTAACCAGGATCTACGTTCCTACCCTCACCATGGTAACCATGATCTATGTTCCTACCCTCACCATGGTAACCAGGATCTACGTTCCTACCCTCACCATGGTAATCAGGATCTACGGTACTACCCTCACCATGGTAACCAGGATCTATGTTCCTACCCTCACCATGGTAACCAGGATCTATGTTCCTACTCTCACCATGGTAACCAGGATCTATGTTTCTACCCTCACCATGGTAACCAGGATCTACATTCCTACCCTCACCATGGTAACCAGGATCTACATTCCTACCCTCACCATGGTAACCAGGATCTACGTTCTTACCCTCACCATGGTAACCAGGATCTACGTTTCTACCCTCACCATGGTAACCAGGATCTACGTTCCTACTCTCACCATGGTAACAAGGATCTATGTTCCTACCCTCACCATGGTAACTAGGATCGACGTTCCTACTCTCACCATGGTAACCAGGATCTATGTTCCTACTCTCACCATGGTAACCAGGATCTATGTTTCTACCCTCACCATGGTAACCAGGATCTACATTCCTACCCTCACCATGGTAACCAGGATCTACGTTCTTACCCTCACCATGGTAACCAGGATCTACGTTTCTACCCTCACCATGGTAACCAGGATCTACGTTCCTACCCTCACCATGGTAACCAGGATCTACATTCCTACCCTCACCATGGTAACCAGGATCCACATTCCTACCCTCACCATGGTAACCAGGATCTACGTTCTTACCCTCACCATGGTAACCAGGATCTACGTTCCTACCCTCACCATGGTATCCATCTCTGTTTCCTGCTCCACCTTTAGGCCAGTTCATGAAAATATTGTCAGACACTACACTGGTTCGTGGTGTAGGAAAGGTTGGTAACCCCTGATCTAACCAACAAACGTAGACAGAACAAGGAAGAGTTTTGTCATTTATACACTAAAAGAAAAAATGTATCTTAGTTTATGTTTATTAATATCTAAACTAAGCTCACGGTGTGCAGCAACTACTCGTGTTCAGCTTCTGCTGTGTTTCATTACTTCTCTGCTATGAAGTGTTTTTCTGGTGGATCCTGAACGGCTGGATCCAATGAAAAAGTGAGGTTACAGGGAGAGGAGATAAAGAAGGTGGAAGATTTTAAGGATTAAGGATCAACAGTCCAGAGCAATGGAGAGTGTGGAAAAGAGGGGAAGAAGCATGTGCGGGCAGGCTGGAACGGGGGGAGGAAAGTATCAGGTGTGATGTGTGATAGAAGAGTTTCAGATAAAATGAAAGAGAAAGTTTAGAAAACCGTGGTGAGAGCGGCCATGCTGATTGGTCTAGAGACAGTGTGGTGAGAGCGGCCATGCTGATTGGTCTAGAGACAGTGTGGTGAGAGCGGCCATACTAATTGGTTTAGAGACAGTGTGGTGAGAGCGGCCATGGTGATTGGTCTAGAGACAGTGTGGTGAGAGCGGCCATGCTGATTGGTCTAGAGACAGTGTGGTGAGAGCGGCCATGCTGATTGGTCTAGAGACAGTTTCACTGAGGAAAAGACAGGAAACAGAGATGTTTGTAGCAGAGATGAAGATGCTGAGGATCTCTCTGGGAGTGACCAGGATGGACAGGATCAGAGGAACAGCACATGTTAGAGGTTTTAAAGTCAGAGAGGTCAGACTGAGATGGTTTGGACATGTACAGAGGAGAGAGAGAGAGTACATCAGAAGAAGGATGCTGGGTTTGGAACCACCAGGAAAGAGGACTAGAGGAAGACCAAAGAGGAGGTTCATGGATACAGTGAAGGAAGACATGAAGATAGTTGGTGTGACTGAAGAAGATGCAGGAGATAGGGTTAGATGGAAGAAACTGACTTGATGTAGCGCCCCCTGAAGGGAAATGCCAGAAGGAGAAGAAGATCCTGACGGCCGGCGCACACGACAAGCCTGATCTTTGCATATCAAATTAATCAAACTGAAACTCGAGACGTTCGGATCCACTTTTACTTCTTGTTGAACTTTTTAAATTTAAACCATCAGCTGCTTTTTTCCACCTGTTTTTATGATTTTAAACCCATTCATTTTTTTATTCTAGTTTCACTTTTAGATTATTTTTGGTTTATTTTTGCCTTTAAAGGTTCAGATGATGATAGATTTTAAAATAGTTTTTCCATGTAGTGGATGTGGTTTGGGAGGCTGTTCCCGACCAAATGTGGGTTTATTTGTGTAATCAAATGAAAGGAGAGGCTTTTTTTTATAGTGATATTTTTTTTACGATTTCTTTCTTGGGCTCATGTTTTGTTTTCCTAAACAAAGTCTAAGAAAAACTTAAAAAACAGAGACGCAAAAAAATCTCATTGTAACTATGTTATTGTTTACTTCACCACACATGTCCTAATATGGGTTCGTCATAGGGTTCGGGGTGGAGTCGGGGGGCCTGGAGCAGGATGCGGGAAAAGCAGCTGCCGCTTGGACAATAAGAAACAAATGTCACAGCTTTTCACAGCCGTGCAGCACTTGGCTCAGACTCTGGTGTGATTTTTATCTCCTCTTAGATGCCCTCACAAACAGCCCCGCTCCTCTCTGACTCTCCCTCTCCGTCTTGTCTTCTCTGTCTTTCTTTATTTGTGTGTGTCTCCTCATCCATCTCTGTCCTGGTCGGTGTTAGCTGTGTGCAGGCTGGCTGACGGGCCTCTGTTTGCTGTGTGTGTGGTTATTTATCAGGGAGGTGGGAGGGGTTGTTTGAAAGGGTTGCTACCCTCCTCCACGCGGCCCAGCGGAGAGGTCAGTTCTCCCACAAGCTACGCCCTGAAAATCAAACATTAAACAGAATCATGGCAGAAAAAAACTTTAAAAGACTGGATCAAATTCTACTTTAAAAACAGAATGAACCCGGGAAGGGTGTTCCCCAAAGGAAGGGTTCTGAAGAGTGAAAGTATGGACTTCAAATCAGAACTAAAAATAATCAATTTACTCAGCATTATAACAGACCAAGATGAGCATTAGTGAAGGAAACATTCCTCATTTGGTTTATAAAACAAATGAGGAACTTCTGTTCGTCTTGAATAAAACCGAGGCTCTGTTCACACGTAACCGCATATTTTTAAAAACGCATGTATTTTTATCCGTTTTGTTCTGCTGTTCACACAAAAACGAAGTTTTTTTACTCAAAACCGGCGTTTTGGAAAACTCCAGCCAAAGTGGAGATTTCGTAGATTTGCGTTTTTATGCGTCACTACCTGCGACAAGTAATGCACATACGTCATTCGTGTGTGTCTTTGTTTGGATCGTCTTTATCAGGGGTCACCAACTTCTTTGATACAAAGGGCTACTTCAAGGGCACTGAGTAATGCAACGGGCACCACTTTGATAATACACTTCTGAAATAACAAAGTTACACAGTTTAATTAGATATTATTATTAATGACGTGAAGACACTGATTGTTAATGATCCATCATAATAATTATTTCAGTTTGATTAAACAGAAACAGATACATTTTAATATGAAATATCCAAATGATCACTTCCACAACATTTTACAGGAAATCTTTTTCAATTTTTACAACAGTTATCAAATCATAAACTCTGAACCATGTTTGTACAAATGATTTAACAAAAATCTACTCCTTTCAAAATAAGGTTGCACCGCGGATGAGACGCACACAGTTTTCTTTCACATTAGTAAAAAGAACTCTTCCTCCAAGTTTTCTTCCTTTTTTCCTGCCATGTTTTTGTGGGTAGAAAACACGTTCGTAACCTCATCGTTGCAGCCCTAATGTTTACGTTTTTATGTATTAGTTTTTAAATTTACTGTAAATGAAATTAAAAAAGAAAATCAAGACAATTAAATAAAATTTTAGACAGAGTTAATTCATGATTAGTGCTATTTTTAAAACTGGCCTGCGGGCGACTGATGCGGTCGCTGCGGGTGGCCTGGTGCCCGTGGTCACCAAGTTGGTGACCTCTGGTTTATATTTTTCTATGTTTTATTAACTTTATAGTCGATGACGACTTTTAAAAGTAATTCCACCTCCTTGTCGGTCTATACAAACAAGATGCCTGGCGCCATGTTTCAGGTTTTGTGGAAATGACGACAGAAGTGCTCTGATTGGATATCTCAGAACTTATGTTTACATCAATACTGCCAACTATTGGTCTGGCATGTTCATGATTGCACTCAGAAGCGTATTTATACGGCTCCGTGTGGACACGAGCATTTTCCTAAAACGGAGGACAGCAGATATGCATCTTCAAAAATACGTGGCTACGTGTGAACATGGTCTGAGGCATCCAAAAAAAAAAAGTCTAGACATTCATTTTTACTCCACAAGTTGGAAATCCATGGGCTGAAAAAAAAACATAAACAAGTCGACCAAAAGTTGTTGAATAATATTCATGTGCCCGCCATCTAAATATGTGACCATGACCTTGGCTTTTGTTTTTCTATGGGTTCATCCATAGTTGGTACTGAGTAACTGACGGAAGTTTCATTAAAACCCCATTCAGTGGCTTGGTAAACATTGCGTTGAAAGAATTTGTGACTGACTTTTTTAACCATGAAAACTTTTATCAGTTCATCTATAGTTAGTAGTGAGTGACTGTGGGCAGTTTTATTTAAAGGTCTTCACTGGTTTGGAAGATATTATGCTCACAAAAGTGTTACAGAAGCACAGATGGGCGCACATACAGACACCAGCAGGAGGCCGGTCCCAGAGGTCCTCAGAGTTCTAGATGGTCCATGTTTAGTCCTGACTCTAGACACCAGCAGGAGGCCGGTCCCAGAGGTCCTCAGAGTTCTAGATGGTTCATGTTTAGTCCTGACTCTAGACACCAGCAGGAGGCCGGTCCCAGAGGTCCTCACCGTTCTAGATGGTTCATGTTTAGTCCTGACTCTAGACACCAGCAGGAGGCCGGTCCCAGAGGTCCTCAGAGTTCTAGATGGTTCATGTTTAGTCCTGACTCTAGACACCAGCAGGAGGCCAGTCCCAGAGGTCCTCAGAGTTCTAGATGGTTCATGTTTAGTCCTGACTCTAGACACCAGCAGGAGGCCGGTCCCAGAGGTCCTCAGAGTTCTAGATGGTTCATGTTTAGTCCTGACTCTAGACACCAGCAGGAGGCCGGTCCCGGAGGTCCTCAGAGTTCTAGATGGTTCATGTTTAGTCCTGACTCTAGACACCAGCAGGAGGCCGGTCCCAGAGGTCCTCAGAGTTCTTCTTCTATTCTGTTCTCTGATCCACAGGAAGCCAGTGCAGAGTCCTGAGCTCAGGACTAATCTCATAGATTTCTTTTACTTTGTTAAACTTTCTATGGAAGACTTTATCTTGAAATTGCCTTTCGAGTAAATCCGTCAAGAAATCTATTTGTTTTCCTTCTTTGGTTGTTTTTTGCTGATACAAATAACAACTTGTATTTGTCCCAGGTATACATATCTGGATGGACAAAATGATATTTCCAGTCACAGAGATCGTCACTGACACTGTTGGCTAGTTTAGCGATTATTTTCTCTGAGTGTTCAATCAGCATGAATGAATCAAATATACTTGATTCATCCCTCAACGGGAAATTTACGTTACATGCTGCATTACACCGCAGCAGGCTGCCACGACGGCACTAATGGTGGATTAGGTGTCTTCCCCAAGGACACCTGGATATGAGCTCCGTAGGATTAGATCCTGCAAGCTTCTGGAGAACTTCCAGTCCAAGGGCGAACGGGCTGTCTCCTCCCCCCCATTTCTAGAATGTCTAGAAACTGTGACATAACAGGTATCGGGAGACCAGATCAAAATCTGATTGGTTAAATTAAACGTTTCATTGTTGTTCATTTTGTGCGGAGAGATCCGGCAGAATCGATTCTGAAGACCTTCACCGAAGCGCTGCAGATTTTAGTCTACATGGCAACAAATGCCGGCTGACGAGATTTGTCAAATGGTTTAATGTAAAAACTCACTTTTGGGGAAACTGGAGCTCAAAAAAAGCCATAAAAAAACAGACAGACTACTTTGAAATATTTTATATATAAAAAAATGCCAAAGTATCATTAAAAGCTGCTGTGATTCAGATATTTTTTAGGCTGCAGAGAAAGCTTTAAATTCCTTCTCGGTCTGTGACTACAGGACTATCACTGCCAGGGAATCTCTCATACCGAGTTTAACTGTGTATGAACGATCAGGTGCAGCCGATGGAGAAAAGTCTCTTTCAGATGCCCGGGCCTTTTTACCCCCACTTGGCAGAAGATGATGACAACCTCACCTCGATCCTAAAATCCTCACGTTTATGATATTTGCCCAGTATTATCAGCGGCTGTGGGTGAACGGGAGGACGGAGCATGAGGAATGTAGAAGGTCAGATTTACACAGACACAGAATCCTTGGGAAAATACTTGGTCTGGGATCAAACAGACATCATGTGATTGACCTTTAAAGTCACGCTGGCCATGCCCGCACATTTTTTTAAACAAACACAAGAGGAAGAAATATTTAGAAAGCTCTTCATCTTATTTCTAAATGCTCCGGCCTAAAAGTTTAAAAGCAGAAAATCTTTGGATTGTCATTAATACAAACTGCAGCTGCTGACTGAGCGTGTTAAGAAACTTGATAGGCCGTGATTGGTCCGCATTAGAGATGAGCGACATGTTCGCATATATTTTTTTTTAAAAACCTGCATATTTAATTTTACAAGACGCTTGCAGCGTGAGACCGATTGAATACCGACGACAATCGTGGAGCTAGTATGTCATGCAATTCAATTCAATTATAACTTTATTTGTCCGTTAGGAACTTCACTTACAGCCAGAGCGCCGGGACAACACAGTCATTAAAAACCACATTCATTAAAAACATCATAAAACAATAAAATATAAATAAATAAAAAAAAGAATAAAACAATAAAATCAATAAAAAATAACATTTACTTATTTCTTCAGTACATGCCCATCCGTCACAAGGCCCCTCAGCCAATCAGCAGTTGGATTGAAGTGGGTATGAAGCTGGATGTGGCTCTCTTGGTCTTAAGTGCAAGGGACCTGAACCTACGACCAGATGGTAACAGGGTGTAGTGAGAGGGATCTGAACCTACGACCGGATGGTAACAGGGTGTAGTGAGAGGGATCTGAACCTACGACCGGATGGTAACAGGGTGTAGTGAGAGGGATCTGAACCTACGACCGGATGGTAACAGGGTGTAGTGAGAGGGATCTGAACCTACGACCGGATGGTAACAGGGTGTAGTGAGAGGGACCTGAACCTGCGACCGGATGGTAACAGGGTGTAGTGAGAGGGACCTGAACCTACGACCGGATGGTAACAGGGTGTAGTGAGAGGGACCTGAACCTACGACCGGATGGTAACAGGGTGTAGTGAGAGGGATCTGAACCTACAACCGGATGGTAACAGGGTGTAGTGAGAGGGACCTGAACCTACGACCGGATGGTAACAGGGTGTAGTGAGAGGGATCTGAACCTACAACCGGATGGTAACAGGGTGTAGTGAGAGGGACCTGAACCTACGACCGGATGGTAACAGGGTGTAGTGAGAGGGATCTGAACCTACGACCGGATGGTAACAGGGTGTAGTGAGAGGGATCTGAACCTACAACCGGATGGTATCAGGGTGTAGTGTGAGTGCAGTATGTGTGAACTGTCTGTGGAGATCTGAGTGCCTTTCCTCAGGACTTGATTATTGTAAATGGAAGTGAGTGATTCTTGTTGATGTTCAATGATTTTACTGCTGATTTTAGTGATCTTATTGAGAGTGTTACGATGTGAGACACTGTTGTGAAACAACATGTATCTGTTTCCAACTCTGTTATCTCGAGATATTTTTTTTAGGTTTGGTGACAGATTTATAGATTAAAAAGTTTTGGCTGAATATCCAGGAAACAAAGATGGAGGTAGCACTGCCATGTTTTTGACCTGAACAACTATAGATTTAAACACAACTTTACAAACATTTCTCCAGTCATGTTGTGTTGTGGTCGGTAAGAAGCATGAAAGATGTTTTTATTCTGATCATCTTGTTTTATTTCTACAGTAGAATTCTCATGACAGCTGTGTGTGATTTATAAAGTCTCAGTCTGCCTTCATCGTAAAACTCTGGCAGTAAACGTAGAGCTAACGCTAGCTGGCTAAGATTACAGTAATGGAAATAAATGAGTAAAATTATAATAGATAATAAATAAAAAGATTGAGTTTTACATGTAAAAAAATAATCCCTGAGTCCTGCTTTCAATCGTCCTCTGATTAGAAACAGAATCCACCACACAGTGATCGGGCATGGGATCTACTACCACACTAGATACAATACCAGTAGTCTTACCAGTAGTTTTACCAATGCCAGGGCCAGTACTACTAGTAGACCGGACTACTGGTAGTCTTACCAGTAGCCTTACCCGTCCTGGCATTGTATCTAATGCGGTAAGACTACTACCTACCGGTTCTAGTTATGGTTTTGTCTGTGTCCCATACCCATACCCAAGTCAGCCATTGTTTTTCCTCTGAAAATGTGTGACGTAACAGAGTGAAAAAAGGTAACAGACAGATCTGAATCAAAACGAGGCGTCTGAGCAGAACTACAGACCTCATCAGGGGCGGACCCAGGATTTTCTACAGGGGAGGGGTGGCGTGAGGTCATCAACAAAGCCAGTATAGGGGGCCTGAGGGGCTTCCAATCGAAACATTTTGAAAAATAAGAGTCATTTTCCTGCATTTTGGTGGCCATTCACTGGCCTTGCAAGAGGATAGCTTGACTAGTCCCCTTTCCTTTCCTCAACTTTTTTTTTTCTTTTTTGTGGCCCAAAAAGGAGAGAGCGTTCACCCCCTTACAACCCCTCATAGATCCGCCCCTGCTCATAGACTCACTGAAAGGAATCCAAGAGATAAAAACCAACATTTAGCAGAATATTTTGTTTTTAATCATCTTTTTTATTTTCATACTAAACACCTAAATTGATCAGGATAAGTTTTTCGGTCGATATAATCCATCCTTAACCTGTTTAGATCTTTTTTTAAACATTTGACTTCGTCCAGCTTTGAACGGTAACCTAGTGGCTCTGACCTTTACCTTCTCTCTTCTCCAATAAGCCTGAGCGAGGTAGATCTACTCTTCTTGACGTTAATGAACTTTGTGAAAAGCCTGTTCTCCGGCTTCAAGGTCAGTTTCTCAGAAATCCAGCTGGTTTTCTTGTAAACATATTTACAGGCAGAGATGTGTAAACATTTTAAATGTATACGGGTGCATCAGAGGCCTCGCTCGCCCTCCATCTCTCTCTCTCTCTAACTGACCTTTCCCCCATGACACATGCATAAAGCTGTTGTGTGCACGTGTGTTTACTTCCTTACAGTCGAACATGAGCAGACAGAAAGCTGGAAAAAATACTTACGAAGCTGAATGATTCAGTCACAACATAAACCCGCAGAAAGCGCTGGAGAGCGAGGGGGTATTAAATATGAATTAATGGGATGTTGCACGGGCACATCTCCTGGTGTAGTGTAGTGTTGAAAAATAAAAATTTATGTTGCCAGCTACTTGCCATGAAGGTGCATTTGGACTTAGTATCCTTTAATTAGAAGTGAGATATTAGCATTTCATAGGGTGCTTTATGCGGTGTGAGGGGATCGGCCGGCCACCGCGCCTTCATTAGCCGGCTTCTTGCAGTAATGAGTGCCGTCATTAGCTGATGGAGTGGATTTGGCCGGGCTCTACCTTGAAAGGCACATCTTTTACATACTCCTGAGAAATAAGGCTTTTTAATGGATTTCCTAATGAATAAAATAAGATGCTGCTTGGTAAAACTATGACAAGTGCATTTCTGACCACGTACGCCACCGCACAGCTACACGGGCACACGTTTTATCGGAGAGTGTTTTTAAGGTTTCACTACAAGATGTTTCTGAGTTTTTGTGGAAGATAATTAAATCTGATGACAACGAAGCCAAGTTATTCCCATCCTCACCATGGTAACCAGGATCTACAATCCTATCCTCACCATGGTAACCAGGATCTACGTTCCTACCTTCACCATGGTAACCAGGATCTACAATCCTACCCTCACCATGGTAACCAGGATCTACGTTCCTACCTTCACCATCGTAACCGGGATCTACAATCCTACCCTCACCATGGTAACCAGGATCTACAATCCTACCCTCACCATGGTAACCAGGATCTACATTCCTACCCTCACCATGGTAACCAGGATCTACGTTCCTACCCTCACCATGGTAACCAGGATCTACGTTCCTACCCTCACCATGGTAACCAGGATCTACAATCCTACCCTCACCATGGTAACCAGGATCTACGTTCCTACCCTCACCATGGTAACCAGGATCTACAATCCTACCCTCACCATGGTAACCAGGATCTACGTTCCTACCTTCACCATCGTAACCAGGATCTACAATCCTACCCTCACCATGGTAACCAGGATCTACGTTCCTACCTTCACCATTGTAACCAGGATCTACGTTCCTACCCTCACCATGGTAACCAGGATCTACGTTCCTACCCTCACCATCGTAACCAGGATCTACGTTACTACCCTCACCATGGTAACCAGGATCTACGTTCCTACCCTCACCATGGTAACCAGGATCTACGTTCCTACCCTCACCATGGTAACCAGGATCTACGTTACTACCCTCACCATGGTAACCAGGATCTACGTTCCTACCCTCACCATGGTAACCAGGATCTACGTTACTACCCTCACCATGGTAACCAGGATATACAATCCTACCCTCACCATGGTAACCAGGATCTATGTTGCTACCCTCACCATGGTAACCAGGATCTACGTTCCTACCCTCACCATGGTAACCTGGATCTACGTTCCTACCCTCACCATGGTAACCAGGATCTACGTTCCTACCCTCACCATGGTAACCAGGATCTACGTTACTACCCTCACCATGGTAACCAGGATCTACGTTCCTACCCTCACCATGGTAACCAGGATCTACATTCCTACCCTCACCATGGTAAACAGGATCTAGGTTCCTACCCTCACCATGGTAACCAGGATCTACGTTACTACCCTCACCATGGTAAACAGGATCTAGGTTCCTACCCTCACCATGGTAACCAGCTGTGCGTGGTGACCGAAAGAATGAGATCGCGGGTACAAGCGGCCGAAATGAGCTTCCTCCGCAGGGTGGCTGGGCTCTCACTCAGAGATCGGGTGAGGAACCCTGACATCTGGGAGGAACTCGGTGTCGAGCCGCTCCTCCTCCAGGTCGAGAGAAGCCAGATGGGGTCGTTCAGGCTTCTGGTCAAGATGCCTCCCGAGCGCCTCGTTAGTGAGGTGTTTCGGGCATGTCCCACCGGGAGGAGACCAAGGGGCAGACCCCCGACCTGCTGGAGAGACTATGTCTAACAGCTGGCCAGGAAATCCCCAGGATCCTTCTGGGTAAGCTGAAGGATGTAGCCGAGGTGAGAGAAGCATGGGCTTCCCGTTTGAGGCTGTTACCCCGTGACCCGGCCCCGGAACACGACGGAACGGAACAGAACGGTGGTTAAAATCTGTAAAATTCCACTGAAACAAAGCTTTAAAGAAAATTTTATATTTTCATCAAGAAAAAGATCAAATTTATGGCCAAAAATTAAGATAATTCACGTTCAGTCAATAATATATTAATTTTTACTTGTGTTTTTTCAGGTTTTATAACATTTTATTGTGAAATCTATGGATATTTTTTGTGCCAAAAGGCTGCAAAACTACCAGAAAAAAAAAATCCCAATCATTGGATGAAGTATATAAATAGCTGTGTGTGTGTGTGTGTGTGTGTGTGTGTGTGTGTGTGTGTGTGTGTGTGTGCACGTTAAACCACACTCACAGCAGTCAGAGGTGTTTTTCTTTGATATGAAAGCCTCTCTAAGCCTTCATCTGAAACTTCAGTCTCAGAATGAGCCGTGAAGTGATTAGTATTTTATTGATGAGCTCCTAAAAATGGCAAGTGTGGGAAATTGGATCTTTGATCTCTTGGAGTTTAAGAAATACATCCTGAGTGTGTGGAGCTGTTCAGGTAAAAAAAAAAAAAAAAAAAAACACACCCGCAGACACGCGGACACATTCCTCCAAAACACATATTTGTTTTGGATGTTTTCACTCGGTCTAAACGGTGATTACAGATGTTCATTAACAAAATTGTGTATTTGTTTTAAACTTTAACCAATCACTTTGATATGCTAATTACGGTGTAATTTAATTTGAGCCCAGTAATGACGATGCTGTTATTACGGACATAAATGATGCAGTTAAGCTGAGAGTAATCTCATTTGCATACTGTACATGCCAGTAAATTAAGCTCTTTCCTGCATTGCTTCAGCTTTAATTTTCCACTTCTTTTCACACAGCATCCCTCGGCCCCGGTGCCTAATAGCAAGGCAGCTTGTTTGATGTGGAGAGCCGCTCGCTCACACTAAATCTAATCACAATATGTAATGCATAAAACCTCTCATTAGAACTTTAAGTGGTCTTTTAAGAAGTTAGTATTAACAAGCAGGACAGAGTCGTACACAAAAACAGCTTCCGTCCCTCGTCATCTCGGGAGAAATAAAAAGCACAATGACCGCGGTAACGATGCGGCCCCTAATCAGACATTGTGTTGATCAGCTTCGTCTCAAAGAGACGATTGTTTTCTGATATTCTCACTTTGAAAAATAGATGAAGGGCTTTTGGTTTCCGGCTGTTAGAAAAGCTTTTTTTTTTCTTTCCTTTGATAAAAAAGGGAAAAAAAGAATTAATTGAAAAATATTGTGTGTTTAGTCCAAATAAATTGGCTTCTTTGTACACAGTTTTTTTTTTTTTTTCTGTGTTTCCGGCCTTGATAAAAAGCTCCTGTGTCTTCATTAGAGAAGCAGAACCTCGTGGTGTGGGATTGTCTGATGTTTGCTGGGAGAAGGTAAACATGTTTGTCGTACTGGGATGTGTTTCTGTTGATCAAACACGGACCGCGGTGAATTCTAAAAACCCGCCATCCTGCTAACCTCCTCCAAGGTGGGCCGAGGAGGATTCTTTACCGATTGCCCTTCACTGAGAAGACCCCTCCGTTTTGTCCCATAAAGAATATTTTGCTGCCAGCCAATTTTCTCTGTTAGTCTCTAATTGGCTACATAAATCTCGGGCCGTTGAGGGTGAGAAATGTTGCGGTGTCACACAGTGTAATCTTCACCCTTATTTACCAATTCATTAAGATTCATTGATGCAGGATTGGTGAGAGGAAATGACAACATAAATCAGGCCTCCAACATAATGACCCTAATCAGTTGGGAATTGCAGAAAATGTCATGATGAACTATGTCCTTGTATTAGTGCCACTGTACGTCGTCATTGTGCTGCTTTATGAGAGGGACGCGTCGCCCTGACACGGGTTGTATTTAACAAAAAAAAAGACTTGTTAAAACCTGATTCCATTAAATTGCACAAATTCATGGGAGTCCTTTTGGTATTTAGCCCCTCGCCCTTTATCTTCAGCCAAACTGTGTAAATGGAAGTCACAAAGTCCCTTTCTTTTTAACCCTCGCTGTCCTCTCGCTGCGGACTGATTGAAGATGGGGGGAGCTTCGGAAATTATAACACGCTTTTTAGGCTTAAATGACCCTGATGCCATGCCAGGGAGGAATGGGTCCTTCTTGTGTGTGTGTGTGTGTGTGTGTGTGTGTGTGTGTGTGTGTGTGTGTGTGTGTGTGTGTGTGTGTGTGTGTGTGTGTGTGTGTGTGTGTGTGTGAACCAGACGCTTTATAGAAAACCCTGTGGAGATAATTCAATGACAAAGTGGCTTAAAGCTCTTTTTAGAGACAATAAAAAAATTCCACAGTTAAATTTAAAAGGACAGTTTAATGCAAACCAACGTTGAATTTTGTGTCAGATTTAAACATTATTTCTGCATCAAAATTAAACTTCAAATGTTTTTTTTTTTCCTCAAAAAACGTTTGAGAAATTTACAAACTCTACTTGCCATTATGGGGTGGCACAGTGGCCTCACAGTAAGAAGGACGTGGGTGCGAGTCCTGGGTGAGGCTTGGAACACTGGCTTTTCTATGTGGAGTTTGCGTGGGTTTTCTCCGGGTACTCCGGTTTCCTCCCACCGTCCAGAAAAATTCATGTTAGGTTGATCGACTGCTATCTGATATGATTGAATTAAAAATACTTAATTTATCTGAAGGTAAATTTGATGCTGCGGTGCTGACACCTCGATGCCTTCCCGGTCCGCCTACACGATGTAAAATCCGGCGACTGAACAGTTAAAAAAACAGTCCATAATGAGTCCACGAAGTCAGGCTTCAATGAAGCACACCAAAGTGGACCCTCCACATTCCCACTGGGTAAGGACGAGCGTCCCCAGTTCCTCCATCTTGCCAGCGAGCGTCCGGATGTTACCCATGACAACGACAGGGACACTGGGCTCAAAGCGCCTCCTTTCTGATCGTCTCCTTCTCAGTTCTGTCAGGACTGCATAGACTCCTCCAGTCACGGTGGATCTGGTTCTGAGAGCTAGCTGCTGGTTGAGTCCACACTAACAAAGCGAGACAACTCCATGACCAACAAAACGTGGAGCTAACGTAAAAACAGCCGTCTGAAGTAAAACAGTGCGTCCAAAACGACGTCCAAAGAGCGCACAAAGTCACATCTCCAGAACGGAACCAAACACAGAAAAAAGACAGAAACCAAGTGGAAAAAATGTGAAAATAGACGACCAGACGTAAAAAAAACAGGAGACATCGCAGCAGGCAGCTGCCAGGGGCAGCGCCTTTTAACATATTGATTGCCCCAGGAATGAGTGTATAGATGGTTGTGTGTGTGGCCCACGACAGACTGGCGACCTGTTCGGGGTGTATCCTGCCCCTTGCCGTGACTCAGTCGGAATGGGCTCCAGCACCCCCGTCAACCTCATAAGAGATAGATGGTTAAGAACGTGACTGACTTTCCAGTATTTGGATCATATTTGAATACCACGACATTCTTAGGAAGGATTTTGTTCTCCTCAATGTCGACTTCCTAACATAAGCAGATGAGTTTTAGGGCAGGCGTTATGCTTACGCTTGGTCCCAACAGGAAGAGTCATTTTTAAGTACATGCACTAGCTTTGCTGACATCTTGCTTTACATTGCGTTCGCAGCTCAAACAAGATTTATGTATGTGGGAGGCAACGGAACCAAACATGAAGTAAAAAACGGGGGAGATTTTAAACCTAGATGGTTCTTGTCCTTGCCTTTCGTTTACCATTATGGTCAAGAGTAGCGTTTCAGTGCATGTGCTCTGCTTATGCTCAGTCCATTCACTCAGGTAGTGCTCTCCCTCTCTTCCAAAGAGTGAGAGGAGGAGGGAATTCGCAAAATCTAAAACAGAACTTTAACAGAACAAATGTATTAATAAGGTTTTTATTAGAAAAATGTTAAATTTCTGCACAAACAAAAGGTGCCATGTTTGTTTATGTTTGTTTATGATTGTTATTGTTAAATCTAACAATTTTATTTGGGCCAACCGGGCTTGCATGCTAGTGGTCATGTGATGCGCTTCTAAAAACACACTAATTGTATTTTTTTTTCACATTTAGATCAATGTGTTCAAAAAGATGTCGATAAATTTTGTTAAATCATGTATGAATGACTCATACCTGGCAAAAGCTGTGCCCGTGTGCCCTGCGCACATTTGAATAATGTCGGGGTCTAAACGGATTCGGGCTGCCATTCAAAATGTTCTTGTTGGGCTGCGTTCGGGTCAGACTCCATCAGGCTTGGACCCTTTTGGGCTGAACTTTTCAGACCCTAAAGCCATCCCTCCATCTTTCAACATGTCTACTTACTTACTTCTGTTTCTACCTGTATGGACCAGGAACAGACACATTGGGATCACCCCGTCTCTCTTTGAGAATCCTGCTCATACCAAATAAATAATGAAATGTTATATTGAGATTCTCAAAGATTCTCATTTTTCCAAAGAAAAAAACACCAAACAAATGCGTTCTTCAGGTTAGAGAGAATCCCTACATGGTACCGTCTCACCAACGGGTCCAACTGAAGACCCTCAGAGATAGATCGGCTGTTTCTTTGGATCAGTTAAAGAACGAAGAGCCTTCGTTTGGAAACCATGATGTCTCCCGTTGCCTCTCTGGAGTGTTGAAGTCATGCACTACATTTAACGGAGACTATCAAAGTCAAATGAAGGAGAGTCTGTGAGAAAATGTGTGGCAAACCGCTCCTAAAAGCGGCTCCACATCCCAGAATTATTATTCCATTCATGCACAACCAGATTTAAACTCATTAAACTTCTGTATTTACTCGGTCTCCATCGGGTCTGGTTGGGATAAAAATACCGTGGCCTGCCTTACTTTGGCCCAGTCTGTCTGAGCGCAGCGAGGTGTTCCTCACACCAAGCAGACAAACCCAAGCAGGCAGAAATGATGAATCTACTCAGATTCTCTCCTGGTGTCTTTTACCCTCTTCTTTTTAATTTCCACCGTGATAACAGGATGTCATTCATATGCAGCATCAGTGTCACTGTTGTTTGGCGTTTGAAGCTCTTCTCTGGTGTAAAAGCAGGAGATTTCATCCCGATGGTGTTCAAACTCTTCTCTCATGGTCGGAGAAAAGATCTAAAGGGATACCAGTAGGGATGTGGAAGGAAAGTGGAATGACTTCTGGGTAAAGTTGGTCCTCCTCGGTTCATGAGGATCGGTGTGTGGGTGACTATTTCATAACCAAGGTAACCTGGAAATTCAACAGCTTGTTTACTGGTGAGTTTTCAATCAGTCTGAAATTAGGTAGTGATTACTGGAGCCGGACCCATTCAACAATTGGCCAAATTTGGCCAGTTTTGCCCTCTCATGAGACATCAGCAATCGGGTTAAATGTTGCTGATTGCCACTGATGGATTGCAGTCAGAATGTATTCACATTCAGTATTTGGGACCAACAGTCCAGAGCAATGGAGAGTGTGTAAAAGAGGTGAAGAAACATGTGCAGGCAGGCTGGAACGGGTGGAGGAAAGTATCAGGTGTGATGTGTGATAGAAGAGTTTCAGCTAAAATGAAAGAGAAAGTGTACAAAACCGTGGTGAGAGCGGCCATGCTGATTGGTCTAGAGACAGCGTGGTGAGAGCGGCCATGCTGATTGGTCTAGAGACAGTGTGGTGAGAGCGGCCATGCTGATTGGTCTAGAGACAGTGTGGTGAGAGCGGCCATGCTGATTGGTCTAGAGACAGTGTCACTGAGGAAAAGACAGGAAACAGAGATGTTTGTAGCAGAGATGAAGATGCTGAGGATCTCTCTGGGAGTGACCAGGATGGACAGGATCAGAGGAACAGCACATGTTAGAGGTTTTAAAGTCAGAGAGGCCAGACTGAGATGGTTTGAACATGTGCAGAGGAGAGAGAGAGAGTACATCAGAAGAAGGATGCTGGGTTTGGAACCACCAGAAAAGAGGACTAGAGGAAGACCAAAGAGGAGGTTCATGGATACAGTGAAGGAAGACATGAAGATAGTTGATGTGACTGAAAAGAGATGCAGTAGATAGGGTTAGATGGAAGAAACTGACTCGCTGTGATTCCCCCTGGAGGGAAATGATGGAAGGAGAAGAAGGAGGAGGTAGTTCATACACAAGCAGTTCAAGAGAGAGCTCCAAAGCAGCTGCTAGGAGGTGCCGAGTTGGGTAAGGGTGGAGCTAGAATAGCCTTTCAGTGGACCAGCCACTTGGTGGAATGCATCAGTTGGCTCTGCACGGGGTGGAATGTGTTTACAGTTGCAGCAAAGCTTAAAATCTCCAGTGGATCAAAATAAGATCTTAAAAAGTCTCAAAATTTCACATCTCGACGGAAACGAATCCACAAAATTATTTTCTATTCTCAGGCAAAATGTGACAAACACTCAGATTTACAGTGTTTCCTAAATGCACCACCACGTGAAATCACACAGTCCAACTAACAAGGTTGCTCTGTTCCGTCTAGAGGAAGAAAGCAGAAACAGACCTTTTTACGATTTGTTTTTTGTGCCTTTTTTGACTGAAAGGTTTCAAACATTCACGCTGGTCAAACATTACATTTTTTAAAATTGCCCATTTTTCAAAAACAGCCTTTTTTAAACTGGCATCAACAAAAATAAAAACGCCTTATTTTTTGGTTCCTTTAGGAACAAATTACCCAACATTTAATCTGATTTAAATCGGTCGATCCTCAAATATTTATGAGAACAACAATTTATTCAGTTTTTCCACACGTGTGTGTCTTTGTTTGTGTGTTTTTTTTCACTCCGTTCCAGGATGTTTTGCCATCTCTGGGAAAATTCTTTGTTCCTTCACAAAATCAGTTAGTGAATAATTTAAAGAAGTAAATGTTTAACATGTTTTTACAAGTTCCCGGCTGCGCCCTGTTTGTTAGCTCTGCGAGAAACACTCAACGTTTCCATTGGAGACCACCTAGCGTACTCCCCACCTCACCCACTCTCCCGCTCACTCCCAGCTAACAGCTGCAGCGTACCAGCCCTAATCGCTCCTGAAATGCCCGCAGAATGGCTTTTTGTTTATCTGAACATTTGCCTCGGTGTTTATTCTAGTCAAAGCTACATTTGCATCAACCTTGATTCCCCAAACTCCCCCCGCCCCTCCTTCTCAGAACCTGTTTACACCATGCTTAGCCCACGTGGGCCGACCTGGTTAATATTAAATGGCTCCTGTAAGAAGGTGTGTTTGTTCATAAACACCAGGCCCTGCTCGTCCTGTTTACTGTAGCTATGGAAGCAATCACATATTAAACAAAAAGCTGCTTTGTTTGCCCATGTGGGTCCGTGTGTACCCCACTCTGCTCTGGGAGGAACATGTTTAGAGTTTGTAGTGGTGCATCCATCGGTACATCGTCCAAAAAATATCTGAACGAGGTCTGAGGTCTATCGGAAGAGTTTCGATCTGAAAATACGCCAAATCTGCAAAGTAGTTATTTTATTTTTTGCCAGTTTTTGTAGATGTTTTAAGGCTGAAAAACATCTCTTTACAAATTTTATGGACTTTTCTGAAATGGGTTTTAAAGTTTTCACATATTTCTATTTTATTTGAACACTTTCAAAGTTCAAATTTTCATCAAAAAATAAAATGGTTAATGGATCTACGTTCCTACCCTCACCATGGTAACCAAGATCTAGAATCTTACCCTCACAATGGTAACCAGGATCTACGTTTCTACCCTCACCATGGTAACCAGGATCTACGTTCCTACCCTCACCATGGTAACCAGGATCTACGTTCCTACCCTCACCGTGGTAACCAGGATCTAGAATCCTACCCTCACAATGGTAACCAGGATCTACGTTTCTACCCTCACCATGGTAACCAGGATCTACGTTCCTACCCTCACCATGGTAACCAGGATCTAGAATCCTACCCTCACCGTGGTAACCAGGATCTACGTTTCTACCCTCACCATGGTAACCAGGATCTACGTTCCTACCCTCACAATGGTAACCAGGATCTACGTTTCTACCCTCACCATGGTAACCAGGATCTACGTTCCTACCCTCACCATGGTAACCAGGATCTACATTCCTACCCTCACTGTGGTAACCAGGATCTACGTTCCTACCCTCACAATGGTAACCAGGATCTACGTTTCTACCCTCACCATGGTAACCAGGATCTACGTTCCTACCCTCACCATGGTAACCAGGATCTACGTTCCTACCCTCACCATGGTAACCAGGATCTACGTTCCTACCCTCACCATGGTAACCAGGATCTACGTTCCTACCCTCACCATGGTAACCAGGATCTACGTTCCTACTCTCATCATGGTAACCGGGATCTACGTTCCTCCCCTCACCATGGTAACCAGGATCTACGTTCCTACCCTCACCATGGTAACCAGGATCTACGTTCCTACCCTCACCATGGTAACCAGGATCTACGTTCCTACCCTCACAATGGTAACCAGGATCTACGTTTCTACCCTCACCATGGTAACCAGGATCTACGTTCCTACCCTCACCATGGTAACCAGGATCTACGTTCCTACCCTCACAATGGTAACCAGGATCTACGTTTCTACCCTCACCATGGTAACCAGGATCTACGTTCCTACCCTCACCATGGTAACCAGGATCTACGTTCCTACCCTCACCATGGTAACCAGGATCTACGTTTCTACCCTCACCATGGTAACCAGGATCTACGTTCCTACCCTCACCATGGTAACCAGGATCTACGTTCCTACCCTCACCATGGTAACAAGGATCAATGTTCCTACCCTCACCATGGTAACCAGGATCTACATTCCTACCCTCACCATGGTAACCAGGATCTACGTTCCTACTCTCACCATGGTCACAAGCTGTGGATGGTGAATAAAAGAATGACATCATGGATACAAGCGGCCGAAATGAGGCGGTTCAAGTAATTCCCAGCTTGATCTTTTAATGATGTTATTAATCTTTATCATTTTGTGTATCCTGTGAATTTTGCGCACAAGTGGGTGCATAACAGCGCATGGTTTCAAAATGTCTGCCTGGCATATGACTGCCATAAATTGTTGTAAAATGTCGTGAAGTGTCACAAACCTCAGCTAATTGGTTCGATTTGGTGACCAAATCCACTACCTGCCACTTTTAGAAAACACCCTGGTGAAACTTCCTTCGTACCCTTCGTAACTTTCTGATTTTAGGGATCAAGACTCAAACCCAAGCCTTGGTTCCTATAGTAACATCGGGGTGGGTTCCTGTCGCTACACTTGACCTGGACGTTTGTTCCTTGTGAAAAGGTTTGAGTTCTGCATCTCGTTCCTCTGATGGAATCATCTCAGTGGTAAAACCTCTGATGGCAGGTTCATGAACGTGCAGGTTGTGTTTGTCTTTAGACTTTTCCTCAGAACTTGGAGCCAAAATATGATACAAGATAAGCCACATTTTAGGAAAAAAAAAACCTTGAGCAACATGCAGCTCTGGTACACGGTGATGTGTTGTCTAGTCTAGCTCAACCTAAACAGCTCCAAAGTGAAGCTCCAGCTATTGTTTCCTCTTTTGTGTCTTTATCTCCCATGTTGTCCTTTTGTTGTGAGCTTGTGTAAACAGGGGTTGTGTGAGAACCCGGCAAATCGGAGCAGGTGGCCGATGAGGTTTACTGTCATGAGCATTAAAGAAAAACAGGAGATGGAGAAGGGTCAGGGCACAGCTGCGCGGGACCGAACCCTACCTTGAAACGACTTGTGTGAGCTGCAGAGTAGCATGACCGAGAGCGGGGAGTAGGATTTCCAACCAGGGGGTGGACCGATGGGGCTCTGACCACCGGCTGTTCTTAACCTTCAACCTATCCGGTCAGGTTGGACATGCACGTGACCGTGTGCTCTTCATATTCGAGGCAGAAAAACAACACATGCTGCAAACAAACAGAAACTCTGACCTTTTTTTTTCTTCCATATGTTCGCTTCAAACATCGAGGTTGTTTTTTTTTATCTGAAAGAACATCATTAACATCATTTCACGGTCCGTTTCTTTTTTTTTTTTTTTTTCAGTCTATGTTTACATGTAGTATGTATGTTTGTTACCCCGGCAACCCGTTCACCACATTTTTAGCCGAACAGTTGACCAGTAATTACGGCTAAATTTGTGCATGTTATAAAAATGGGACGGGATGGAAAACTTTGAGCTTTTTGAGTCATCAGATGAAACTGGTTTGTGAAGCAGAAGGAAAATAAATAGATTGATAAACAGACGTGGCAGTCAGACACACGGCCGGCCGGGGTTCGTCATGGTGTCCCTCACATTCCCAGCGTTATCAGCACTTCTCTCTAATCAGCCTCTTTTCCTATCTGCTTTTTATTTATGACGGATAAACCCCATTTTCATTCTTTCCTCCAACTTTTTTCATTCACGATATTGCAGCTTTGAATTATTCTGTAGAGAAATTAATGAGAAAGTAGATTTATGGCTTTCATTTGTTTGTCAATTCGAAAATTAATTGGGTGTTAATTTTAGCCATCCCCTCATCAGTGCCGGTTCCAGGAAGCGTGCATTACTTTGCATTCATTGGAGCCTTTCTGTCTTTTATTGTGGGTCAGTAGTTTAGCATACATTAAAATAGCCCCGCGGCTCATTCCCTTGATTACTTTTAGAGATGCCATGCGTTTGGAAATTTACGCCTTTCCGTTACAATTATGAAAATTTAGCTTTAAATGACAGTGCATGTGTAATGGCCATTACTTGCCCCTTTTTTATGAAGCCATAGAAAGAAAGAAAAAATAGAAAGACGCCCCTTTGCATGCAAAGGAAGCCATTTAAAAAAAAAGAAGTCAGCGCTTGGTTTATTTCAAATTGCCAGAGAGTGTGTGTTTCTAATGGGCGTCTCAGAAGGGCGGGCGGTGCGAGCGAAGGGCTGGCTGCGTCCCATCCCACACTGCTGTTTAGAAAATCCCATTATGGATGGAGACTGTGCCAGACTGGAAGGGTGAGCTGGGTCAACATCTGTCTGGAGGAAAAATAAGAGGTACAGGGAGTCCTAACCTACAGGGTCTGTGTGCCGGGACGTACATCGAGGAGTGATGTGACATAAAAGTGAACCGACACAGATTACAGCATCAGATGACTCCGTTCACAACGCAGACGTCAAAGCGGTCATTCATCCATTTCACTTGTGAAGTCTCCATTCTTTTATATGAAACGTTCTGTCTGATTCTGTATCAAACACAACCAAGCAACACGTTATCATACTGTACAGGTCAGGCATGGGCGAACTACGGCCCGCGGGCCACAAGCGGCCCATTAAACGTTTTAATCTGGCCTGAAAAAAATTCAAATAAATAAACCATGTTAATGCTTTATTTCTCCTGTAATTCTGATGTTTACTCATTAGATGGCGCCAAAGATACAACAACACTGCTCCCATTAAAATGTGTGTTTCTTTGATGCCCACGTTGTCCTAATAGATTTTCAGGAGATTTCAAACCTACATGTTTAAACCTAGTGCGCTAGATGTACGTTTTTTCAACATTTTTGGCTTCAACATTAGCGCGCTAGATTACGTGCGTGTAGCGGCCCTACTGGGTTTCCATATCTAGGGCATTTGTTTACCAAAGCATGCCATCCCTCTGCTCCTGATCCAGTCCGTTCGTCAAATGTAAGAACCCAATCTGGCCTGCGAATCAAAAAGTTTGCCCACCTCTGTTTTAGATGTTTCACTTTAGCCCACAAAGTGATTACATTTGACCAGGAAAGCCTTACCAAATTAATATTGGAGGTGGCCTAATGGTAAAAAATGTGTGTTACAATGCCTGGTTACTGTTTCAGTATTTTGAAATGTCATTTGGAGGGACTTATAAAAAGCCTTTTATTTGTGGAGAGCTGTCATCGCACGCTGATACTGGGAACATGCATTTTTCCGTGTTTGCATTATTAATTTATATATGTTTTATGAAGCATTATTAAGTTTTTTTGTCACAAATTCAGTTTTTAACAAAACTTGTCAAAGTTCATCTAAAAAATGTCACGCATTCAGAAAACTTTTTTCTGAAAGTATCAATGCTGATCGACAACATTTTGTTTACATATTGGTCCACTTGGTGTTTGACTCGGAGGCTCCGGACGGACGGCCATTGCAGTGATATTTTAGTTATTTTTTTGGTCATTTACTGACGTCAGATTCTGGAGACGTTAGTTGGTGCGAGTTACCTAGTTACAACCTGCCTGATGGGATGTCTGATCAAATGGTACATTATCTTCTTCTTTTTTCATCATCATCTCCCTTCAGGGGGCGCCACAGCAAGTCAGTTTCTTCCATCTAACCCTATCTGCTGCATCCTCTTTGGTCACACCAACTATCTTCATGTCTTCCTTCTCTGTATCCATGAACCTCCTCTTTGATCTTCCTCTAGTCCTCTTTCCTGGTGGTTCCAAACCCAGCATCCTTCTTCTGATGTACTCTCTCTCTCCTCTGCACATGTCCAAACCATCTCAGTCTGACCTCTCTGACTTTAAAACCTCTAACATGTGCTGTTCCTCTGATCCTGTCCATCCTGGTCACTCCCAGAGAGATCCTCAGCATCTTCATCTCTGTTTCCTGTCTTTTCCTCAGTGACACTGTCTCTAGACCAATCAGCATGGCCGCTCTCACCACACTGTCTCTAGACCAATCAGCATGGCCGCTCTCACCACACTGTCTCTAGACCAATCAGCATGGCCGCTCTCACCACACTGTCTCTAGACCAATCAGCATGGCCGCTCTCACCACGGTTTTCTACACTTTCTCTTTCATTTTATCTGAAACTCTTCTGTCACACATCACACCTGATACTTTTCTCCACACGTTCCAGCCTGCCTGCACACGCTTCTTCACCTCTTTTCCACACTCTTCATTGCTCTGGACTGTTGACCCTAGATACTTAAAATCTTCCACCTTCTTTATGGTAAATTATATGGTAAACAGTTTACTATCAACTAACTTAAAGCAAATCTTTTCATTTAAAGATGACTCAACAAAGTATTTGTCATTTAGAAAAAACATCCACTCCAGGTGTTTGTTTGACCTCATTTCTGTGACTTTATGCTCATGTTTTTATGTCCGTTGGCTCGCTTCCTGAAGTGGGTCCAAAACTGGGAACAATTTTGTTGCTGTTAAAAAATTAACAGCAACACAAATGTTCTTTTTTCTCATAAAACAAGAGTAAATTTTAACCAGAGTGTCAAACGATGTGTTCCGACCTGCTATGAAAATTTCTGATTGGGACCTCTGATTGCTAAACTGTGAGTCTTATCATTTCATTTATAGTTGGTACTGAGTAACTATGGACACCTCTTTGGTTTGGGAGATTTATATATTCACAAGAAATTGTGACGCCGGTCTTTTCGACGGTTACCATGACATCGATAGGACTGAGTAATGGCTGCTGATATTTCAACAGAAGCCTATGTTTTGGTCATACCAGCCTGCCAACGCCTAATCCCGTCAGGCTGGGTCTGGGCTGCACTTGAATGGGAGACCGCCGGAACCCCAGGTGCCACGGTGGGATGCCCGTTGAGATTAAATTGCCATTGTGTTCCTGGGCAAGACACTTCACCCACGTTGCCTCATCTGGATGGTGTGTGTGATTGGTTGGTGATGGCCAGAAGGGCCGATGGCTTCTGTCAGTTTGTCCCAGGGCAGCTGTGACTACAACAATAGCTTACCATCACCTGGTATGGAGGGAATGAATGATGCATATGTGAACCGTCTTTTAGGGTCTTAAAGGTCCATGGACCTAGCGGGTACCTCCTTTTTGGCATGCAGGAGTTTACGTCTTGCTCTGTATGGCTCATACGTTCAGCCATTGGGAGATTCTCAGATTCTCTTTTTGAAGTCCAGATTATTATCTCTGAAAATGTTCCTGTGTGAATCCTGTCAAACTCAAATAGTCATCCATCATGCTGAGTGTGTGTCCCCGCGGTGTCTGGGAGTGTGTCTCCGTCTTGTTTTGGTTAGTGTACCTGAGCTCATCATCACACGCCTTAAAACGCAGCAACATTAATCTGTATTTAGTTCCTTTTCTACCTCTTTTCATGATGAGGTCCAGTGTGTAAAAGGCATTTATTCTGCTTCATATAAATAATTAATCAGCCAAGTTAATTTGCCTTCGCCTGACTTGGTCAGCTTCATTAAGCGGGCTGGGATTGGGAGGCTGGATGTGTTGCACCAGAGGCCTGTGACCAGCACACAATGGCTGTAAATCATGCTGCTGATTTGAGGCGAAGCGGTGCAGATATGTGCTGCTATCATTGGCACACAACCCCAGGGACTCATAGGAGGTGTGGGGGTGTGGGTGGCATGACCGCCTGGATAAAAAGATTCATTTATTTCCAGTTAGCATTTATTTTCACAGCATACAGGATTTTTATTACTGCCTCCTAATATTTGTATCTTGTAATAAAATTGTGAAAAACATTTTTTTGGGGGGTTTATTTGTACTCAGACTCATTCTGGTGTTAATTGTGTGCCCATCCAGCGTTTGGCTGGCCTTTTTGCGACCACAGTTTGGAGGTTTCTCATGGAGATTCTTTGGCAGGCCTCACACTGTGGCCCTGTTTCTCATTAAAAAGCCATTCTGCAGCGGTTCATCTGGGAGTAAATATATCCATTTCCATAGAAAGTGTTTTGTTTTGGAGGTCCGCTGTTTTCTTGAGCTCCTCAGCTCAGGTTGGGTTCCTCTAAAACGTGCACAGGACCCCTCCTCATGCTTGTAATTGACACCACAAACAGAACCTGAGTACTTTCCTCTCCCTCCACTACGGAGCGGTCATCTCCAGACGAAACAAACCAAACAAAGAAACACTTGATTTTTCTGCAGAGCCAGACTTTGTGGGATTTTTTTGGATGGATTTTTAAAAGCCTGAAGCAAACAAACAAATAAACAAGCAGAAACCAGCTCGGAAAGTTGGACGGATAGTGCAGCCACAATCCTGAAAGTTTGACACAATTGATACAATAAAATAATATTTAAGACCATTTTTAATTAGCTTAATACATCAGACTGTTTTTTTTTTCACTATGGAAACAGTCTGACCTCACAGAATTGGTCTTTGGACGGTGGATATGTGCTCTTGTAACCTATCGTTCCTGTCTGATTGGATGCAGTCAAGAAAACTAATTTAACCTATTGTCACCAAGGCATCCACATCTTTCCCCTGTGAACTAGTGGGACTGATTAGTTAGCCACCTGAGAGACTGGTCTTGTTTACTGACTAATATGACCTTACCAATCAGTTGGCTGCTTAGAATGTAAAAAAACTAAACTAAACTGGGAGAAAGCGAGAAAAAAATTAAAGGATATATTCTGAGTTTTTGGAATTAGCTACTTGCAAATGATAATGATGTTTGCAGATGACATTGTGATCTGTAGTGAGAGGAGGGAAGAGGTGGAGGAAAAGCTGGAGAGGTGGAGGTTTGAAGATTAGTCAGAGTAAAACAGAGTACATGTGTGTGAATGAGAGGGATCCAAATGGAAAAGTGAGGTTACAGCGAGAAGAGATAAAGAAGGTGGAAGATTTTAAGTATCTAGGATCAACAGTCCAAAGCAATGGAGAATGTGGAAAAGAGGTGAAGAAGCGTGTGCAGGCAGACTGGAAGGGGTGGAGGAAAGTATCAGGTGTGATGTGTGACAGAAGAGTTTCAGATAAAATGAAAGGTGGTGAGAGTGGCCATGCTGATTGGTCTAGAGACAGTGTGGTGAGAGCGGCCATGCTGATTGGTCTAGAGACAGTGTGGTGAGAGCGGCCATGCTGATTGGTCTAGAGACAGTGTGGTGAGAGCGGCCATGCTGATTGGTCTAGAGACAGTGTGGTGAGAGCGGCCATGCTGATTGGTCTAGAGACAGTGTGGTGAGAGCGGCCATGCTGATTGGTCTAGAGACAGTGTGGTGAGAGCGGCCATGCTGATTGGTCTAGAGACAGTGTGGTGAGAGCGGCCATGCTGATTGGTCTAGAGACAGTGTCACTGAAGAAAAGAAAGGAAACAGAGATGTTTGTAGCAGAGATGAAGATGCTGAGGATCTCTCTGGGAGTGACTAGGATGGACAGGATCAGAGGAACAGCACATGTTAGAGGTTTTAAAGTCAGAGAGGTCAGACTGAGATGGTTTGGACATGTGCAGAGGAGAGAGAGAGAGTACATCAGAAGAAGGATGCTGGGTTTGGAACCACCACGAAAGAGGACTAGAGGAAGACCAAAGAGGAGGTTCATGGATACAGTGAAGGAAGACATGAAGATAGTTGGAGTGACTGAAGAGGATGCAGCAGATAGGGTTAGATGGAAGAAACTGACTTGCTGTGGCGCCCCCTGAAGGGAAAGCTCGAAAGGAGAAGAAGACTGTCATAAAATCAATTGAATATGATTATCAATCAACCTTGATCGGTACTCATTACCTGTGTATTGATCTTTGACAGCTCTAGGTTAAAGTTCGGACTCGTGTTAAAATGAAAATTATGTGTTTTTTTTAAAGCTTATTTTTTATCTTTTCTCAGGTTTTTAAGTCATGATGCAAGAATCAGGGACGGATGTGACAAGCAATGGGCCAGCCAATCAGAACGGAGGCACTAACATGGACTGTACACCCAGAGATGTCCGTCCGAAGAGCGCCACACCATCAGTGGATATAACCGCTGCAGACATCCTGCACCTCCAGCAGCACCAGGTAGACCCCTCACCTTTACCCACCTGTCTTCACCTTATTAAACCACGTCAACATGAGGCCTTAAAGTGCCGCTCCGGTTAATATTTAATCTCCTTTCAAACACATTATTATTATTATTTATGTATATTGGGGCCCTCTCTGAATATTTTAGGATGGCGAAGTGCTCGCCCCGTGTGGTTGTTTGGTTGTGAGTGTGTTTACCGTGCCATGTGGCATCTGCATTTTGGTGAAATATTTATCACCCCGTTGGAGGGGGTAAATTATGAAAAGCAAGGTGCTGTGTGGATTTAGGTGACATCCCGTAGGATGAGCGCCAAACATTTTCACAGCGGAAGACGTGAGGCGAACAGACAAGCTCTTTCTGTCGGTGTCAGCGTTATGTGTGGCACACGCCGGCGCGTTTAAAGAAGCAGCTCTGAAAAGATCAGCGTGTCTTCTGCTATCTCGCTCCATCCGACAGCACAACTAGGGTTGTTGTCAGGAGCTGTTTGGTGATGATGCAGAGCCTCTGTGCTGTTGTCTGTTGTCGCTGCACATCCATCACAGTTTGTACAAAGAGAGGAATGATCTTTAAACATGGGAGGGGGTCGCTATCATTCATCATCTTTCAGCTGAATCATTGTGCTCGTAGTGTACTGTAAACATGTATCTATTAACGTGCTGCAGAAAAATAAACAGAAATTCTTTTATTTTTATTTTTTTTTGAGCTGAAAAAAGGGAAAAAAAATGCTAATGGCGACCCATTGAGGGAAAAATGGACGGATGGTAGATGCAAAAAACATGTATGAAGTATTAGGTACTGTATATATAGATATACATATAGTTGCATGGTGGCCTCACAGCAAGAAGGTCAGGGTTTGAGTCTCTTATTGGGGGCGAAGCTTGAAATACTGGTCTTTCTATGAGGAGTATGCATGTTCTCTCCGTGTATACGTGGGTTTTCTTTGGGTATTCCAGCATCCTAACACCCTCCAAGGATGCGGATAGATTGATTGGCTGCTACAAAATTGACGGTGTCCTGACGAGATCTGCGACTTTGCACCTCTGCACGTGCCCAGAACGCTTCCCCTCCCTTCCAGGTGATCTAACCATTGAGATCTGTGACCTGCCATACTTTAGGGTTAGTTTTCGGAACTCCGATCTATCACCTCGATGAGGCCGCAGATCTCAATGGAACACCATCTGTGGAAGTGCCTCCTCAACAAACTGGTGACCTGTTTGGGGTGTATCCTGCCTCTTCTCATAGCAGTGGGATAGGCTCCGGCACCCCTTCGTCACACCCTATTATTTTTTATTTTTAAATACTTAATTCATCCCTCAATGGGGAAATGTCCATGCTGGATTGCACCGCAGCAGGCTGCCAGGACGGGGACAATGTAAGGAGAAATGGGGGGGTTAGGTGTCTTCTCCATGAACACTTAGACATAAGATCAGTGGGATTCGACCCGTCGAACTTCCGGTCCAAGGACGAACATTCTACCACTGAGCTATCGCCTCCACCATATAGATGTATATACTGTGTATCTGTAGGTAGATAAATAGATTGATCTTAATATCGACCTCTGAATTTCTCTTAGTCTCGATCAGTATTTTTGGTTTAGATCACACACGTCGTACTGTTTGTTTCTGGCAGCTTGTGTTTTTATGAGATAACCTTTCTCCTGAAATCCTCGTCTTTGTTTTCCCGCATCTCAGACTTGTTTATCCAAACAGAAATGTTCCTTCACACTTTCTCACGCTTTTTAATTCTCCTTCCAGGAATTCCAATTCCGTCTCTGTCTGTCTCTCTATGCTGCTCGATCACTGCCGATCGGCCAAACGCAGCCTCACACCTTGTTTTACCACCTCTTCTTCTTCTTTCATCATTTCCCTTCAGGGGGCGCCACATCAAGTCAGTTTCTTCCATTTAACCCTATCTCCTGCATCCTCTTCGGTCACACCAACTATCTTCATGTCTTCCTTCACTGTATCCATGAACCTCCTCTTTGGTCTTCCTTTAGTCCTCTTTCCTGGTGGTTCTAAACCCAGCATCCTTCTTCTGATGTACTCTCTCTCTCTCCTCTGCACATGTCCAAACCATCTCAGTCTGACCTCTCTGACTTTAAAACCTCTAACATGTGCTGTTCCTCTGATCCTGTCCATCCTGGTCACTCCCAGCGAGATCCTCAGCATCTTCATCTCTGATACAAACATTTCTGTTTCCTGTCTTCTCCTCAGTGACACTGTCTCTAGACCAATCAGCATGGCCGTTCTCACCACACTGTCTCTAGACCAATCAGCATGGCCGCTCTCACCACACTGTCTCTAGACCAATCAGCATGGCCGCTCTCACCACACTGTCTCTAGACCAATCACCATGGCCGCTCTCACCACACTGTCTCTAGACCAATCAGCATGGCCGCTCTCACCACACTGTCTGTAGACCAATCAGCATGGCCGCTCTCACCACACTGTCTCTAGACCAATCACCATGGCCGCTCTCACCACACTGTCTCTAGACCAATCAGCATGGCCGCTCTCACCACACTGTCTTTAGACCAATCAGCATGGCCGCTCTCACCACACTGTCTCTAGACCAATCAGCATGGCCGCTCTCACCACACTGTCTATAGACCAATCACCATGGCCGCTCTCACCACACTGTCTCTAGACCAATCACCATGGCCGCTCTCACCACACTGTCTCTAGACCAATCAGCATGGCCGCTCTCACCACACTGTCTCTAGACCAATCAGCATGGCCGCTCTCACCACACTGTCTCTAGACCAATCACCATGGCCGCTCTCACCACACTGTCTCTAGACCAATCAGCATGGCCGCTCTCACCACGGTTTTCTACACTTTCTCTTTCATTTTAGCTGAAACTCTTCTATCACACATCACACCTGATACTTTTCTCCACCCGTTCCAGCCTGACTGCACACGCTTCTTCTCCTCTTTTCCACACTCTCCATTGTTATGCACTGTTGATCCTAATCTCTTCTCCCTGTAACCTCACTTTTCCACAATCTGGGCTGAACATGAAGTAAAAAAAAAGATGTTTGTAACAGTTTTTTTTGTTGTAATCAACACAAAAAAAATCTAAAAATACTCGTCTGTATTGTTTGCATAGTTTTTCTTGTTTTTTTCATACTTTTATTTAAATATTTTCAAGATTAATTTTACTTTTACTTTAAGTGTGAACCCCGAGATGTACGACATACATGTCATTATGTGTCCCGGTGCACGTGTACCCCACACGTTTATCTCAGGCTGTTTCATCCATCCTATTCCTCCCAATCTATTCTCCGCTGACCCCACCTCTTTCCCTCCAACCCATTTTTTTCCCCCCAGAACGAGCATGTCGTCAGTGAGAAAATCACTGACATACTGAATTCATTACGGCAGCAGTCACACAAAACCATGGATAAAATTTCAATAACTGCAGGCCACAGTTGAGTAAACAGTTGCACTGAAACTTAATTCCTGTTGACTTTTCCTTCCTTCTGTGCCAGGGGGGTCGGATGTTCAGATTCGCCGGCAAAGACAACAGGGGGACAACTTTGATAAATGTGAGACGGGCAGGGAGGGGGTGTTTGGAAAGTGTCATGGATGTGCACTTGACACATACTTTGTAAAAAGGGATGGAAATAAAAGCTGAATTCTGTTTCCTTTTCATCCAAAAAGAGACGTTTTTCAGAGTGAATCGTACGACCCTCCCTTTTCCATTTTCTCCTTCATCCCCCCCTTTTTTTTTTTGCTTTGTACCGGCAGCGTCTGAACAAACCGGAGGTAATTTCACCAGAAGCACAAGGAGGCGTTTGGTAATTGTTGCGTGTGATAAATGACACGTGGACGAAGACGAAGAGACGTCTCACTTCTCGGCTCCTGACGCGGTACTTTGATAGGACTGCTTACCGAGGTGGTGTTACCGGGAGGACTGGCATGCTCCCGTTAGGCCGAGCTGGGATTTTCACTCATGCACCATGAACCGTGTTAATTGTCCTCAGGGCATTACCGTCGTTTCTCAATTACTTAATAACTTTTTACTTTTGTGGCATTTCACAGTCTTTTCTTTTAAGTTGTGTTTGCGTCTCACACTAATACGTCTCTAACTGACACTCTGAGGGATTTTTTCCTTCTCTTTTTCTTTCTTTGTTCTCTACTAAACATCTAAGATACCATTACTCCTTTCAGAGGGACGCAAAAATCAATCTAAAATGTTCCCGGTCTGTGAGTCCCTGGAGTGAGTAGAAACAACAAACCTGGCATTGGCATATCATTTATTCTTATTAGGGAACATAACTATGAAAGACAGTCCTCATTAATAAAGATGGGGGATGAAATAATTGTAATCTGTTTGATCATCTTGATTCTGACAGGGGAATTCATCTTGTGGACAAGTCAGATTTGAGGGAAGTGGACCATAAGCTCGATTTAAGCATCTCTATTAGGAAGTCAAATACTGTTTGTTAGGATTTAGGAGTAAAAAAAGGTTGAAATTGGTCAGAATTGATGGATTTCGGAGGGTTTTTTGTATCTACAGCACCTTGTTTTGTAGTATAGATAGATTCATACATATCTACAGTGTTAACATACCTTTAATCTATTATCTTATTGAAAACACTTTATTGATCCTCGAGGTAAATTTAAGTTCTGCAGTGCAAACAGAAAGACAGGATGACGAGAGGATGAAAGGTCTTTTAAAGAGTCTGATGAAGGATGGCAGAAATGATTCCGTGTACTGCTCCTCCGAGCTGTAGGGTTGCAGGAGTCTGTCAATGAAGCTCCTCCCAAGATGGACCACAAATTCATTGAGGGTGTGGGAGGGGTTCCAACCACAGATCCAGCCCTTCTGGTCAGCTAGTTTCATTCGCTGGCGTCCATTGGTCTCCACATCGGCTCTCTGCCCAATCACAGAGAAGAACAGGACATGGAGATCTTCTTCATGATGGATCCCCAGAACATGGGGAACATCCCATTGTAGTACTACAATTAGTAGAACATGGAGATCATCCCGCTGCAGGACTCTGATTGATAACAAGGACAAATAAACAAGCTCAGAGCAAATTCAACACTAGTTGTTCTTGACGTTCTACAACTGTTTTCTTCTCTCTGACATTCTGCTGCTTCTTTGGTGAAATAAGGCTGCTGTTTGAAAAGATCGAGGAATAAATTAACCATATAAATTAATCTGTGATGACTTGACAAGTAACTTAGATTTTATTTGTAGTTGTTTATTTTAATCTGTCATGTTGGATAACTTATTAACATTGAGGAACGATATCGTTGATCACAGTTCTAGTGACTGTATTGTTTCGGCCATTTTATTACAAATTATTGAACTTGTTTTGATGAACAACATTTTAGACACAATCGTTCATTCCTGTTTGAACAGCAGCGGCCCTCCATGAGCCAATCAGATGGTCAAACGTTGCGCGTGTTTTAAAGTGGCCTTTGTTAAGTAGGCAAATCAAAACAACTATTTTTTTGTTTGTGTAAAATAAATCCCGTGCAAACATGCACAGCCTCAACGCTTCAAATTAGCTCACCATGTTGACACGTAAAAGCGCTTCTGCAGCGCATTTAATGGGACTGAGTTCCAAATAATTATTCAAATGAGATTGTTTTGGTAGAGAGTTCTACCGACTTACAAGTCTCTGGAGGATCCTCCTCACTTCCGGTTTCCTACTTTGTGATGTCATTTTAGCAGCTGCATTATTTGTCTGGTAGAATCCTTCCTCATCATGTCTTTATCTGCACGGCACAGTTTGGGCTCTGAATAAGACACACATCTATTTGAACGACTCGGAACAAAAATGGAATGTTTTCATTCACCTCTTTCCTGCTTTCCAACAGCAGGGATCTGATTGGGCGACACAGAGATCTACTTAATTATGTGGAACAGCCTTTTTTTTTAATTGGCTTCAACTGAAAAACTAATTACCACATAAAATTTCCGTGAGCCATAAACTGAGATTGAAAATACTCCAGAAAATTCAAAGCATTGATCGTCATGATGCGTAAATTCTACTGGTGTAATAATTTGGACTCACTGCATAGAACTGCACGGTGGCGTATTGGTTAGCACATTAGCCTCAGAGCCAGAAGGTGAGGGTTCGAATCCTAGGTTGGTACAAGTCTTGAAATACTGGGCTTTCTGTGTGGAATTTGCGTGTTCTACTTGTGTAGACGGTGGCTCAGTGGTTAGAGTGTTCGCCTCCGAACCGGAAGTCAACCGGAAGTTTGCGGGTTCGCATCCTACTGAGTGCACGTCTAGGGTTCTTGGAAAAGACACCTAGACCCCCGTTTCTCTCACCATTGGCGCCGTCTGCTCTGGTGAAATGCAGCACAAAAATTTTATGGTGAGGGATCAATAAAGTACATTAAAAAAAAATTAGACTCAGTGCATCTTACTAGGAGGGGACAGTGGCGCAGTGGTTTGCACGGTGGTCTCACAGCAAGAAGGTCAGGGTTCAAATCCATGGTAGGAACGAGGCTTGAAACACTGGTCTTTCTGTGTGGAATTTGCATGTTCTCCCCGTGTGGGTTTTCTATTGGTACTCCGGTTTCCTCCCACCCTCCACACACATTCATGCTAGGTGGATTGGTCACTATGAAATTGCCCCTTAGAATGAGTACGACCCTGCAACAGACTGGTGACCTGTTCGGGGTGTTCCTTACCTCTTGCAATAATTAGCTGGGATAGGCTCCGACCCCCTTAGTGGCCCCATAAGGGAATAAGCGGTTCAGAAAATGAATGAATGAATCTGTCTCTATTTAAACGGGCCATGTTGTGTGTGTTTGAATATGACACACACTCTGTATCCGCTGTTTATCTTTTTTTTTCTGTGTTTTGTTTCACAGAAGTTGTGGTTTTAACGTTAACTTTATGAGGAAGTGAAGATACTGTAAAAAAATAAAAAAAGTTTAAAAAAGCCTACTAGTGCTTTGGCAATCTCCTGCTTTCTGATTGGACTGATTCTGTAAGGGGAAGCAGAGCGGTGCGGCTGGAGTCCTCAGATAAACACACGGTGACAGTTACAGCGCATGAGCCCATTGTCTTACGTCTGCAGCGGTTCGATCCCGACCAAAATGTTCTGTGATTTATGAGGATTTTGAAAAGCGTCCCACCTGTTTAACCATGCAAGGTGTTCCATCGCTCACACACGGCCATGCGGAGCATTAAACTGTAATATCCTGTCTGATTTCAGACCTCCTATTTTAATAAAAACACAACTTTATGTTTCAGAACCGTGGGAATGATTAATGTCATATGATTTAGAGAGTACACATACATACATAGTACATACATACAGGTACACACACATACATACTGTACATACATACAGGTACACATACATACATAATACATACATACAGGTACACATACATACTGTACATACATACAGGTACACATACATACTGTACATACATACAGGTACACATACATAGTACATACATACAGGTACACATACATACTGTACATACATACAGGTACACATACATACTGTACATACATACAGGTACACATACATACTGTACATACATACAGGTACACATACATACTGTACATACAGGTACACATACATACTGTACATACATACAGGTACACATACATACTGTACATACATACAGGTACACATACATACTGTACATACATACAGGTACACATACATACTGTACATACATACAGGTACACATACATACTGTACATACAGGTACACATACATACATAGTACATACATACAGGTACACATACATAGTACATACATACAGGTACACATACATACTGTACATACATACAGGTACACATACATACTGTACATACATACAGGTACACATACATACTGTACATACAGGTACACATACATACTGTACATACATACAGGTACACATACATACTGTACATACATACAGGTACACATACATACTGTACATACATACAGGTACACATACATACTGTACATACATACAGGTACACATACATACTGTACATACAGGTACACATACATACATAGTACATACATACAGGTACACATACATAGTACATACATACAGGTACACATACATACATAGCACATACATACAGGTACACATACATACTTTACATACATACAGGTACACATACATACATAGTACATACATACAGGTACACATACATAGTACATACATACAGGTACACATACATACACACATAGTACATACATACATAGTCCTCAACAAAATCGACCAGTTAGATGAAATTATTCCATGATTTTTAATAGATTTGTGTTTTTATTTGTGTCTTTTTTTTGTTTGTTTTCAAATTCGACATACTCACCTACACTTGGCCATGCTGGATCCCTTCATACGGGTGTTTGAGCCGTGCTTTGTCTGGCACCTCACCTAGAACCTGTTTGCCTTGGGTGACCCTACCAGGGCGCCCTGGTAGGGGTTGAGCTGGAGGATGTAGAAGCTTCCTGTAGTACAGGACCATTCTGAATGAATAAAAAAGAAGGAGACCATGCTGTGATGGGTCATATTTAGCACAACACATTGGTTCTCTGTCAAGGTGGGCGAAATTGACCTCAAAGAACATGTTTTTAAGATTTTCCTACTTTGTACTTTAATTTTTTTGACTGTTCTAGATCGCAGATACAAGCGGCTGAAATGAGCTTCCTCCGCAGGGTGGCTGGGCTCTCACTCAGAGATCTGGTGAGGAGCTCTGCCATCCGGGAGGAGCTCGGTGTCAAACCGCTCCTCCTCCAGGTCGAGAGGAGCCAAATGGGGTGAGCTCCTCGCTGGTGAGGTGTTTCAGGCACGTCGCACCGGGAGGAGACTGAGAGGCAGACCCCGGACCGGCTGGAGAGACTATGTTTTACAGCTGGACAGGGAATGACTCGGGATCCTTATGGGTTAGCTGGAGGATGCAGCCGGGGTGAGAGAAGCCCGGGCTTCCTGTCTGAGGCTGTTGCCCCCGTGACCAGACCTCGGATAAGCGGAAGACGACAAAACGGCGTGGCAGCCAAGCACAACAGTAAACAAAGCCTTTTGGTACCACGTTGTGCAGATCGCTACTGTGCTGGTTCCCTTTTTCTCCACTGTGTGACTCACTGGGATGTTGAACGTGAGCGGCACCTCGGCACACACACATAGGGCGCACTGCACGATAAGGTACGCCACTCACTTTGAAGAAAATCTAAGACGATTATGAACGCCTTATGGTCGTGAAAATATGGTATAAATGTTTTTTTTCTGTTTTTTCTATAATGATTAAAACCAAACTTGCTGCTGTGGAACAGGCTGTAATAGAAAGGCCCGTGTTCCACTGCATGTCGACCAAAAGGTGTCAAAGGAAATTGTGTTAACCTGAGAAAAGAAGGGTCAAATCTCAGTGTCTTTTCAGAGATAAGCCCATTTTCCTTTTTAATCTGGTTGCGTGTAGAGAGCGAGGACGGAGTGACATGCATACAGCGGCTGCAGAAAGAGCTGAGTGAGCACATGCTTTCTGTTTGCATTATGCAAGTCTTACACTCTCCCCTATGGGTAGAGAAAGGACCCGTTTCTGCAGCGTCACTGGGTTGGGTTGTGTCGACTTTTAGAGAAAAGAGAGATCGGCTTCACAGAGGTGCAGAGTTCAGACATGTGCATTTTCCTACCCTCACCATGGTAACCAGGATCTACATTCCTACCCTCACCATGGTAACCAGGATCTACGTTCCTACCCTCACCATGGTAACCAGGATCTACATTCCTACCCTCACCATGGTAACTAGGATCTACGTTCCTACCCTCACCATGGTAACCAGGATCTACATTCCTACCCTCACCATGGTAACCAGGATCTACGTTCCTACCCTCACCATGGTAACCAGGATCTCTGTTCCTACCCTCACCATGGTAACCAGGATCTACATTCCTACCCTCACCATGGTAACCAGGATCGACATTCCTACCCTCACCATGGTAACCAGGATCTACATTCCTACCCTCACCATGGTAACCAGGATCTACGTTCCTACCCTCACCATGGTAACCAGGATATACATTCCTACCCTCACCATGGTAACTAGGATCTACGTGCCTACCCTCACCATGGTAACCAGGATCTACGTCCCTACTCTCACCATGGTAACCAGGATCTACATTCCTACCCTCACCATGGTAACCAGGATCTACGTTCCTACCCTCACCATGGTAACCAGGATCTCTGTTCCTTCCCTCACCATGGTAACCAGGATCTACGTTCCTACTCTCACCATGGTAACCAGGATCTACATTCCTACCTTCACCATGGTAACCAGGATCTATGTTCCTACCCTCACCATGGCAACCAGGATCTACGTTCCTACCCTCACCATGGTAACCAGGATCTACGTTCCTACCTTCACCATGGTAACCAGGATCTACATTCCTACCCTCACCATGGTAACCAGGATCTAAGCTCCTACCCTCACCATGGTAACCAGTATCTACGTTCCTACCCTCACTATGGTAACCAGGATCTACGTTCCTATCCTCATCATGGTAACCAGGATCTACGTTCCTACCCTCACCATGGTAACCAGGATCTACGTTCCTTCCCTCACCGTGGTAACCAGGATCTATGTTCCTATCCTCACCGTGGTAACCAGGATCTATGTTCCTACCCTCACCATGGTAACCAGGATCTATGTTCCAACCCTCACCGTGGTAACCAGGATCTACATTCCTACCCTCACCATGGTAACCAGGATCTACGTTCCTACCCTCACCATGGTAACCAGGATCTACGTTCCTTCCCTCACCATGGTAACCAGGATCTACGTTCCTACCCTCACCATGGTAACCAGGATCTACGTTCCTTCCCTCACCATGGTAACCAGGATCTATGTTCCTATCCTCACCATGGTAACCAGGATCTATGTTCCTATCCTCACCATGGTAACCAGGATCTATGTTCCTATCCTCACCATGGTAACCAGGATCTATGTTCCTATCCTCACCGTGTTAACCAGGATCTACGTTCCTACCCTCACCGTGGTAACCAGGATCTATGTTCCTACCCTCACCATGGTAACCAGGATCTATGTTCCAACCCTCACCGTGGTAACCAGGATCTACGTTCCTACCCTCACCGTGGTAACCAGCTTTGGGTGGTGACCAAAAGAATGAGATTGTGGATACATGAAACACTGTGAGAAAAAGAAGTAAACCAAGAGAGATGGAGGAAAAATTTTAAGAAAAATTCCAGCTTTTTACAATCAGCCAATCACACGTATTAATATCATGATATTAAACCGATATCGATACATCGCACCGCGCCACCGTCTACACTCCCCCCCTTCAGACATCCTCAGGTACCTCCATGCAGAGCGTTTTTTTACCACTCATTTTAACGGGCTGCAGATCCAACTTATTGGAAAAGGAGAGGATAACATCAGTGTTATGACACTGCATATTGGCCTAAATTGCTTATTGGTGAAATGATAGTGCTCGTCCAATTTGAATAATTTTATGGAATCCCTCACAGAACAGTTTAATTATGTTATCACACAACTGGCAACATCTGTCTTTATACCACAGCACATGACAGTTTTATTACAGGCTGGATTTCTTTGCTGGTTCTGGCAATTGATGTGTGATCTGATTAATAATCACCCAGATGGAGGTGAAAATTGAACCGTGATGCTCGGCCATGTTGAAAAAGGAGGAATAATTATTAAAGGAGGACTGAATGAGGAATGTTGATGTTTTAACAAAGACTCATTCTTTCTTCACTTGGATTCCATCCTTTTAAAAACACACTGAATCCTTCCTTTGTTTTTTTTTTCTTTGTGGAAAACATCAAATCTTTAGTTTTGGCGAAACTTTGGAGGTTTTGTTTGCACTGACTCAGAAGGTAACCCACCCAGAACCTTCTCTTTTGTCTTATGGAAGCCTTCCAGGACGGCCAAGTGATGAACTCATCCATTTTGTTGAGTCTACCTCCAGCCGGCGCTCCGACCGAGGAGAGATGGAGCCGAGGCCCAGCGTCTAAAATAACCTGTGTTTCTCAGGTTGACATCCTGTTTTACACACCGTGCTTCTGTGGGCAGCAGGAGGGGATCACAGGGATTGTTTGACACACATTTTTCTCATTAAAGGGGTACAAACATTCCTTCTAAATAAACATGAATACTCTGCCTTTTTTTTTTTTAGAATTGAATCTAACTGATTTTACAAATTCCAACAACCCGAAGCTACACGGCCAACTGTCCAGCTTTGTTTACACTAGTATCGCCGCATTCTAAATCTACCTGCAAGCGCCATGACCGTCAGGATCTACGTTCCTACCATCACCATGGTAACCAGGATCTACGTTCCTACCCTCACCATGGTACCCAGGATCTACGTTCCTACCCTCACCATGGTAACCAGGATCTACGTTCCTACCCTCACCATGGTAACCAGGATCTACGTTCCTACCCTCACCATGGTAACCAGGATCTACGTTCCTGCCCTCACCATGGTAACCAGGATCTACGTTCCTACCCTCACCATGGTAACCTGGATCTACGTTCCTATCCTCACCATGGTAACCAGGATCTACGCTCCTATCCTCACCATGGTAACCAGGATCTACGCTCCTATCCTCACCATGGTAACCTGGATCTACGTTCCTATCCTCACCATGGTAACCAGGATCTACATTCCTACCCTCACCATGGTAACCAGGATCCACGTTCCTACCCTCACCATGGTTACCAGGATCTACATTCCTACCCTCACCATGGTAACCAGGATCTACGTTCCTACCCTCACCATGGTAACCGGCTGTATGTGGTGACCTAAAGAATGAGATCGTGGATACTAGCGGCCAAAGTGAGCTTCCTCCGCAGGGTGGCTGGACTCTCACTCAGAGATCGGATGAGGAGCTCTGCCATCCGGGAGGAGCTCGGTGTCGAGCCGCTCCTCCTCCAGGGCGAGAGGAGCCAGATGGAGTGGTTCGGGCAGACCAAGAGGCAGATCTTGGACCCGCTGGAGAGACTATGTTTCACAGCTGGTTGGAGAACGACTTGGGATCCTTCCGTGTGAGCTGGAGGATGGAGCTGGGGTGAGAGAAGACTGGGCTTCACGTTTGAGGCTGTTGCCCCGGCGCCCTGGCACCTGAACAAGCGGAAGATGACGGAACAGAACCCCTCAGCGGGGAAATTTGTACGCTACATTACACCGCAGCAGGCTGCTCGATGGTACCAATGGTGGGAGAAACAAGGGGCTAGGTGTCTTCTCCAAGGACGATAGACGTGAACTCAGTGGGTATCGAACCCACAAACTTCTTGTTAATTTCCGGTTGGTGGGCAAATCCTCTACCACTGAGCCACCGCCTCCTCCGGTTTTCTTTTCATTAGTACACTCTGTATATGAACAGAGTCACGGATGTGCTCGTCATGCATGTGCACGTGTAGATCCCACCAGTGAGAGAGCATGCTGGTATCATTAGGAGGAGTGAAGTGGCTCTCATTGTCTGCTACCCGGATGCTCTTTGATGGCCTCGATGTGCGTGTTTGTGCTGAAGTGGGCAACTCTAAACTTCAGGCAGGTGTGTGATGCAGCTGGCTGGGAGACACGTCTGGGGGGTGTATCTGTGTGTGTGTGTGTGAGGGGGGTGTCTCGGCTAGCCGGAGGACTAATGCATCTGCGATGTTTTATTTAAAGTGTTGGCAGCAGCCGGCTGCAAACGCTCCACATCAGGATGCACACACTGTAATTTTCTGCTGTTTAGTTGAGAAACTTGTGTGTTTAGTGTTGTAAATAAGTAAGCGTTTTAACGGAGCCTCGGGAGGCACACACTTAGACATGACTGGCTGTAATGGTTATTGTCAAAACACAGAGCGTTTCTCCAGCAGATCCAAGTGTTTACATTTAGCTGAATAATAATCACGTTTAAAAGAAGAAGAAGACGTTCTTTAAGCATAACCAATCTGACCTAATTTATTAGGGATAGACTTCAGGATGCACAATCCCTCCTGGGAAAACATTCAAGAGCAGTGCCCATTCATTTTTAATGAGAGCACTACTTTAAAAACTTCATGGAATTAATATGTATCAGTGGAGTGTTTTCTGTGCAGAAAACTTCAGGGTAATTAATATTCATAGGCTGTGCTTGTTAACACCCCCAATGCTTGTGCAATGGAGATCCAATTAACATAGAATGGACCCCAAGGATTTGGGCAGATAAGGGTTAAATGAACTATTGAAATTGAAACCAGGGCCGTCTCCTTAAAACACATATTTGTTTCAGTTTGCGTCGTTCCTGCAGATTAAGGCATCTTTTCGGGCTCCTGAGCTGGAGGTGGGCGCATCGTTGTTCACCACCACACACGCACCCACACAGGACAGCCAGCTTAATGTGAAAAGCCTGTAGTGCGCCCGGCTTGTATATCTTATTCATAATCTTACAGCTCGGTGTGGGAAGCAGGGATCACTTCTAGATCTCAGCAGCAGGCTGTGACTAAGAGAACGTTACAGTGAAGATCGACAGAGAAATGCCACCTGCTGCCACACGGATTACAGACGATGCTTTGGAGAGTCCGTCTGGTTTTCTTCCTCACCAGCTTCCCAAAGATCAGCCTCTAGAGTGAGGGACTCCTGTTTTTTTTTAACCCCTGACTCGACTACAGCCTCTGTTTTGCATATAATTAGTCCTCTGTCAGATTTCTGATGAATTTAGAGTCAAATTTCTAGTTTTTTTTCATAGAAAATAAAGTTGTTTTTAAAATGTTTTTTCAACTCAAACTATTCTAATTTTTAATTATATGTAAAAAATCAACTTTTAGGAGATTTTCTGTAACATTTGACGTTATTTCCACATTTAAAACCTACCTGAAGTGGTGTTTGTTGACGTCGGTTGCCATGGTAATGTTCCCAGGACTGGCAGCTGGGCCACAATTTACCAACAAAATACGAATCCACACCATTTTTTAAGTGAAATAAGTGATTATTTCAAAGTAAAAAAAACACTTTTTATTGCTTCTCTTTTTCCATAAGATGTTGCAAAATTTGTTGCAAAAGTCAGAAGGTAATATTTAAAAATAATTTTTAATGCAAAAAAATAAAAAAATTGCTAAATAAACCAGAAAAAAAAAATCAAAACAAAAATCTTTTTTTTAAGAAAAAACAAATATACTAATCTTCTTTTACTCAGGTTACCAGCTGGCATTATGGGAGGTCCAGTAGCACTGAATGCTGGGGTTATTTACCCGAAACATCTTTCATAGATGGACATTATCCAGAAATAATGGACACCTTGCAGCCAATTAAAATTGAGCTTTAACCCTGATCATGATATATACTGTAATCATGTAAGGATGTTAAACATGCAGCACCTGCTCAATCTTTAACAGAAAGAAGTTATCTGGTCTAAACAGGGGCGGATCTAGGAGGTAGGGAGGGAGCATGGGATTGCACGCTAGTAACCCCACGCACAAAAAAAAGTGTCCATAGTACTTTAATTATTATAAACTTTGGGCAAAATATGCACCATTCCGTTCCGTCGTCTTCCGCTTATCCGGGGCCGGGTCGAAGGGGCAACATCCTCACACGGGAAGCCCAGGCTTCTCTCACCCCAGCTGCATCCTCCTGCTCCCCCGAAAGGATCCAGAGTCATTCCCCAGCCAGCTGTGAGACATAGTCTCTCCAGCAGGTTCTGGGCTCTGCTTCTTGGTCTCCTCCTGGTGGGACATGCCACCCCATCTGGCTCCTCTTGACCTGGAGGAGGAGTGTCTCGACACTGAGCTCCTCCTGGATGGCAGAGCTCCTCACCCGATCTCTGAGTGAGAGCCCAGCCACCTCATTTTGGTTGAGACCATGGTCCTCATCCTGGATTCGCCCTTTTTTACATTTAAATTTTAAACAAACACGTTCGATTAAAAACTAAAATAAATTGAATGTGGAGTCATTTATTCACCCGTCCCTCCGCGGTGTGAGAACCATACGCCGGGCACTGTCTATACACCCAACCAGACGTTGACAGCTGTGTTTCAGGGTGGTGTGATAAACGACTGCTTCTAATGATCACTGAGGTAAATATGCGTGGACAGGCGGGCACATCGAGGGCTGTTTGATTGTTGGCCATGTTTTCTTCCATCAAAGTGTGTATCAGTGATTAATAACAGTCCCAGCGAGCATTCAGCACTGACATGGCCTCTATTCCAGAGAAAAATGGCACAGGTCAGTATCCACTGGTGAATAGCTGTATACAATTTAGAGAATGATATGCCATGATGGGATGTCGCCTCATAAATAACTGTGATGGCAGCTCGGCATCCTGTGAATGACGCGTGCCGTAAATATCCATCCCGGCCGCAGACCATGCTTCTTATAAATCTAGTCGCAGCCGTTCTGTAAAACGAACAGGAATAAGTCGACGCCAAGACGTCGAACAATATGCCGCCGCCTGCCCGAGATCACTCTATTAATAATGAACCTTAGACGTCTAACGAGCAGGAAAAGGTCACTATCAAAATTTGTTATGAGATATGAGGTGGTTTCTTAAGTTCATCTATAACTGGTACAGCCTAAATGTTGAACATGTCATTAAAATCCCTTTAGAAGTTTGGGGAGACGCCACGATCACAAAAGTGTTACAGAAGCACAGATTAGGGTTAGATCCAGGGGGCGTGAAGAGCGCACGCCCCCCCTTTTAGTCTACATTCCTACCCTCACCATGGTAACCAGAATCTATGTTCCTACCCTCACCATGATAACCGGGATTTATGTTCCTACCCTCACCATGGTAACCAGAATCTATGTTCCTACCCTCACCGTGGTAACCAGAATCTATGTTCCTACCCTCACCATGGTAACTAGGATCTATGTTCCTACCCTCACCATGGTAACCAGGATCTATGTTCCTACCCTCACCATGGTAACCAGGATCTACGTTCCTACCCTCACCATGGTAACCAGGATCTACGTTCCTACCCTCACCATGGTAACCAGGATCTACGTTCCTACCCTCACCATGGTAACTAGGATCTATGTTCCTACCCTCACCATGGTAACCAGGATCTACGTTCCTACCCTCACCATGGTAACCAGAATCTATGTTCCTACCCTCACCATGGTAACTAGGATCTATGTTCCTACCCTCACCATGGTAACCAGGATTTACGTTCCTACCCTCACCATGATAACCGGGATTTATGTTCCTACCCTCACCATGGTAACCAGGATCTATGTTCCTACCCTCACCGTGGTAACCAGAATCTATGTTCCTACCCTCACCATGGTAACTAGGATCTATGTTCCTACCCTCACCATGGTAATCAGGATCTACGTATGTTCCTACCCTCACCATGGTAACCAGGATCTACGTTCCTACCCTCACCATGGTAACTAGAATCTATGTTCCTACCCTCACCATGGTAACCAGAATCTATGTTCCTACCCTCACCATGGTAACCAGGATCTACGTTCCTACCCTCACCATGGTAACCAGAATCTATGTTCCTACCCTCACCATGGTAACCAGGATCTACATTCCTACCCTCACCATGGTAACCAGGATCTACGTATGTTCCTACCCTCACCATGGTAACCAGGATCTACGTTCCTACCCTCACCATGGTAACCAGAATCTATGTTCCTACCCTCACCATGGTAACCAGAATCTATGTTCCTACCCTCACCATGGTAACCAGGATTTACGTTCCTACCCTCACCATGGTAACCAGGATCTACGTTCCTACCCTCACCATGGTAACCAGAATCTATGTTCCTACCCTCAGCATGGTAACCAGGATTTACGTTCCTACCCTCACCATGGTAACCAGGATCTATGTTCCTACCCTCACCATGGTAACCAGGATTTACGTTCCTACCCTCACCATGGTAACCAGGATTTACGTTCCTACCCTCACCATGGTAACCAAAAAAAATTTGGATCTCTGCCATCCGGGAGGAGCTCGCTGTCAAGCTGCTCCTCCTCCAGGTCGAGAGGAGCCAGATGGGGTGGTTCGGGCGTCTGGTCAGGATGCCCCCTGAGTGCCTCGGTGGTGAGGTGTTTCAGGCACGTCCCACCGGGAGGAGACCAAGAGGCAGAGCCCAGAACCTGCTGGAGAGACTATGTCTCACAGCTGGCAGGGGAACGACTCGGGATCCTTCCGGGTGAGCTGGAGGATGCAGCTGGGGTGAGAGAAGCCTGGGCTTCCCGTTTGAGGCTGTTGCCCCTGTGACCCGGCCCTGGATTAACGGAAGACGACGAAACAGAACGGAATGGAAAAAAAAGAAGAAAGGAAAGGGGACCAGTCAAGCTGTCCCTTTGCAGGGCCACCAAATGGACCACTAAAATGCCCCCTTGCTTTAGAAAATCCTGGATCCGCCCCTGCAGATGGTAGGATGGGCAGCAGACAGCCCGAGTGTTTACTACCCGCATTCCGTGGATGAATCCATCAAAAGAAAAAAAATGTATAATTCAAATGAACAAGAAAAACAAATCTTTTCCTCTTTTTTTTCTCTCCAGCTGTTTAAAAAGAAAAACCCCTCCTGAACATCCTGTGCTGATGTTGTTATTTGCTTGTTTACATTCTTTGACATGATGTAATGGGATGGCTGTGGAAGTACTGGCGGGAAATGGCACAGAAAATAAGACAGGCCTTTACGCCTTCCCCCCGTTCTCCCTCTCTTCCTCTTGTTTTCCCCTGTAGACGAGGAATGTGTTCAACGTCTGACTGAAGGAACATGAGCCTTGAATATAAGTAAGTGTTTTTTGCATTAGGTGCTCCCCGAAGGGAGCGGGAAAATATCATGTCCCTGCATGAAATGTGGATGTGAAATCTAGCAGAAAGAAATATTTATGACCATTTTCTACTTGATTAGAGCTGGATGACATGCCTTAGGAGACGGGGAGTGGACAAAAGGCTGCTGTTTGTGGGCCACTGTTAGAAAAGAGGCTTTTTTTTTCTCTGAAGCCTGATGCTAAATATTATTAAAATTTTTTGGTTTAGTTTGAAAGTTTTTTACATGAACGACTAATTCATAAACTGAAAATACAAGATGTTTATTTTGTAAAAAAAAAGGTTGATAACATCTGTTAGAAGCCTGGGTGGTGACCGAAAGAATGAGATCGCAGATACAAGCGGCCAAAATGAGCTTCCTCCGCAGGGTGGCCGGGCTCTCACTCAGAGATCGGGTGAGAAGCTCTGCCATCCGGGAGGAGCTCGGTGTCGAGCCGCTCCTTCTCCAGATCAAAAGGAGCCAGATGAGGTGGTTCAGGCATCAGGATGAGCCCCGGGTGCCTCGCTGGTGAGGTGCTTTGGGCACGTCCCACTGGGAGGAGACCGAGAGGCAGACCCCTGGAGGATGCAGCCGGGGTGAGAGAAGCCTGGGTTTCCCGTCTAAGGCTGTTACCCCCGCGACCCGGCCCTGGATGAGCAGAAGACGACGGAACGGAACAGTTTATAACATAACAATGGTGGAACAAAAATTGTCCAGCGATACATGACATACAGACCACCATTCAGCTTGTCAGAACACCGGACATGACAGGGTTAAAAAAAATGTCTTTTGAAAAGAAAAATAATAATAAACAAAAGTTTAAACCAGAGACAGAACCGTTGCGCAAGTTGGCAGCACGGTGGCGCAGTGGGTAGCACAGTGTCCTCTCAGTAAGAAGGTCGTGGGTTTGAGTCCCGGGTGGGGATGAGGCTTGGAACACTGTCCTTTCTGTGTGTAGTTTGCATGTTCTCCCCGTGTCTGCGTGCGTTTCCTCCCACCCTCTAAAGACATGCATGTTAGGTTGATTGGTCGATGCCAAAATTGCCCCTAGGAATGAGTGTGTGTGTGGCCCCGCGACAGACTGGCGACCTGTTCGGGGTGTACCCCGCCCCTTGCCTTGAATCAGCCAGGATGGGCTCCGGCACCCCATAAGGGATGGACGGATAAGGTGACTGACTGACTGGATATTTTCATAACTCGATGCTGTCGCGTGATTGGCCGTCTCGTAAAATCTCTTTCTAATGTTAGAGAAAAATAAAAAATTGAAAGTATGATTAATTTTTTAATTTCTCTCTGCGGATGCCTCATAATTGTGCCCATTAATGGCCACGGGCGGCCATTAAACATGCAGAAGAAAAGTTCCAATCAGACTGATGATATTTTGGATTGAATAATGTAAAATATCTGTCGGGCAGCAAAGAAAAGAAGCAAAGCAGGTTTATTCTTCAAATGTTTTCCACCATCATCTCTCCTAATTACCAAGCCCTGATCTGCACACACACCCAACTCTGCTTTTATTTCACTGTTTGTGGTGAAAATATTGCTTACTTTCTAATAATTACAAAAAAACATGTACACGTCGGGCGACATCGTTAGAAATGATGTCGACCAATCACATAATTGGTCGTTGGTCGACAACAACCAATGACCAATCGACCTAGTTGGCCAGGCTGGCCAATTGGGACACTAGGCCATAAAACAGGGGGACAGGGGCTCACCTGTCCCCCTCACCCCAGGCTCCCGGTGGACACTGGTCCCCCCTGGCTCCAGTGTCCAGGGGGTACACTTGACCAACGTCCCTGGGGTCATTGGCCTGGTGACAGACTTACCATCTTCCGACCGGGAGAACCAGGTTCGACTCTCTCTGGGTCAAAGCTTTCCCTGGAACTACGTTTGCCAAAAATGGAGGAGCAAACACAAAAAAGGATCTGATGCCTGGACGCCGCGACGGTCCTCCAGACAGACATGCTCTCATTTTGATTTAGTCTGTAATTAACATGAAACCATCAGAAACATTGAATATGGTGGCTCTTTGATGAGGCAGAGCGGGCAGCGTGGCACACGCTTCTTATTAAAGTCACTATGAAGGATTTTCAAAAGGGAACGTTATGACTCACCCTGGTGTTGGTTTGGAATCTTCACCCAATAGAAAACATTTATTCATCTTCTGAACCGTCAGGGATACAGGGGGTGCCGGAGCCGTTCCTGGCTGATTCTAAGAGAGAGGCAGGGTACACCCCGGACAGGTCACAGGTCTGTTAAGAGGCCACACAAACTCATTTCTAGTGGCAATTTTGTAGTGACCAATCAACCCAAAACACATGGTTTTGGAGAGTGGGAGGAAACCAGAGTAAACTCACACATACACGGGAGAACATGCAAACTCCACACAGAAAGACTAGTGTTTCAAGCCTGGTCTCCAGCTGGGATTCAAACCCCTGACCCTCTTGCTGTGAAGCCACTGTGTTAACCACTATGCCACCCCATCACGAAACCAAATCCTCCTGGTAAAATTGACTTCAGAAAAAGTTCTCAGCCAATGAGGGACTCTGACACGTATCAGCCAATCAGCATGTAGAACAGAAGCTGTTAACTGGGACTCAGAAAACACAGGAAATAAAGCTGTGAAATTTCCAAAAACCTCTGCAAAACATTGACGCCCCAAAAAGGAAACGTGTGTTAAAGCGAGAGGCCATCGGACTTAAAAAAAAAAAATCATCTGCACCGTCTTTAAAATAAAACAACATGTCTTTGATTTTTGAGAGAGAAACTTTGCCTCTCTCACCGGCTCTGCACCATCTCTCTTTCTCTGTCTCTCTCTCTCTCTCTCTCTCTCCCTCTCTCCGTGTCTTCATCACTTTGTTCCCATCCAGGTAACATCATCATCATCTCAGATAGTCAAGGCTCAGGAGAACTGCTTGTTGATCAGATTTGGCTTGCTGACACTAGTGCTTGCCCGAGCCAGGCCGGCGTGGCTCATTGAGCCATCTCTCCTGTCTCAGAACCCGATAAGCACGTCTCCGTCAGACACACAAATAGCTGCCAGATTAAGATACAAATATATTCTTTTATTTATCCGAGCTCTGAAAGATGCAGAGTTCCCATTGAGGATATCAACACACCGTACCGGCTCTGAGCTCCTAACTCAGGTTACAGGTTTTATTCTGTGGGTTTGATGAGGTCTCCTGCTGATATCACACACCAGATTTCACACTGCGATGCTTTGATATCCCCCCCACCCCCCTCTTCAAAACATCACCGGCATGGAAGATGGATTGAATTAGTGATTTGCGGTGTATTTATCTCAATCTGAGAGTAATTTGGTGCTCTCTGTCTTGGCACTCCAGCTGAATGAAAACAATAAATGGTGTCCTTATCTCCTAGAATGAAATCAAGATAGGCGCGGGAGGCTGGGAGTTATTTGTGGCTGTTCTGGAGGGATGGGAGGGACAGGAAATGGACACCCCTCTCACATTACCCCTCTGCTGCTCAGCCACAGAAATAGAGAGGCTTTTTTTTTTTTTAATCGGCAGAAAGCTTCTAATGTAAAAGTGTCAAAGACGTGCCGCAGCCTGGCAATGAGTGAAATCTGCTAAAGTCCCGTGTTAAATTGAAAACGGGCGCCGCTGGGATTTGGAAGTGAGGGGACAAGGGGGACTTTGTGGTTGCAGCATCTCGGTCAATTATCACAATCTCCTGTTCTGTGCTTCACTCCTGAGGCCTGTTCTCCTCCACCTGGCTCCAGCAAGATGGAGACAGATTACACAAGTTTTTCTCTTTTTGATTGCAATCATTTCTCTCCTTAAAGACGAGGCGTTGTGCTTTCGTGGGGTGATGATTCTCACCTCACGGCAGGTTTTATAAACATGGTCCTTTTTTTTAACTCATAACTGTAATATTTACCCTGAAAATAGCTTATAAATTCATTCCGTTTCACTTCAGTTTTTGACACTGGATTTCTTTCTCCTTTCTGTCCGCTATAGTTCCGCGCCCTCGAGGCATGCACGGCACAGTGTAAACCCCCTGTAAGACCACAAATCTGTTCAGGATTGGGACCCAGAGCGCGGGTATTAGTGGAGTTTTTGAGGGTGGTGAAAATAGACAGTGGAAGTATGGATCCCACACTTAATCTAAACATTGAATCCGTTCCGTTTTCTTCTGCTCATCCTGGGTCGGGTCGCGGGGGTAACATTCTCAGACGTGAAGCCCAGGCTTCTCTCCCCCCGGCTGCATCCTCCATCTCACCCGGAAGGATCCCGAGTCGTTGCCCAGCCAGCGGTGAGACATAGTCTCTCCAGCAGGTCCGGGGTCTGCGTCTTGGTCTCCTCCTGGCGGGACATGCCGGAAACACCTCACCAGTGAGATGTTCAGGATGCATCCTGACCGGATGTCCGAACCACCCATCTGGCTCCTCTCAACCTGGAGGAGGAGCAGCTCGACACTGAGTTCCTCCCGAATGGCAGAGCTCCTCACCCGATCTCTGAGTGAGAGCCCAGCCACCCTGCGGAGGAAGCTCATTTCAGCTGCTCGTATCCGCAATCTCATTCTTTCGGTCACCATCCACAGCTGGTTACCATGGTGAGGGTAGGAATGTAGATCCTGGTTACCATGGTGAGGGTAGGAACATAGATTCTGGTTACCATGGTGAGGGTAGGAACGTGGATCCTGGTTACCATGGTGAGGGTAGGAACATAGATTCTGGTTACCATGGTGAGGGTAGGAACATAAATCCCGGTTATCATGGTGACGGTAGGAACGTAGATCCTGGTTACCATGGTGAGGGTAGGAATGTAGATCCTGGTTACCATGGTGAAGGTAGGAACGTAGATCCTGGTTACCATGGTGAGGGTAGGAATGTAGATCCTGGTTACCATGGTGAGGGTAGGCATGTAGATCCTGGTTACCATGGTGAGGGTAGGAACGTAGATCCTGGTTACCATGGTGAGGGTAGGAAAGTAGATCCTGGTTACCATGGTGAGGGTAGGAACGTAGATCCTGGTTACCATGGTGAGGGTAGGAATGTAGATCCTGGTTACCATGGTGAGAGTAGGAACATAGATCCTGGTTACCATGGTGAGGGTAGGAATGTAGATCTTGGTTACCATGGTGAGGGTAGGAACGTAGATCCTGGTTACCATGGTGAGGGTAGGAACGTAAATCCTGGCTACCATGGTGAGGGTAGGAATGTAGATCCTAGTTACCATGGTGAGGGTAGGAATGTAGATCCTGGTTACCATGGTGAGCGTAGGAACGTAGATCCTGGTTACCATGGTGAGGGTAGGAACGTAGATCCTAGTTACCATGGTGATCTTAGGAACGTAGATCCTGGTTACTATGGTGAGGGTAGGAACATAGATCCTGGTTACCATGGTGAGGGTAGGAATGTAGATCCTGGTTACCATGGTGAGGGTAGGAATGTAGATCCTGGTTACCATGGTGAGGGTAGGAACGTAGATCCTGGTTACCATGGTGACGGTAGGAACGTAAATCCTGGCTACCATGGTGAGGGTAGGAATGTAGATCCTAGTTACCATGGTGAGGGTAGGAATGTAGATCCTGGTTACCATGGTGAGCGTAGGAACGTAGATCCTGGTTACCATGGTGAGGGTAGGAACATAGATCCTGGTTACCATGGTGAGGGTAGGAACGTAGATCCTGGTTACCATGGTGAGGGTAGGAACGTAGATCCTGGTTACCATGGTGAGGGTATGAACCCCAATTTCTCTCCCCATTGGCGCTGTCATGGCTGCTAATACACTGTATATCCCCAGCTCAGCTGCAAATACAACCCGTGGGGTGAGTATATTTGGCCGTGAAGCTCCACCATCTTTACTGGTGGCCTATGTGAGTTTGTTTATAAAGAAACCAAAGCAAATAACTATCAATAAAAATCAAGACTCGTATCTAAAGACGATTCCTGCGTGGATAAAAACCTGCAGCGCATGCCTCCGCACCCTGCCAGGCATGGATCTTAATACTCGGGCTGCAGCTGCATGTCCCAGCATGTCCCGACTTCCTGGCAGGTGTGTGTGGGGAGCCACAGGTTTTTTTTTTCTTCTTTTCTTGCTCTAAGTGAAAAAAAGAAGGAAAAAGAGTAGCCAAGGGAAAAAGAAATAAAAGTTACCCACCAGTGTTTATAAGAGTGTGTGTGGAGTCTGTTTTAAGCACCTGAGCTGCAGCCAGAAAAGCAGCACTTCCTCCATATTTTAACCAGATGTGGAACCGGAGAAGCAAAGCCTCACAAGTCTCCTGCAATCAAAATGATTTTCTTTATGGGTGGATATTTACAAAGTGTTAACGGGGCCACTTTAATGTGGTGAACAGGCTAAATCTTCCTCTCTATTAAACAGTGTCGGGTGGAACATGTTACGGGTGGAACAAGTGGCTGGTATTCATTCCTATCTTCAATGATCTACACGGGGGTGCCCAACCAGTGGATCGCGGCCGACTGGTAGCCCATGGACTGATTCTAAGTTGCCCGCCTGGTCTAGGGGGAAAAAATTATGAAATAAAGTCAGAAATGTCAACTCAGCGACTTTGACACTATGTTGTGAGAATTGAGACCATCTCACGCTAGAGTCGTTAAATTTAGCACCTCTTTATTTCTCTCTTTTTTCTTCAAAAAGGTATCAATCTAGCAGAATTTTATCATTTTATGGGGGATTTCTGGAGTCTGTGACGTGAAAACACGTTATTAAGCCTGTAATCAATGAGCAGTGCCTGTTGCTATTGTTGCCCCTGGCCTGTTGCTATTGTGGCCCCTCCCCCTCGTAAAGCGGTGCGTCTGCGCGGAAAATGTCAGCTTGTCAGTGTTAGAGAAAAAGAATGCGAGCAGGAGAGAAGAATTTGTTGGTCTTTGTTTGAGAGAGAAATTAGTTTGCGTTTGAGGGAGAGAAGAGTTTGTCCGTGTGTGTGTGTGTGTGTGTGTGTGTGTGTGTTTGAGAGAGGAACTCGTCTGTGTAACAACAACAACACATGTTATGAGAGTTTTACTGCAGTCAAACGATCGCTGGGGGTTTGCGATGGTACCGCCGGACTGGTAGATCTTAGGAAGTTTGATTTTTGAAAACTGGATCTTGGGACAAAAAAGGTTGGGCACCCCTGATCTTCTTCTTTCGGCATTTCCCTTCAGGGGGCGCCACAGCAAGTCAGTCTCCTCCATCTAACCCTATCTGCTGCATCCTCTTCAGTCACACCAACTATCTTCATGTCTTCCTTCACTGTATCCATGAACCTCCTCTTTGTTCTTCCTCTAGTCCTCTTTCCTGGTGGTTCCAAACCCAGCATCCTTCTTCTGATGTACTCTCTCTCTCTCCTCTGCACATGTCCAAACCATCTCAGTCTGGCCTCTCTGACTTTATCGGTTACTCGTTTCCATCATGGCAGCCCAAGTTCATACAGTGTTAAATTAAGTGCTTTTATAAACTGATACTTTTAAGAAAACAAAAGCACAAAATAAGGTTAAAGAAATGTCCCACATTTTTATGACTCCGCACCTTGTGGAGGCTTAAGTGATGTGTGACGGAAGAGTTTCAGCGAAAAGGAAAGAGAAAGTGTCCAAAACCGTGGTGAGAGCAGCCATGCTGATTGGTCTAGAGACAGTGTGGTGAGAGCGGCCATGCTGATTGGTCTAGAGACAGTGTGGTGAGAGCGGCCATGCTGATTGGTTTAGAGACAGTGTGGTGAGAGCGGCCATGCTGATTGGTCTAGAGACAGTGTGGTGAGAGCGGCCATGCTGATTGGTTTAGAGACAGTGTGGTGAGAGCGGCCATGCTGATTGGTCTAGAGACAGAGTGGTGAGAGCGGCCATGCTGATTGGTCTAGAGACAGCGTGGTGAGAGCGGCCATGCTGATTGGTCTAGAGACAGTGCCACTGAGGAAAAGACAGGAAACAGAGACGGAGGTATCAGAGATGAAGATGCTGAGGATCTCTCTGGGAGTGACCAGGATGGACAGGATCAGAGGAACAGCACATGTTAGAGGTTTTAAAGTCAGAGAGGCCAGACTGAGATGGTTTGGACATGTACAGAGGAGAGAGAGAGAGTACATCAGAAGAAGGATGCTGGGTTTGGAACCACCAGGAAAGAGGACTAGAGGAAGACCAAAGAGGAGGTTCATGGATACAGTGAAGGAAGACATGAAGATAGTTGGTGTGACTGAAGAGGATGCAGCAGATAGGGTTAGATGGAAGAAACTGACTTGATGTGGAGGGTATAATGAAAGAAGAAGATTAATTTTAAAAGTAGATTTTTCCATAACTGCTATTAAAAGGTCGACACCTTGCTTTCTGCAGTTCCTACATGTATCTGCAGCGCGGGTGAATCACAGGGTAGCAGATGCTGTTTCTCTGATAGCCACAGGGCAGCAGATCTGCTGCAACCTGTCCGTTTGCCAAGCAAATGTCAAGCAGAACATATTTCCCTCCCGTTCCGTCCTTTTTTTCCTGTTTATTTATGACTAAATTGGGCACGTGAAATTGAAATTGATTGAAAGTAGGCTGGCATCTAATAGATTTTCCACATTTTTGCTTGAGGGGAGTTTGTTTTTAGAGCGTATTAGTTTGCGCTGCGTCGTAGCTTGGCAGACTTCTTCTCTCAGGAGTCAATGTTTAATTTGAATAATCACAAAAAAAAAGTGCGTGGTGTGGGTTTGCAGGGACATCGACGTCCCTGATGAATAAAGAAGTAAATGAGGGGAGGAAAACAGGTAATTATGCTGAGGCAGGAAATGAACGACCCACTGACCCTCTATCCTAATTGATTTTGTAGAGACGAGTTACTTTTTTATTTGTGGCCCATTTCACTGTGTTTTTGTGACCAGCTTGGCTTTTCTTTATTTTCTGGATGTAATTAATTGGTTATGAATAAAGAGTCAAGTAGAAGTGGAGAAGATGGGGTGAGCAGGGGGAGTACGCAGCACACGGTGGGAGGATGTCCTGGGCGGCCAAGCTCTGTTTATGATTTCAAACCATATGAAATATCATTTTAAACATCACAACATGTGAGTTTATGAATAAAAATGTGATCAATGAAACAGACGCAGAGGTTTTTGTATTTTTGTGTCAAAATAATTGATAAAAATATGACCTTTTATTAGCTTTGAAATGTAATATTTGCTGGAAAAAAATCTTCTTATCACATTTAATCAGTTTCACTTCCATTTTCGACACCATGAATGAACACCATGAACACCATGAATTCCTCCTTCCTCTCACTCCTGCCCACCGGTTACATGCATGACACAGTGTAAATGTGGGAAAAAAATGTAGTACTTTCTAGTGTTTGGCTCTAAGAGAGAAAGTGTGGTCAGAGGCTGCAAAAACACTATTAAGTGTATCAAATCAGCAAAGCTAGTGCATGTTTATTTATATACTTATTTGGTGCATTTAAGGTAGGACAGATGGGACCAAGCGTGAGCAGAGCATTTTCACTACAGCACTTTTTGTTTATATTCTAATCAAGAAAACCTTTATTTTTCCCACAATGGGGAAATTCCAGTATGCAACAGCACATGGTTAAAATGGCTCACTGTGGAGTCTCACAGCAGAAGGAAGGAAAGACCTCTTGAACCTCTCCTTCACACAGCGAGGGTGGAGCAGCCTGCCACTGAAGCTGCTTTTTAGTGGGAGGTGTGGGAGAGAACATAATCCATGGTCAAAAACAACCTGGTGTTTAAATAGTATTTCAATACTAGACGATAGAGCTTGCAGATTTTGATCGGGCTAGGCCCCTCCCCTCAGCAATGACCCCATAGGCTGAGTGGGTGTAGCAGCCAGGATGGAGGAAATGTTTAACAGTTACAGATACCCAACAAATAGAGACCCCCCAGGGAACGTTAGCCTGAGATTCTCTAAAGGTTTATTTTTATCAAACTAAAACCTAAGGTTCCGTGAACATTAGAAGGAGGTAGAACCAAACTTTCCCAGAATGTTGAGAGAACCAAGTTCCAAACGTTCCCTGAAAGTTGAAAATAAAACCTTCAAATAACTTTATTTGACGGTAAAAGCTTCTGTTTTAAAATGTAATTATGAAAAAAAGATTAATTGAGTCAAAATAAAAGGCAAATTAACACGTATGGATTGTAAAAAAGACAGAAAAATAATCACAAGATTGAAAAAATATTGTATGAAAAGTGATCTTTTATCTAATGATAACTTAAATAAATATACAAAAAAAATCAAGACCAGATTGAAAAATTAATTAAAGTCTTTTAATCAGTGTTTTATTTATAAACAGGATCAGTCTCTGCAGCCCTGAGGTCCTCTTTTAGGCTGTTTCTTGATGCCGTGACGTAGATTCTGGTCCTCGTTCTAAAAGCTGGAACCAAAGAACCTCCTTGTCTGCTGATCCTCAAATTTAAGAAGTCAGATTAATTCATTAAGAAGGCCGAAAACTATCAAAACACCTCAAAATTTATCTGGAATTTTTCAGAATTGACCTCATACCCTTAAATCACACAGCGTTTTTTATAGTTTACTGATTATGTACCAGAAAAAAAGAGATATCTGTGTACCCCACAAACCAGTGAAAGCACGATGCTGCGTGTCCGAGTGTGCAGCCTAGGTGATGACATGTGCTACTTAGCATGCAAATTCTGCAGCATCTCACCTCCAGGTGAACCCTCTGAGAGCCATTCTTAAAGACAGAGGTGTGTTTTTAATGGGGTGTCCTCTCTGAGGCCTATCAAACACTGTATCCCTCCATCCTCCCCTTTAATCACTCTATCATAAACTCCATGAGCTGTGTTTTAGTGTGTGTTTGTGTGTGTTCGTGCCCTTCCTTGTTTCCTCCATTTTTAAACGTAATCAGCAAAAATAAAGCCATTGTAAGGTGGCTCATATTAAAGAGCTGATTATTGGTAATAAATACTTTTTATACATACTTATTACAGAAGCAGTTTTCTTCTCCAGCTTAATGAGAGTAATTTGATTTGCTCCAGAGATTACAGTTTCCTAGAATTAATGCGGCAGTCCCCATTCCAAGATAGAGTGAGATCTAAGATTCTTCACAGGTCGTGTGCTGCTAGATGCACCCCTCTCACATAGCAGCTAATGGAGGTGAACAGCAGTCTGTCATCCCCTCCACCCCAGCATCCCCTAGCAGCTCTATAGCCCACATGCCCTTGGTTCCTGCATAGCTTGTTGTTTGGGCCACTTTTCGCTCTGGTTTATACGAGACGTTTTGAGTCATTCTGGCTGAAAAAACAGGCGGATTGTGATTTATAGTATTTATGCAATGTTCACTCATCAATGGAAATTAAACATCTGGGAGAATTATTCACCCAGTTGCTCTCATTCGAATGATGTTCCAGTTGGAAAGGAACATTTTTTTTTTCTGTTTCTTGTCTTTCCGTTGGTGTGTTTATGCAAGCCTTTCGAGCTTAGTGCGTAACTTAATTTGAGTTGTGATCAGCTCCTCCTCGGAGGTTTCAGGTCTCAGCGGTTAAAGCTGATGGCGGCTCAGGCAGATTGAGGGTGACCAATTCTGCCACCGTATTGCACTTTGCATATTAATTAATCTGGAGGTGGTTTTTCAGAAAAGTGCTTACACTTTTACAAAAGCAGCTAACAGCTTGTTAGTCCATAAACATGCAGCGAAAAACCAATCGGGATCAGAAACGGGGAATAAATGTGTTGAGAAAATGTCTTTTTGATTGTATTTGATGATCAAAAGGCCTTTAAAATCTCTTTTTTTTAGAGAGATTTTAGTCATTGGTGGATCGGTGCAGAGACAGAGAAATTTTATCAGCTGGACATCATGGATGTGAAAAAGCGGGTACTTCCGTCCATGTCATGACAGGTAGATTCTCAACTACCGAAAGTGAAACTGGTCATGAACCGTTTTGAATCCAGAATAAAGACATGCTACTTGTTGTTCCGTTGTCTTCCACTCATCCGGAGCCGGGTCGCGGGGACAACAGCCTCAGATGGAAATCCCAGACTTCTCTCATCCCGGCTGCATCCTCCAGTTCACCCGGAAGGATCCTGAGGTGTTCCCTGTCCAGCTGTGGGACATGGTCTCTCCAGCGAGTCCGAGGTCTGCCTCTGGGTCTCCTCCTGGTGCCGAAACACCTCACCAGCGAGGCAATCGGGAGGCATCCCAACCAGATACCTGAACAACCCCATTTTGCTTCTCTCAACCTGGAGGAGCAACGCCTCTACTCTAAGCTCCTCCCTCTATCTCTGAGTGAGAGCCCTGCCACCCTGCAGAGGAAGCTCATTTCAGCCGCTTACATTCGCAATCTCCTTTTTCGTTCACCACCCACAGCTGATGAAAATACGGGAGGGTGGGAACATTGAGTTCAATAGAGAGTTTTTGGGTTCACAAGAGTGTTTACAGCAACACGGACGCACTAATGGAGAACTCACTAATGAACAAGAAGTTAATGAATGAAGTAGAAACCGTTTCCGGAGTGTGTGTGACGTGGCAATAACATTCAAATGAGAAGCGATGGCTCAGTGGTAGAACGTTTGCCCTCGGACCAGAAGTTCACTGGTTCGAATCCCACTGAGTTCACGTCTACGTGTCCTTGGGGAAGACACCCAAACCCCCGTTTCTCCCACCATTGGTGCTGTCCTTTCTGAAAAATCAAACAACAAAACATTAATGACAGACACTGATCTCAGAAAAATACTGTATTATGTCCCTCAAAATGGCCCCGTGACAGACTGGCGACCTGTTCGGGGTGTACCCTCCCCCTCGCCTTGAATCAGCCAGGATGGGCTCCAGCACTGGCTGTTACCCCTTAAGGGATAGACAGTTAAGAAGGCGACTGACTGACTGAAGTCCCATAAGAGATTATTTGAGTAATCTGATTACTTTCAAGTATTTCTTTTCAGGGTTTTTGACAACATTTGAAAGAAAACTCAGACAAAAAATCAGAACATTTGAAATCTGACTGTTGGTGACGGTCAACGCTTCACGTTAGACGTTATGAAGATGATGCTTTACTTTGATTCAGATTTAGATTCAATTATTTTTCATTTACTTTAAAAACCACATTTAAAAAATGATCCTACATTGAAAAATGACATTTAAAAATAGTACTTTTTTTAAAATTTAATTTTAAAAACAAAGAATTGTTTGATATCATGGTGTCGTACGGTATGCCCCTCACCCCTGCCGGCCCAGACACACACACACACACACACACACACACACACACACGTTTCTTACCACAAAATCAAATAGTTAAGGTTTATGTGACGAGGCAGTTGCCCCAGTTTGTGACCTCAATCTTCATGACCTTGACAATTGGTTGCATCACTCTGAAATTCTGATCAGTTCATCTATAGTTAGTACTGATTAACTCAAGGTCCAGGGTTTTATTAAAACCCTTCATGTGGTTTTTGGATTTATATTACGTTCCCAAAACAAATATGGATGCTTCACATTCTGTGTTTTTCCATAAAAAAGCAGCTACTTTTTATGACGAAGCCATTTCAATGTTTTCAAACAGTCAAAATCGATCATTTTTTATTTGAGTTTTTCTCAAACTGTTTTAAGATCATTGAAAAGTATCTTCAGACCATCTTAGTACCAGATTTTCTTCTGTCAGACTGTATTTCTGAAAACAGAGTGAGGAAGATTGTTGCTCGTGGCATCAGAACCGGGATGCCATCATGTCTTCTTACCGAGTCAAGTTGGGTTAATAATATCAGCAAGAAGAGAAAAAAACACCCAAAAACCATTGAATTCCTCAGACAGAGTGTCAGACATCTGCCTGTGAGTAATACATTAGAGTCCAGCCTGACAGGTGATGTGTCTGGACGCTGCTGGATGGCCGGGTCAATCAGATTTCCCCCCACCCCTTCCTTTATTCCTGGCGGTATTGGATCATATTACCCATCCTGGAATGACTTCAGCACAGACGCTGCTTCTCCCACTGAGACATCTCTCTCTCTCCTGCAACTCAATCCATACCCAATTGGACTGGCTTGTGATTTATAGAAAATCTCCGTTGGAGAAACTTTTGTTAGACACACACACACACACACTTTGGGGGTTTCTGTCTTGGAGCTCATGAGATGGAAGATCAGAGGTCAGGTGTTGGAGGAAGTGATCTGGATTCGCTCGAACTGCAAACATAAAAAGCAAAGGATGGTTAGCTTGTTTCATCCAATGGGAAGGAAGTATTTTGCATGAGCCTTTTTAAAGACGGTACGGGTGGAAGGTGAGGGGTACTGGGCTCTCAGAGGGGTAATACGTCTTATTCTATTGGATAAACATGGTGTCATGATCCCCTCCCCTGCCACCAGAGGGAAACCTGGACCTTCCCTCATCAACCTGATTAGCAACACCTGAGGGTGATTAGTCTAAAGACACACCAGTGGATCCAGGTGTCTATTTAAAGGCCGTCTCCCCTGACTTCCACGTTGGGTCATCACCATCCTTCCCAGCCGGATCTTCCGGCTGCCTGACCAAGTTTTTATTGAACTAGTATATTTTTGTACTTAAAGACATTCTTTTGTATTGAGCAATGTACAGTGTGGAAAAGAGGTGAAGAAGCGTGTGCAGGCAGGCCTGAACGGGTGGAGAAAAGTATCAGGTGTGATGTGTGATAGAAGAGTTTCAGCTGAAATGAAAGGAAAAGTGTACAAAACCGTGGTGAGAGCGGCCATGCTGATTGGTCTAGAGACAGTGTGGTGAGAGCGGCCATGCTGATTGGTCTAGAGACAGTGTGGTGAGAGCGGCCATGCTGATTGGTCTAGAGACAGTGTGGTGAGAGCGGCCATGCGGATTGGTCTAGAGACAGTGTGGTGAGAGCGGCCATGCTGATTGGTCTAGAGACAGCGTGCTGAGAGCGGCCATGCTGATTGGTCTAGAGACAGTGTGGTGAGAGCGGCCATGCTGATTGGTCTAGGGACAGTGACACTGAGGAAAAGACAGGAAACAGAGATGTTTGTAGCAGAGATGAAGATGCTGAGGATCTCTCTGGGAGTGACCAAGATGGACAGGATCAGAGGAACAGCACATGTTAGAGGTTTTAAAGTCAGAGAGGTCAGACTGAGATGGTTTGGACATGTGTAGAGGAGAGAGAGAGAGTACATCAGAAGAAGGATGTTGGGTTCGGAACCAAAGAGGAGGTTCATGGATACAGTGAAGGAAGTTTTGTTATGTGCGATGTGAACGCTGCTTGAAAGTTTCTTCCCCGTGGAAAAAAGGTCCAAATAAGTCTTTGGGTTTTAAAGGTTTCCGAGATGAGTTTCTCATGGCCTATCGATGGTCAGCTGGGCATAGAAGGGCTGTGATGCTCTCCGACTGCGGTAGCTCACAAGTTGTGTGAAAAGTGTATTCATTTTTATTCAACCCGACTAAATAAGAAGATTTAAGGGGTTTACGGGTCGTATCCCGGAAGTCTCACACATATCAATAATGTTGAGTCCTCTGTCTATGAGACCAGAGCGGTTTGAGCTTCCCATTCTAAACAATGGCATTCACGCATGCTAAAGTCTGCTCTTAGTGCTCCTGCTCTCACGCTGGGTCTTTGGAAGCACACATTTTCCCAAGCACAACACTCCCTGCTAGCAGGTGATGCAACACTTCCAGCAAAGATGCAATCGGCAGGCGCGTGCTTCTTCGAACAGTCCGCCTAAGTACCTCCGCGCGGTTGGCATGCCTCTGCTCTCTTTCCTCATCCACTTGTCAGAAATCACAGCCGTGTTCAGCCGCTCACGTTGAAAAGCCGAGGTCAGGCAGCGAGCTTGTGCTCCCACATCGTTTACCTTCTTTTTATTGTTCTTTTTTATATCAAACTTTTCTCTCCATCTGCCTTCGAACGACGTGAGCGTTCACCGTTCTTTTGGCTGATTCGCCTGCGTGCGACCTAAACCCCCCACATCCCTCCCGCTCCTTCATCAGAGCCATTCGCAGTCAGCATTAAAGTGAAGCGCGGGGCTCTTGGCGAGTGACACGCGGCTGTGCGCTGATAGACTTTCCACTGGAGTGGATTAAATCAGCATCAGGCTAGTGGAGCTGATTACCTCAATATGAAAATGCAGTATCTTAATGGTACATATTTTCATGAGGCGGCCCAGTTGCCTTTCATTTTCTGCCTAATATGTCTATTCTTATGAGTCATTTACTTCTTTAATTACCTTTAGCAGCAGATGCACAATGGTGTATTAATGTGAATGATTTTTACTGCCACTTTGTCTTACTGAGCCTGCAAAGTTGAAAGGCGTAATTGAGGTGGAAGAGCGACTCCAGAGAGAAACAATATTTAGTTGACAGTTGCTCTTGTACTTCAGGAGGGTGTTTATGAGTTTACACCGTACTAAAGCTGTAATAAAGACGCTATTCCTTTTATAATTACAGGAATGCTGCTCAGTTGTTGAACATCTCAATCAGAGAACAAAGTGTGTGTTTGTGTGTGCGTTTACATCCTGCTTCGTTTTCGGTCTTCGCGCTACGTCAATATAAACGTATCAGTATTTTGATTCCGAGATGTAATTTTTTAAGTATCGTTTAAGTGAAGTGAATATTGATAAGAATGAGACTGTGTTTCTATGTGTTATTTTCAGCTACAGGCGTTAGAAGCCCTGCATCAAAGTGGAGATACCCCTACATATAGAAGTAGTGGGGAGACGGCAGCTTAGGGGTTAGAGCGTTCGCGCGCGGACCGGAAGTTTGCGGGTTTGCGTCCCACAGAGAGCACGTCTAGGGTCCTTAGAGAAGACACCTAACCCCTGCTTCTCCTACCATTGGCGCCGTCGAAGGGCAGCCTGCTGCGGTGTAAGGAGTGCAGCACATAAATTTCCCCGGTGAGGGATGAATAGAATAATTCATTACTATTATTAATAGAGACGTTCATCTTCGTTCCTTATCCTGCTTGACCGTTTCTTACTACACCGAAAACAACAAAAGCAGCGTATGGCGTTATGGTCAGCACTTTGATGTAGTTTGATTTGAAAGGTTTAGTTTGAACATATGTTGATAAAATTAAAAGACGACTTTAATAAGCATTGATAGTATTCAATCATCAGGTGTGATGTGTGACAGAAGAGTTTCAGCTAAAATGATAGGGAAAGTGTAGAAACAGTGTGGTGAGAGTGGTCATGGTGATTGGTCTAGAGACAGCATGGTGAGAGCAGCCATGCTGATTGGTCTAGAGCAGGGGTGGGCAATTAATTTTTATCAGGGGCCGCATGAGAAGCCTGAATTGTGTCAGAGGGCCACCAACTTTCTTTGATTGTAAAATACTTAAATATTTTGAATAGCTGGTACTGATAATCAGAAGAATAAAGCACTCTGTAAATATGTATATTAGGTTGTGTCAAACTGTGGAAAAACAATTATTGAACCATTGCAATTTATTTTTTAACTTGTTAATCTCCACAAACAATAACGTGTAATGCTTTCCACCTCATGTTACCTCTTCAGTGACAATAATCCAGTCTGTTCTGGGCTTAAACAAGGGACAGCTGAGAGGTGGTCATCAGTCAGAGAGGATCTGTGTTTGGATTTGTTGAACTTCATAACTGAGAATGTCTGTTTACATTGATAGGTAGATCTGGACAGGGACGTACAAAGGGCCGGACGTGGCCCGCGGGCCTTAATTTGCCCAGGTCTGGTCTAGAGACAGTGTGGTGAGAGCGGCCATGCTGATTGGTCTAGAGACAGTGTGGTGAGAGCGGCCATGCTGATTGGTTTAGAGACAGTGTGGTGAGAGCGGCCATTCTGATTGGTCTAGAGACAGTGTGGTGAGAGCGGCCATGCTGATTGGTTTAGAGACAGTGTGGTGAGAGCGGCCATGCTGATTGGTCTAGAGACAGTGTGGTGAGAGAGGGCATGCTGATTGGTCTAGAGACAGTGTGGTGAGAGTGGCCATGCTGATTGGTCTAGAGACAGTGTGGTGAGAGCGGCCATGCTGATTGGTTTAGAGACAATGTGGTGAGAGCGGCCATTCTGATTGGTCTAGAGACAGTGTGGTGAGAGCGGCCATGCTGATTGGTTTAGAGACAGTGTGGTGAGAGCGGCCATGCTGATTGGTCTAGAGACAGTGAGCGGCCATGCTGATTGGTCTAGAGACAGTGGCACTGAGGAAAAGACAGGAAACAGAGATGTTTGTAGCAGAGATGAAGATGCTGAGGATCTCTCTGGGAGTGACCAGGATGGACAGGATCAGAGGAACAGCACATGTTAGAGGTTTTAAAGTCAGAGAGGTCAGACTGAGATGGTTTGGACATGTGCAGAGGAGAGAGAGAGAGTACATCAGAAGAAGGATGCTGGGTTTGGAACCACCAGGAAAGAGGACCAGAGGAAGACCAAAGAGGACAGTGGAACTAGATATTAAACACTTCGCTACATGGTGTACCTACCCATTGTTTTCAACCCATTGCGCGCAGACGTGTCGTCGATAGGATTTTTTAAAATGGTTTTATTCTAGTCTGATGAATTCCTGACATTGACATATTGCCCATTCCGACCATCGCCCATCTTTACCCTCCACGTTTTCTGTCGACATGAAATGACTGTTTGCAAACAGCAACCCTTTCTTTGCTTTTCTTGCATCTGCAACATGTGCAACTCTGACAATCCATGTCATTAGCATGTGTGTACTCAGAGCGCTTTTTGTCTGCCGCTTGTTTACTTTCCTTGGTTTGGTTTTCTGATCCGAGGCGTCCTGAATGGAGGCCTTCTTTAGCCATCTGTTGTTAAGCTGCTGGCTAAGCACAGCCGGGGAATCCAAACAAACGCCGTGCACACAGCAAACGGAAGCTGTCAGACTTGCATAGCTCAGCTGACCTCTCCGGGTTATAGGGAGTGCATGGGGGGGTGACCCCTCTGTACCAGGCTCCAAGTGCCTGAACCGCCTGCTTGGGGCAGTGTTTACCCTCGCCTCCTCTCTCTCTCTCATCTGTTTGCCTCTGTTATTCTCTTCCTCCATCTGTCATCTCCTCCTCTACCTCACGGCCCCCTTCCTTCTACCTTCACTCACAGTTAATAACTTTTTCTCTCGCCTGCTTTTCTTAAATGTCCCTAAAAACACATCTATCACATCAGCACATCACCTGTTAATGGAAGCGAGGGCCGGGTGGAAGAAGAGGGGAGGATTGGCGACCAAACAAAGTGGACAGAAATCAGATTTTCTCTTATGTAAGTGCACGCTAAACATTGATATTTGAAATGTTTAGCATTGCCATAAATATTAATAGATTAGTTGGAAAGTGCAGCTAAGTAAGGGGAATCTAATGGTCTGAAGTGGTTACACACAACGCTGATTTATTTATGTATTCTACATGAATTAGTTTGGAAATCTAAACACAGACTGGAGAGTGTTGTTGCGAGAGCCCCGTAATGCACGAGGTTTGAGCGTCAGGGCCTGTTTTCCATGTGGAGTGGCTTTTTGGAAATGGCATTAATTATATACTTAAATCAGACTTTCGTCTGCTTTGCATTGCAGATAAACGTGTGTAACACGGAGCAAAGCAAAGGGGAGATGCTAATAACACAAAAAGACATGATCCACACGGAACATGTAAAAAAAACACATCCCCCGTTCCAAATAATCAAAATATGGGATTCATTTCAATTATAATGACGAGCTCTTCAGGTGAATTTCATTACAGCGGTCCCTCGCTCACCTTTTACAGCTTTGCTGTTTTGCAGATATTTTTAAATAAATAAATAAATAAATAAATAAATGAATTACTCTATTCATCCCTCACATGGGAAATTTGTGTGCTGCACTCCTTACACCGCAGCAGGCTGCCCTTCAACGGCGCCAATGGTGGGAGAAACAGGGGTTAGGTGTCTTCTCCAAGGACCCTAGACGTGCTCTCTGTGGGCCGCAAAACCGCAACCTTCCAGTCCGCGCGCGAACACGCTAACCACTGTGCTGCCGTCTCCCCCTGAAATCTCCCCCATTAGCTAAATTTGCCAAAAGTATTTTCTGCGGTGTCTTGTTTTCGTGCTGATTGGTTGTCCGTACGGTAACCCGGGAGGGTCAAACTGCTTTTTGGTGCACGTTGTTCATAGAAGCTGCTGACCTGTTACATTTTACAAAGTTGGTTTTATTTGAAGAACTAAAATAAATGTGGATATTTTACATTTTTGTACTTTAAAATGTAAAATAACGTCATTTTATTTCTTTGTTTATTTCTATTGACGTTCTTAAGTTTACATGATGGATTTTTCTTAGGTTCAAATGGTACAAAACAAGATAAGTTCTAGGTAAATCTATCATGACTCCCTTGCCTGCGACCAAAGGGAGCCCTGTACTTCCCTCCCTATCCTGGATTCCAACCTGATCCTAAACACCTGTGGTCATTACCTCATGCTGATCACCTGTGGATCATTTGCCTGATGCCTATTTGAAGGTAGTCTTCCCTGACTTCTTGGTCGGATCATCACCGCTTCCAGCCAGGTCTTCCCGGCTGCCCGACCAAGAGATAATTCGGAATCGTGACTCAGAGATATTCCTTATTCTAATCATGGGCTTTGCCTTCCAGATTTACTGAACTCAGTCAGTCAGTCAGTCACCTTCTTATCCGTCTGTCCCTTACGAGTTTGTGGGTGTGCCAGTCCGTCGCGGGGCCACACACATACAACCATCACACACACACTCATTCCTAGGGGCAATTTGGCGCCGGCCAATCAACCTATCATGCATGTCTTTGGAGGGTGGGAGGAGACCGGAGTACCTGGAGGAAACCCACGCAGACAAGGGAGGAACATACAAACTCCACACAGAAAGGACAGTGTTCCAAGCCTCGTCCCCACCCAGGACTCGAACCCACGACCTACAACTTATAGTTCTTATGTTTCAGGCCAGACTTCGCCATCATGTTTCACTTGTTCTGTGAGGGTTTGAACTCTGATAGCTTTTAAATGAGAAAGAATAGTGTAAAAAAAATATGAGTCTGTTTGTAAAACGTCTGTAAACTGCATCGACTTTGTGTATTTTTAACTATATTAGAGCATGATTCTTTCCATTAACAAGGGACTTCTCTACCAGCTGCGCGTTGTGTTCACCCCATCCAGCCAGCTGCTTAAACACATAGATTTTTTTAGTAATTACTTTGCTGAAAAGAAAGTCGGTGAAGACCAGACTGTAGCTCCAGTGGAACGTCTTTGACCCACGTACCATATGTCTGACATCCCTGGTTTGCTTTGTACCTGCGTGGAGGAGCACCTGGTCTCTTGTGGAAACAGAAGTGATAAATGTCAGGTAACTAGATGTGCAGTCAGTCAGAAAGTGGAGCAGATAACCTTGACATTTAGGCCGCAGAGGCTTTGGAGCAAAACCGGAGGATCTGCTATCTACTGCCGAACAGTCGTGTCTCTGAGCCGGACGCTCTCCTGCTTTAACAAAGCTTGATGAAACATGGCTGCGGTGTAAATAACACACATAAGTAGGGGCGCACAAACAGATGCACATCTCACTCTTTTATCGGACGCCGCGGGGAAGCAGTTCCACCTGTTCACACGTCTTCCAGCAATTAGAAGCAATCTGCTTGAAACCAGTTGAAAGGTTTCCCCTACGTCCAACAATACACCTGCTTTATATCAGTTTGGGGGAGGTGTTAGCTCAGTGGTACAGTGTTTGTCTTTGAATGGGGAGAAGCCGGTGCAAATCCCACTGAGCTGCCTCAGTGTCCCTGAAGCAAACACCTAAACCCCTACTTGCTCCCACCATTTGTGCTGCCTGCTGCGGTGCAGTGCAGCATTGCAATTCCCCCATTGTGGGACTAATGAAGGTTTCAATTATTTATTATTAGTTCATCTACAGTTGGTATTGAGAAACTCATTTTTAGCATAGACCAGGAGGTGTAAAAGCCTGACTACTGCTCCAAAAAAAAAAGATGGCCGAAATGCCACAAAGTAAATATGTATAACTTTATGTGAGAAAATCAAAGTTTGAGCATGAATTCCATTAGAAATAAAGATTCCGGGAGGAGCTCGGTGTTGAGCCTCCAGGTAGAGATAAACCAGATGGGGTGGTTCGGACATCTGGTCAGGATGACCCCCGAGCGCCTCGCTGGTGAGGTGTTTCGGGCATGTCCCACCGGGGGGAGAGACTATGTCCCACAGCTGGCTGGGGATCGACTCATGCTCCTTCCGGTGAGATGGAGGATGCAGCCGGGGTGAGAGAAGCCTGGGCTTCCCGTTTGAGGCCGTTGCTCCCGCGACCCAACCCCAGATAAGCGGAAGACGACGTAGCAGAAAGTAATAAAGATTTACCCAGAGCTAAATAGTAGAAAATGGGACAAATTGAAAAAACAGAAAAGTCTCACAGGCAGACATTTAACAGACCCGTCACCATGGCAACGCCTGTACACTGTTTCCACCCGCAATGCTTTGAAGTAAGAAGTCACAACCTGTCGTTTAAACCTTAGAGAATCATGGCTGGTGTTTATAAATGATCCCTTTATCACTATCGTACTTAAAACCAGGACTCAAATGGATTCACTTCTTGGTTCACTCGGCCCCGTCGAGAGTCACACAAGTTTTTTTTCTTGATGTGCAAACAGGGCCAGTTCTATGGTTGCCCACTGTCTAGTTTGACCCCTAACAGGGCAACGTGCATCCATCACTCTCCACAGAGTGTCCGCTCCGGCTCGTCTTCTGGTTGGTTAACACTGCTCTGGATTGTTGCATGAGGTCAGTAGGGTTGGACTAGCAGAGAACAGAGAGAGGTCTATCTTTGTCTGTTTTTGTTGCAGCAGAAAGCAGACACAACTGTGTGGCAATGCTCTGAGCTGGGATTTGTAAGACGCCCAGAGATGGCTTTAACAGCAGGAAACCTCAAAGCCTGTAAATAATCCACATGCTGCACATAAAGACATCCAGTACTTAGCAGTTCCCTTATCACAGTGTGATAGCCCAGGCACATAAGAGAGGCTCTGGCCTCTGTTCACCGTGAAAGAAGATGCAGATAAGACAACTGTTGTTTATTGAGGAAGTGGTGCTATCATGTGGAAGAGGATATGAACTTTGAACACGAATGAAAAGGATTCCAAACAACGAGAACAACACATTTTATATTTATTTTTCTTCTTAAACATTGTCATGTATACAGTGTCGTTCATAGTTATTCATACCCCTAAAAAACGTGGACTTAAAGTCACATTTAATCCCCATAAAGTTGTTTTTTTGGACTGAAAGCAACATAAGCTTTTACCAAATCAGAACAAGACCTTGCGAAACATAAAATATTGGGTAAAAAAAAATATGAATCACAAACTTGTGAAACTTTTCCTCTGATTAATCAGATTAGTGATGATTTTTAAATGAATGGAAATATTGTTTTATCAGAGTAAAAACTTTCATTAGCAGCAAACAACAACTTGAGAAAGCACGTCTGTCAGCGTGCTGGTTCTGGTTCTGATCGTAAGCAGAGGGAGGAGGTTGTTGGATTGGTTGGTACGATCATGTGCCATGTAGAGGGCCCTATGGGTGGGACTGAGTTTTATAGACGTCCTGCAGGGATGATGAAAACTAATAGAATTAAAAATACTTTATTAATCTTTGATGCTGCAGTGCAAACACCTCGATGCCCTCGTCCTTCCAGTGGTCCTTCCATTGATCCTTCCAGTAGTCCTTCCAGTGGTCCTTCCAGTGGTCCTTCCAGTGGTCCTTCCAATGGTCCTTCCAGTGGTCCTTCCAATGGTCCTTCCAGTAGTCCTTCCAGTGGTCCTTCCAGTGGTCCTTCCAGTGGTCCTTCCAGTGGTCCTTCCAATGGTCCTTCCAGTGGTCCTTCCAATGGTCCTTCCATTGGTCCTTCCAGTGGTCCTTCCAATGGTCCTTCCAGTGGTCCTTCCAATGGTCCTTCCAGTGGTCCTTCCATTGATCCTTCCAGTGGTCCTTCCAGTGGTCCTTCCAATGGTCCTTCCAGTAGTCCTTCCAGTGGTCCTTCCAATGGTCCTTCCATTGATCCTTCCAGTGGTCCTTCCAGTAGTCCTTCCAATGATCCTTCCATTGGTCCTTCCAATGGTCCTTCCAGTGGTCCTTCCATTGATCCTTCCAGTAGTCCTTCCAATGGTCCTTCCAGTAGTCCTTCCAGTGGTCCTTCCAGTGGTCCTTCCATTGATCCTTCCAGTAGTCCTTCCAGTAGTCCTTCCAGTGGTCCTTCCAGTGGTCCTTCCAATGGTCCTTCCAGTAGTCCTTCCAGTGGTCCTTCCAGTGGTCCTTCCAGTGGTCCTTCCAGTGGTCCTTCCAGTGGTCCTTCCAGTGGTCCTTCCAGTAGTCCTTCCAGTGGTCCTTCCAGTGGTCCTTCCATTGATCCTTCCAATGGTCCTTCCAGTGGTCCTTCCAGTGGTCCTTCCAGTAGTCCTTCCAATGGTCCTTCCAGTAGTCCTTCCAGTGGTCCTTCCAGTGGTCCGTTCCCTGTCCGCTGACACAATGTGAAATCTGGCGTCTGAACGGCTGCCAGTCTGGAATGAGTCTACAGAGTCGGGCTTCAGTGAAGAACACAATCCTCTCAGCTGCTTTACTACTCGATGTAGTTTCAGGGTTGATGTCTGTCGACGTGGACCGACTTCTCAAAAGAAATTGAACAAAGTAAAGAATTGCGAATAAAATGTGACAGAACAGGTGTCCACATGTGTATAAGACTTCATCAGACATGTGAAGAACAGGCTGGACTTTAAGCATTGCTGAGGACCCAGCTAACAATCTAACGTTCCCAGAAGGTTCCGGGAAGGTTTTTCAAAGGTTAGCGGAACGTTCGTTGAAGGTTTTTTTTTTTGGTTCTCAAAAGGTTCAAACGTTTTGTTTTTTTTGGTTTTCAGAACGTTCCTCTAACCTTAATTTTAACCATAGCATTTGGAACCTGGTTCTTTGAACGTTCTGGGAAGGTTAGGTTGAAACATAAACACCAGCTAACGTTTATGGAACGTTCGTTTTTGGTAAAACAAACCCTTAGAGAACTTCAGGCCATTGTTCCCTGGAGGTTCTCTGTTTGCTGAAAAGAGAGTTTTAAATCGCAAAGTATTGTTGTGATTTTCAATTTCATTGAAGTTTATTAGTTTGTAATAAATAGTTTTGGGTGTGTGGTTTTGTGCGGAATTGGAAGCTTTTTTAGAACCTCTGAATTTATTTTGGGGAAGATGTTTATTGTGGAGTTTTTATTTGTTTTTTTTTTTTTTTTTTGTAGATGACATTGTGATCTGTAGTGAGAGGAGGGAAGAGGTGGAGGAAAAGCTGGAGAGGTGGAGGTTTGATGATTAGTCAGAGTAAAACAGAGTACATGTGTGTGAATGAGAGGGATCCAAATGAAAAAGTGAGGTTACAGGGAGAAGAGATAAAGAAGGTGGAAGATTTTAAGTATCTAGGATCAACAGTCCAGAGCAATGGAGAGTGTGGAAAAGAGGTGAAGAAGCGTGTTCAGGCAGGCTGGAATGGGTGGAGGAAAGTATCAGGTGTGATGTGTGATAGAAGAGTTTCAGCTAAAATGAAAGGAAAAGTGTACAAAACCGTGGTGAGAGCGGCCATGCTGATTGGTCTAGAGACAGTGTGGTGAGAGCGGCCATGCTGATTGGTCTAGAGACAGCGTGGTGAGAGCGGTCATGCTGATTGGTCTAGAGACAGTGTGGTTAGAGCGGCCATGCTGATTGGTCTAGAGACAGCGTGGTGAGAGCGGCCATGCTGATTGGTCTAGAGACAGTGTCACTGAGGAAAAGACAGGAAACAGAGATGTTTGTATCAGAGATGAAGATGCTGAGGATCTCTCTGGGAGTGACCAGGATGGACAGGATCAGAGGAACAGCACATGTTAGAGGTTTTAAAGTCAGAGAGACCAGACTGAGATGGTTTGGACATGTGCAGAGGAGAGAGAGAGTACATCAGAAGAAGGATGCTGGGTTTGGAACCACCAGGAAAGAGGACTAGAGGAAGACCAAAGAGGAGGTTCATGGATACAGTGAAGGAAGACATGAAGATAGTTGGTGTGACTGAAGAGGATGCAGCAGATAGGGTTAGATGGAAGAAACTGACTTGATGTGGCGCCCCCTGAATTTTTTTGTATTAATTCTTTTTCAGCAGTTAGTTTTACTGTTTTAGAAAAATTGCTGAAGGATTTCATTGATTTTGAGTGAGTACTAAGTTACATATATAGTATGTATATGATCATCTCTAAACAAAATGACTCTGTTTTTAAATTAAAACTTGCGTCTCTGTGTTGATTTTTTATAAACTCGAGCATGTGTTTAGTGTCTCTGTTGTAAACCTGATTGTACCAGAGGGCTGTGAATAAAACCTATCTTTATTACACTGAATAAACAACCTAATATTTGGCAGTGCTGTTGATTTTGATCCACACGTGATTCGATAGCGAGCGATCGTAAAAGGTCAACATGACCCAGCAAGACGAATTCTTGGTCAGGACCCAGGAATTTGTTTTCTAACTGTGAACGTGGTAACAAACAATACACACGGTGTAAATAGAAATGGAAAGTGATGTGATCGTGTAACAGCATGTGAGTATCTTGTTGAGTATCTGCCGTTTACAGAGCATGCTCAGTTTAGTTCAGAGGGTCACACAAGTAGCAATCCATTTTACATGGTATGTAATCATTAGAACATCATGTTTTGACGTCCAAATTACTCACATTTATGTGAATTTGTTACTTTCTGTTTAAGGCAAGAGGTAGGGGACACACCGAACCTGTCGTAAAGCCAAACACAAACAACCACACACACACACCTACTGTATACCCAGGGGCAATTTTCATAATGACCAATCAACCTAACATGCATGTCTTTGGAGGGTGGGAGGAAACGGGAGTGCCCGGAGAAAACCTACGCATACACAGGGAAAACATGCAAACTGCTCATAGAAAGGCCAGTGTCCCATCCTCTCTACCATCATGGATAACCCTGACCATCCTCTCTACCATCATGGATAACCCTGACCATCCTCTCTACCATCATGTATGACCATGACCATCCTCTCTACCATCATGGATAACCCTGACCATCCTCTCTGCCATCATGGATAACCCTGACCATCCTCTCTACCATCATGGATAACCCTGACCATCCTCTGTACCATCATGGATAACCCTGACCATCCTCTCTACCGTCATGGATAACCCTGGCCATCCTCTCTACCATCATGGATAACACTGACCATCCTCTCTACCATCATGGATAACCCTGACCATCCTCTCTACCATCATGTATGACCATGACCATCCTCTCTACCATCATGGATAACCCTGACCATCCTCTCTACCGTCATGGATAACCCTGGCCATCCTCTCTACCATCATGTAAGACCCTGACCATCCTCTCTACCATCATGGATAACCCTGACCATCCTCTCTACCATCATGGATAACCCTGACCATCCTCTCTACCATCATGTATGACCATGACCATCCTCTCTACCATCATGGATAACCCTGACCATCCTCTCTACCATCATGGATAACCCTGACCATCCTCTCTACCATCATGGATAACCCTGACCATCCTCTCTACCATCATGGATAACCCTGACCATCCTCTCTACCATCATGGATAACCCTGACCATCCTCTCCACCATCATGGATAACCCTGACCATCCTCTCTACCATCATGGATAACCCTGACCATCCTCTCTACCATCATGGATAACCCTGACCATCCTCTCTACCATCATGGATAACCCTGACCATCCTCTTTACCATCATGGATAACCCTGACCATCCTCTCTACCATCATGGATAACCCTGACCATCCTCTCTACCATCATGGATAACCCTGACCATCCTCTCTACCATCATGGATAACCCTGACCATCCTCTTTACCGTCATGGATAACCCTGACCATCCTTTCTACCGTCATGGATAACCCTGACCATCCTCTCTACCATCATGTATGACCATGACCATCCTCTCTACCATCATGGATAACCCTGACCATCCTCTCTACCATCATGGATAACCCTGACCATCCTCTCTACCATCATGGATAACCCTGACCATCCTCTCTACCGTCACGGATAACCCTGACCATCCTCTCTACCATCATGGATAACCCTGACCATCCTCTCTACCATCATGGATAACCCTGACCATCCTCTCTACCATCATGGATAACCCTGACCATCCTCTTTACCATCATGGATAACCCTGACCATCCTCTCTACCATCATGGATAACCCTGACCATCCTCTCTACCATCATGGATAACCATGACCATCCTCTCTACCATCATGGATAATCCTGACCATCCTCTCTACCATCATGGATAACCCTGACATCCTCTCTACCATCATGTATGACCATGACCATCCTCTCTACCATCATGGATAACCCTGACCATCCTCTCTACCATCATGGATAACCCTGACCATCCTCTCTACCATCATGGATAACCCTAACCATCCTCTACCATCATGGATAACCCTGACCATCCCCTGTACCATCATGGATAACCCTGACCATCCTCTCTACCATCATGTATGACCATGACCATCCTCTCTACCATCATGGATAACCCTGACCATCCCCTGTACCATCATGGATAACCCTGACCATCCTCTCTACCATCATGGATAACCCTGACCATCCTCTCTACCATCATGGATAACCCTGACCATCCTCTCTACCATCATAGATACCATCCTCTCTACCATCATGGATAACCCTGACCATCCTCTCTACCATCATAGATACCATCCTCTCTACCATCATGGATAACCCTGACCATCCTCTGTACCATCATGGATAACCCTTACCATCGTCTCTACCATCATGTATGACCATGACCATCCTCTCTACCATCATAGATAACCCTGACCATCCTCTCTACCATCATGGATAACCCTGACCATCCTCTACCATCATGGATAACCCTGACCATACTCTCTACCTTCATGGATAACCCTGACCATCCTCTTTACCATCATGGATAACCCTGACCATCCTCTCTACCATCATGGATAACCCTGACCATCCTCTCTACCATCATGGATAACCCTGACCATCCTCTCTACCATCATGTATGACCATGACCATCCTCTCTACCATCATGGATAACCATGACCATCCTCTCTACCATCATGGATAACCCTGACCATCCTCTCTACCATCATGGATAACCCTGACCATCCTCTCTACCATCATGGATAACCCTGACCATCCTCTCTACCATCATGGATAACCCTGACCATCCTCTCTACCATCATGGATAACCCTGACCATCCTCTCTACCATCATAGATACCATCCTCTCTACCATCATGGATAACCCTGACCATCCTCTGTACCATCATGGATAACCCTGACCATCCTCTGTACCATCATGGATAACCCTGACCATCCTCTGTACCATCATGGATAACCCTGACCATCCTCTCTACCATCATGGATAACCCTGACCATCCTCTCTACCGTCATGGATAACCCTGGCCATCCTCTCTACCATCATGTAAGACCATGACCATCCTCTCTACCATCATGGATAACCCTGACCATCCTCTCTACCATCATGGATAACCCTGACCATCCTCTCTACCATCATGGATAACCCTGACCATCCTCTCTACCATCATAGATAACCCTGACCATCCTCTCTACCATCATGGATAACCCTGACCATCCTCTACCATCATGGATAACCCTGACCATCCTCTCTACCATCATGGATAACCCTGACCATCCTCTCTACCATCATGGATAACCCTGACCATCCTCTCTACCATCATGGATAACCCTGACCATCCTCTCTACCATCATGGATAACCCTGACCATCCTCTCTACCATCATGGATAACCCTGACCATCCTCTCTACCATCATGGATAACCCTGACCATCCTCTCTACCATCATGGATAACCATGACCATCCTCTCTACCATCATGGATAACCCTGACCATCCTCTCCACCATCATGGATAACCCTGACCATCGTCTCTACCATCATGGATAACCCTGACCATCCTCTCTACCATCATGAATAACCCTGACCATCCTCTCTACCATCATGGATAACCCTGACCATCCTCTCTACCATCATGGATAACCCTGACCATCCTCTCTACCGTCACGGATAACCCTGACCATCCTCTCTACCATCATGGATAACCATTACCATCCTCTCTACCATCATGGATAACCCTGACCATCCTCTCTACCATCATGGATAACCCTGACCATTCTCTCTACCATCATGTATGACCATGACCATCCTCTCTACCCACTTCTGGACAAACAGCTGAGCTCCTTCTCCAAGAGGCTCAGACAGCTCCGCTCAAAAACTACTCTGTACCGGAGATCTTTCTTTACCTACGTGTTCGGGCTCTACAACGACTCACTGAAAGTCAGCAGCTAACTGGTTGTTGCTGTAACACACACATTTCAACTTCTCAAACATCAACAACCACCAAACAGTCATTTACATAATGAGTTTTTTTTTAGATTTATGCGCTGAAATGACTTTTTTTTTTTTTAGAGAATAAAATAGTGACATCACATTAAAAAATCCAACTATGGGTTCTGAAAAGTTTTATTTACTGTCCATAAAGATTATTTTTGTTCCTGTTTGAGAATATTTTGTTGAATATTTTAGCAGCAGCACTTAGGACTTATTTTTATTGCAACACATATTTTATTCAATAAACACGCAAATAGAACAACAGGCAAATAAAACGAAGGGATTGCGAAATCCTGTCGCAATGCCGTGCCGAAAATGAACCGAAACATGACCTCAAAACCAAAGCACATACCAAACCAGGAGTTTTGTGCACTGTTACACCCCTATTAGTTTATTGTTTAGATATTTTTTCAGCACGCAGGATGTGTTTCTGTTTCACTACTGTTAATACGTGTGTAAAGATGAAGACCCACTGTGGAACAGAGGAGTGTAAACACTACAGTGACACTTCAGGGGTTATTCTAACCCAGCTTTAGGCCCCTCGAAGGCACGCCACCTCCATCGGCCTTTCCCAAATACAAACTTAGACTGCAGCATTCCTGAGCGCATACCCGTCCGCTCAGCACGCTCACACCATCCCCACCAACAAGTGTTACTACCGGAGAAGCGTGATTAAAATTCATCTTCCGACGCCTAGACGATCATTAACGATGATTTCAAGGACATGATCATATAATTATCACTTTTTATTTAATTGGAGGAATAATTGGATGAAAAGTTAGAGGCTCAGTTATTAATTTTTCTCTTTAAGGAAGTAAAATAATGTTTTTGTTGAAGCAGATTTCCTGTTTTTGGCCTCAGGTGATACTTGGATAGAGTGATAAATGTCCTTGAGGTGCGATCCGGTTTTAACCAGACACATTTATGATGAGATTTAAAGAAAAAAACTCCCCGGCCGGCCTCGGGCTACCAGTGTTTTGATGTGTTATTTTAAAATTTTCTGTAACTAAATTAATTTATTTTACATCTTTATTGCAGCGAAATGAAAAGTAAATGTGCGCTGATTTATTTTCTGAGACAAACTGGGATTTTTTTATTTGCACAGCAAGAAATTCCCAGAAAAGTGGGACAAATCCAATAAGATCTGAACTTCCTATCGCATCCTGTTGACTCAACTCATTATATTCCAACACCCTCATCCGCACACACGCACACACACACACACACACACACACACACACGCACACACACACACATTTCACTGCATGTGTCATCAGTTAAAGAGAAAACAGTGTTTACTCTTCATTGTACCCATAACACCACACCTCGGGTGGAGTGAATGATTTGGTTTCCTTATGAAGTCTCGCTGTTTCAGGCTGCTAAAAAAAAAAAAAAAAATTAAGTTTCAAAAAGAAAGTTAAAAAATGCTCGTTTATAGTCTGCGATATTAAAACATTGCATTTTATTTAAAGGGACGGTACATGTTTTTATGGGGAAATAATTCTTATTGTTTATTTATAGGCGGCACGGTGACGCAGTGGTTAGCGCAGTGGCCTCACAGCAAGAAGGTCGTGGGTTCCAGTCCCGGGTGGGGACGAGGCTTGGAACACTGTCCTTTCTGTGTGGAGTTTGCATGTTCTCTCCGTGTTTGCGTGGGTTTCCTCCCACCCTCCAAAAACATGCATGCCAGCTTGATTGGTCGGTGCCAAATTGCCCCTAGGAATGAGTGTGTGTGTGGATGGTTGTATGTGTGTGGCCCTGCAACAGACTGGCGACCTGTTCGGGGTGTACCCTGCCCTTCGCCTTAAATTAGCCGGGATAGGCTCTGGCACCCCCTGGAACGCTGAAAAGGATTAGCCGGTTAAGAAGGTGACTGACTGACTGTTTATTTATTTTTTGACATTGTGAATTCCCTCCTCCTCTCGCTTCTCATTTTGTTGCGCCAATACACGGTGGCATGGTTTTGGGATGGGTACAGATGTGGACCAAATCGCAGGACGTTAAAAAAGGTTTATTAACACAATTCAAATCAAATCAAACTTTATTTATAAAGCGTCTTTCATACATAAAAATGCAACGCAAGCGCTTTACAAGTTAAAAACCCCAGAAGACAAAAACAAAATAAGTCCCCCCCACAGATAAAAAACCCACTTACCCACACACACACACACACACTTGTAAAAAATACAAATAGAGCACACACCCTCATATACGTATGTACAAAACACACTCACGTAAAAATGCAATAGGCTGGATGCAGATGGAACACCTGAGAAAACGGTATCTAAGGAGCCTCCGCATCAGGAGCCGAGGCACACCTGTGATCACCGGCCGTGATCCAAGGCCCCGGATAAGAGATGAGGCCGGAGCCAGATCCCCACCAGGGCCCAGCAGCCAAGGACCAGCAGACACCGATGACCGTAGGCTCCCGCTGCAGAGGCCCCGCCCCCAGAGGAAACACTGGAGATGATAAAAGTAACTAAAGCTAATAAATAATAAGAAAAGTTCAAGTAAAAACATCAATTAAGATCAAATAAAACTACAAATAAAACTAAGAATAAAACTGAATTTGAGAAACTTAGTTAAAAGTCAGTAAGTCTGTAAAACGAGAAGCACAGGATTAACTCAGGATTTTAAAAGTTCAAATAATAACAGTTCAAACATGGTCAGGTACCCAGGGTGACCTGGATGGAAGGGATGGTATAACCCGACGGGGACGTCCGGGGCGATTCCTCTTAAACAGATGGCAGGGTTCACAGATGTGTGGCATCAGGAATCAATCGTAGGTGTCCCTAATCAGGGAGATGAGGACCATCCAGGGCTTACTCTGGCGGCAGGCGAGTGGATCCCGACACACGTTCGTTCCGCCAAAATCAAGTTAGCAGAGCTCGCTGATCTCCTTTCAGATTCCTATTTTGGTGGAATTCAGATACAAAATTAAAAGCCCTGTATGTTAGAATGTGAGCGTGGAGGAGAAAGATTTCCTTGGCCAAGAACAACCTGACATTTGAATAGGATCTGAATACTGGACGTGAGCTTCCATGCAGGTTTTACTAAAGCACTGCAAACATTACTGTATGCATGACGTGTTGTTTGAAGAGTGTGTCTAATTTTAAACACAGGTGTCGTGTTTTTATAGATTAATTTTTATCTTAGCGTATAAAATAAACATGATACCTTTTGTTTTCTTATTAAAAGCTAATGAATGGTCCCAGGAGGCGGTGGCCTAGTGGTAGAATTTTCCCCTTTCGACCAGGAGAACCTGGTTTGATTCCCACTGGGCCCAGGCTGCCCTGGGACTACCTGAGCAAAGAAAACAAAAGATAGAAGAAAGACGAGAAGAAAAAAAAGCTTTTGAATAAAACGTTTCAGTTCTGTTTTTGACGGTGTGAATCTCAGCGTCTGTTGCTCCCTCTTTAGTTAAGCACCCCGTTCACGGCACGGTGTAAATTTTTAATTAAGGCCACAAATACAATATTAAACGCATCGAGTCAACAAAGCTGCTCCATCTTCTGTTAAGCTTTTATTTTTGTGTTTCTGTTGTTTGTTTGTTTTGTTATGTCAGTGATCCGGCAGTCCCAGGGACGGCTTGGACCCAGTAGGACTCTATCACTGAGCCAACGCCTCCTGGGACCTATACTCTTATTTTGTGTACATTTGTAAAAATAAATTACTTCATGTTGTACAATTCTGTTTCACACAGAGGGACTGAGCGTGAGCAGAAGCACCTCTGTGTGCTTGTGTATTATTGCATGCATTATGGAGAACAAAATCCATGGTCGAGAACAACCAGGCGTACGAATAGAAACTGTTTACTGGTCAAAAGAGTTTGAAAAGTCCACATGCATGTCGTTCTTGTTGTTGTTGGCATCCTTCTGTCTTTAAAGACGATGGAGGCTGCACCTGGATATTTATCTATTGCTGCAGCCTCGGCTGTGGATGAATAAACCGATGCTCAGTTTTTGTCACGATCCCCTCATCTGACACCAGAGGGAGCCCTTGACCTTCCCTTATCCCCCTGTATAGGGACACCTGAGGGTGATTAATCCGATAACACACACCTAGTGCCTATTTAAAAGCAGTCTCCCCTGGCTTACACGTCGGGTCATCACCATCCTTCCCAGCCAGGCCCTCATGGCTGCCTCAGTCACCTTCTTAACCGTCTTGCGAGGGGTGCCGGAGCCCATCCCGGCTGAGTCAAGGCAAAGGGCAGGGTACACCCCGAACAGGTTGCCAGTCTATTGCGGGGCCACATACTTACAACCATTCAAACATACACACTCATTCCTAGGGGCAATTTAGCATGGGCCATTCAACCTATCATGCATGCTTTGTTTTGGAGGGTGGGAGGAAACCGGAGTACCAGGAGGAAACCCACACAGACATGAGGAGAACATGTAAACTCCACACAGAAAGGCCAGGGTTCCAAACCTCATCCCCACCCGGGATCTTCTTGGTGTGAGGCCACCATGCCGCCCGGTTTTACAACTAGCCTGTCAGTTTTGTCCAAGCTTCATGCCCCTGATGAAGGAACCAAGTTGTGGCGGGGTACCTCACCGCTCAAATCCCCTTCAGGTGTGATTTTGAAATAACATTTAAAGATGGTAGAAACTTTTGTTTTTAAGGAAATAATGTAATAAAACACTAGATTTTTTAAACTGTTTAGTTTTATTGTTACCTTTTTTTTTTTCGGAGTGGTTTCGCAGTAAGAAAGTAAAATGTAAATATTAGGTTTGTGCGTGGGAGTCAATCTCGCTCACTAAGATCTTTTCTGAATTTAAACGCTTTCCTTATGAGTGTCACAGCGTTTAGGGACTCCCCCTCCCAAAAAAAAAAATCTATGCAAAATAAAGAGAGAAATATGTGGCTGTTTCTGGTTCTAAATAAGGGCGTGAGGATGGGGGAGGAAACTCTTTGTAGCCTGTGGTCATATTTATGCCTCATGATTTCATCCTAAAGCAGTGTGTGTGTGTCTGGGAGGGTCAGAACACACACCCACATTCAGACCATCATACAGCTGTTCAGTCCTCTCTCTGTGTGTCTGTGTCTTGCTTCATGTCTTCGTTTTACCTTCTTCGTCTGGTTCCACTCTCTCGTTCTCACATCCATCTGTCCCCTGGTTTGTTTCATCTCTGTGAGAACTCATCTTAAATACTTTATTGACGTCCGTACGATGATACGAGGCGATGAGATGAGCCTGTTTGTGTAATTGTGGGAGCGATGGTCTGAGGAAGATGGAAAGAATGAGGCCAGTTATTTACCCAGATGGTTTACTGGTGGAGGTGTGAGGCTGGCCAGCTCACTGTGGGAACACAACGCTTGCTTTTCTTGGTATCGCTGACCGTTTTCAAGAGTGTTTTTTTCCCCCTCCAGCTTTGTTTGCTCTGGATGGCATGTTTGATTATTTATCGTGAGGGAAAAGGGAGTAGCTGCAGCAATAAACATGTGTCTGCGCTGTATTTTGTTTTCCACTGAGAAGGCCGTGTCCTTTAACAGATATTTGAAGCGGTCATAAAGTCTTTTATTTGCTTTCTGGAGGCCAGTTCAACAAAGGGAAAGGAGGATCAAACGCTCCGATCAGGGTCTCTGACAACTTGTGTTTTTCTGTGAACGCAACTTATCAATAGATAAATATTTTATCTGAAGGCTTTTTTTTTTCTTTGTCCAGCGTTTGGTTTTGACATTTAATTGTTTCTGTTTTTCTGAGCTGAAGCAGCTTGATGTTTACCAGAAAGAGACTCCTTCGTGTTGACGTTGATCATCAGAGTGTAATTAACCTTTTACAGGTTAAAGAGTGGCTTTCTTTTTTTTATCATTCTCATCTGAAAACATGTGAAAATAAACATGTTAGAAATGCAGATGATATTTGCTGCAAAAAAAAAAAAAAAGCTTCTATAAACATGTTTTTCAAATTTTGAATTCCCCCCTCCTCTCGCTTCTCACTTTGTCCTGATTCTTTTATCACATGCACAACACAGCGTAAATCTCATTTGGGTCTGCAAATACAGACTGAAGCACATCAGTCAAATAGTTTTGACATATTCACATCATTATTTTTGATGTTGGTGCGTGTGCATGTTGGGCCGGGGGGAGACGGTGGCTCAGTGGTTGGAGCGGTGGTACCCAACCGGTCGATTGCAATTTACCGGTAGATCGCGGACTGGTCCCGAGTCGACTGCGAGACGCATTGAAAAAAAAAATAAGAAAAAAAACATTTTATGACTTTTTTTTTTTAAAGACATAAAATCAGTGTTGCAAATTTAGCGACTTTGACACTAAATTTAGTGACCATTTAGCCGCTAAAAAAACGACTAGCGACAATCTAGCGCCTTTCTTGTGTTTTAGAGCGCATCAACCCACGTCACTAAAACCCGGAAGTCGGGCAGGATCAGGATGAAACTATCAAAGCAATATTTTTTGTTGACTGGTGGAGAAGATCTTTATACAATTCTAAATCATTTATTTTCAAACAATCCCGATTTGATGCCTGCAATTCACCCCAAATTTCTACTCAGTCACAGAGTGGAGTGACGTCCATTCTGAAGGCTAATAAAGGAGTGGACACATGCTTCCGGGTTGGTGACGTCATGTGCTATGACGTTGCAGGACTGGTAGATCTCAAGAGGTTTGCTACTTGAAAAGTAAATCTTGAGACAAAAAAGGTTGGTTAACCCTGGTTAGAGTGTTCACCCACAGACCGGAAGTCAACCGGAAGTCAACTGGAAGTTCGCGGGTTCACACTCCACTGAGCTCATGTCTAGGGTTCTTGGAGAAGACACCTAAGCCCCCGTTTCTCCCACCATTGGCGCCGTCGTGGTAGCCTGCTGCGGTGTAAGGAGTGTAGCACACAAATTTCCCCGATTAAGGAGGAAAAGAGTGAGTAAAAAAAAAAAAAAGTACATTATGCACCAATGCAGGTTGAGGGGAGGGACCAAGCATGAGCAGAACATGTGTACCAAAACACTTCCTGCTTATGTAAAAATGTGGGTGTGGTGAAGAACAAATTCCATTGTCAAGAACAACCAATCGATTGAATAGTGTCTCAACGATGACCACCGGGTGTCATTTATCAAGTGTGCGTGTGCCAAATCCGTCCGTTTTCCGACTTCTACTCACCGGTAAATTGAGCGGTTTATGAAAGTGGTTGAGTGTGCGGATTGTAGTGTTACTTCAAGACAACTCAGGAGCTGCTGTACGCACATAAACACTTCCTGTTTACCTGTGTTAGTAACTGGTTATAGCGGAAAACCATCAGAACCAAACCCATGACCAAAAACCTGCTGGTAAAAGTGTCTGAATTCTGGACAAAAGAGCTCACAAATTATTCAGACAAAACCACGTCAGACACGTTTTTAATGTAAGAATAATGTTTAAACATGTCAGAAACCTCCAAAAAGATTAGTGTAATTTCACGGCCATTAGGCACACCGTACGAAAAGGTGCAGTCTCAGTCACACACCGCCTTACAACAACACACACGCAAGCATACAAATGTGCGTATTAAAAAATAGATCAGGAGCAAAACTGAGTTTGGTTGTGTTTTATTTAAGTAGTAACGATACTAAACAAACACATTACCGGTAATAGTCTTTATTCAAATCCGTCAAAGTCCTCATCCTCTGTTTCAGAGCAGGTCCACTTCGCTCCTCGCTGTCAAAGTCACTGTCTGTACTGTGCGGCTCCTCAGAAAGGAAACCAGCTTTTGAGAAAGCTCGGATAACAGTACCAGCAGACACGTTAGTCCAAGCATCTACAATCCATTGGCAAACTGTAGCGTAACCCGACCGGCGCTGCCTTCCACCCTTCGTGAAACTGTGGTCTCCTTCGGTCATCCATCGCTCCCACGCCGCTCACACTTCACTCTTTAACGTTCTCATGCCTTTTCTTTCAGGGCCGCCTCACGGGCACCGCGTTTTCTTTCAGGTCGGTCTTTTCTCACACACAAGGCGCACCGCACGAAAAGGCGCACCGCTCATTTTGAAGCAAATCTAAGACTTTTATATGCGCCTTATAGCCGTGAAATTACAATATTTTACATAAAAAAAAAACGTGTCTTTAAACATTTAAACTATAGATTTTTTTTGGATTTTCATCAACACAATTTCAAAGATCCTGTGTTTTTCAGACTATAAGTCATAGTTTTTTCATAGTTTTTTTGAGGGTGCGACTTATAATCTGGATCGATAAATACGAGGAATTATTAATACATTTTTACCATCTTTTCACGTCCGTGTAGTCCCTCATTCATCCAGGAGTGATCCATAGTAGAAAAAGTTGAAAAACTCTGAATCGGAGTGGAGGCGTTAGATACATTCTGCCCGGTATTTACAGCAGCCTTTTGAAGCCATGGACTAAAGATGACACCTCATGACCCAGTTTCACGCATCTCGTTAGCAGGAATTTCTATTCACTAGGCTTTTAGCATTATTATAATAGGGTTCGTTTACTGGTCTGTGGTTACAATAGGAGCCATTCACGGCCATCATAGGTAACACAGGCTCATTGGTCGAGCCCTTCTTACTATTTTTTACCTGTTACTCAAATTAGTATAAATAGATCCAGTTTTCAGTCCATTTCATTCAGATTGAAAATGATTTCCGGATGGAAGTCGAAACGTCTCAATTAAGAATTAAACTGTCCAGAAGATTTTTTTAAAACTTTTTCTACTATCTTTTCACGTCGTTTTCACACTTTACAACAGGAGGGCGCTCTGGTTTAAACTTTGCCGGTAACATAAAACAACCGAAGAGGAACAAAAGAAAATCACTTTTCCAGACAGAAGAGGGTTAGGGTTGTTGAGGATATCAGTTTCTTGGCAGTCAGTAGGTGGAGGTGATACCTCTACCGGTGCTCCGTGCCTTTTAAACCGGACGAAGAAAAGAAAATCTTTTTCTGCAGATAAGAAGCTGAAAATATTAACATATGAAGCCAGAAACGGTAAATAAACAGCAGAAAGAACGTTTTTAGTTCGTGATAAGAGTCTGATTGTAAGAGTCTGGAGAAAAGTGGAGGTTACTCCAACTGGAATGAAGAAAACAAAACAAACAACAACAAAAAAACAAAAGCTAATCGTGGGCTTTTGTTTTAAGTGGCTACAGTTCGAGGAAGACGTTCATACATGGGCGTTTGATGAACGTGCCAAAGGGTGAAGTGTTGTGGACGGATCGAGAAATGCTGAACTCATGGTTTACAAAGCGCTAAGCGTCAGGATAGCTTCTTTAGAGCACGCGATGCGCTGCTTGTGGCTTGTGGTAGTTAGCATGCGTACAGATCGCATGCGCTAGCATCACGCCACAGTTCAAAATTAAAGTTTAAAGGAGAGCGCTTCTTCACGGTAATCCGGAGAATGCGTCACGCAACTTTCTTAGAAGTCATTGGCTGGATCGACAAATGCACGTTCTCAGTTTGTTTATGCGTAATGTGACGGTAGTATACCGTACCGCCTGTTGTTCTCCATTTTATTTACTTTTGAAAATGCCTTCGAAAATGTACATGTCTGTTTTTGGTGTTGAATTTTATCAGATACATTTTCCCAAAAATGCGACTTATACTCCAGTGCGACTTATATATGTATTGTTTTTCTTCCTTCTGTGTATTTTTTTTTTTGCTGGTCCAACTTATATTCCATATATAATATATACACATATATGTATATATATGTATATACAATACTATATGTATATACTATGTATATATTATATATACATATAGGAGCCCTTAGTACAGGCTGCCCGATCTTTGTACGACCAGAGCCAGAGCTTGGTCCATATAGCTGGCAGTATGTTGATTCCATTTCCAGTGAGAGTTGGACTCCGCCAAGGCTGCCCTTTGTCACCGATTCTGTTCATCACCTTTATGGACAGAATATCTAGGCACAGCCGAGGTGTTGGAGGGTTCCGGTTTGGTGACCTCAGGATTGGATCTCTGCTTTTTGACGATGATGTGGTCCTGTTGGCTTCATCGGACCGTGATCTCCAGCTCTCGACCACTGGGTCGATTTGCTGCCGAGTGTGAAGCAGCCGGGATGGGAATCAGCGCCTCCAAATCCGAGACTATGGTCCTCGCCTGGAAAAGGGTGGAATGCCCCCTGCGGGTCAGGGATGGGGTGGCCCCCGAGCGCCGGGAGGAGACCAAGGGGCAGACCCCGGACCTGCTGGAGAGACTATGTCTCACAGCTGGCTGGGGAACGACTTGGGATCCTTCCGGATGAGCTAGAGGATGCAGCCGGGGTGAGAGAAGCCTGGGCTGCCCGCTTGAGGCTGTTGCCCCCGTGACCCGACCTCGGAACAAGCGGAAGATGACGGAACGGAACGGATTTATATTCCGAAAAAAATACGGTAATTTTTTGTAAGATTACAATACCACAATTTGTTTGGCGATTCTTGCGTTGAATTTTAAGTTATTTTAGGCATTATTTCTACAATAAAGGGTTAAAAAATTAAATCTGAGTGTGTTCCATGCTTTTTGTTTGTGACTTTTTTTTTTTTTTCGGTCGTAGGCTCTACAAGTGGCTCGGCAAATTCTTCTCCAGCAGCAGCTGCAGCCCCAACCTAACAGTGGCCACAAATCCCCCAAAGCGGGCGACAAGCAGCAGAGCCTGCAGGTAACGTAAATATGTTGTCGATCTCAGACGAGCTCTGATTAGCAGATCGTTATCAGCGCAGTGCGTTGTTCACTTTCTGATAACTTTCTCTGCTTTTTTTTTCTTCGTTTGACAATAAAGCAAACTCTGCAAGAACAAAGGGTACAGCAGCACGGTCATAAACAGGAAATATAAATCAGCACACGCACACACACACACACACACACACACACACACACACGAGCAAGCACACACCTTCCTATGACGTACATCTTGGTTCATTGAGGGTTTTTTTGGGGGTTTTCAGATGTTTTTAAGGGCGTCTTCTTTCTATAAATATGCAAATTAGACAATTTGATTGGTTTAAAATTCCCATCGATTAACAGTGATGCTTATAATGATTCGTATCGGACGGTGGCTCAGTGGTTCAAGTGTTCGCCCGCGGACCGGGAGTTCGCATCCCACTGAGTTCATGTCTAAGGTCCTTGGAGAACACACCTAACCCCTCGTTTCTCCCACCATTGGTGCTGTTATAGGTGGCAGCCTGCTGCGGCGTAATACAGCACACAAAAAAGTATATAAAAAAATATATATCCATAAAAATTTGACTTAAAATTATGTTTCTTCTGTTGCTGTCGTCTTTTGCTTTTCTCAGAGGGGGGATAGTTCAATTAGTGAAGCCCAGACTTCCCTCTCCTTGGCCACGTCCTCTTGCTTATCTAGGATAACCCCATATTCCCTAAGAAGCTGTAAGACACAGTCCCTTCAGGGGTCGTTGGTGTGCCTTCAGGTCTCTTGGGCATGTCCCGTACCACCTTACCGGTATCTGGCAGGCATCCTAACAAGATGCCCAAACCACCCCATCTGGCAACAAGGACATGGTGTGAGGAATTGCGGCAAAAAACGGAACAAGAGGAAGGAGAAAAAGCCAGAAGGGGAGAGGATTAGGACATATAGATATAAGACTGACAAGGCCATTCAAATTGTTCACAGGTAAAAGTCAGTGTGTGATTGGTTAGGTCTGTGTCTCTGTGACAGACTGGTGACTTGGACAGAGTGTACCCTGCCACTTACGTTCAACCTGCTCTGGACCCACAAATTGACAAAATAAATGTAATTTTAGTTTTCAGTTTAAACAGATATTTTTTTTAAGCGTCTCATATTGGAACGTTCGATCGTCGGTGCGGCATCAGCAATAACTAGGACGCTGCATCGGTCCGTCGTGGTAAAGAGAGAGCTGAGCCGAAAAGCAAAGCTCTCGATTTACAAGTCGATCTACATTCCAACCCTCACCATGGTAACCAGCTGTGGGTGGTGACCGAAAGAATGAGATCGCGGGTACAAGCGGCCGAAATGAGCTTCCTCCGCAGGGTGGCTGGGCTCTCACTCAGAGATTGGGTGAGGAGCTCTGCCATCCGGGAGGAGCTCGGTGTTGAGCCGAGTGAGCTAGAGGATGCAACCGGGGAGAGAGAGGCCTGGGCTGCCCGCTTAAGGCTGTTGCCCCTGCGACCCGACCCCGGAACAAGCGGAAGATGACGGAACGGATATTGGAACGTTGCTGTTTGTGTGTGAGAGCAGGAGGAAGTCTAGAGAAGGGTTACACAGGGGCACACAGGGTTCCCCTGACCAAGCAGCTATACCACAGACACCAGAGGCAGCACCAGGAGGCGCCACTGAACAGCCCTGCCTGCCAGTCCCAGAGGGGCTCTTTGAAGGTGGAGTAAAATGAGTATGTTTGTGGAGGTGAAGAGGTGGAGTGACTGCTTCTCAGTCAAACAAAAAAAAAAAAAAGTTATTTTTTATCTGGTCTGGTTTTTAATTCGACCGTCCGCAGCGTATCTGATGCAATATTTACGTTTATTTCAGAGGAGCCGCCTCTGAGATGTATATCTTTGTTTGAACACGGAGCGGTTGTTTGTGTCAGTGTGAAATTGCAAACGACTTCAGGGCATATTTGGTAATTAATACAGAAAGCGGGTTCTCCTATCTGTGTGTATAATATTTAATACCCTGATGATCCCATTGGGGGCTCTTTTTAATGAGCTATTGTTGCAGCTAGGTCTAATGTCAGGTTGTGGAAAAGCCTCTTTGTTGTGCAGATGTCTTCGGAATCGCTCCAGAGGATGAAATATGACTGTGATGACCTTTCAGTTGTGTGCATATTTGTCAGGACTCAAATAAGTTGAAAGGATCAAACTAAAGAGTTTCCCGGGCCTGCCAGGGGATTGTGTTGCGGAGGTCACCGGCGGGGACGGCGGATTCCAGCGTTCAGCCAGTTGTTGGTACATCGTGGAGCACCGCAGCATCTCCTGCAGACAAAGACTAAATTAAAATTCTAATTTATTAATGTATACAGAAAGCTTGGCCAAGCTGTCAGTCAGCTATTGAAAAGAAAGCCGGGTTCCTCCTTCCCTCCTTCCCTCCTGCAGCCCCCCCTCTCGCCCCGTTCTTGTGCAAAGAGCTCAGACTTGCCGTGGTATCTAACTAAGGAGGTAAATTGCTGGCTCTCTAATGTTACACGCTGCGTTTTGCCAGGGTGGAAGCTGGCATTATGAAAAAGCCACAGGTCCAGACAAGTGTTTGTTCATCTCTGGATTACACACACTGCTAATTAAACACAACCCGCTCGGTGTGCATGCATAAACATCAGCGCATCGTCGTGTTTATTAGGCTCCATTTGTTTTCCTGCTTCCGTGTACGATTCCTTTCCCTGTTACACATTTTTTTAACACACCAGAGGGTTTTGAATCTCATCTCGTTTCCTCTTTAAAGAACAAACCGCGCGCTCAGAGAGAACAGCCCGTATCTCCATCACACAGCCAGGATAATGATTCTCTGCTGAGCTGGACTCGGGTCATCAAAAGACATGATCCAACAATTATGAGCCTGTAGTAAGCGGACACCTCATAAAAGCACCTGAGACTTCATTCATCTCAGCGCTCTTCCTATTAGCCACAAGGAGAAGTGCACAGAGACTTTTACTCATTTGGAGATGTGACTCACTTTCTGATTCATTCAAGTCAAAAAAATAATGAAGCACTGTTCATATGAAACACGAGGGGGGGCGGGGGGGGTGACCTGCATGGAGTACAGGACGAGGGGTGTGAGTCAAACAAGCCTGAGAATCCTTGATCAGCATTAAATGGCTCTTTAGTTTTACATCCCCCTCACCTCCATACTGCCTCCGGAAAGAGGTGTCCAGGCTGAATCGTCTGCAGCTCAGAGGCCTTTTTAATCCTGCTCCAGATGTAAACAGCTGCCATGCAGACTGGAAGCAGCTAAACATACTTGACTGGTCAAAAAGCCGGTAAATTACCCTGACAGAATGACACGTGTAATTAAAAGAATCCACGTCGCTTTTACCTTTCTGCGCGTCTCACCTACAGCGGCACCACGACGAGAGCCGGCGACTCCCACCCCGCTAATTACCATTATCAGTGAAATGGTAGGGTTTGACTCATTAGTTCCATGCGCATTTAATTAGAGGCAGGCTGAAATTGGATTTAACTTATTACTTTTTCATGGATCACTTTCTTGTCATCACTTCAAATTGGATTGCAGCCCCAGGTAACTAATTATGCCAGCCGCAGGATCGGGAGTGGAGAAATAGGTAATTAGCAACAACACTGTCGGACCCTCACTGATAGTCCACCAGCACCGAGGGGGAGGGGACGTGCTCACCAGACTGCCTGGTTAACCACATGCCAATGCAGGGGAATCCAGGTATGCATCCAGCCCCTGCAGGGAGGTACTGGCACTCAGCTGGGTACCTCATGTTGTGTCAACATGGTTCCTGTGCCACCTGGGTTATGCTCACGTCCCATTGGGCATGTTATTCATAATGATGTGAGGTTTATAAGCATGGACACTAGGGGTGGAAGGTTGGGTACTCTCTCTGGTATTGAGGTTACGGTAGGTTACCCTCACCGTGGTAACCAGGATCTATGTTCCTACCCTCACCGTGGTAACCAGGATCTACGTTCCTACCCTCACCGTGGTAACCAGGATCTACGTTCCTACTCTCACCATGGTAACCAGGATCTACGTTCCTACCCTCACCGTGGTAACCAGGATCTACGTTCCTACTCTCACCATGGTAACCAGGATCTACGTTCCTACCCTCACCGTGGTAACCAGGATCTATGTTCCTACCCGCACCGTGGTAACCAGGACCTACGTTCCTACCCTTACCATGGTAACCAGGATCTATGTTCCTACCCTCACCATGGTAACCAGGATCTATGTTCCTACCCTCACCATGGTAACCACGATCTACATTCCTACCCTCACCGTGGTAACCAGGATCTACGTTCCTACTCTCACCATGGTAACCAGGATCTACGTTCCTACCCTTACCATGGTAACCAGGATCTATGTTCCTACCCTCACCATGGTAACCAGGATCTATGTTCCTACCCTCACCGTGGTAACCAGGATCTACATTCCTACCCTCACCGTGGTAACCAGGATCTATGTTCCTACCCTCACCGTGGTAACCAGGATCTACATTCCTACCCTCACCGTGGTAACCAGGATCTACGTTCCTACTCTCACCATGGTAACCAGGATCTACTTTCCTACCCTCACCGTGGTAACCAGGATCTACGTTCCTACCCTCACCATGGTAACCAGGATCTCCGTTCCTACCCACACCATGGTAACCAGGATCTATGTTCCTACCGTCACCGTGGTAACCAGGATCTACGTTCCTACCCTCACCATGGTAACCAGGATCTCCGTTCCTACCCTCACCATGGTAACCAGGATCTCCGTTCCTACCCTCACCATGGTAACCAGGATCTATGTTCCTACCCTCACCATGGTAACCAGGATCTACGTTCCTACCATCACCATGGTAACCAGGATCTACGTTCCTACCCTCCTCCTTAAACTTGTATAATGAACAAAACAATGGCTTTGGAAAAGTTTTAAACATGAAATGCTAACTACTGCTAAAGCTAAACCTCACTGACAGTAACCGTCAGAGCTGCTAGCTAGCACCAGATGCTTACCCTGACCTTTCTGACCAGGTCGTCCCTGATCTCAATCTGCAGCTTTCTGTTGTGTAAAATACTTTAAATTTAGTGGTTTATAAGCAATTAAAGTAAAATTTTCTCAAAATAAACTCTAGGTTTACTGCAAGGTGATGCCCCCTGTGATATTGGGCGGTGCGTATGGAAACACGTTTTCATGTTACACCCTTAATGGACACATAGTAAAACTTTGATCGTTTGATGGATAATGTTTAAAAAGATGATCTCCTTCATAGAGATCAAGCCTGAACCTGCTCTGTGGATCATCTCCAATCAGTAAAGACTCATACAGCTGTCTTCATCATACCTAAAGCAGGAGCTTTGTCCGGTCTTATCTTGACTCATGTCTTATCTCATTCTTTCCTTTGCTTCCTCTGTGAAGGCCTTTCTGTGCTCCTTTGATGAATCAGTGCGTTCAGAGGGGCCGGTGTTTACTAACGAGTGCACAAGTTGAAACTGTTAATCCTCTTGGAGGAAAACAAACCTGCTTCTATAGGTTTCTATTAGTACATAAAATACAAAGAAAAAACAGGAAACAGAGATGAAGATGCTGAGGATCTCTCTGGGAGTGACCAGGATGGACAGGATCAGAGGAACAGCACATGTTAGAGCTTTTAAAGTCAGAGAGACCAGACTCCTACATTTCCCTTCAGGGGACGCCACAGCAAGTCAGTTTCTTCCATCTAACCCTATCTGCTGCATCCTCTTCAGTCACACCAACTATCTTCATGTCTTCCTTCACTGTATCCATGAACCTCCTCTTTGGTCTTCCTCTAGTCCTCTTTCCTGGTGGTTCCAAATCCAGCATCCTTCTTCTGATGTACTCTCTCTCTCTCCTCTGCACATGTCCAAACCATCTCAGTCTGACCTCTCTGACTTTAAAACCTCTAACATGTGCTGTTCCTCTGATCCTGTCCATCCTGGTCACTCCCAGAGAGATCCTCAGCATCTTCATCTCTGCTACAAACATCTCTGTTTCCTGTCTTTTCCTCAGTGACACTGTCTCTAGACCAATCAGCATGGCCGCTCTCACCACACTGTCTCTAGACCAATCAGCATGGCCGCTCTCACCACACTGTCTCTAGACCAATCAGCATGGCCGCTCTCACCACACTGTCTCTAGACCAATCCGCATGGCCGCTCTCACCACACTGTCTGTAGACCAATCAGCATGGCCGCTCTCACCACACTGTCTCTAGACCAATCCGCATGGCCGCTCTCACCACACTGTCTGTAGACCAATCAGCATGGCCGCTCTCACCACACTGTCTCTAGACCAATCCGCATGGCCGCTCTCACCACACTGTCTGTAGACCAATCAGCATGGCCGCTCTCACCACACTGTCTCTAGACCAATCAGCATGGCCGCTCTCACCACACTGTCTCTAGACCAATCAGCATGGCCGCTCTCACCACACTGTCTCTAGACCAATCAGCATGGCCGCTCTCACCACACTGTCTCTAGACCAATCAGCATGGCCGCTCTCACCACACTGTCTCTAGACCAATCAGCATGGCCGCTCTCACCACGGTTTTCTACACTTTCTCTTTCATTTTATCTGAAACTCTTCTGTCACACATCACACCTGATACTTTCCTCCACCCGTTCCAGCCTGCCTGCACATGCTTCTTCACCTCTTTTCCACACTCTCCATTGCTCTGGACTGTTGATCCTTCTTTCTCTCTTCTCCCTGTAACCTCACTTTTCCAAACTATTAATGATGAGCCGGCAAAAAAAAATCATATCCGTAAAGTTTTAAATCTTCTCATCTTGAACTTTGTGAGCTTAGCTCTTAGATCGCATGACTCTAAAAGCCTAATCAGTTCACATATAGTTGGTAGTCTTGAATATCACATTTTTTAATCATGTATATTTTTTGGTACTCGTTTTATTTTTTTTTAATTAAATGTAATTACATTTTAAAGTTGGTGAAACGAGCTGAATTTAACATGCCATAAAAAAGCCGTTATCTTTTTCTGGTTGTTGTTTTTTCTTCCATTCTGTTTTCTGTTTCCCCCTCTGTGATCGTACTGCAGTGCCCATCCTCACTGAGGGCATCTTCAGGTCAAAAGATAATGTCTTTTCAGTTTACAGGATGAAAGGCTTTTTTTAGTTTGTGGATCCTCCCGTCGATGCCCCTCCTCCCTGCGTTTGCTCTTCACATCCTTCATTTACGGGCTGCTGGGGGGGAAGCGTGATGTGACACAATCCAGGGGCCGAGCCGCTCTCTGACAGGACAGGTTCTCTCTCCCACTCCTACTGTTTCTGCAGAAGGCCCGTGGCATTGTCCTGACACATGTATACCACAGAGCTCCAATCTGTAAGTCATTAAAGCATTGGGTTAAAGCCTGTCTTCTGGAGCTCCGCCAGGCCTGCAGGCTGATCTCAGGCAGCATTTAGAGGGGCCTCTTCAGCCCCCCATCCACCACAGGTCCAAAGATGCACAGCAGTCAGAGCCTGCTGGCAGAATGGCACGAGTCTGGATTTATGTTATTATGAAATACAAATACTTCTATCCTGGCACAACAAAGGGACGGGCGTTTACGTGAAATGGAAAGGGTTAAAAAGCTTTTAAACATCTGAAATCGGGCTAGTTTATCAGGATATAAGGTGGTTGTGTGATGCAGAGTGATGGGATGTTGTGCTGCTTCATGTTCACATTAGAGGGAAGATCTTAAAGGGTCCATCTCATGCAAAAGTGACTTTCCAGAGTTTTCTAGCTTGTAAGAGTGATGTCCGGGCCTTGTATATGTGTGTGTGTGTGTGTGTGTGTCTTTCTAGATTGATTTAGCTCGTTTTTCTGTGGATTTCTGGAACGCTCAGACAAAACAACCAATGAGCAGATGTCTAAAGTATGACGCATTTGACGTAGCCAGGACGGACTTCACACACGCCCCCCTCCCTCCTCACCGCCCGCCCTCCTCACTCCACTAATCTACAAGCATTTTGTAATACTTTACCAATCAGTAACATTCATCCCATGCCGCCGCGGTGCTTGTGCTTCTTGCACCTCAAAATCCTCGTCGGATTCTGGATCCAAAATGTAGGCTGAACATGATGAATCGACATGATAAAATCTTATTTCAGACGCTACCAAACCGCTACACACGGGTTTACGCCTGCCTCCCCCTCCCACTCAGAGATGGGCGGAGGAATAGCGGCTCAGTGAGAGCAGAGGGCGGAGCTTGTACTTTCTCAGGACGGGCGGGGGATGAGCGATACCCGGCCTTTCATAGTTCCGGGTCTGTGACTGCGCTCCACCAAATCAATATATTTTAATAACTATGGTGTAATGCATGTTGTAAACGTGTGTGTGTGCAGAGGATACAATGTGACAAGAGTTATTTGCATGAGATGGGCCCTTTAAGCCCGAGTGGGGTCGGGCCTAAAATGTCAATTATTACTTCAGTTCGGGTTCGGGCTTCTCTCTCAGTGTGTGTACTAAACTAATAAATACTTGTTACAAAATTAAAACAGAGAAGTAATGTTTAACTACTAAACAGGATCCGCAGAGCCAGCGCATGCTCTGCTGGCGGGAACACCTCCTCTTAATTTGGTAATCCTCCCCTGCGCACGTCTTTATTTTATTTGTTTTGTACTGGTGTCTCCATATGAAGGAGTAAGAAGTTAAGGATAAACTAAAAGCAGGAGAACTGAAAAGACAAACACACCTGTAAGAGTGAGGTGTGGAAAAGATTCAAATTTATTCTTCAAAATGCTACAGAAACTTGCGTTGGCTTTGCTGGATGTAGTCAATGTGGCACCAAAAAGACTGGCACCTCGACGCTGAGCGGGCATTTAAACAGCTGGACTGGTAAAAGTGATGATCGTTAAAGATCTATTTTATCATTTGTTTCAAAGACCGTCCCTCCTCTTCACGCTAAGCAGGCCATCACAGACAAGAGTGTTAGGGGTCCGATAGTGTGAAAGGGTGTTCCTGAAAATTTTCCTAATTATAATTAACCCTCCTCCTCCAGAGTCCTCACAAATAAAATATGACATTTCGGGCTTGTTTCGGGCTCGGGCCGAGTCGGTTTTAACTCCCACGGGCCGGGTCGGGCCGGGCTGGATTTTTTTTAGGCCCGATCTCACGTCTAGTTCACATCGAGTTTAAGAAGGACACATGTTCACATGCTTTCTGATGACAGCAGTCACATTGTATTCATTTACTTCACTAAAGTTTTACTACAGATCGTATTTATGATGAAATCTGCAGCTGTCTGTAAACAGCCATGTGGTGGCTATCACGTTCACCAGAATCCTGAAAGTCCCGGACATGAAACCAGGACTTTGTCATGACTTGTTTCTGCACCAGTGCAAATGAAAGCGGATAATATGACGACGCGGTCGGTTTCCTCTAACCGTTGCTAAGTCGTGTATGCATGCTTGTCAACATGGAAGCATCGTGTGAAGCGTCTTGAGGATCACATTTCTTGTTTTTTTATTCTTGGGAAAGTGAGTGGCAGAAGTTTGAGTAAACTTAAAGAGGTTCTGTTCCGTCATCTTCCGCTCATCCAGGGCCGGGGCGCGAGGGCAACAGCCTCAGACGGGAAGCCCAGGCTTCTCTCACCCCGGCTGCATCCTCCAGCTCACCCGGAAGGATCCAGAGTTGTTCCTCGGCCAGCTGTGAGACATAGTCTCTCCAGCAAGTCCGGGGTCTGCGTCCCGGTCACCTCCCGGTGGGATGTGCCGAAACACCTCACCAGTGAGGCGCTCGGGGAACCACCCCATCTGGCTCCTCTCGACCTGGAGGAGGAGCGGCTCGAGACTGAGCTCCTCCCCCGATCTCTGAGTGAGAGTGGAAGCTCATTTAGGCCGTTTGTATCCGGGAAAAGAAGGTTAAACAGCTCATTAGTCATTTTTGGAGAGTTTTAATGTCAAGTTTTTGTCCTAAAACATACATTTAAAAAGTTACAAGCGAGCATAAACAAAGAGAATATTACACAGAAACATCCGCATACCGGACAGACTGTCTTCCATGTCACAGCACGTCATTTAGAAACATAAGCAGGAAGAATGAGACGGAAAACAACCCTGATCCAGTGAAAGAAGACAGCAGCGCGTACGTCATACACACTCAATAATAATTATACTTTAACGTCAAGTCTTCACACATCTTTAAAACTTTATTCAAGGAGTTCCATCGAGATCAGGGGTGGGTAAACGTTTTGATTTCCGGACCACATTGAGCTCTAATATTTGACAAACGGGCCGGTGTCGTTTCTTGTCGTCCAAATTCAAGCAAACTGGTTGTTTACTGAATCCTATAAAATCAACTTTAAAGAATTTACACGTCATCATTGATCACTTGTTTTTGTTGTTTTTTTTGTTGGCAGAAGATAACGTTCTCATTTAGTCGAGCTTACTTCCTGGAAGTTATGACCTCACATTTAAACCCTAGAAGTATGACGTGGTCTCGTTAGATTAATTAGAAACACTGGTGGTTAAATATCAATCCTAATAGAACGTCTGTGGATAAAATCCTGGACGTTCCTCCTTTTCCAGCCTTTTTTTTATTTGTTTATCCCAGCTGCTGGACGGAAAGAGGCCAGGAGTAACTGGGATGGATGACAGTTCGAGACCGTTTGGGGATTTTTTTTTTTTTTAAGATAAACTGCTTTAACGACATTAGACGTCCAACTTCGTCCAAAATCAAAGTTCAGGAGGTTTTTTAGGCTTGAAAATGATTCCAACATCAAAAACATACTTAAAACTTGTAGCCATAGCAGCCTGTCAATAGCTGATCCCGTCAGACCTCAGAAGCTAAGCATGCTGGGCCTGGGCTGTACTTGGATGGCAGACCGCCAGAACCCCAGGTGCCAAGGTGGGATGGACGTTGAGATTAAATTGCCGTTGTGTCCCTGGGCAAGACACTTCACCCTCGTTACCTAGTCTGAATGGTGTGTGTGATTGGTTGGTGATGGTCAGAGGGGCCGATGGCACTAAATGGCAGCCTCACTTCTGTCAGTTTGCTCCAGGGCAGCTGTGGTACAACAGTAGCTTATCAGTACCTGGTATGGAGTGAAGCGTCTTTAAGAGTCCTGAAGAGCGCTTTACAAATACAACGCATTATAATTATTAAAAGATTTTTCAATTTTATTCATGCTTGGTTGAGCAATTTATAAGCTTTTCTACCCAATGTTAGGACACCACTCCAATGCCGGGATGTTCTTGGCCTTGGATTTTGTTCTCCGCCACGCCCGCAATAGAATGTGGGCGTGAAGGATGGCAGGTTCGATACCCTGCACAGAGTCCATGCTGAGGTGTCCTTGAGCAAGACACCGAACCCCCAGTTGCTTCTGATGATAGTGGTCTGCGCCTTGCATGGTAGCTCCCATCATCAGGAATGAATGTGTGTGTGAATGGTTGAATGGAGTGAATGAGTATGTGAAGCGTCTTTGAGTGTCTAGAAAAGCGTTGTATAAGTTCAATGCATTATTATTATTGTAAGTAGTTAGTGTCCTTTTTAAGTCAATGTATCAAAAAAGAAAAAAAACTGAAATCATCTATACAGTATGTTCTTTGCCACTGGTTTACGCTTCACATTCTAACGTAAGTCCAAACTGTTTCAGTGCAGCAGCTCTGCTCATGCTCAGTCGCTCACTTCAATATGGAGTGTGATTTTTATTAACTTGATGTGATTGAAGTTTATTCCAATCATCTGCAGTAAGCTGTCGGTATTAAAACGTCTGGTTGTTCTTGGTCATGGATTTTGTTCAGCACCACGTGCACCATCAAATGCAGCCACAAAAGTTTTTTTTTTGGAGTAGCAGTGTTGGAGGTGCTGTGCTCATGCTCAGTCAGTTCCGTTGTCTTCTGCTTATCTGAGGCTCAGGTTGCGAGGGCAACAGCCTCAGACCGAAAACCCAGGCTTCTCTCACCCCGGCTGCATCCTCCAGCTCACCCAGGAGGATCCCAAGTCGTTCCCTGTCCAGCTGTGAGACATAGTCTCTCCAGCAGATCTGCCTCTGGGACTCCTCTCGTTGGGATGTGAACAAAAAACCTCACTGTTGAGGTCCTCGGGAAGCCTCTTAACCCCACCATCATACTGTCTATCTCAAACAGGCGATTGTATAATAATAATCTATACTTTATTGATCCCTCATTAGGGAAGTTTGTGTGCTGCTAATACTACCAATGGTGGGAGAAACAAGGGTTAGGTGTCTTCTATAAGGACACCTAGACATGAACTCAGTGGGATTCGAACCCACGAACTTCCAGTCCGAGGGCAAACGTTCTACCACTGAGTCTAAGGTTGAACAACATACAATAACATTTTTGTGTTACTGACCAAGGGGTAGTTTTATTGGGATGTATTTTATGGATTTATGGCTTTAAGGGAGGCAATAGCTCAGTGGTAGAATGTTCCCCTTGGACCGGAAGTTTTCCGGATGTCCGTGGGATTGAATCCGACTGAGCCCATGTCTAGGTGTTCTTGGGGAAGACTCCTGACCCCCTGTTTCTCCCACCTTTGGGCTCGTCATGGCAGCCTGCTGCGGTGTAAAGCAGCTCATAAATTTCCCCGGTGAGGGATGAGATGTCCGCTGCGTCGTCCATCGGTCTTGGAGTAAAAGAAGCAGAGATTCAGTTTTAAAAACGCTGGAGAACCGAATAAATGTATTTTTTAAACTTTCTTTTTTAAACAAATGTTGCATTTCTGAATAAACAAAAGTTAATCTCCGAATGCAACGAGGGACGAAGCATTAGACCACAGGGGCACAAACAACATGGACTCTGGCTAACCTCTTCCTTTTTAAAACATGACTCTGCCTTGTTTTTCAGAGGCCCTGCATTAGTAATTACTCAAAAATTGTCAAATAACCAGCAAAAGTTTGTGGAGTTATGTCTTCATCAGGCCGTGAGGTAAGCTAGGCTAACTAGCTTTGGGACTTCCAAAAGGTCAAGTGGAAAAAAAACATGTGATTGTGATAGATTCTCTCTTTTAATCTGTGTTTTTCAGTCCTTGATTCTTCACCCTCAGGAAACAAATCCTTCAGAAATTCTTCTATATTATTAGTGTCTACTACAAAAAAGTCCCATAATTCATGGGCTGTGCACGCATGTCTGAGCCCCTGAGGTTGTTCAGTTCTCTGTGTTTGTAAAACGTCTCAAGGTGATGCTGTAATGAAATCCCTCTTTGATATGTGTGTTGCTTTGAGCTGATACAATCTGTCATGAATGATCAGCGCAGGCGTGGCTGCCACGGCACCCGGGGACGGGGACGTCTGCTTTCCTGCTTGTTTTCCTCATCATATTGTAAAAGTGGATTATGTACTGCCATCTTTTTCTTCTTCCATTATTTCCCTTCAGTGGGCGCCACAGCAAGTCAGTTTCCTCCATCTAACCCTACTGGCCATGCTGATTGGTCTAGAGACAGTGTGGTGAGAGCGGCCATGCTGATTGGTCTAGAGACAGTGTGGTGAGAGCGGCCATGCTGATTGGTCTAGAGACAGTGTGGTGAGAGCGGCCATGCTGATTGGTCTAGAGACAGTGTGGTGAGAGCGGCCATGTTGATTGGTCTAGAGACAGCGTGGTGAGAGCGGCCATGCTGATTGGTCTAGAGACAGCGTGGTGAGAGCGGCCATGCTGATTGGTCTAGAGACAGTGTGGTGAGAGCGGCCATGCTGATTGGTCTAGAGACAGCGTGGTGAGAGCGGCCATGCTGATTGGTCTAGAGACAGCGTGGTGAGAGCGGCCATGCTGATTGGTCTAGAGACAGTGTGGTGAGAGCGGCCATGCTGATTGGTCTAGAGACAGTGTGGTGAGAGCGGCCATGCTGATTGGTCTAGAGACAGTGTGGTGAGAGCGGCCATGCTGATTGGTCTAGAGACAGTGTCACTGAGGAAAAGACAGGAAACAGAGATGTTTGTATCAGAGATGAAGATGCTGAGGATCTCTCTGGGAGTGACCAGGATGGACAGGATCAGAGGAACAGCACATGTTAGAGGTTTTAAAGTCAGAGAGGTCAGACTGAGATGGTTTGGACATGTGCAGAGGAGAGAGAGAGAGTACATCAGAAGAAGGATGCTGGGTTTGGAACCACCAGGAAAGAGGACTAGAGGAAGACCAAAGAGGAGGTTCATGGATACAGTGAAGGAAGACATGAAGATAGTTGGTGTGACCAAAGAGGATGCAGCAGATAGGGTTAGATGGAAGAAAACTGACTTGATGTGGCGCCCCCTGAAGGGAAATGATGAAAGAAGAAGAATATTAGTCCTTAATGGACTGACTGATTGATGCAGATGAAGTACATGAAATCCGTCCTGCTCCATGTAGATGAGCTGGATCTTTGGAGGAGGACCGTTGTGCGGTGAGTCAGAGCGATGACCGCCCAGACATCGCGCTCTGCTGTTTCCTTTTCAGCAGATGCTGCATGTTTCTCTTCAGGCGCTCAAGCATCCACACGGAAACACACATCCTCTTCCTCCCATGTTGTGTTGTTTCTTGATGTCATCCTGTGGCGCTACATCTCCGTGTCAGCTACGTGTTGTTTGGAGTGATTCTCACGCCCTTTGCGGAGGCTCGGAAGGATGGATGGGTGCACCGTCAGACGCAGCGTTATTAAACACTGACAGCTATGCAAGGTGCAGTCAACTCAGCAGCAGCTCGCAGTGCAATTTCTGACTCGGTGTCACGGCACATTTTTGGCAGCTTGGCAACTCTGATTCCATTTTCACTTCTGGTAGGACAAGGAAAGATAAAACAGACTCAGACAGCAGAGAACAATCCAGATGAAGAGAAGCCACGTGAAGAGGATGGGCTTAGGTGTTGACAACTTTTTGAGACAGAAAAAAAATCTCATGTAGTTACTCGAGATTTGCAGGAAGAAAAGAAGCATCAGAATATCCTTTGTTTTTTATCATTGTTGCCATAAAGGATGGCACGAATAATTTGATGCCAAGGTGTCAAACAATTTACCTCCACCTGCTCTAGGACTACCAGAATTCTACAACCACTAGAACTCCCAGGGGCGTCTATTTGACGATTAGTCCTACAGCGATGACGTCATACCCTGAAGTACCTCAGTGACTGACGAACGTCTTCTCAAATTCATTTTTGCTCACCTAGATTTTACCTGAGTGGCACCACAGCGGTTACCAGGCAACCGTAACCGCGCATCAATCAGGCGGGAAAATGTTACAATGTGGTTAAAGGGCCCATCTGATGCAAAAGTGACTTTGCAGAGTTTTCTACCTTTGATGTCCGGGCCTTGTATATGTGTGTGTGTGTGTGTGTGTGTGTGTGTGTGTGTGTGTGTGTGTGTGTGTGTGTGTGTGTCTTTCTAGATTAATTTAGCCTGTTTTTCTGTGGATTTCTGGAACGCTCAGACAAAACAACCAATGAGCAGATGTCTAAAGTATGACACATTTGACGTAGCCACGCCCCCCTCCCTCCTCACCACCCGCCCGCCCTCCTCACCCGCCTCCACTCCGGCCTTACGCCCTCACAAACTCACTTTCAACGTCCGATATACAGGCTGGTTCGCTGCTCTGTGTCTTTTTTATTTTCTTGTTTGAAACACACTTTTTAGATTAATCGACATGATAAAATCTTATTTCAGACGCTACCAAACCGCTACGCACGGGTTTACGCCTGCCTTCCCCCTCCCACTCAGAGATGGGCGGAGGAATAGCGGCTCAGTGAGAGCAGAGGGCGGAGCTTGTACTTTCTCAGGACGGGCGGGGGGATGAGCGATACCCGGTCTTTCATAGTTCTTGGTCTGTGACTGCGCTCCACCAAATCAATATATTTTCATAACTATGGTGTAATGCATGTTGTAAACGTGTGTGTGTGTGTGTGTGTGTGTGTGCAGAGGATACAATGTGAAGAGTTATTTTACATGAGGTGGGCCCTTTAATAGAGGTGTCAAAATGACGGGTGTGGGAATTAGAGGAAGAGCTACTCAGAACTTTTTAGTGTTTTATTTCAGTTAATCTACAACATATTAAATTCCACAATAAAAAGGCCAGGGTTTCAAACCCTGACCTTCTTGCTGTGAGTCCACTGTGTTAACCCCTGCGCCACCATGCTTAACAAAATTTAATTAAATTTTTTTTTTTTTTTACATACTTTATTAATCTCTCACCGGGAAATTCGTGTGCTGCCCCACACCCTAGCAGGTTGCCAGGACGACGCCGATGGGAGAACCAGTCATGAAGACGTGTGCAGGTGGAAGGAGGAGGAGGAGCCAAATGCAGGGCAGAAAACATGGTTTATTTGAGAATCACAGTCCAGTGAAAAAAAAACACAAGGTTTTAGTGGCAAGAGGTTATTGTTCAGAATGTGTTTCTTGGTCAGTCAACCAGGGAGGGAGGGTATGACCTACACCTGAAGGGAAGACAGGCTGTCAAATAAATACAGCTCCACAAAGATCTTCAGGTGTGTAAAATCAGGCAAATGAGGGAAGGCCCCAGGCTCCCTCTGGCGGTGGCCGAGCGAAGCTTGACAGAAACGGGGGGTTAGGTGTCGTCTTTAAGGACACCTACACATGAGCTTAGTGGGATTCGACCGGGCAAACTTCCAACGAACTTTAGGTGCATTCTACCACTGAGCCATCGCCACCATCGCCTATTGCCACTGAGCTATCGCCTCGCCCTAAGACGCATAAAACAAGACGGGTCAAATCAAAAATATTAGTCTTTTTTTATTCTTAAAAAAACCTTAAAGGGCCCATCTCATGTAAAATAACTCTTTTCACATTGTATCCTCTGCACACACACACGTTTACAACATGCATTACACGATATTGGAGCGCAGTCACAGACCCGGAACTATGAAAGGCCGGGTATCGCTCATCCCCCCGCCCGTCCTGAGAAAGTACAAGCTCCGCCCTCTGCTCTCACTGAGCCGCTATTCCTCCGCCCATCTCTGAGCGGGGGGGGGAAGGCAGGCGTAAACCCGTGCGTAGCGGTTTGGTAGCGTCTGAAATAAGATTTTATCATATCGATTCATGTTCAGCCTACATTTTGGATCCAGAATCCGAGAGGATTTTGAGGTGCACGAAGCACAAGCACCGCGGGCGGAGTGGAGGCGGGTGAGGAGGGCGGGCAGGTGGTGAGGAGGGAGGGGGCGTGGCTACGTCAAATGCGTCATACTTTAGACATCTGCTCATTGGTTGTTTTGTCTGAGCGTTCCAGAAATCCACAGAAAAACGAGCTAAATCAATCTAGAAAGAAAAACACACACACACACACACACACACACACACATATACAAGGCCCGGACATCACTCTTACAAGCTAGAAAACTCTGGAAAGTCACTTTTAGAGATGGACCCTTTAAAAATAAGCCTTCATTTTCTTAAAATTGACAAAAAACAAACACGATTGTACAGTTTTAAATGAAAAAAGTTAGATTTTTATTTTTATAGGATGATTTTTCTTTGATTTGAAAACTTTTTCAGGAACGTCTTCGACATGAAGAAGACGTGACCGTAATCCAGCCGACATGGAAGCAATTCATCAGACAGTTTTTTAACATCACTTCGTTTAAAACAGTCTCATCGTTTTTAAGATGAAAACACAGATTAAACTAAATGTATTCAACAGGTTTTAAAATTAGAAAAATCGTTAGCGTGGGATTTTATTTTATCACGACGAGCGATCTGAAGACGCCCACAACCAATCAGGTTTCTCCAAACTGTTTTGATGTGTGATGTCACAGCCTGGGACGTGTTTATCTACGACCACATCGTTATTATTTAATTCTGAGTTTCACTTTGAAACAAAATCGAAAAATATTTGTTTGCTAAAAAAAAAAAAAAAAAATCCCCACCTTCTTAAATCGAAGAAAAAAGTCTTGTTTTGACAAAATGAAAAACCACAAAAAAGACGGTGCTGAAAGAAAAAAAAGCTCTGTTATACTTCAATCAGCATATTTAACACACACATACACACACACACACACACACACACACACACACACACACACACACACACACACACACACACACACACACACACACGCTGACTGAAATTAAAAGCAAATAACCGGGTAGTGTAAACGAGCAGGAGTCGTTAATGACCGGCCGTTACTATGACGACCTGAATGATCAAACAGGAGACGTTAAAAAAGTCAAAGAAATTCAGTTAAAAAAAGGAAATTAAATCAAAATGATTTGTTATAATAATTTAATTTCTGTTTTATTTTTATTTCAATTTAAGAAAAAAGTTTTAAATAAATTATTATGTAAAAAAAATTAGATAAAATAGTTTAAAATTGGTCTAAAATTCAAAACAAATGACAAAAACACATGAATTTTAACCTAAAAAATTTGAATTAAATAAAAAATAAAGTCAATATTGAAATGTATATTTTTAAAAATTCATTTTTAACAAAACTATTTGTGTTTTTTGTTTGTTTGTTTGTTAAACAAAAGACACTTTCTTATAGAAAAAAAAGGTTGTTTTTTAAATAAACAACAATAAAATAAAGAATTAGTTAAAAATAAAAAACAAACCAGAAAATTGTATTAATTTTACTAAAAAAGGGAACATTTTTCTTTAAATTAATACAGTTTTAAAAAAACCTTCTTCTAACTTGTTTTTTTTTTTTTTTTCAAATAAACCTGCTGTTTTTTTCTGCAGGTTAATAAACTTTTTTTTTTCTCAATTTTTTCGTCTTATAAATGTTTTTGAACCATAAATTTAAAAAAAAATCTGACGTATGAATCGTATCAGTGTGTTAAAATTATGTGGAGCAGGTGTTATTTATGAAGGTCCCACACCTGCTTCAGGAACTCCCCGAGCTAGTAAACAATCATTTACATCACACACACACACACACACACACACACACACACACACACACACACACACACACACACAGACGCAGGATGTGTTTGTTTTCTCGTGACAGCGGTCCAGGTCATCGGTGCTTCTCAAGAAACGACTCCTGTTTTGCATTTTCCCACTCGGTCTGTGAGCTGCAGCATGCACGCCGCTGCAGCACGCATGCCGCTGCGGCTTATCCCGTGTTGGTGTTTTGGAAAGGCTTTGTAATACGAGCCGCGTCGTTATCGGCGCCCGGGCCAGACCAGACATTAACTCATACTTTCACTCTAACTCAAGCAGGAAATGGGAGTATTTTCTAATGTCATCCACTCTGTCACGAACACGCTCACTTCTCTGTAAACCACCACGAGGGACGCCGGTTCAAGGCTCAGGGATATTGATGTTTCTCTGCACAGAAAAAAAAAATCCATCTAGCCGGCGTTTCTCATAAACACATATGTGTAATTATTTTCTACGGCGCAGGAAGCGAGGATGAGAAAGACAGTGTGTGAGAGGAGAAGCTTGAACTGTGTGTCTGCTAAATTTATCATGAGGCCTTTGGGAGCGTTGAAATGAGAACAGTGGCCTATTACTGCTAAGAAGGTGTTTTATTGAGAATACGCCGACATGCCACCCCAGGGAGAGAGCCGAGGGAGTCGAGTGTGGCCGTAGCCGAAACCACTTTCTGCCTCAGCGTGTGTGTGTGTGTGTGTGTGTGTGTGTGTGTAGACTACATGTCACTGTCTTTTTTCCGTGTCAGATTGTAAATGAAAAGACCCTTTTTTCTACTTAATTATTCACTATGATTCGTATTAGAATCGTCACTTTTGACACTCGAGGTGTCCGAGTGGATGTTTTTTTTAGGTCAGGCTGGTTTAGATCCACTCGTCGGTTATCAGCAGAAGGATGTTGTTTATTTTACCACCGTGTTTGTGGGCTGGAATCCATCCACATTCCTTCGTCACTCCTCGGTTGTTTCCGAAGCCTGTTTTCGTGATCGTCATGATTTCGTAGCAGATTCTCGGTTCGTATCATTCAGATCACCGTTTAACGACTTTTTTTTTTTCACGTGAGCCTCAGAAAACGTTTATCTTCAGATTCTTCGGTCTGTAAATTTGTAACTTATTTTAATTCAAATAAAAAATAACCAAATAATAAATATTAACTGGTTTTCGTTGGTCTTTTATTTACTGTTTGATGAAAAATAAAAGTAAATATTAGTGATTTTTGTAAAATCTTTATTAAATTTAACTTAAAACTTCATCATGTTGTTTTTTATACTTTCTGAAAATAAATTTTCCAGACGTTGTTTTGACACGTGTGGCAGACTGGTGACCTGTTCGGGGTGCACCCTACCCCTCGCCTCGAATCTGCCAGGACTGGTGAATGGGTTCCGGCACCCTCCGCAATAAAAAGGCCAGTGTTTCAAGACCCGCGGCAACTGAAACCCTGACCTTCTTGCTGTGAGGCCCTGCACCACCAATTGTAAAAACATCCCCATTGTAAAACACACTCATCAGGGGTAGACTGTGTTTTATCATGAATCTAAAAATCATTGTTTACTTTCAATCTGTCCATTTTCTGATTATGTTTTTGTTTGCAGCAATTTCTTGGGAAAAAAACCTCATCAAAAACACGTTAAAAAAGCAGCCCCTGCAGTTCCCTGATAGAACACTACGGCTCTGCTCACCGCCCGCTAGGAAACACTGATTTAGAGCGTGTCATCTAGACCCTCAAATTTTACCAACTGTGTAAAACATGTTGGTTCAAAAAGGAGTACCGAGTTAACGCAGCGATATTATCGGGGAGACGGCAGCTCGGTGGTTAAAGCGTTCGGCCTGGGAGCGGAAGTTTGCAGGTTCGGGTCCCACAGAGAGCACGTCTAGGGTCCTTGGAGAAGACACATAACCCCCGCTTCTCCCACCATTGGCGCCGTCGTGGGCAGCCTTCTGCGGTCTAAGGAGTGCAGCACACAAATTTCCCCGGTGAGGGAAAGTCTTACTATTATTACCCCGTATTTTCCGACCACAATGGAACCCCTCAACCCACAGATGAGGGTTGAGGGGTTCAACCCTCAACAGCTCAACCATAAAGCTGTTGAGGTGCTGCACTTTTTTCTTGTTATGTACAATTTGAACGTCATAACGATCTCGGCCGTGGATTTTTTTCTCCAACGCATCCACATGCTAATTTAAATAAGCAGGAAGTGTTTTAGTGCATGTCCTCTGCTCACGCTCAGTCCCTTTGCAGTATTTTTGCAGCCTTAAAATGATATATTTGATGTTTATTATTTATTTGACCTTTATTTAACCAGGTTTAGGCTCATTGAGATTAACAATCTCTTTTACAAGAGTGACCTGGCCAAGAGGCACCGGCCTCCAGGACCAAACAAACATTTCAAATTAAAATACATTTACATTAAAAATATCACAATAAAACATTCAATCAAAACATTTACAACCACATCGACTATTCTCCAAGTCTATCAGTTGAGATTTAAAAGAGTTTAGAGAGACCAGCTCTCACAGACAGATGGTTCCAGTCATTTGAAAGGCTTTCTTCTCCATCTCAGTTCAAACTCTGGGCACTGACAAAAGATAGTGGTCCTGAGATGGCAGCCTGTAGCTGGCATTCTGTTTAAGTGTAAATAAGAAGGAAGGAGACCAAGTAATGATATATGTGTCGTGCTTGGGCTAACATGACGGGATGTGGTAGGAAGCGAGAGGAGGGGGGAATTTGCACTGCCTAAAATGAAACTTAAACTGAATTAATGAATTTATAAACTTTTCTTGACTAATATTAAATTTTTACGCAAACAAACTGCACCATGTTTACCTCCAGCCGTTGTGTGTTTTTGTGTGTGGTATTCAGACACACCATTGGAGCACCAGGTTGTTCTTATCCATGGATTTTGTTCCCAAACACGCCCACATTCCACAACAGCATGTCTTTCAGCGCATGCTCTGCTTGTGCTCGGTCCTTCTAAACTCTATTTGCGGACTCAAGCAAGATTTACACTGTGTCATGCATGCACCCGGGAGGCGGGGCTAAGCATGGAATTAAAAATACTTCTCTTATCCCCAAAGAGAAATTTGAGTGCTCCAATCAGACAGTGTCATAGAACCTAGAGGGGAGACGGTGGCTCAGTGGTTAGGGTTCGCATCCCACTGAGTACACGTCTAGGGTCCTTGGAGAAGACACCTAACCGCCCATTTCTCCCACCATTGGTGCCGTCATAGGTGGCAGCCTGCTGCGGTGCAATGCAGCACATAAATTTCCCGTTTAGGGACTAAAAAAAAAAAACTGTTGTGAAAATTTAAAGGTTTGAAAGTGAAAAGTTGAATATTTTCTTGGAAAAAAGCAGAAATAATTTACTGTACCGTCCCTTTGAGCAGCAGGGTTGCAGGAGTCTGTTACTGAAGCTGCTCTTTATATGGTCATAATGGAGCGAGAGGAAAGGGGAATCAACAGTATAAAAAATGGAAATGAAACTGAATAAATGTACAAAGTATTTCTATGCATTTTTTTTTGTTGATTCTACATTTTTGAGCCAACAAAAGATCCTGTGTTTATTTGTGTTTATCTGCGTGTCCCAGAAAATCAGAAACACCCCCACAAGGAAGCACAACACCCCCCTTTAATCAGGCTTTAGACGTTTGAGATTCAAAACAAATTGAATTTTCGGTTCATTTAAGAAAAGTCCGTCTGAAGAAGACATTTTTTTTTTTTTTTTTTCTAATATGTTCTTTTATGTTGAGCTGATTTTAAATTTTGTCTCACTTGATGTTTGATTTTGACTCCTCTGATTTTGATTGTAATCCAGCCCACGTGAAGGAGTGTGAGTGTGTTCATGTGGGATCCAGTAGGGGGCAGGATCCTGTTTTCAGAGGCTGATCATATCATGACAGATAATTGCTCTCATTGGGACGAGTCAGGACGGACGTTAGCTGTTAAAACGAGTGGCTTTAAAAAAGTGTGTGTGTGTGATTTCCTGACTCTCACACTCGCTCGTGCATATTGCACGTTGGTTGCACGGGGTAACACGAGAACAAACTGTAAACAAATGAGTGTGTGTCCCCCGGAGGAAACGCAGGGCGAAACAAACTGTTCCCAGAAATGGATTATTTTAGTTTTTAGATGCAAAAAAAAGGCCCAATAAATCCAAAAACATGTGAATTATTTGTGTTTTTGTCGCGTTCGTGTAAACAATGCTTTTTAGGAGAACAATCCTGGGGCTGGTCGAGGGGCCGATCCAGGGGCCACTTCTCTTTCTCTTCAAAAGCTTTGTTTACTTATCTGTTGTTTAATTAAAACCCCTTTTTGTTTTCTTTAAGCTTCCATTGTTTCTCGGCACGGCCAGAGTCCCCCCCCCCCCCCCCCCCCCGTGTGGGTTCAAAGGGTTAACAGCCGTCAACTGGATTTTTTTTCCTTTTCTTTCTCTCTTTTTTTTTTTTTTTTTTTAAAGGGGCCCCCACACAAAAGCCCAGTTTCACCTGCAGCCCCCCCTCTTCTATTGTGTGTGGCCCCATTTGAATTGATTATGTTTAGACGGTTGCTTGTGATTGGTGGAGAAGGGCGTGGTTGATTGGATAGTTTTGTATCTTGTCAGACGGGGAGCGACCTCGCGCGTGCAATCTGTCCGCATCCAGAGGAAGGTTGTAGACTCGTCCTCTTCGCTCAGCAGCCGCGCCTCTTTCCCCTCTCTCTCTCTCTCTCTCTCTCTCTCCCTCTCCGGTTGCGTTCCTCGCTCTACTCTCCGCTCTGCTTCACTCCGTACTGCGTGGCCCCCGCACTCTGTTTACCCTGCCAGCTAAATGGAGTTTGTCAGGTTTGTCAATATGATTGATTTCTGTGATTTTTTGCCAGTTTTCTTGTCTTTTTTAAAAAAGAGTAACTTGACATTTTAATTTGAGTAGAGGGGTTTTTTTTTTGTTCTGTCTTTGTGATTGCTTCTTTTTGTCACGAGAGGTTTTAGTTTGACAGAATGAAGATCAGTTCTGACATTATTTGGACCGAAATGTGAGTTTTTCGGTCGGACATGAGGGTGTTTATTTGTTTTTAAAAAACTCTCAGTTTTCTGTCTGTAATTAAAAGATTGACTTTAATCAGATGATTTTCATGTAATTTTTTGGTTGTTTTTACTTTAATGGGATGATTTTCTGGTTGTTTTTTTCACCGGTGGATGAGTTTTGTTTACTCTGGTGACGGTAAAGGAACCAGACGAGCGGGATTTTACAGTTAATGTAAAGTTTTTACAAAAAAAAAAAAAAACAGGTTTTTAAACCTTTAGGATAAAAAAATAAAAGAACTGAAGAAAACTTGAGAAAAATCCAGATAGTTTTTCTAGTTTTTTGGATAAAATGAGTGATTTTTTAGAAGTTTTTAATGATTTAATTAAAAAAAAATCTGTTTTTTTTTTGTGTCATCGATCTGATCGAATCTGATTTCTGAAGCTTCGTGTTTGTTTGTTTGTTTGTTTGTTTGTTTGTTTCTGCTTCAAAATCATTTTAGATGAAATTTAAAGGAAAAGTTTGTTTTCTTTTAACAGTTTGAAGCTTTTTTTTGGGACTTTGTTGTGTTTTTATGAAGAAAATATTGTTTTGTTTGATTTGAAGTTGATTTTTTGTGATTATTTATAGAAAAAATGATTGATTTGTTTTGTTTGATTTGTTTTTAATTGAGAAAAAGAAAAAGTCTTTTGTGGTTTTTTTGCTTGAAAAAAAATAAGATTTCAGTAATAATTTAGTAAAAAGTTGTAAAAACTTTGTTTTTGAAGTCGTTAATTAGTAAAAAGATTAATTACGTGTTTAAAAATCATGATTTCAGAGTCGATATTTCTTTATTTTGTTTGAATCTTTTTCAAATAATTCATAAGAAAAACTTGTGTTTTTACTTAAAAAGATTTTTTTTAGTGATAATTTAACCTAAAAGTTGTGAATTTTTTGATTTGTTTGAATAATTTGAATGATTTTATGAACTTTTTGACGTTAAAAAGATAAAAAGTGTTTGATTGAAAATGAAATTTTAGAGAAAAATTTGAACCCAAATCGTTTTGGTTCGTTTGTGAGTTTTTACATAAAAAAAGTTTTCTGTTTGATTTAAAATCATTTTAATGACATTTTAAAGGATTAATTTGTGATTAAATTGTGATTTTTTTCACTTTGAAGTGAATGAAACACATCGTGAGTCTGATTTAAAACACTTTTAGGTCCAAATATGACGTAAAGTTATGATTTCTCTGCTTTTTTAAAACAGTTTGAACCTTTTTTTATGAAATGAATGAGTTCAAAAATCCTCGAGTGTAGGTTTTAAATGTGGTTTGAAGGAAATCTCTGGATCTCCTTGAGGTTTCTCCTTTCCTTTTCTTCCTGGACCAGTGTTCCTCTTTAAAAAGGAGGCTGTAACGTCAGGGAAAACTTTGTGTCTGATCCGGTTCTGAATAGAACCATGTTGTAAAGGTACGAGGTGGAAGACGGAGCGACCGTATCGCCATGCAGCTGTGCAGCTCGGTTTGGGAGAGCGCACGCTGATTGGTTTGACAGTTTGTAATCAAAGTTGATTTATTGTTCATTAGTGGTGCATTAGCCCTTTCAGGCAGCAGCGGCCCGTCAAGGCGAGGCGCTGCCAGCACCTGTCATTTCTAAACCATGACATAGGCAACCAGATATTAGCTGTGTACGCAGAGAGAGGGGGGCGAGGGGCCGGAGGGGGGGTTGGATATCCTCTTCTAGGATACGGACTCGCTCCGCTTTGTATTGGCAAAGACAGAGATAGACGGCAAATAGTTTGCAAGTGAAATAGTGAACCACCAGCTGCTCGGCTGCTGCTCGGCCGCTGCTCGGCTGCTGCTCGGCCGCTGCTCGGCTGCTGCTCGGCCGCTGCTCGGCCGCTGCTCGAACTCGAACACTCAAACATGTTTTCACTTGAAAATAACATGTTTTTATTTTTACTCAAAGGCTGGTCGCTGCCGGCTCATTTCACCAGCTCTGTTTCCAGATTAAGTCCACACTCGTGCTGCCGTGTGTCTGTAAAGGTTGAGATTTGGGGATGAGGATGAGATTACAAAGTGGGGAGGGTTCGACGGGCGCTCATCTGGGTCACAACTTGGATATGTTCATGTAAACGTGGAGAAAAACTGGATTCATTTAGAAATAAATGTAAACTTTAAACAAAAACAAAAGTGCAAAGAAACGATGAGATCGTCTGCCGTCATGGAAACGAGGATTAGCTTTCAATGGCCGTTTTTTTTTTGGAGAATAGAAACAATCTGAACGTCAGGCTTTTGTCTTTTTGACTTCGGTTTGATTTGAAAGGATTTTTCAGGCTGATCTTAATTAAATCTCAAACTGACTGAAATAACACCTCGGATCCGGCGCCGAGCCGCTGGAACTACGGACCGCGGGGCGAGGAGGTGATGAGGGGTTACGGTTGGGGTTACAGTGGGTGATGAGGAGCGGGGGGGCGGGGGGGGGGGCGGGTTAACACTGACATGATCTGAAGATACGTTCAGTGAAAAGTGAGAACGGGAGTGAACGGTGTGAGACGAGCGGCGGTCCGAGGGGGTGAGAGGAGAAAAAAAAAAGAGATAAAAACGACCAGATTTATCTGCATATTTTATCTATAAATAACTCTATGCGTTTAAATGTGTGTGTACGGACATGTGATAGGTTACTGTATCTAGTAGTGTGTGTGTGTGTGTGTGTGTGTGTGTGTGTGTGTGTGTATTTAAACGTATAAAAATGGCGTTCCATAAATCTTTTTTAATCCACTGTAAAACATTGAGGTGTCTTATTAGTGACATCCGGTTTAAACTGGATCATGTTTGGAGGTGTGTGTGTGTATGTGTGTGTGTGTGTGTGTGTGTGTGTGTGAGAGAGAGAGAGAGAGGAAGGTCACCCAGCCCACCTCTCCTCACACCCCAGTTCCAGTCACCTGCATCGTCTCCCCTCTCTCTCATGAGAAACAGCGTCCAGCTCGGAGCTCATGTTCGAGGTTTATTTGGGTGGTGGGTTTGATGAACCCTCCTCCTCTTCCCCCCTCCTCTCGCTCTCTCTTCACACCATGTGTCTTTAATCCCACACCTGGTTCCTTTCGGGCCAGAACTTGTTTGTCATCGCGTTGATTAAAATTACATTTTAACTTGTTCCTGTGAAAGTTTGCCCCGCCCACCACGTATGGGATGCGTGGTGTGCCCCCTACCACGTATGGGATGTGTGGTGTGCCCCCTACCACGTATGGGATGCGTGGTGTGCCCCCTACCACGTATGGGATGTGTGGTGTGCCCCCTACCACGTACGGGATGTGTGGTGTGCCCCCTACCACCTACAGGACGTGTAGTGTAAATCTGTGTGTGATTATTTTGTTTATCTCAGCAGTAAATATTATTAACGTGGCCTGATTGAGAATGAGGAGGATGAGGAGGACGAGGAGGGGTATGAAGAGGATGAGCAGGATGAGGAGGATGAGGAGGACGAGGAGGGGTATGAAGAGGATGAGGAGGGTGAGGAGGGTGAGGAGGATGAGGAGGATGAGGAGGGTGAGGAGGACGAGGAGGGGTATGAAGAGGATGAGGAGGGTGAGGAGGGTGAGGAGGATGAGGAGGATGAGGAGGATGAGGAGGATGAGGAGGGTGAGGAGGATGAGGAGGATGAGGAGGACGAGGAGGGGTATGAAGAGGATGAGGAGGATGAGCAGGATGAGGAGGATGAGGAGGATGAGGAGGGTGAGGAGGATGAGGAGGATGAGGAGGACGAGGAGGATGAGGAGGGTGAGGAGGGTGAGGAGGATGAGGAGGGTGAGGAGGATGAGGAGGGTGAGGAGGGTGAGGAGGGTGAGGAGGATGAGGAGGGTGAGCAGGATGAGGAGGGTGAGGAGGATGAGGAGGGTGAGGAGGATGAGGAGGGTGAGGAGGGTGAGGAGGGTGAGGAGGATGAGGAGGGTGAGGAGGACGAGGAGGGTGAGGAGGGTGAGGAGGGTGAGGAGGATGAGGAGGGTGAGGAGGATGAAGAAGATGAGGAGGGTGAGGAGGATGAGGAGGATGAGGAGGATGAAGAGGATGAGGAGGGTGAGGAGGATGAAGAGGGTGAGGAGGATGAGGAGGATGAGGAGGGTGAGGAGGATGAGGAGGATGAAGAGGATGAGGAGGATGAGGAGGATGAGGAGGGTGAGGAGGATGAGGAGGATGAGGAGGGTGAGGAGGATGAAGAGGATGAGGAGGGTGAGGAGGATGAGGAGGATGAGGAGGATGAGGAGGGTGAGGAGGATGAGGAGGATGAGGAGGATGAAGAGGACGAGGAGGATGAGGAGGATGAGGAGGATGAGGAGGGTGAGGAGGATGAGGAGGATGAGGAGGATGAGGAGGATGAGGAGGATGAGGAGGATGAGGAGGACGAGGAGGGGTATGAAGAGGATGAGGAGGATGAGGAGGATGAGGAGGATGAAGAGGATGAGGAGGATGAGGAGGACGAGGAGGATGAGGAGGATGAGGAGGATGAGGAGGATGAGGAGGATGAGGAGGATGAGGAGGGTGAAGATTCTGATTTACTATCCTCCATTTTTTATTTTTAAATGATTAAATCCACACATTTTTTCAGTCAGAAATTGTTTAAATCTAATTTTTTTTATTTCTAATAGAAAAATAAAATCTCTGGACGTCGGATCGGGGTTTTTTTTCTCCGTCTTTCGGATAAAAAACGCTCTCCTCGTCACAGATTTCAATCATGCTGAACGTCTGAGTGTGGAACGAGTTTTCTTAACGGAGACTAATTCCGTCCAAGGCGGCACGGTGGCACAGTGGGTAGCACGGTGGCCTCACAGCAAGAAGGTTGTGGGTTCGAGTCCTGGGTGGGGACGAGGCTTGAAACACTGTCCTTTCTGTGTGGAGTTTGCATGTTCTCCCCATGTGTGCGTGGGTTTCCTCCCACCCTCCAAAGACATGCATGGTTGATTACCCCTACGAATGAGTGTGTGTGTGGATGGTTGTATGTGTGTGTCGCCCTGCGACAGACTGGCGACCTGTTCGGGGTGTACTCTGCCCTTCGCCTTAAATTGGCCGGGATGGGCTCCGGCACCCCCCGTGGCCCCATAAGGGATCGACGGATAAGAAGATGACTGATTACGTCCACACACACCTTCATTCCGATTGGCTCCTGTTAAACACACATCTTCATGCAGGATGTGTGTCCGCAGCGAGTCGAGGTGAAAATCCCAGATCCCAGAAACCCCCCCCCCCCCGAGGAGGAAAAATGAAAATCTGATCTTTTTTTTTTACTCTATTGTTTTTCTTCCGTCGTTTCTTGTTTGGCCTAATTATTCCGAAGCGGGGACGAAGGGCGACGCTCACTAAATCAATGATTTACTGCTTTCTGAAGAAAAAAGGGATCATTTTTCTACTAAAAATCTTCAAATGACTAAAATCAAAACATTACAATGTCTTTTATTTTTATTTAGATTTAATTTATTCCCATAAAAACTCGTTCAGATCAAGATTTTTTTCTACTACTTCGATCTGGCAGGGAGAGGAACGCAGCGCACGTCGTTACGTCGTTATTAATGACTAAAGAAAATAAACAGATTCCTGATTTAACATCAGCTCTCAGGTTCTGGGCGTCACCAAATTAAAGGGGGCCTGAGGGTTTGATGTATCCACATCACCTCCGGGTGATTCCTGGCTTCCATGTCCTTTGGTTCTCATCTCGTCTCATTAGGTTTCTGTTTTTCACATTGGTTAATTTTTCTGAGGATTTTTTCCTCATTAAGAGGGAGGGTCTGAGTTTAAAAATAAATGTCTGTTTATTTTAAAAAAAATAAAACAAAAAAAAAAACAGCTGCATTTTACAGTTTGTTGTTTTTTTAAAAGTGAAATAAATTAACCAAGAATTTAAAAACACAGTTTAACGGATTCTCGTTGTTTGTTTTTTTCTGAAAAACACAAAAACCTTAAAAAAACAGCATCAGTTTGAAGTTTTTTACTTAAGTTTGTAGAAAGAAGAAAAACTACGTTTTTTAAATTCAGTCCAAACCCGGTCTACAGGGGCGGATCTAGGACTTTCTCAAAGGGGGGAGGGGCATGTGAGGTCATTGATGAGCCAGTGTAGGAGGGGCTGGGGGCTTTCTCCCCAGAATATTTAGAAAACTAGGAGTTATCTTCCCGCATTTTGGCGGCCCATTCGCTGGCCCTGCCAGGGCATAGCTTGACTAGTCCCCTTTCCTTTCTTCTTCTAATGTTTTTTTTTTTTTTGTGGACCAAAGAAGGTGGGGCGGTTTGGCCCCCCATACCCCTGCTCCTGGATCCGCCCCTGGGCTACAGATCAGTTCCCTCAGGGTTCTTTTAAAATGATGACCTGACAAAAAGGTCAGTTGTGCGCGTCATAAACAATTAGAATCCTGAAAAAAAGAAAAAAACAATATTAAAAAAAAACTATGTTAAAATCGAGATAAAACACGTCAAAAATTTAAAAACACTGTCTGTTTTTAAGAAGAGCTCCAACTTGGACGGTTTCAGTTCGGTTTATAGACTGCTGAATAATTAAATGTTCCAAATTCAGTCTGAACACAAGGTACGAGTCAGAGCTGCCACACGGACGGAGAGCAGGATGACTGTTTGTTTTTTTTCAGGACAGTTTGAATAAGTTCAGACAAAACGAGACGCGTAAAAATCGACTTCTAGATCAAAAATAAAATTTACATGTAATTATTTTGTAAGATGAGACGCTCATGTGTTTTACCAGCAGCAAACATGTCTCCGTTCAGACGTGTGTGTGTGTGTGTGTGTTTGGCCAGCAGGCCTGTGCTGGTACAGTATTTTGCCTCCAGTCACTGCAGCTGTGTGAAAATGTTCCAGGTTTGAATGTTTATGCATGGAAGGCACCTGGAGAGCACCACACCTTCATGAAATTCATAAACGTCAGCTATTCCTGGCATCTTCAGCGTGCCCTCTTTTTCACACCCTCTGCAGTAGATTAGAACGAGGAGGGGGGGTCCGTGAATTCCTCCGGTTATTAGCCCACTACCAGCTATCTTTAGATGGACTTTTTTCTATGAATCATGATCTTATCCCGGAGACGAGAGGAGGAGTGAGTGCTCTAAATGGCGACTGGCGTCCTGTGTTTGCGTTAAATGGGCGTGATACGGCGGCCACGGCGATATTTTTCAGTTTAAGTGCACCCCCCACCCTTCCACTCGGTCTGAAGGCAGATTTTCAGCTCGGGATTAAATGGTGGTAGTTACGTTGATCAATAGGTTAAGAAGCATACAATCCCTCTTGCTGCTAATGACCTCAGTAGTAATGGGTAATAAAACGGGGGGCGCGGGGTGTAACAGCGCCGTGCATGCTCCGGCTTTTACTTACTGTAAGCCAGATGCTCCTTACGAGGCGCAGTGTGAGATACACACATCAGGTGTGAAGAATTAAGTGTGTAACTTTAAAGAAAATTTCTGGGTAATTCGTAACGAGGCTGACAACCGCTAACGACGAGCTGGTAAGAAGATAAAAGCTCAACGCCCGCTCTAATGTGGCATGATGGTACGTTTAAAAAGAAGGCAGATTTTACACGCCGGTGAGGAAACGCAGCGTGACAAATAAGGCCAGGTATTATTATTTATCTGAACCAGGTGATTCTTAGAGGACCACGTCAGGAAGACGAAGCGGCTCGCTTGACCTTCAGAGCAGTTCATCAAACTACATGAAGCGGAGGGAGAGAGAGAGGGAGAGAGAGAGGGAGAGAGAGAGGGAGAGAGAGAGGGAGAGAGAGAGGGAGAGAGAGAGGGAGAGAGAGAGGGAGAGAGAGAGGGAGAGAGAGAGGGAGAGAGAGAGGGAGAGAGAGAGGGAGAGATGGAGAGAGGGAGAGATGGAGAGAGGGAGAGAGGGAGAGACGGACTTGGCTGGATAATGACTGTGAAATTAGGAAATGGGGTTCTGCAAATGGCAGGACGAGTCATGTGAAAAAGTCAAGATGAAGCTCATATTAAGACCTGATACAACCGGGAATTAATACTGCATTCTGCTGGAAATGAGAAGTGTGTGTGTGTGTGTGTGTGTGTTATCCCGGGTGGAGCCCAGTCTCCTTCACCCTCTCGGTGAAGTTAACGGAGAGTATCAAAGCTGTCCAGACACACACATGTACACACATGTACACACACACACACACACACATAAAGGACTACTGTGTCTGTGATGTCATCATTCTTAACTCATAACACACATAAAAAACACGATGCAGTTTTTTTGGCTCATATTTGCCTAAAAAAATTGTATGAAGACCTTCATATAGTTTCACATTATTTTTTGACACTGAACTCCCTCCTCCTCTCGCTCCTCGCTTAGTCCCGCCCTCTGAGTTTGTGCACGAGAAAGTGTAAATCTTGCTAGAGGTAACAAATACTGTCTAAAAGGACTGAGCATGAGCAGAGCAAATAATATAAACGCTTTTGGTTTATATTGAAAAGTAGAAAAGAAAATCCACGGCCAAGAACAACCAGGTGTTTAAATATTATCTGAATACTGGAGACGAGGGTTTGAAGATGATTTCTAACATGCAGGAATGACAAAGAAACTCCCTCAGGTTGGGGTTTGATGTGGGAATCACGTTCAAACACACTAAATCTCTGCCATCCGGGAGGAGCTCGGTGTGGAGCCGCTCCTCCTCCAGGTCGAGAGGAGCCAGATGGGGTGGTTCGGGCATCTGGTCGGAATGCCCCTCGAGCGCCTCGCTGGGGAAGTGTTTCGGGCATGTCCCACTTGAAGGAGACCAAGAGGCAGACCCCGGACCTGCTGGAGAGACTATGTCTCACAGCTGGCCGGGGAACGACTTGGGATCCTTCCGGGTGAGCTGGAGGATGCAGATGGGGTGAGAGAAGCCTGGGCATCCTGTCTGGGGCTGTTGCTCCCGCGACCCGATCCCGGATGAGGAGAAGTCGATGGAATGGAATGCTAAGTTGGGGATGTCCATCTGTGGTCCTGGAGGGCCGGTGTCCTGATTTTATCAAATTTGATTGGCTGTTGATTTTACGTTACGTCCAATCAGCTTCATTGAACCAGGAACACATAGAAAACCATCAGGACACCGTCCCTTCAGGATCAGGGCCAGGGCACGGGCCCTCTCAGATTAGAGTTGGACGCCTTCGTGCTAAATACTTCCAAAAAGTTTCCGTTGCATTTCCTCCCGTCTTTCGCTGCAACAGGAAGGTTATCCGCACCTTAAAAGAGCCAAATTACATCCAGAAAGGCGTGGAAAATTCAAAGAGGTGTCATTAGCGGTGCAGTTTGGGAGCTCAGTGGAGACAGAGTGTCACCGTGTGTGTGCGCGCTCCATCAGCCGTTTGTGCAACATGTTAACAACTGGGACGACGCAGCGGCATCTCACACGTCCACGCTGCCGTTTGTCATCTAAACGTCAAACCGAGCCTTCGTGGCGGCGCTGAATGGCAGCACCCAGACTCTCTCTCAGTCCCTCATGTCGCCAGAGCAATTAAAGCACCCTGACAACTGCGGGCGCTCTTTCAATGTCACAACAAATCACTTGTTTTGAGGAGTCATGCACTCACACCTTTCTTCTGGGACTTAGTTAGAGGCCTTCTCCGCAGCTTCAGCCGCTGACAGCGTCTCTAATGAGATGGTCTTACATGATGTGACGTGTACGTGCGATCGGCAAAACCGCAACTTCTTTTTCTTCAGATAAACTCGTCAGGTGTGACACGTTGTAGAACCAGGGAGCTGTTAGAGGATGAGAGGAGACGTGTTGGAGGCTTTGTTTATGACAGAAGGAGGTTTAAAGACTCGTTGGATTGATCCGGTCTGCTTGCTGACTTAATCTAATGCACAGTTGTCAAATCATGGCCCGAGGCCCGCATGTGGTCCTTTAATTTGTTTTAATCAGGCCCAGCAAACATGAATAAGTTATGAAAATAACCTGATGGATTTTTCCTAATATTCTGGTGTGGATCTCATTGTGTGAGCTTCATGGTTATTTTTAAATGGGCCAAACGAGGAAGGCAAAATTTTCTGAGGTTCACGTGAAGTTATTTTTCTAAAACATCTGACAATTTTTATTTATGAACTGAACTGAAAATACTTTATTAATCTGAAGGTAAATTTGATGCTGCGATGCTGACACCTCGATGCCTTCCCGGTCCGCTTACACGGTGTAAAACCTGGCATCTGAATGGTTAAAAAAACAGTCCGTAATGAGTCCAAAGAGTCGGGCTTCCATGGAGCACACCAAGTGGCCCCTCCTCATTCCTGCTGGGTCAGATCGAGCGTCCCCAGTTCCTCCATCTTGCCAGCGAGCGTCCGGATGTTACCCATGACAACCGCAGGGACACTGGGCTCAAAGCGCCTCCTTTCTGATTGTATCCTTCTCAGTTCTGTCAGGACTGCATAGACTCCTCCAGCCATGGTGGATCTGGTTCTGAGAGCTAGCTGCTGGTTGAGTCCACGTAAACAAAGCGGGACGACTCCATGACCAACAAAACGGAGAGCTAGCCTAAAAACAGCCGTCTGAAGTAAAACAGTGCGTCCAAAACGACGTCCAAAGAGCGCACAATGTCACATCTACCAGAACGAGACCAAACACAAAAAAAGACGAACAGAAACCGAGTGGAAAAAATACAAAAATAGACGACCAGACGCTAAAAAACAGGAGACACCGCAACAGGCAGCGGGCAGCCGCCCGGGGGCAGCCCCTTTTAAAGACAGAGGGTTTTTTTCCCCCAAATCAACTGGACGAAGGTTTCCAGTGTGAACGTTATTCCCACATTTCAAAAATACTTGAAGTGTTTTTTTATTTTATTCATAGATGTTTGAGAAATTTTCAAGCCCCACAGTCTGGTATTTGAATCCCAAGTTCTTGGCCATTGATTTCGTTCTCTACCACGCCCACACAGGAAATGTTTCAGTGCAGTCCCTCTGCTCACGCTCAGTTCATCACCCTCATTTTTTATATAAATTCACCAAAATAAAACTATAAAAAAAAGCTTTAACTTTGATAAATTGTTGTTTTTTACGGTTCTACCGGTCTCAAAGATTTACACTGTGTCAGGCATGCGATAGGATGGGGAACTGAACATGGAGCGAGAGGAGGGGGAGGGTTTCTTTTCTATTTCTATCAAATATAAGATTTTTGAGTTTTCAAACTGTTTGATATTATTACCACGTGAAGCACGGCGGGGTGGCCTCTCGTTAAAATCAACCATACAGGGGTGAATGTTTTCCAGAAAAGTTTTATATCAAATTTAAGCATGTTTTTATCACATCCATGTTTTTTTTGTTTTATTAACTGGTTTATCTGATCATCATACGTCTGCTTCCGGTTCAGTCGTCATGAGAAATTTTAAAACCCATATCTCACAAGTGGAACAATTCGTCCTCTTCTGTTCTAACGTGTTAAATTATGAAGAATTTTAGAGTTAAAATTTTTCTAAAGTTAGAAAAACGATCAAAAACGAAGTGACAAAGTGGAGTTACTTATTCTTTAAACTGGTGGACGGTTTTCTAACGCTGTGCTCGTCTGTGTGTGTGTTCAGGTTCCAGTTTCAGTGGCTATGATGACACCCCAAGTGATAACTCCTCAGCAAATGCAGCAAATTCTCCAGCAGCAGGTCCTGAGCCCTCAGCAGCTCCAGGTTCTCCTCCAGCAGCAGCAGGCCCTCATGTTACAGCAGGTAATCCACAAAACCTCACACCTCATCTTTCAGACAGTCACCAGGACCCGACCGATTTTTGATTTGGCTCTCTCACAAGAGACATCTGCAATCAGCAAAAACCGTGCTGAGAGATTTCTGTCTAAATCTGTCAAACATTCAGATTTTGAGCGTTCCCTCAAACTCGTTTATTTCTGACTTTTTTCTCTTTTATATTGTCCTGTGTGCGTTAGAAGGACAGAAGTCCTCACAGGGGAAATTTGTGTGCTGCATCACACCACAGCAGGCCACCACAGCAGGCTGCCACAATGGTGCTAATGGTGAGAGAAACAGGGGGTTAAGTGTCTTCTCCAAAGACCTTACACATGAACTCAGTGGGAAACGCTCTACCACCGAGCCACCGCCTCCCCCTCTCTAAGTTTTATTGCATGATTTGATTTTGAGAATACCGTATTTTCCGGACTATACGTCGCAGTTTTTTCATAGTTTGGTCGGGGATGCGATTTTTGCTCTGGATCGACTTATACTCAGGTGCGACTTATAGTCTGAAAAATACGGCACGTCCGTTTAGACTTGTGTAATTTGTTAAAGAAGATTTTAGCCTTCATTGTGTTTCAAGTAAATAATTTTCTGCCTTCTTTTGTTTACATTTTAAACATTTAAATGTCCAATAGGATGTGTTTAAAAGTGAGATACAGTCACAAAAAATAAGTACTTTTGTTGACGCTAACAGCTTTATTCTCATTTGATAGATAAATAAAAACTTCATTAATCCCCAGCAGGAGATATTCTGGTGTCCAGCAACAACAGAAATCACACAAGCTGTGCATATAAAATAAATAAAAACAACACACACACATAATAAAATAAAAATAAAATAGGACTCAGTTCCTTTCAGAAACATCCGCCTGAGGGCTGAAGGGATGAACGACCTCCTAAAGCGTTCAGCCCTCCAGCGCAGTGAGACGAACCTCTTACTTCAGGTCGTCTTCTGGGTCATGGTAACATCATGAAGAGGGTGATGGGGGTTATTCAGGATACCCTGCATTAAAGCCCTCGTCCTCCCCTCCAAAACAGCTCCCACAGAGTCCACATTTCTCCTCAACCACATGTTTACATGATTTAAGTGAGTAGTTTGATGATAAATAGTCGGAGGTAATGTGTGTTCTATTAATATTTTCTTCTGTGGTTGTGTTTAAAAAACTATTTGAACAGATACACAAAAAAAAAAAAAAAGCTTAAAAAATGATCCACATAATAAAACTTTAAAAAATAAATTAGACATTAGTTCATTGTGTGATTTCAAAGCCTCGGTAGAGGTAAGGTCTTAAGACCGAACCCACGCCCGACCCGAAATCCGAGGCCGGTCGGGCTTAAATTGTCTGTCATTACCGGCGGCATGGCAGCAAACAGGACTCACTTGAGGCAGTGGTAGAGAGGAGGTCACTGAATAAACTTTTATCCATCATGGACAATCATGACCATCCTCTCTACCCACTCCTGGACGAACAGCGGAGCTCCTTCTCCAAGAGGCTCAGACAGCTCCGCTCGAGAACATCTCGTTACCGGAGGTCTTTCTTTCCGTACGTGATCGGGCTCTACAACGACTCACTTAGCAGATAGGAAGTTGTTGCTGTGACACACAAATTTCCCATGTGTGGGATCATTAAAGTAGATTCTGATTCTGAATACTTCGGGTCGGGTCGGGCTTCTCGCTCGCTGACTTTTTTTCAAATAAATTTCAAAATTCATTTCAAATTTGAATAAAAATGCTTTTTCTATTTGACGTAGTTTCATATGAAAACATTCTGTCTTTAAATTTTTCAATCATAATAAATTTTCACTGTTAAGTCATTCAGTCTGATGTCATTTATTATCTATGCATTAATTTTTATAACATTTACATATGAATAATATTTTTTTTACATTAATTATGAAAACATTTTATCTAAAAACTGTCCAATTAATCAATAATGCGCCCTTTTAAACCTGATTTAAATGAGTGTGAGATGGTTCATTTGGGACCAACATGTCAAAAAGGTGCTTTGATTCTGAGCCATGAAGAGAATCACGTACAGTACCAAAAGTTTGTGTACCCTGCCTTGTCAAAATATGTAGGTCCGTCCTGCTTATAAAATGTGTTGAATTGGTTTTTCCCACCAAAATGCCAATAAAAAGGAGCAAAAAACAGACTTTTATATGAAATAATAGAAAAAAAAGGATGCGTCCAAATTTAAAAACAGAAAACCTTCACTTCAAAGCGCTGCGCTCCGGTCTGCTCAGATGAAAAAAAAAAAAACTTGTCCCGAAGCCAGACAGACTGTAGACTCATCCGTCACCTTTATTTTTTTTTGTCTTTTCGTGCAGCAGCAACTTCAAGAGTTTTACAAGAAGCAGCAGGAACAGCTCCACCTCCAGCTCCTCCAGCAGCAGCATGCAGGCAGCAAGCAGAACAAAGAGGTGAGCTGACATTACCGACCAGACGCACGGGTACCGATCAGACGCAGCGTACGGGGACCGCCGGGACGCAGTGTACAAGCCCTGACCAGACGCAGGGTACAAGTACCGACCAGGCGCAGGGTACAGGTACTGACCGAACGCGGCGTACGGGTGCCGACCGGGCGCAGGGTATGGGTACTGACCAGATGCAGCGTCCAGGTACTGACCGGACGCAGCGTAGGGGTACTGACCAGATGCAGGGTACAAGTACCGACCAGGCGCAGGGTACACGTACTGACCGAACGCGGCGTACGGGTACCGACCAGACGCAGCATACGGGTATTCTCATCATTGAAGATGAGAAATCCGGTCTCAGGCAGTCACCTTTGTAACCGTCAATCCCTTTCGGATTTGCAGGAGTGCCAGTGCCCATCGAGGGCATTCGAGGCAAGGGACAGGTTATACCCGAACAGGTCGCCAGTGTGTCGCGGGGCCACACACATACAACCATACACACACACACTCATTTCAAGGGACAATCATGTAGTGGTCCTTGGAGAGTGGGAGGAAACCAGAGTACCCGGAGAAAACCCACGCAAACACAGGGAGAACATGCAAACTCCACACTGAAAGACCAGTGTTTCAAGCCTCGTTCCCACCCAGGACTCGAACCCACGAGCTTCTTGCTTTGAGGCCGCTGTGCTACCCACTGTGCCACCGTCCAGGAGAAATCCAAAACCAGAAACCAATACGTTTCCTGTTTCTAGTAATAAATTGACTTTTTTTTTTTCTTTTGATGTTTAAAAGTTTCAAATTAACAGAAAACTGTTGACGAAAAAAAAAAAAAGTTTGTTCTTTCTGCTTGAATGGTTGACTGGTACCAGCAGCTTCAAGCGATGGTTTGATTCCCGTAAACTCGTTGAACTTCTTTGATGTCATTTTATTGATTTTTTTAGAGCTATTTTAATTTTTGTTGTTAGTAAATTTACATCTTTTAATGAACTAGTTTCGTGTTTTTTTTATCAAACTTTTTGGGAGCGATTTTAACCACAGGGCGACACATTTTAAAAGAACCAATCATAGTTCTCAGATCAATAAAAACATTTGAAAGGGATCTTAAAAAAAATGTAGTTTTTGGAGATTTGAAATATATGAACTCGGGCCAAGGTGTCCAAATCCGGTCGTCGAGGGTCGGTGTCCTGAAGGTTTTCACGTGTTCTTACATCTACACACCTGATCCAGGTTAACGAGACAATGCGCCAAATTTGATTGGCTGTTGATTCACTTTCTGTGCATCAGCTGATGAACCAATGAGGACACCGGCCCTCGAGGACCGGATTTGGACATCCCGGAATTACGTTTTTTTTTTTTTTGCCCCCCAACCCGAATCATTTGAATACCTGCTCATCCCGAGTCTTAATCTGACATCTACAAAACATTAAATATCAAACGTACAACAATGAGTTCCATCCAAACCCGCTCACATCGTCAGTCTGAAACCACAATAGATTATCTGAGGTCTCAGCGCGGGATGATTTTAATATGGACTAAACGTCCCGATCCCGATGAGGAGTTAACGTCTGATTACGATCACGTCTTAAATCACTGAATTCTGATTTCCAATGACGAGGTTGATACAGTTTTTAAGATAAAAACACACCTGAAGTTGTTTTGTTAGTAATTTATAATCTCCTCCGTTCGGTACTCGGTATCATTCAAACACCAGGTTGTTCTTGGCCACGCAATTTGCTCTCCATCGTCCTCAAATATAAACTTAAGCAGGAGGTGTTTTAGTGTTCTGCTCACGCTCAGTCCATCGCCTGATCGTATAAATAAAAATATAAAAACATGCTCCAGCTTTTTTAACTGCTGCTAACCTCAAGCATCCAGCGAGAGGAGGGGGGAACTCACAGTGTCAAATCAGAAGTGAAATTGATTAAATTTTTAAAATCTAAGAGTTTTTTTTTTGGAGGATTAAGATCGTATTTCTGAGACAAAACGTTCAATATTGATCAATATTTACTACAAAAAAAACAAACAAAAAACTCTTCAAATCGAATCAAATCTCACGACTGTTTTTATTTTCAGTCTCAAAATAAATCGATGGAGAAAAATAATCGATTTTTGTTTTTTAAACTAATTGGGAAACGGCTTTTTTTCTGATTTTGGAATCCTCATCTGGAAACGGAAATGGAAGGAGGTACACAGACTCCCCTTTCCTCCTCCCTGCACTCCATCTGCTTTCAGACTGTGGTTAAAGCGGAGACGGAGGGGGGAGGAGGGGGGAGGAGGGGTGAGATCAAGTGCACTCATGCTTCTGATTAGCACGTCAGACTCGCTGCTTAAACATCTCCAACATACACTTTGGATTTACTTCACTCTTTTTTTTTTTAGTGTACAAGTTTACTCTGCAACAAAGAGATGACCACTGCCGGCGGGAGGGGGGCGGGGGGGGGATAAAAGCCACAGGGAGGGCAGGGGAAGGCGGGGGGGGGGGGGGGCAGAAACTGCCTGCATTTAAATCTGAGAGGCTTTTCTTGGTAATTAACATGGAAATGGTGAAGGAAGAGCGGGCATGTAATTGTGAGATATCAGTGTGAGGAGTGCTCCCAGCTTTGTTGCTTCTGTTAAGGTTTCTTTTTTTCTTACTTTCTCTCTCCCCCCCTCATCCTCCCCCACTCCCTTCGTCCACCGGAGCGCAGCGGGGACCGCTCATACACAACCACTAATGCGTGTTAACGACGGGCGCGTACGGGTATCGCCGTGGACAAAGCAAATTATTACCACGCGGTCAGAACAAGTTCAAAGACAATCAGGGACTTTTTTTTTTTTAATATTTCCACGCTTGTGTCCCCGTTGAGGCGCGCACTCCTCCACACACACACACACACACACACACACACACACGCCGTGTCGAAACTCCCAACTTCAAAGTTGCAGCTCCCTAATTAATGAACTGCGAGCTTCAGTTTGGACAAGTTGTGGTGAGATGCTCCCATAAATCACCATGACAGCGGAGCTCCTCGGCCTCAGATAGGACCTGTCACCCAGTCGCATCTGATGTAAACACCAGAGGAGAGAAGGAGGGAGGGAGGTGGAGGGGCGAGCGAGGGGGGGGCAATTGATCAGTTGAATGGAGCATGAGAATAAAAGAGAAAAAAAAAACTACTTTTGAAGCATATTATGTATGATCACAGGAAATGGATGCAGCCTCGAGAGGTTTCTCCCCCTCTGCCGATGTTTTCTTTCTCTTCCCATCGCTCGCTCGCTCGCTCGCTCCCGTTTCCAGCAGCCATCAAAAGACAGAATAAGAATTACGCTGCGATCCCCTGCGGCTGCCAGACAATAACCCCCTGTTGTTGCTTTGTGCCGCTTTTATTTTAAAGACATCAAAATTTAGTTTTTCAAAGATCTTTAACTTTATATTTGAAGCTTGACAAAAAAGGCCTGCCAGTCTTTATCACGTGTCAGGGACTGGGTTTTCTCTCCCTCGTGCCACTTCTTGTTAACCTCTTATTTGGTCTGTTGGGTACCGGGCTTTTTAATGTGCCGTGCATGCTGGGAGCGCTGACGGGACCGCAGCAGGAAGAAGTGAAGGAGAGAGGGTTAAATTCATTTGCAGGGCTTCATTTTCATCTCCTCGTGAAAAGCCAGCCTCTATTTATTTAGCGTGGTGATAAAAGACATTGTTCCCTGTGAACTCCCGCCCCCGCTATCTCCGGCTGTCAGGAGGAGCTGATGAACAAAGAAATGAGAAAGTTGGTCTGAGGAGGGGAAGAAAATCACATCCCAGGCCACCTGCATCCTGAGTTTCACTTCCGTTTCTGTCCTCCCTCGCTGTCCCACTTTCTCCACCTCTGGTTTTCGGGTTGGACCTTCTCTTCTGAGTTCTTTCAGTTTCATGTTTTCAGAGGCCATTTTTAATCTCAGGAGTTATGTTCTATAAAAAACCCACGACGTGTGAAATCTATGAATTACTCCATTTTTTTGGGATTTTTTAAAACTTCTTACTCCACACTTAGGAGATTTTTCTCAACCAGACATTAACTTTTTTGTCATGTTTGAACGATCTCAAAGTTTAAACCGTTCCGTTCGGACATCTTCCGCTCATCCAGGGGCCGGTCGCAGAGGCAACAGCCTCAGACATGAAGCCCAGGCTTCTTTATGAAGTTTAAATCTTCATAGAAAATAATCGGGAGTTAAAAAAGTCCCGGTTTCACTGCATCAGAATGGCGTGTATGCCTCTTTGTGTGTCTTATTTTACAGCATTTTGTCCCCAAAGTAGATAAATATCCACTTTGTTTTCCAGCATTCAATTGACTTAAATTCAGGCCAAAAAAAATAAATGGAGAAATAAAATGTCACTTTTTTACATTTTCAAGCTCAAAAATGTGAATGAGTTCAATTTATTTAAGGTTTAAAATAAAAAAATGACCCAAAGAATATGATTGGTTTTCGGTTTTAGCAACGTGTTGCATCATCTTCGTCTACTGTGTGTCAGCCAATCAGCACGCAGGAACCAAACGCATCAAATGGGAGCCAAAAAACAAACTGTTTAAAACAAAGATGCAAAACTACAATAAAAAAAGTAGGTTGTTCTTGGAACAGTTTTTGTTCCCTGCTGCGCTCGGATTCTTACTTAAGCAGGAAAGGCTTTAGTGCATGTGCTCTGCTCATGCTCAATCCCAACAAAAAGTCACATTATTCATAAAAATCCACCCAAACAAGACAAAAAAACCCTGAGTGCTAGTTTTACTAACCTGATCCACTTTACAGCCTCAAATGAGATTTACACTGTGTCATGCACACAACTAGTGGGCGGGACTAAGCAGGAAGTGATGTCATAAAGAGATGTAGGTGTAGAGAGGGTAGACGGAAGACTCCCGGAGAGGGCGGGGGTTATCTGGCTGGTTTAGGGCTGCGACCTGGCGTTGAGATATTTTTATTTATGCGTTGAATTGTGAGAAGTAAACAGAGTGGTGCATCCTGTGTTTGGTCAGAGGGTGCGGTGCACAGTTTGGCAGCCCAGCTCTGCTCTGCTCTCCATCCGTCCACCAACCCTCCACCGTCCCTCCTCCGTCTCTCCTTCATCCCTCCACCGTCCCTCCACCATCTCTCCTCCGTCCCTCCACCATCTCTCCTCCGTCCCTCCACCGTCCCTCCACCGTCCCTCCTCCGTCTCTCTCCTCCGTCCCTCCACCATCTCTCCTCCATCCCTCCACCGTCCCTCCATCGTCCCTCCATCGTCCCTCTTCCATCTCTCCTCCATCCCTCCACCGTCTCTCCTCCGTCCCTCCACCGTCCCTCCTCCGTCCTTCGTCCGTCCCTCCTCCATCTCTCCTCCGTCCCTCCACCGTCTCTCCTCCGTCCCTCCACCGTCCCTCCTCCGTCCCTCTTCCGTCTCTCCTCCGTCCCTCTTCCGTCTCTCCTCCGTCCCTCCACCATCTCTCCTCCGTCCCTCCACCGTCTCTCCTCCGTCCCTCCACCGTCCCTCCATCGTCCCTCCACCATCTCTCCTCCGTCCCTCCTCCGTCTCTCCTTCATCCCTCCACCGTCCCTCCTCCATCTCTCCTCCGTCCCTCCACCGTCCCTCTTCCGTCTCTCCTCCGTCCCTCCACCATCTCTCCTCCGTCCCTCCACCGTCTCTCCTCCGTCCCTCCACCGTCCCTCCATCGTCCCTCCTCCATCTCTCCTCCGTCCCTCCACCATCTCTCCTCCGTCCCTCCTCCGTCTCTCCTTCATCCCTCCACCGTCCCTCCTCCATCTCTCCTCCGTCCCTCCACCATCTCTCCTCCGTCCCTCCACCGTCTCTCCTCCGTCCCTCCACCGTCTCTCCTCCGTCCCTCCACCGTCCCTCCTTCGGCCGCCTCGGCTATCTAAATGCAATCTCTCTTTTGTTTTGACTAAAAGGAGATCATTTCCTTTTATTTATTATTTTTCACTTTTTTTTCTCCTCGTCTCGGCTTTCATTTCACTTTTTTTTTTTTTTCATCCTATCAGAGTTCACACGTTTCACTTTTTTTTTTTTCTCCGCCTGAACTTTCCGTGCTAAAGCAGCTGTAACGCAGCGAGATGATAAGCGTCCCCGAGCTCAGCGGCGTGCCCGGGAGAGTTGGGGGCTGCTCGGGTGGTTATTAAGCACTTTGATTTAGTCACACGTTGTTTGCTGAATTATGAATGGCTGTAATTAAATTCCTGTGGCTCTTATTATGAATGATTAACTATGTTGTTTCATTGTTTGTCACTTGCCTCTCGACTCCTCGTTAATTAAGAGAGAGAGGTATGCAGTCTACCTGGCCCGGACGAGCCCCTATGAAACTTTACTGTGGGTTTTTGGTTACACACACACACACACACACACACACACACACACACACACACACACACACACACACACACACACAAACCTCTACGACTGAGTTTTATGAATCAAACTAAAGCATTTTCCATAAATTTTACAACATTTTCTATAAACTCAGCAGCCTTGAACTTTGAAATCATTTTCTGTTTTAAATCTGATCGGATCGAGGACGGTGTGTGTGTGTGTGTGTGTGTGTGTGTGTGTGTGTGTGTGCGTGTGTGTGTGCGTGTGTGTGTGCGTGTGTGTGTGTGTGTGCGTGTGTGTGTGCGTGTGTACGGTTTGCTCATGGTGTGTCTTTGTTTGCAGCAGGTGTCGGCACAGCAGTTGGCCTTCCAGCAGCAGCTCCTGCAGGTCCAGCAGGTCCAGCAGCAACACCTGCTCAACCTCCAGAGGCAGGGTCTGCTGACCATCCAGCCCGGACAGACCGGCCTGCCGCTCCACTCGCTCACCCAGGGTCAGTGACCTCCCTGCCCACCTTCACACATGCACACACTGGCTTGGCAAGACCCTCTGCATGGTGTAGACTTGATAGGTCGGGCTCATGTTTTAGTTTAAACCAGGCTAAAACACGTCCAGCTGTCCAACAGTACGCTTCCCCCAGTCCGTCTCAATACGGAGAGATATCAGAATAATCCTATGATCCTAAAATCTAATCAGATCACTCATAGTTGGTACTGACTGTGGACAGTTTCACTGACTTCCTTCACTGGTTTAGGGGGTAAGAAAGTGCTACTGAAGCATCGACAGCTCGATTACTTAATGCCTCCTTCTCCTGTTGGTGGAAGCAAAAAAATAATAGCCCTCATTTGTGAAAGTTGTGCACAAAATTGTGTAAAGTTTTTATCTAGAGAGACAATGACAGAAGGTGTGGGGGATTTATCTAGAGGGGTGCAACTGTTCCCTTTTTTAACATCCATCAGACGTTATCTGGGCTGGGCTCTCACTCAGAGATCGGGTGAGGAGCTCTGCCATCCAGGAGGAGCTCGGTGTCGAGCCGCTCCTCCTCCAGGTCGAGAGGAGCCAGATGGGGTGGTTCGGGCATCTGGTCAGGATGCCCACCGAGCGCCTCGCGGGCGAGGTGTTTTGGGCACGTCCCACCGGAAGGAGACCAATGTGCAGACCCCGGACCCGCTGGAAAGACTATGTCTCATAGCTGGTCGGGTAACGACTTGGGATCCTTCCGGGTGAGCTAGAGGATGCAGCCGGGGAGAGAGGGGCCTGGGCTGCCCGCTTGAGGCTGTTGCCCCCGCGACCCGACCCCGGAACAAGCGGAAGATGACGGAACGGAACGGAAGACGTTATCTGGAAAAACACGACTGAAAACAAACATAATTATAATGAACAACACTACGTATATTCAGTCCCAAGCTCAGTCACACCCTTATTTTACAAAACGAATTAACAGAAAATGAGGAAAAAAAATAAGCATTCCATTGTGTAAAAGTAAACCTAGACGGGCGGATCATTTTTTGGCAGGAAGTCACTTTATGACACAAATGTTGCATCAAAAAGTGACTATCTTTTCAACGCGTGCCGATTTGTCTGTTTTGCATAAAAACTAACTTCTGGTGATAAATACATTTGCTCAAATCAGAAAAACGTGATGATTTAAGGTGTAAAAGTATGAATAATGAGCATTAGACAGAAACATAGAAATGATCAGATTCTCACGCCGGCCGCATTTCGTCTGCATCAGACGGGAACGTACGTTTATCTCTGAAAATTAACTCTTAAAATGAATTTAGAAGTCTATTAAAAATCCTGCCAACGGCTGCCCATGTCAACCACCACCAGGTCGATCAGACTGACTGGTATTTTATGATCAGTTTGATAAATCTGGATCAGAGTATTTTTTGGTCGCCCATGCCCAAATTTTTCTGTGCTCAACTTTGACAATCAACGTATTTTATGAGTTTAATTTACTCCAAATTTAACTTTTGGAGCAAAATATTGATGAAAAAAATCTGCCAATGTAGCAAAAAAAAAATCTCACTTGATATTTTTTTCGACTAAAAGAACAATTTTTAGCATCAAACAAATTAAAATATTTTAAATTAGGGTTTAAACTAAAAACTAAATGAGATTTTTTTTAATCTTTGATAGAATTAATTTTAAAACATTAGATTAAATTTAAACTTCATTGTAATTTATTTCTTTTATCATCAAGTTAAAAAAAAAACCAAACATCTTGAAATAAGTCACTAGTTTTTAATTCTGCACTAAAATAAAAACGACGTCTTAAAAAACACATTTTACAAGCAATAAAAAGACCAGTTTTTAAAAACAAGAAGCTGAAGAAAACAAAGCTTTTCAGTTGGTTTAATGACTTAAAAATTCTTTCATAATGTTTTAAATGCTTTGTTTGGAAAGATTTTAAAACTTTGTTGGAAAGTTAATTTTTGGAGTTATTTTTTAAATATTTTGGTTACAATTATGAGCACGAGAGGATGTGAGGTTGTTTGGTTTTCAGATGATGCCCGACCTGGGTGTGAAGCTGCTTGTGTTTACTATCCGACCCATTTGGGTTGATTCCAAATCAACAACAACCACCTGTGATTGTTGTAAAGTTTTCTGGAAAGAGACCGGATCTTTTCTACGTGTATACTCTATGTAAACTATACGTGAACTTGTTCTGAAATGGTTACTCGATAGGAGAGTCAACAGTTGTTTAGCCGTGAAGTTTATATCTTTATTTACTCTGAGATGTTTTGTAAAGGAGTGGTCCCTCTTGTGACAAAGAGGCCGTCAGGAAGGTTTTAAAGCATGACACGGACTATTCATTCCCAGCTAAAACAAACACTTTTGAAATAACAAGATAAAAATGGGAGGGTTTTAACAGTGAGGGGGGTAAAGGGTGGTTAGGTAATGGGCAAACACAAACAGGGTTTATACAGTGCTGTTATTGTTTGGACTGGCTACGGGATCAGTCATCCGCTTGCCATAGGCACAGGCGTGGGGCGCTGCTCTGTCTGGCAAACACACCCCTTCAGTAAAGCCGGCGATAAGACCAGGTGCTGCACTTTTCATGGATTTCACAACAGAACATCCTGTTTATTCTGTAAGCATCATCAAATACCTTCCAGACTTCTCATCTTATCAGAGAAACGGTCGTGGATCCGGGGCGCTTATCAGGGCTGCAGGGTTCATTCTGTTGGAATGACTGCGAGTCAACAAGTAATGAAATCTAAACACGTGAAGTCTGCGTTCATAAACTCCAATGATTCATGAGATAAAATATTACATCATTTCAAACAAAGACATCCCAGTGTGGGAAGATTTTTAAAAGTTTTTCTTTGCGAGGATCTGAAGATGTTTACAAACAGCTGTTAAACCGGAGGTCCGCTGTGCGACAGCTGTTACAACACTTAGCTCCGCGCCCCGGTTTGTCGTCTTATCCTACACATTTTCTGCTTGACTGTTTGAAGTTATTGATGACCTTTCTGTTTTCCGCATCACTAAACTCTTTCACGCATCAGCGGGCCGGGCCTATGGCGCTCGGATCTAATCTGCTAACGTTCAGCATCGGAAGTGATGGGCCGATCCGCCCCGTTTGCATCCCTCCGATTAGCCAGTCGAACTTGGAGGCAGTAAATCGCCGTGACTTTTTAACTGATGCTTTTTATTTCTTTTCATTTGAGATATGAGTATAATTGTTTGAAAAGGCCACAGTGAGCGCGTGCGACCCGCTCTATCTGTGTTTTCTTCACCCGCTGAGAGAATAAAAGTCACAAAAAGGTTTTCACTTTACTGGGAATTTACGCAGAATTAGACTGTTTGGAACCTTTTTAAATCTGCGTTTCAAAAACATTGATTGCTGTGATTAAGTTCCGACTCGTAGAGTTTTAAATGAAAAACAATCGTTCAGAATACCGCCGCATAATTTGTCTTTTTTGTCATAAATTTTTCTGACATTAATGTTGAAAGTCCTGGAAGCGTCCAGACGGTGTCTGTTATAAATTACACGAGTGTGTTTGGGGAGGATGTAACTCTCATAAATATGAATTTGATCCAAGCATCCCCCATCGAACCACCCCACACAAAGCCTGTCCTCTTGACCTGATAAGTGAGTCACTGGCTGCTCAGGTGTGTGTGTGTGTGTGTGTGTGTGTGTGTGTGTGTTTTGCACATGTGGTCGGTGTTTGTGCACATCCCTGCTAAAACGAACCCTCGCCCTTAAAGGTTGCTCAGCGAGGGAGCGAGTTCCTCGAGCTGTACAACATCATTTAAGCTGTCGCAGGAGGCCGGTGGGACGGTGACAAGACAAATTTGTCGGTAATATGAAAGCAAAGAATGTGGCGAGCCTTGAAGTGCTCACGGAGCATCGGGGACAGCGGCGGGTAGCGTCAGTGATTGATACGTCCAGCGGCGGGCCACTGGTTCCTGCAGCATTAGGACAGAACATATTTCAGGCCTAAGGGGTCCACATCAGCAGGCCGGTGATTACGGCAACATAAACAGGGGTGCAGTAAAGGTCCCGGTCTGATGGAACAATAAACTAATAGTGGTGTCAGTGTCCCCCCACGGCACCGGCACCGTGTGTGAGGAGTAACAGCGCGGTTTAAAGAGCCCAGAGCACTGGGGGCCATTTTTTATTTGGAGGATGATGGCCTACAACTGATGTCATTATGAACCTTAAATCAACTTTCTGCTTGCTTGAACATGGTCACCTGGGTACACGGGGACAAGGACAGGAAAAGGTTGCAGAGCTCGGCCTGTCTCGGTGCCAGAGCTACCTGCAGAGGCAAAATTGAGTTGGGGGGCCGGTGATCAATCAAGTGTCCCAACAACATACATTTTTTAAAGTGCTTGTCCGTATTTCCCAGTCGTAATGAGAGGAAGAGTTGTGTTGAAAAATGGAAAGAGGAAAGATAAACCAATCTGGCGTTTAAAGGATGGACGGAGCAGGGAGCCCAGCAAAGAGATCAATGTCATTATGTGTCGCCCCGTAATCAGATGGAGGGAAACTCATGCATCTTCTCCAAAGTCTAAATATAATACCCAGTGAGACGTTGGTGTAATGCTGTTTTATTGTCATTTATGAGGAATCATGAGCCGTGGCTGGAGTCGGGTTTTAGTAGGTTAGGGTTGGTGTGAACAAAGAGCTATAAACCCAGAGAGAGAGAGGCGTATGGAGTCCCACTCGATTGGCCCTCTCATCCGCCACCGTTTCATCTGAGTAAACAGCAGGGTTGGGGTCACCTGGACTGCTGGGTAATTGAGCCAGTGTGGGCCGCCCTGTCAAGCATACAGACTAAAAATACATCGGCCACTGTCACCGGGCACCAAGTGGGGGGAAAATGATTGTTCCCGCTGTCAGAGCGCAGGACACCAACATCAGCTCTGACCTTCCTCTTCTAAGCCCTCCAGAAACAAGACAAACTTTTCCATCAAAACCTCCCCAAACCACAAAACAACAGCAGTAACACAGATTAATACGAGGTTACTCGTACTGCTCGTTACAAACGTAACGAGTTACTGTAAAATATTCGTTTTTTTTCAGAAACACGGTGACATAACCAGTAAAGTTTACAATAAATCACTTGTAAAAATCTCAGTAAAATAAAGTAAATAAAATATTAAGTTTATTTGAAATTGTGATGTTCTGATGGAAACGACATCCCGAAAAAAATGGGGTGAATAAAAGAATATTAATCATGGGGTTTTATTTTCTAACGATGAGTGAACTCTTTGTTTTCTTATTGTGTAAACGGGGCGTGGTCTAAAACAACATACATTTTTTTGGAGCGTTCTACCTTTTTTCATCCCCACGTTTAAAACTAACCTTGAGTGGTTTTTTTTCATTCGATTTGTGAATGTTTTTTAGCCAGGCTGGCGCCACCTAGAGCCCACGCTCAATTTCATTTTCCTCTGACATCTGTGCCAGGTTTTAACAATCAGAAAACGTCTGGCCAATCAGTGAACAGAGATGACGCTGACATAAACACAAGCTTCCATCCGCCATGTTTGTAGTTCTGTAGCTGAAAAAAGGAGATGAACCATGCCATACAATCCGTGTTGGAAATAATTCCCGATATTTACAATTTAAAGAAACCGTTTGTAAAGTTTATTCAAAGGAAAGACGTGATTGGTCTGCTACCTACACTACAATCAATCCTGACCAGAGAGAAACAATTGGTTGATAACAAAAATCAACCGTCCAACGTAGACCAAGAGATTCCCATCGCTGCAATGTAGCTTGATGTATCAGACCGACAATTTTTCAAATAATTTGTGAGCTCTCCCGGTCACAATTCACATATATATTTTTCTTGGCCACGCCTTCTGTTTTCGGCCACGCCCACATTCAAACATAAGCTGGAAGTGTTCTAGCTGTAGCATTGCATGCTCTGTGTGTTGCATAGAGGATAGTATATAAAAGATTTTAGAACAGGCATTGGCAAACTATGTCCCGCGGACCCCATGCGGCCTGTTAAACGTTTTAATCCGGCCCAATGGGACTTGAAAAAATTAAATAAACGAACCTTGTTAATGTTTATTTCTCCTGCGATTCTGATGTTTCCTCACTAGATGGTGCACTCTATGATATGGAAAGCCATCGGGGCCAATACACGCACGTAAACAAGCGTGTTAGATGTTAAAACAAGCAAAGTGTTACATCAAGTGCTTAGATTTCAAACCTTGAAATTTACCGCTCTTGATGTAACATTTAGCGCTTGTTTCAAATCTAGCGTGTGTCTATCGGTCTAATCTAGCGGTTACCAAAGCATGCCATCCATCTGATCCTGTTCCGGCCCCTTCGTCTAATGTTAGAACGCAATGTGGCCCGCCAACCAAAAACTTTGCCCACCCCAGTTCTCAAACATGAAGTGCTGTTTTATCAAAATGTACCAAAATACAAATAAAAAGGAAATGCGCTGGCTCTGCTAACTTTACTCTTTACACAGTTTTTTTTCAGCCTTTCAGGCTAGAATTCAAACATTAGTTTATTTCCATTGAAAGAATTGAAATTATGTAGATTTTACATTTTCAGTTTCTTGTTTTCATTGAACGTTTTTATTCTGTATTTATGTTTTTGTTTATGAATTATTTTCCAATTGTTTCTATGAGACTTTTTTAAAGTACTTTTTATGTTTATCAGAAGGTTAGCTAAGGTTAGCTTCTAAACTTAGTTGGTAGGTGTAATGCAGCACACAAATTTCCCAATTAGGGATTAATAAAGTATATGAAAAAAAAAAATAACAGTGCTTTCAACCTGAATATTAATCATTAAAAAAATAATTAAAAAATATCAAATTTTGTGAAGTTAAATTTGCATAAATTAATTTGTGACCAAATTCCGTTCCGTCATCTTCCGCTTGTTCCGGGGTCGGGTCGCGGGGGCAACAGCCTCAAACGGGCAGCCCAGGCCTCTCTCACCCCGGCTGCATCCTCCAGCTCACCCGGAAGGATCCCAAGTCGTTCCCCGGCCAGCTGTGAGACATAGTCTCTCCAGCAGGTCCGGGGTCTGCCTCTTGGTCTCCTCCCGGTGGGATGTGCCCAAAACACCTCGCCCAAGAGGCGCTCGGTGGGCAGCCTGACCAGATGCCCGAACCACCCCATCTGGCTTCTCTTGACCTGGAGGAGGAGTGGCTCGACACCGAGCTCCTCCCGGATGGCAGAGCTCCTCACCCGATCTCTGAGTGAGAGCCCAGCCACCCTGCAGAGGAAGCTCATTTTGGCCGCTTGTACCCGCGATCTCATTCTTTCGGTCACCACCCACAGCTGGTTACCATGGTGAGGGTAGGAACGTAGATCCTGGTTACCATGGTGAGGGTAGGAACATAGATCCTGGTTACCATGGTGAGGGTAGGAACATAGATCCTGGTTACCATGGTGAGGGTAGGAACATAGATCCTGTTTACCATGGTGAGGGTAGGAACGTAGATCCTGGTTACCATGGTGAGGGTAGGAACGTAGATCCTGGTTACCATGGTGAGGGTAGGAACGTAGATCCTGGTTACCATGGTGAGGGTAGGAACATAGATCCTGGTTACCATGGTGAGGGTAGGAACGTAGATCCTGGTTACCATGGTGAGGGTAGGAACATAGATCCTGGTTACCATGGTGAGGGTAGGAACATAGATCCTGGTTACCATGGTGAGGGTAGGAACGTAGATCCTGGTTACCATGGTGATGGTAGGAACGTAGATCGACTTGTAAATCGAGAGCTTTGCTTTTCGGCTCAGTTCTCTCTTTACTACGACGGACCGATGCAGCGTCCTAGTTATTGCTGATGCCGTACCGATCCGCCTGTTGATCTCCCGCTCCATCTTTCCCCCACTCGTGAACAAGACCCCGAGATACTTAAACTCCTCCACTTTGTAATATTTGTGACCAAATATTTTACAGTATTTTTTAACGTATGTTTGAATAAATAAAAGTAACTTAAAGTGATGTAACTTAGTTACACTTTGAATCAGTACTATTACAACATTATCTGTGTAATTAGTAACATAAACGTATCTCAGTTTTAGAATAAATCCCCCAACACTGCTATTAATCATGTTTATCCTGTCATGAACGTGCACTTTGATTAGAGCACATGAAGGTCTGGATGAGATGAGTACCGATGCAGACGGACAGAACAGAGCGAGGGAAGACGCTCCTTGGAACGTGGAAAGGTTATTGATTTGTCCTGCAATCATTTCCTCCTCTTTGATATGCAAACGATCTGGTGTGAATTTACAGCAATCCTATCAGACTCATTTCACAGTTCTTAGCCTCCGCGTCTCTGCGGAGTCCTCTGCCTCATTAGGCCAATGTTCTCCATTACCAGCATAATTAAAATCTTTAGTAGCTTATCAAATTAAAAATATTTTTTGCTGATCTTATTGAGATCTTCACCTCACAGTTATTTTCCACAACAGGAATAAATTAGGACTAAGCATTTTGCAGACGCTGGATTACAAGGTGGTGCTTAACAGGGCCACTTCTGGTATCTGTGGAGCTGCTGATGGGAAACGAGGGCGGGGGTTGAAACACGACCAGATAAGCACGTGCAACCCGTCTCTCATTTACCAACGCTCATTTTGAGAATGGTTTTAATTCATTGTGAAGCCAAATAAATGCTCTGTGATTAAACTCAGCACATGTCCAACCAATCGCAGCAGATGGGGTTATTAGCAGAAGTCCACTTTGTTTTTTTTCAGAACTCGTTGGACCACCTGGAGGTGGTTCTAGGTGCTCACCAACGTGCCTGCAGGATGGTTAAATAAGTAAAATAACAAGAACATCTACTTAGATAAAGACGGATAAGGAAACTATTTTATGATGTTTTGCAACAAATAACGCAACCGCAGCTCGCCTGGACTTGCATGCATGACTGATTATATAAACAACAAAACTTTTTTTTTCCCGGCAGTCATTCAACGTCACTTTTTACGATGTTTCACATGCATTATTTCATCACCGCTTTTTGAGGAGTTTTTAGTAAGAAAATTGGGTTTTTAAGTTAAAGGGCCCATCTCATGCAAAATGAGAGTTTTCTAGCTTGTAAGAGTGATGTCCGGGCCCTGTGTGTGTGTGTGTGTGTGTGTGTGTGTGTGTGTGTGTGTGTGTGTGTGTGTGTCTTTCTAGATTGATTTAGCCCGTTTTTCTGTGGATTTCTGGAACGCTCAGACAAAACAACCAATGAGCAGATGTCTAAAGTATGACGCATTTGACGTAGCCAGGACGGACTTCACACACGCCCTCCTCCCTCCTCACCACCCGCCCGCCCTCCTCACCCGCCTCCACTCCGGCCTTACGCCCTCACAAACTCGCTTTCAACGTCCGATATACAGGCTGGTTCGCTGCTCTGCGTCTTTTTTATTTTCTTGCTTGAAACACGCTTTTTGTAGCTACGCACGGGTTTACGCCTGCCTTCCCCCTCCCGGTCAGAGATGGGCGGAGGAATAGCGGCTCAGTGAGAGCAGAGGGCGGAGCTTGTACTTTCTCAGGACGGGCGGGGGGATGAGCGATACCCGGTCTTTCATAGTTCCGGGTCTGTGACTGCGCTCCACCAAATCAATATATTTTCATAACTATGATGTAATGCATGTTGTAAATGTGTGTATGTGCAGAGGATACAATGTGAAGAGTTATTTTGCATGAGATGGACCCTTTAAAAGTGCAATTTTAGACACTTTTTTGTTAATTTTTGACATCTTTGGGCGACTTAACGTGTTTGATGTGCAGCACATGTGCACCAGTTATGTGCACCCCTGTTCATTCGCTCAGATTTACAAAAACAATGCAGAAGACTCTGTCTGTGTCGTGTTCACATGCACGAGGTGGCCACAAGCCGTCCACCATCAGCCACAACCTTATCTTATATGGAGTTTTGAAACCAGAACGCTTCCACTTGATGTAGAGGCATGCATTATGAAAGCAGGGTGAAAAAACACGGCGTTATCCTCCTCATCCCAAGTCTGGGCCTGAGAGCCGTCACTCAGACGCAGAAATGAAAAAAAAACGTCTTCTCTTCTGAAGGGATTTTTTTTTTTTCTCCAAACAGCTCGAGGAGCCGCAGTGTGCTTGACTCGTTAAATGAGGTTTAAGTCGTCTGTGTCAATTGGAGGCGGTGCAGAGCTTTAAGTATTTTGCACATTAATGTGCTTTTGAGAATATTACCCCAGGGTCCCGTTTCCACAGCAGACAGGGTGGGATGTTTTCTAGTGTTGCTATTGTAAACTTTTTTTTGTTGCGTGTGTTCTGCACGTCTCTGTTGTTGAGAGAGACCGATGGTTATTATTCAGATTTCATGCCTCGTCTGGATGGTAATTATTTACTCTGGGCATGAAATGTGCGTGAATGCCAGGGATTTGTGTACACAAACACGCTCCAGATCACAGGGAAAGCAGGAGGGAGAGAAGTGGGCATGAGGGGTTTGTAGGGTGGTGGAGATGTGGGACGGGGGGGATCATGCATGGCCATGTAGTGGAGTATTTTCTAATTAATACTCAGCTTTGTTTACAGATGCTTTGATTTAATTAGGGGATGAAGAAGAGAGTTGGATTAGCCTCTAATTGATTTAATTATCCAATTTGTTTGTCTCAGGCATGATTCCAGCAGAGCTGCAACAACTGTGGAAAGAGGTGACGAACGCCCACGTGAAGGAGGAGCACAACAGTAGCAGCAACAACGGCCATCGAGGCCTCGACCTATCCTCCCCGGCTCCGCCCAAAAACCCCCTCCTCAACCAGCACGCCTCCACTAACGGCCAGTACATGAGTCATAAGAGAGAAGTGTGAGTTCAATTTGATTTTTTTTGCTTTTTAATGGATTTCTCACATCAAATTCCACAAAAAGTTAGTCTTAAGATGAACAAACGAAACGGACCTAGGACGTTCTTGTCCGTAGACCCTCCTCCTGGTAGACTATAAGATTTTGAATCCAACTGAGAGCCAGAAGAGTGACACTAACAGGGTCAAATATGTCCTCTCTCATTTTATTCCTGCCCTTTTGAACAGAACACACACAGAAGACAACCTGAGATTTCACAAATTGTCCCTCAGTGGGCTCTAAACGTGTTTACCACCTCTAATCCTTTCATGAGTTCGTCTAATTTTCATCCTGAGCTCAAACTTGTTTATGTGAGGACTCGTGGTGACGTGTCAAAGATCAGAGATTCATGGGCAAGTTTTAACTTCTGGAAAAACGAACCAAACATATTCATGTCCAATCAATTAAAAAAAAAAAATCAAACCAGATGGCAAATTGGACAAATGTGTTTAACCAACATTAAAAAAAAAGAAAAGAAAATAAAGCAGGTTGGTGAGTTTTGTCCTAGAATTAAATCACAATCACTGTTTGTTTTTAGTTTCCTGTTCTTTTTACTGCTTTTGAAAATTAGCTGAAGGTTTTTGTAGAGCTTTTTAAAACCAAACAAAACCCCTCCTCAAAAAACTGCTTTTTACATCTAATTAAATTTAATCAACCAATAACATCAAACTACCTCCTCAGAAGGAATAAGAATCACACGAGCTCTCTGTGTTATGAAGGAGTTGTGATCCCATACCACAGTCAGAGACCACCCTCACTATTCTATCAAGTTATTTTCATGGACAAACTTTTCAGATTTGTTTCAACTTTATTAAACTATTAATCTACAGCACAAACTGTTTAATACGCATGTCTTGAAATTAGTGAGTATATTTTTTGGTCCAGCAATGAGATGTAAGAGTAGAAAGTGACCTACGGGAAAGGGGCAGGGTCCTTCCCCAAGTGGAGGCGTTATAGTGTCTGTGGGTCTTGTTCACGTGTGGGAGAAAGAAGATCGACAGATGGTTTGGAGCGGCATCTGCAATAATTAGGATGCTGCATCAATCTGTGGTGGTGAAGAAAGAGCTGAGCCGTGAAGCAAAGCTCTCGATTTACAAGTCGATCTACATTCCTACCCTCACCATGGTAACCAGGATCTACGTTCCTACCCTCACCATGGTAACCAGGATCTACGTTCCTACTCTCACCATGGTAACCAGGATCTACGTTCCTACCGTCACCATGGTAACCAGGATCTACGTTCCTACCGTCACCATGGTAACCAGGATCTATGTTCCTACCCTCACCATGGTAACCAGGATCTACGTTCCTACCCTCACCATAATAACCAGGATCTACGTTCCTACCGTCACCATGGTAACCAGGATCTATGTTCCTACCCTCACCATGGTAACCAGGATCTACGTTCCTACCCTCACCATGGTAACCAGGATCTATGTTCCTACCCTCACCATGGTAACCAGGATCTACGTTCCTACCCTCACCATGGTAACCAGGATCTATGTTCCTACCCTCACCATGGTAACCAGGATCTACGTTCCTACCCTCACCATGGTAACCAGGATCTACGTTCCTACCCTCACCTTGGTAACCAGGATCTACGTTCCTACCCTCACAATAATAACCAGGATCTACGTTCCTACCCTCACCATGGTAACCAGGATCTACATTCCTACCCTCACCATGGTAACCAGGATCTACGTTCCTACTCTCACCATGGTAACCAGGATCTACGTTCCTACCGTCACCATGGTAACCAGGATCTACGTTCCTACCGTCACCATGGTAACCAGGATCTATGTTCCTACCCTCACCATGGTAACCAGGATCTACGTTCCTACCCTCACCATGGTAACCAGGATCTACGTTCCTACCCTCACCATGGTAACCAGGATCTACGTTCCTATCTCTCACATGAATCAAATTTTTTTTATAAATCACTTTTTAAACAAAGTTACACTAAGTGTTGAACAAAAAATAAAAACTTTAACAGAATTAAAATCCCTATCATTAAAAAAATAGTAAGTTTCCCATTCATTTAACTGCCAGAATTTCAAAATAAAGTTTTCAAATACAAAATGAAAAACAAAATTTGACAAAGTTTGTAATTTTATTACAAAGTCATATTCCCTAAAAACTAGTGGAATTTAGATGAAAGTTTTTTCAGAATTAACCTGTAAAATCCAGGATTAAAGACGTTCCCCGCTGAAAAGAAAAAGATAAGCAGTAATTTTGGGACGTATTCATGAGGCTTGATGCACCTGGTGGTTCCTCAGGAGCACCTGAGGGGATTATAATGAAGGAGATAAACGATCACGAGGCTCAAACGGCATCTGCACCATTTTAGGAAAAACACATGAGTGACCCAAACTGCACTTTTCCAAAAAAAAAGTGACCAAAGTGAAAATCTTTTGACGTGAAGAATCTTTTTCTTTGTTTGGAGATGAAAAAAAAATCCATAACAAGAGCAGAAAGTTATTCATGAAACACTGCTCGGATCATATTTTCATAACATGAATGAATCATCTGTAAAAGGTTTGCTTAGCCGTGTGTGTGTGTGTGTTTCTTTAAGGAAGGAATTAATTTGGCATCTTACACGCTTGCTTGTTTTCTCACACAAAAGCCTGATCTTTGAACTGCTGGTGAGGAGCCTCCAGGCGCACATGAGCTCAGTGATCAAAACCTGCGTGTCGGTATGAAAGCCGTGCCGATATAAACACGTTTAGCTCAGCAAACCAGTGGGCCTCGGGAAAGTGAAGAGGGGCTGCGAGTTGGGAGGGTTTCTAAAGATCTGAGTGACACCAAGAGGACACACGCTTTCTTTTGAGGTGCTCAAAAATATACGACGACTTGAGCTGCATGTAACTGGTACACCAGTATGTATGCCGTGTGAAAATAAGTTATTATTTACGACATGTAAAAGTTACTGGAGTGCTTTTAAGTCGCTACATGGTTCAAAACAAAGTGTTGAAACCTTGAAATGATGCATTAGCAGAGACACAGACAAGAAAAAAACGAAAACACATTATTTATCATTTAAAAAGCAGTTAAAAGCGACGTTTGAAAGATGCCTAGTGGGTTTTTTTCTTCTTAAATAATCTTGTTTAAATGAGTTTTGATTCTGATTTAATTCTGCCAGTTGCTGCAGCCTCATGATGATGAAGATGAAGGAACCTGCTTCCCGGCTGCTCGACTTATATCTTTAGACTTGCTCAAGAAATAAGACAGTCAAAAATTCGGTGACTGACAAATTTTTCCAGCCTGAAGTCAAAAATATAGCAAAAATGTTTCTATTTTGTGAAACAATTTGATAAAACAGGAAAAATTATTTCGATGATAATTTTAGGGAAAAATACAGTCTATAGTTTTAAAAGATTTGTTTGGGGTCCTGCCAAGGGAGGGTCACGAGCCTGGTGCTCCAATACTGCTGAGAGCAAAATACCATCTGGAATGTTCCGTTCGATTTTGTTGTCTTCCGCTTAGCCGGGGCTGGCTAGATCCTCCAGCTCATCCAGGAGGATCCTGAGTCAGACCCCAGCCAGCTGTGAGACACAGTCTCTCCAGCAGGTCCGAGCTCTGCCTCTTGGTCTCCTCCCATTGGGAGGGGCCAGAAACACCTCAAAAGCGAGGCGCTCGGAGGGCATCCTGACCAGATGCCCGAACCACCCCATCTGGCTCCTCTCGACCTGGAGGAGCAGCGGCTCGACACTGAGCTCCTCCCGGATGGCAGAGCTCCTCACCCGATCTCTGAGTGAGAGACCAGCCACCCTGCGGAGGAAGCTCATTTTGGCCGCTTGTATCTGTGATCTCATTCTTTCGGTCACCACCCACAGCTGGGTGTTTGATTGAAAGGTAAAAATCTAAACTTAAAGTATGTAAGTCCAAAGTTTGGGCTTGAAATAAAAAGAAAAGTTTACCAAGAACTAAACAGAAATGTTACAAACTACAAAAGAAAGGTCTCAGACCGACACACACACGCTGACACACATGTTGCCGGGATAACGTCTGGACGCAGTTTGCATCTGCATAAGTGCAAACTGCACTTTTTGCACTTTTTTTTAAACAGTGTGAAAATCACTGGTGTTTATTTATTGTTATTTTTATCATTATTACATTAAATACAAGAAATCTTCAGTTTTTTTGTCCCACAATTCAAACTGACTAAGTTTAGTATTTTTTTCCCCAAAATGAGTGAAAGCTCAGGTTTTTTTAAGTCATTTTTTCTTCTATTATTATTTTTGTTGTGTTGGTGACTGAGCGGACCTAGGGGGAATCAAACCAGGTTCTCCCGATCAAAAGACACTAGGCCAACGCCTCCTGGGACCTTTGTTGTCATTTTTATGCCTGACGATCTGACGCCACAATCTATCGGTGATCATTTTTTGACACTGTCATTGTTTTTGTACTAAATACCAGAAATGATTAGAATATTTTTTTTAGTTCATACCATCCGTCTCTAATCCAAGGTGAACTGTGTGAAAAGTCTGACCTGAAGGCTTCCTAACGTTCTCCAGCAGCAGACTGTCAGAGATTAAAGAAGATGTCAGCAGCTGTTTAACACGAGCTTAAGTGAAGACGGCGTTTCAGCCAGAAAATTCCACCAGTATCTTAGATCTGTCAGAAACGCAAGCAGGTGATTCTCATCCACCTCCATCTGCTTCAGGAGGTGGATTACCCACCCAACGCTGGAAACGTGTAATTACCCAGAGAGACGACCGATTCAGAGCCAACAAAAAATAACCCGTTAAAAAACCCAATGATGCTAATTGTGATTCGCACAAGCAATAATCCCTCCTCGTGTTCATTTTGGGAAATCGCACAACTGTCGAGAGCTTCATTCTTCTCTCTTTTGATGTTGCAGACTCACTTCTAATCAGCATTTATGGGAAGAAAAATGAAATATTATTAAGTATGATTATTCTAAGCAAAGGCTCTGAGAAAACGTCTGTGTTATAATCCAGGGATTTGAATAATCAGGTTGAAGATAATGGGCTGGGCCGGCCCGGGCGTAAATAGAGAGCATCTCCTTATCCTCCCAGCTCTGAACTTAATGAACTTTTAATTGATGCGGTTTTGCGAGTCCTTTTGTCATGCAACAGAAACAAGGCTCTCTGCTGATGGGCCTGTTTTCCCGGCTGGCTTCAGATTGGTTTACAGCAGACCCTAAGTACCACGTAGTTAGTTTCATGTGTCATATAAAATCTGCCCAGGCACAACGACGCCTGCAACTAAAACCTTAAGTGCATCCACAGGAATCACTCACCGGCTTTGCACTTCCGTCTTAAGGAAGGAGGAGAAATTCAATCACTGCCGGCTTGACACACCGAAGACGAGGCACGTGCTTTTAGTTGTTAAGATAGAGCGCTCCGGCCGAGGCAGGCTGGGACTTCTGTCTCAGTAACATCTCTGATATGACCAGAACCTGAGTCACTCAATCTGTCAGAGCTCATCTGGTCCCCTGCCGACGGAAAGCGATGCATAGATGGAGATATACCCCCAGTGAGCCGGGTCATCTTTATTCAGCGATTTGCTTATTTAAATCAAATGTGCCTGATCTGTATCTGACATGAATTCCCAAAACACTGCTGCATCAGCTCCGTAAAGAGGGGGAGCATCCTCACAAAGCACTTGGCCCACTTTACTTCCCAACAACCATCAGTAACCACAGCTCAGGGACTGCAGCGCAGCAATCTGTTAAGGAGATAAATAATCAGATTTGGCACGGCCCTCCTCGCTCTCTATTGCCTCACATTTATTTTACACGGAGAAAAAAAAAAGTTAATTAAATCATTTGAGGTGGGAATGTGTGCAGCAGGAGGATGAAAAGATCCAGGACGGATCTGGACATCGGTCTTTCCATTAGCACGATGTGAGGACCGAGCAATGTTTATGGCCCGAAGCGTCTCATCAAAATAAGCCAGCTAGAAAACAACTTGCTCCCAGCTGTCGGAGTCATCTCCGTCTGTCCGCACGTAAACACCTGGACCATCTTTAATGTTCTGCTCCTCCACACAAAGCTGATGGAGAGTTTTTCTCACCATCATGATTCCGTTTTCCCCGTAGGCCTCCTGCGTCGTAAACCTGGCGGAGTTCACAGCAGCTCGCTAAAACACGCTTCACCTTTCGCACATTTTTCAAGAGTATTTATGCATCTTCGTTTCCCACGTTGTTTTCTACGTTCTGAGTGATGCATTGTGTCCTGCGTGCTGATTGGCTGCACACAGAACAACCTACACACCTTATGCCCAAGTCATTTTTTATGGACCGACCGTCTAAATTTTCCCAGCCTTTTTTGGGAGGAAAGGTTATGAAACTGGGTAAATTGTTGTTGAATTGGAAACAGCTGACCAGACACTGTGGGATTACCTCATCCACAATGAGATCCAAATGATTCTCAGCTGAGATTTTTCTGTTTCTCCTGCACACTTCCTGTTTGCTGCTTTGTAGGGTCATTTTAGCAGCTGCATATTTGTCCTTATCTGCACGGCAGACTGTAGGCTCAGAGTCAGACATAAATGTTCCTTAAACTGTGAAGAATGAAATGTTTTCATCCACTTATTTCCAGCAGCAGAGATCAGTTTTTTTTTTCTCAGATATCTAGAAATATTGATCTGCTTAACAACGTGGAACAGCCTCCTGACGGTTTTCTCGTATCTGAGCTCAGCTGAAAAACTGATTCTCACAAAAATCCAATTTCAGGAATCCAAAAACCCTGGAAAATAAAACAATCCAGATAAAACAAAACAATAATCTTTATGACACTTAAAAAAAATGTATACTTAATTCATCCCTCAATGGAAAAATTTGTGTGCTGCTTTGCATCGCAGCAGGCTGCCATGACGGCGCCAATGGTGGGAGAAACGGGGGGTTAGGTGTCTTTTCCAAGGACACCTAAACGTGAGCTCAGCGGGATTCATTTCAGGCTTGAATCCCGGGAAGCCCAGGCTTCTCTCACCCCGGATGCATCCTCCAGCTCACCCAGTAGGATCCTGAGTTGTTCCCTGTCCAGCTGTGAGACATAGTCTCTCCAGCAGGTCCGGGGTCTGTCTCTAGGTCTCTTCCCGGTGGGACGAGCCTGAAACACCAGGTGCTCGGGAGGCATCCTGGTGAGGGTAGGAACGTAGATCCTTATTACCATGGTGAGGGTAGGAACATATATCCTGGTTACCATGGTGAGGGTAGGAACGTAGATCCCGGTTACCATGGTGAGGGTAGGAACGTAGATCCCGGTTACCATGGTGAGGGTAGGAACGTAGATCCTGGTTACCATAGTGAGGGTCGGAACGTAGATCCTGGTTACCATGGTGAGGGTAGGAACGTAGATCCTGGTTACCATGGTGAGGGTAGGAACGTAGATCCTGGTTACCATAGTGAGGGTCGGAACGTAGATCCTGGTTACCATGGTGAGGGTAGGAACGTAGATCCTGGTTACCATGGTGAGGGTAGGAATGTAGATCCTGGTTACTATGGTGAAGGTAGGAACGTAGTGTAGATCCTGGTTACCATGGTGAGGATAGGAACGTAGATCCTGGTTACCATGGTGAGGGTAGGAACGTAGATCCTGGTTACCATGGTGAGGATAGGAACGTAGATCCTGGTTACCATGGTGAGGGTAGGAACGTAGATCCTGGTTACCATGGTGAGGATAGGAACGTAGATCCTGGTTACCATGGTGAGGGTAGGAACGTAGATCCTGGTTACTGGTTAATTCCACCAATAGAAAGTCATGCAATCATGTCATATGATAAATTTTGATCAATATTATAGCAAAACATTTAAAAACCTCACATCTGACCGGCTTCAGGTTAGTTTTTACAGACCTAAAGCCTTCGTTGTACATCCATGCAATCCTTCGCCTGCACGTGCAGATGAAGCATATTGTTTGACGCCTCACAGGCCGACTTTTCTCTGTTTTATTCTCTTATTTTAATAAAAAGATCTTCTCACATGAACGAAAACCCCCCAAAACCTCGTCTCCTCTTTCACTAATACGTCTCATTTAGAATAAACTCTGTCATTAACCAGCGGTGAAGGGGCTCCGCTCGCAGCGCTCTGCACATACTTCACACTTCAATATCTTATTAATACAGAATTAACCAACAAGCCTTACAAAAAAAAAAAAAAAAAAGAACGAATGAGAAACGTTACCTTCAGCCGGCTGCAAATTTCCTTTTTTAAAACTCATTATAATTAGTCGCCTGCCTTCTATTTATTAGCTGTATCAAAACAGAGGTCCTAATGTGAATGCATAATTCATAATTGAATAAAAAAATTTAGATTTTTTTTTTTAAAGGGGGGGTTTAAAAAAATCCACTAACCACTTTTACAAATGCTTGACTGCTCTCTAATTGCGACGCAATTATGTCGTGTTATGAACAATGTGAACTCTTAAGCAACTAATTATAACACGAGGAAACCTGCGACGACCTTTAAAACGTGAGCTACGGCTCTGCTAACATTGATTCAAATAAAATTTTAATGGTTGATTCTAAAAGAAAAAAAATGCATGACACCGTTTGCTTTTTTTACAGTTTTTATTTTCCGTTTTTTTTCTTTTCAGTTGTCCTCAAAGCAATCCCCCGAAGTTGCAGAGCGGAACCAGACATGATTTTCTTGTTGAATAAATGCATAACTATGAGATTTAAAGAGCCGGAGTTATTCTCACGTGGCAGCCCAACAGTTTGTTGTGCAATATATCTCCTCATCTGTCCCTCTGTCGTACAACCCGGCAACATTATCGCGCTGCAGCGTTGTGCTCACAACCCGCCACAAGCACAGGTGGTGGTAATATAGGCCAGTCCCCCAGGCTCTTGTATCTGAGTGTGTTGTATAGTGTCCGCGTCCATATGGCTCACTGTCTCGCTGCCTGTGCGCATCTCTGGCTGCTCTGTTTGTGGTTAGCTCTGGTTCCACGCCTCTCGCCATATGGAAGATGTTGTAAAGTTTGTTTTTCGGGGATGTTCCTGCTATTTAGACTGATTGTACCAAGCCATACGCTCCCCATAGATACATTCTTGTCAGCCCCTGGTGACATGATTTGGTCAGGAGATAAATTGATACCAGGCGGGGATGTTTACAGTTTGCACACGGCTCCTCCAGGTGGGCAGAGGGAAAGCTGCGACTCGGGGAGCCCCCTAGTATTCCTGATCAAAGTGACTAGCAGCACGGCTCAGTGATACTTAATAATTACATATTGATTTGCTTGTGCTTTCGCAACAAGAGTTCCCGTCCTGTAAGAGCGGGGGAGTAATGATCACACGGGTACGATACGAAGCCCCACGGTTCACAGATCAAGCACCAGTCATGTGAAAACAAGATACAGTAACACAGGAAACATTTGCTCACATCTTTTCTTTGTCATAACTTTCTGATTTTTTTCTCAGATCCACGTTGGACGAACCCTCTCATCACAGCCACCCCCTCTACGGGCACGGGGTCTGCAAGTGGCCAGGATGCGAAGCGGTTTTTGATGATTTTCAGTCATTCCTAAAGTGAGTAAAAGTCTTTTTGGTTTTTTTTGGGTGGTGTTGTCGTCTCTGCAAGGTGCATCTGCTTGTTATTCTCCAGCCCGGCCCACTGAACGAGGACTGTGGTGGGCTCTCTTTCTGGAAACTGCATGGGCCTCTAATTCCTGTGATAAGTGCAGTTCCTATGGTGACGGGGGCCATTTTTCCCAAACAAACATGGCTTGGATGTTTATCTGTGGCAGCTCACACTCAGGGAGCTCGGCATGTTTGCCCTTGTCTCCGGACAGAAGCTCCTCTCTCTTTCAGATTCGTGTCCTTCTGTCTTTGGCTTTTTGTTTCTTGTTTTTTCTCCACTTTTATTTTCACTGACGCCCCGAGGCAAAAAAAAAAAACGGGCTGTCTGTGCTTCAGTAACACTCTTATGAACACAATATCTCTTTGACCCGCGAGGGGATGTTAATGAAACTACTCACAGTTACTCAGTACCAACTACTGATGAACTGATTGGGTTTTGAATCATGCGAACAAAATTAGATAACAATATTTTAAAAAAGTACACATTAGTGACGGCATGGTGGCGCAGTGGGCATCGCAGTGGGCATCGCAGTGGGTAGCACAGTGGTCTCAATGCAAGATAAGTTGTGGGTTAAAGTCCCGGGTGGGGACGAGGCTTGGAATACTGGCTTTTCTGTGTGGAGTTTGCATGTTCTCCCCGTGTCTGTGTGGGTTACCTCCGGTTTCCTCCCACCCTCCAAAAACATGCATGTTAGGTTGATTGGCCCCGAGGAATGTGTGTGTTTGGCCCATAACAGACTGGTGACCTGTTCAGGGTGTACCCTGCCCCTCGCCTTGATTCAGCTGGGATGGGCTCCGGCACCCCTGTAACCCTCATGAGGGATAGACGGTTAAAAAGGTGACCGACACATTTGTCCCCGTTAACCGTTCGTTCTCAACATTTTACGATCTATCGCAGGTGGAGACGTTTTGTTCTCCATTTTTTTTTAATTTGACGATGTTTTCGATCCAAACACCGTCTCCTCTCTCCGTCACCTGCTCAGTGTTTTCTGTAGAACCAGTCAGACCTCTGCTGTGACACCGGCCATTGTTTTTTTTTTTTACCATCCTGGTTTACTAATCAACCCGGTATGCAATGCGCTCTGGGTAATCCAGCGCATACCAGCGCCATGGTTACAGAGAGGATGAAAACATCTGCTTTGTGGCAACAGATCAATGGCTCACTGTCACCCCGGATTAGTCGCACTTTAAACAAGATATGACACAATTCCATTATCCTAAAACAAGCAGGGAGCGCAGGAGGAAAGCTGCAGATCCCCCCCACCTCTCACCCCGCTCCCCGTTTTTCATTTTTCTAAACATCCTGTGACACTGACTTATGATCACACACACTTTTCTCTCATAGTTCAGATGAGGGAGTGGTGTTTAAATCTCTCAGTATTTATTGTGCTGCGACGCGGCCTCACCCATTGTTTATAGAAGTGGAGAGAATTAAAGTCAGCGTGCCCGCTCTCAGCTCTGTTTTTACAAGTGTTTTTATCATGGCAACATCTTGTTTACTTTAGTTGCCTGCTCAAACCGCTTGGAACATGTTAAGAAAACATTTGGGGAGAGTCTCCACAAAGCTGCCTTTGTTTAGCGGCGGGCGAAAGTGCAAGCAGCTCACCAAGGTGTTAACTCTCAAACCCTTAAGCACTTCCACATGAAGCCCAGCACCCCATCCAGCAGGCCTCCGACAGGAATCAAAATAAAAACGCTACAAAACTCTCCGAAGGTTGCAAATATAAGGAGTGTGTGTGTCTGTGTGTGTGTGTGTGTGAAGTCAGCAGAACACTGTGTACCGGGGGAAACAGAGAGGTGAGGAGGACGCTAACGTCAAACAGATTTCGGCTCCACATGCCAACAGTAACACTCGGAGCGGCCCTGAAATGTTGTTTTAAACTGTGTGTGTATTTATTTTATCTGAAAACACGACATACCTCCACGTATCTTATTAAACACGCTGGAGAGGAAAGAAGGGGGGGCCTGCTGCTTTTATGGGGTCAGGACCCCTCTGTGCTGGTGTCCAGTCATTGGTCCGAGCTACAGCGCCCTCCAGTGATGCTCATCACACACACACACACACACCGCCGCTAACGTCTCTAAAATTTAAGCTACTCATAATTTTTCATCCCTTGGTTATTATTTTTTATCAAACTTCTTCTTTTATTTAAAAAAAAACGACACAAGTTTACTCTAAAAAATTAAATTTCTAAACTTAATTTTTGGACAAAAAGTTGCACGTCTTAAGTTTTTCTGCTGATTTTAAAAGATATTATGAAGAAAAACTAAATTTTTTGTTGAGGAGCAACTTTTTTCGTCTTCTGCTCATTTATTTTTAACATGTTTATGTGACTTTAATTAAAAATATGGATAAAAGTTCTATTTTTATTTCACGTAATAATTGATCTTGTTTGCTTTTTGAAGAAAACGGTCAGTTTTAGTCTAAAATATTTTAGAAGATTAAAGATATTTTAAGTCAAAATTTTGCACAAATAATTATTAAAACATCATGAATCAATTTTATGGTTAAATTAGTTAAAAAAAAAGATCAATTTTAGATGAAAATATATCATAAAGATGTTTGTTTAGGAAAAAAAAATCTTCAATAACTTTTATTTACGTTTAAACAATAAAATTATTCCTATTTTTCTCACTCATTTAAAAACTTTATGAACTGTTGTAAAAAATAAATAAATCTTTTAGTTTTTCCACATTTTTTTTTCTCAGTTTGTTGCATATTTTGTTGCTTCTTGTTGAATTTTTTTTTTTTTTTAAAGGAGAAAGTTGTGAAGATTTTAGATAAAAAATGATGGAAATAAAAAAAGTTTTTTCTTAATTTTTTCAACATGAGTCGAATTCATTAATAAATTGATTTGAGTCACTTTTTTTTTTTTTGTCACGTATAAAAAAAACTTTTTCAAATTAAAACCTGAGTCAATCCTGAATTTAAACCTGGATTTAAATCTGAATTAAACTCAAACTGAAAGAAATTATTTTAATTTGTAGAAAAACATTTCATAAAAATCTTCGTGGGAAAATTTTTATTTCATAAAATAATCACTCATTTATTTAATAATCTTATTAATTAATCCAGTCATTTATTTTCAACAAATAAAATCACTTCAGTTTAAATAGAAATAAAAGTTATTAAAAAAAAAAAAACAATAGTATTTATTATTATTTTTTTAAAACACGCCTCAGTCTGAATTTTTAAAAAAAAATAAATATAATTTTAACTTCATCATGAATCCGTGTTTATGTTTGAATTAGTCACATTTTTTTTTCACTGTAAACCTGTTGGTTGAGATGTGTGTGTTTAAGATGAAACCTTCCTTTGTGTGTGAGTGTGTGTGTGTGTGTTTTCTCCATCAGGACGTGTCATCCTGCCACAGAGCTTTTAAAACTGCTTCCATTTGAAGTTCAGATGGTGACACACGCTCAGCGTCCACAGCTCTGCATTAAGGCCATTTGAATATTTCATTTCCTATTAATTATGCACTGTGACTCTCCGTGTCATTAGAAGAAATAAAGTGGAATGTAACAAAGGATGAAAAGAAGCGGGGCGCACGCTTCGGACCCACGGAGAAATTCCAACGCAGCTCACGTCGTTCTGCCTTCATTCAAAATTCAGTCTGTGCCGTTTTAAATTCAACCGAAACGTCTTCACCTTTTATTTTATGCTTCTTGAAATTTGACTAAAATGTTCTGAAATGTTTACGTTTTCACTTCTTTAATTAAACAAAATGAAAAGTCAAATCTGATTTTAACCAAAAAAAAAAAACGATTCATAGGCTTTAATTTAAAAAAATTCTCTTTTATTGTCACAATAATTAACTTGAGATGATGAACGTTTTTTAGAAGAATTGACGAGTTTTGGTGAAGATTTAAATCTCTCACCTCAAGGTTGAAAAGAAAGACTTTTCTCTTTGTGTGTTTTCGGTTTTAAACACACGAATAGATTTATTATGTGGACTCTGGATATTTTTTGATTTGCAGTAAATGGCAGAAAAGTGTGTATCTGAGGGAGACAGGCGCGTTTTTCACCTTTTTTTTTTCCACAGCCGCGCTGGTGACAGTGACCTACATGGTCATCGTAGATGTGATATAATTTATGATATATATAATATATTGGATCCATTAGCGAGCATAATGAAGTAGTGAAATGAAAGGGTATTTGTGAAATCAGTTCAAACATCCTGCTCGGATTATGATTAAATGATTAATGAAACGTTCCTGCATAAGCATTTTCAAACAGTAATTCATGCGGCAGCTGATAAAATTCCTCCAATCATATTTCCTTCACTGGTGAACCTTATCTCCAGCATTTTCTATAAATCATAGAAAAAAAAAAGCCTGTCTGCGACGCGGCCAGCTACTTATTTAGATTAGTTAGAAATGTGCAGAGAAGATCTTTCCTTGAATAAAATAATCCTGCATAATTATGTCCATAAGTCAGCTCCTGTGACAGACGCCGTCCCCTCGTCCTGTTGTCCTCCACTTTGTTTGAATTTATTCCTTTTTAATGAGAAAATTAACAAACTAAACAAAATGAGAAAATAAAAAGAACAAGGACGCTCGGACAGGATGGAGCATCAGAATACAAACGTTTTATTCCAGAAAAGAAACTCGAATTATCTTCAAGAACGAATTCAGAACAAAACGACTCACACGAAAACGCAGGCTGGTGATTGGAGGATTTTTTTTCTGGTGATGTTTTTCTGTTTTGATGTTTTTCTTCTTACGTTAATTTTTATTTGTTTTACAGACATCTTAACAACGAGCACGCCCTGGACGACCGGAGCACGGCGCAGTGCCGTGTCCAAATGCAGGTCGTCCAACAGCTGGAGCTGCAGGTAAGCCGTGCGAGTCAACGAGTCACCGAGAAACCGTCAAACTGGAACACGTTTTATATGACTTACTATTGACGTGAAAATGCGATACTTTTGTTTCTAAAAATGACTGTAGCTTCATGCAGAATCGACATTTTTCAAGTTTCCGAAACACGACAAAAGTAGTTTTCTATTTACTTGGTTTATGTTTGAGATATTTGCAACCCTCATCCGGTAACGACAAGTTTTTAGCCAAGGATTTTGTTCTCTGTCTTTCCCACATTCCAAAATAAGCATAAAATATAAGTCGCTTCATGCCGGGAGTAGTTTCCCATTTACTTGATTCATGTTTGAGAAATTTGCGACCTCCCAAAAATTCTCTCAAGTTTTTAGCCAAAATTTTTTGTTCTCTGACATTCCCTCATTCCAAAATAAGCACAAATATTTCAGTGCAGGCGCTCTGCTCAAGCTCAGTCCATCCCCAAAAAGTCCATTCATAAATAAATAAATTACTCTATTCATCCCTCACCGGGGAAATTTGTTTGCTGCACTCCTTACACCGCAGCAGGCTGCCCTTCAACGGCACCAATGGTGGGAGAAGTGGGGGTTAGGTGTCTTCTCCAAGGACCCTAGACGTGCTCTCTGTGGGACGCGAACCCGCGACCTTCCGATCCGCGGGCGAACGCTCTAACCACGCGGCCACCGTCTCCTCCTAATTCATGTTAGCATGTTAGCATTAGCAACAGGAAAGAAATGGCCGCCGCATTTCTTCTTCTACTCCACTTTTTAGCGTCAAATTAGAGTCAAAAACATTTGGATCGTAACAAGGAATATATGGCCGTTTTTTTCTCATTAAATTCATATCACGTTACAATACTTTTGTTACATTTGTAAAGTTACTCCTAAAAGTAAATATTTTTCCTTATTATTTCATCTAAATATTTTCCCTCCATGACACTTCCCCTCCCGTGTCTGTTCCTGTGAGGGTCACTCTGAGGGGGGGTTTCAGCAGAATGAAATAATTTTCTACATTTGCTGGTAACCAGTCATTAAAACTGTGTTATGTATGCATGACAGCCAGGGAGAGATATATGAAGCACCCGAGGCTACGCAGAGGAGATAATTACATTTTGAATTTTACTGGGTTTTAAAGTTATTTATGACTTTTAACTGTTTGGCACCAACAATAAAACACTTTGTGGAGGCGGCGCGGCGTGGACAGACGGGCAGAAAGGGGCGAGACAGGAACAAGAAGCTGCACAAAAAAAAACATCCCAAAGCTGAAGCAGTTTATTAGTGTTCGATGTTTCATCAAATAAATATTTTAACTTTCTGGCTTTACGCAGCAAATCTAACTTAATGGATCCCAGATCTTTGGTTTTCATTTGAGCCACATCACAGTCTAACAATCTGCTTCCAGCAACAGACTCGCTTCGCAGGATTTTAGCTGCTTTGTTAAAAAAAAAAAAAAAAAACATGTTTATTTTGCTGTCAAAACAAAACAGTAAAAAAAAAAAAAAAAAAAAGCAGCAAAAACAAAACAGTGACTCAAACATTTTTTTTACTTGAATTTTTATGTTTTTTTTTTGTTCAATTAAAATGAATTATTACTTTCTGTAAAGTTTTGTTTCAGGTTTTTTTACTTTATTTATTGACATTATTTAATAATTAACATTAATTAATCTCCTAAAAGGACTCCGGTAACTCCTAAAGAGGCTTCGTTAACAATCAATAAATCACATTGAATTCTTTTAGTTTATTCACTGTATATATTTATCATTTTATGGTAAAATTTTGGCAGAAATGTTGATAAAACTTAAATAAGAGTCAATAGTTTTCTTGTGGAGTCCCTCAAGGCTCCGTACTGGAGGCCCTGTACTTCCCCACTTTAAAGGCAATACTTTTTTTTTAATTTTGGAAGAAAATGAATGCATTAGTTTAAACAATTT